>CM037859.1:52582443-53316962 GCA_021292105.1 Anadara kagoshimensis
GTGAGAAAGACGCAAACAACATTAATTCAATGTAGTACCATTTAAATACATTATCCTACAATGATTTACTGTATATCGTCGTCTAAGGAATATTTGTATATAAAGCCATGTTTACAATATGGACTAGACACAGACATCTCCTTTGCTCGAGTTTGTCGTCATTGGATTGTTAGTCGTTTTAACATTTGTTGCATTTTTATGTATCTTGTCCAAGGCTGATGTTGTTGAACATCGTTTACTTAGAGGAGCCACATGTATTATAAAGTGGACTTGAAACAACATTTATTGTGGTTCATTATAAGGTGGACTTGAAACAACATTTATTGTGGTATCAATAGAGTAGTCGATTTCGTCGACTATATGGTTGTCGTTGAGCCCTTTGTTCCTACTTAGAAGGAAAGAGATGCAAAATAATTTCATGATAGTTCAGAATGAGGATTAAAATTTAATTCAAGAAAGCGACGGAACACATGTTGTTTTCTGTGAACATAAGGTTAACAGACTAATCTATTCAAAGATTTTACATGTAATGTGTCAGTACTCCACTTTACTGTCCAAGAATCGATCACTTCAACATTATCAACGACAAACATACTTATTCATGTCTGAATCATAATAATCATAATCAAGAAACAAAGTAAAAACTTTAAAACTTAAAGAATCAGTCGTATCTTTCATTTCAAACTCACGAGGAAAAATGATATTCACGTAGTCTCCAAATGTAGGATTGTTTAAGGAGACACAACATAAATATATGGATTTGAATGATTTGCTCCAGATTTTACAAGGGTCTATATAAGCAATATAATCTTGACTCGGATGTAAAACACCATTACTCTGGATTGACTCTACTCTTCCAGAACAGACCGCCTAGATATGCGTGAAAAAATTGACTTGGGTGTACATTTATGCTTTTCCCTTATTCCACAACTGTCCATCTTCAATATAACTACAAGTAATTTAATCTTGACTGGGACGTTAACCACAATTACTCAACTCCAATCTGCCAGAAATGACCGACTAAATATGAGTGAAAGATTCTTGACTGGGGCGTAAACATCATTAATACTTTTCATTATACCAGAACTGTCCTCCTCCTCAATAAAGGTACATGTAATGTAATCTTAACTGGGCGTAAATATCAGTACTTAAAGCTTATGTTCTAGAAATTACCGTCTACACCCAAATGTACTTAGGGTTTAAATTCATAAAAGAAAAATTAACTTAACTTCAGAGTTACCACCATGACAAAGCGAAAGGATCTTAAAACACAATTTTTCCACCTACGACCCAGAACTGCTTGCATCAACATATGTTAAAGAATCTTAATCGACATGTTATTAAACACTATTTCGCCACTTGCCCCTACCAAGACTGACAATCTTGGAACGAATAAAAGAACCTTGGAACGCCATTAATCCTATCGCTAATGTTAAGTGATAGTAGGGGGGTTGAGTGAAACACCGTTACTCCACTCATGGTTCAAGACAAAATCTTGACTATGATGTTCCAGCCCATGATCCCTATTCATCCTATATTTATAATCAGTTTCGTTATTCGGCTTTATATTTTAAATTAATTTAATGTTTTTTCAAATTAAAATTAAAAAAGTTCAAATCATTTACTTTTTCCTTTTAAAGAAATATTAAATATATAAAATGATTTAATACAATTTTCCCGTTCAAGCAATCAAAAGCATAAGATCCGCAAGAGGAAATACTGGAAATGATATAAATGCTGCAATTTATGGTGCAAAAACAAGAATTTATGCATTTAACTTCTCGAAAGTTGTAAATCATATTTCTTGCAAAACATATTTTATGTACTCATAAAGATAAATAAGTAAACCTTTAACATTCACTTATGAAAAAATTAGAAAACTTTTAAATTAGATACTGTTTGAAAAATACCAAGAGTTCCTCATATGCCGAATAATAAAAACAAAAAATCATTTAACGATTGAACAAGTTTTAACGTAAAATGTCAAACCATGTAAAAAAATGAATTAACCAATGTCAACAAAAGTGGTTGCAATAATTCTTTTGTCGATGGACTTAGAATCCCCAAAGATATCGTTACCCCGGGTGGCAATAAACAGTATTGTCAAATAAACATAGTTCATAAAAATATCTGCTTCTTATATTAAAAATGCCTTAAAAACTTATTATGCCTAATCGTTCAAGGGTGGTCCCTATATAGACAGGTCCAACTGTATACAAACATATATATTTTTTTCGAGAAATGAGTATAAAGAATTATATGTAAAGTTAATTTCCGGATGAATATTTAAGATTCATTTTCATTTTGATTGAACTACAACAAAAATAACATCAAAGAATTAGAATATGCTTTATATCCCTGTAACATAAACAACCCTGTTGCACATTAATGTTGATTTTTCAAATGAAGATAAAGATGAATGCATTACTGGCATAATATCACAAGGTTAAATTTATTCGTAGTCGGGTGGTGGTTCATACATGGGATCAATATGTGTTGCATTATTATCGTCGTATAATTCATCAATATGTGCCTCCATGACTTTATCAACGTGTGCCTCCATAACTTTATCAACATGTGCCTCCATAACTTTATCAACATGTGCCTCTATGACTTCTTGTGGTTTTGTATCTTTCACTGGAATAATAAAAAACAAGATGAAAGAAATGGAAAATGTTTATTTTATTAAAATCTAATCTGATATTTTTAACCTATCACTTATCTATAAGATGAAATCATTAATCAAAGGCCAAAAGTTAATGAGTATGATAAACTGATGTTTCTTAAACAAACCTAACCAACTTTTAATCAATGATTGTTGGAAGTTGGTGCACCTTTAACAACACCTATAAGATAACGATGGATAGCGAAGGATTATAGTGAGTGGAAGCGGCGGCAACGTCAACAAACCAAAGGTTAATACTCAATGGTACTTGTCAGTTGGTGCGTCGTAAGCAACATCAATTGACCAATCAACGATTAAAAGTAAATGCTTATGGTAAGTCGATGCGGCTGCAAAGTCAACCAACCAACGGTCTATATTCAATGGTAGCTGTCAGTTAGTGCGCCTTAAGCAAAATCAATCAACCAATCAAAGGTAAAACATAAATGATTGTGGTAAATCGATTCGGCTGCAACGTCAACCAACCTATGGCCAATACTCAGTGGTAGTTGTCAGTTAGTGCGGCTTAGCAACAGCAATCAACCAACCAACTTTCAAAACGCAATGTAAGTGATCACCTGGTACCACTGAATCAACAACGGCCATTAATCGCTAATTGTGGGTCTGCAAAACTAAACCGTGAAAAGTGTGTTATAGCCCTCTTATGTTATTAGCATATGTACAACGTTTCTAGACTCTCAAGCACCTGTTTCTCGCACATAGTAAATGTTTATATGTTTGACCAAGCAGAGCCACGTAACAATCTACCGTGGGAGCGACAAAGAAAAACACAGAAGTAAAACTGCATGTATATATATTGTGAAAGTTTGAATGTTAACTAATTAAACGGTTTTGCAGTTATGAGGGTTACAATTTGTGTGCGGAAGCATAATAATAATAATAATAATAATAATAATAATAATAATAATAATAATAATAATTAAAGACGTGCATCAATTTGGTGGAATATTGAATCATTTTGTGGGGACTGTTTGGCCAGTGTTTGTAAATATCATTGATACTGAAATTTAGCTCTGCATATTTACCATAAAACTGGTTTGACCCTCCAATGATATTAATTTTAGCAAACTTCTAGACGCTAACATCTGTATGCATCCAAAAATAGTGATAAATTTCCTATATGTATTGGTATTTCCTTGTTTTTTTGGACCATTTATTAAGACTGACTTGTGTTTTTTGAGTTATTGGTTGCGTTTAATGATGATTTTTAGCTGGTTGGACCCTCCAATGATATTAATTTTAGCACACTTCTAGACGCTAACACCTGTATGCATTCAAAATAGTGATAAATTGCCTATATGTATTGGTATTTCCTTGTCTTTTTGGACCATTTATTAAGACTGACTTGTATTGTTTTGAGTTATTGGTTGCGTTTAATGATGATTTTTAGCTGCACCAACGCACCCGATCTCACTTCCTTTGTGGAAATTTACGAGTATAACTTTTTGCCAGTAGCAAACTCTTTTACTTTGGTTTGCGATTGTCTTTTGTACATTGATTGGTATGTTTGTTTTTGTTTTTAAAACTATTCAACTCACCTTTCAGTCCTGCCCAACCATGTAGTGTGTCCTTTATTTCTCCGACTTTATCAAACGGTTTCATAAAAAAATCATGTATGCCTTCACCGTAAAGCATTTTCTGCCCGTGTTAAGTCGAAATCCCCCTCTTTTCTGAGACACGCCGTATCGTTTTATATGTTTAAAAAGTAAAGTATAGACCACTTTGCTGCTTTTAGGATCAATTATTAAAATTGTGTAGTCTCTTAATTTTAGCATGTATTCTTTTTTATTGTCAAAGAAATGTCCAAGTTCACATGGTAATATCTTTATTCGATATGATTTTCCATCATCTAAAATATAAATAGAAATGTGTCCTGTGAAATGCCAATCCTACTTTGTACAACGAAGTAGGCTGCTTGCAAATAAATTGTTGACTCAGGGATATTGCAAGTCTAGGCTTATCAAGGCCCTCAAAAAGTTTTATGGCCGTCATCACAGTATTGTTGATAAGTTTGATGTCTCTGTGTCTAGGATTGCCTTGGATATATTTGACGTCTCATAGTTCCATGTTCCTTTCACATAATTTTGATTACACACGTGACGGGTGTAGCTGGCTAAACAGGAGGTGCTTACCCTTCCGGAGCACCCGGCCTCACTTCCCTGGTGGAAGTTCACGTGTCTAACCTAACTTGTCAGTTCCAAAGTTTTTACTTTGCTTCTGGATTGTGATTCGGAAATGGATAAGTATGTTTGTTTTTGATTATATCATTAACCAGTCAGTCAATACAATATCATGTATTTTTTGTCCAGTGTTAGGTCTTTCAAGACGTGGGTCATCGCCAAGGTTATGCCAACCGCGTTCAAATACCACCAACCCCTTTTAAGTGCAGCATGTGAAGTTACATTTTCTCTAGTGTTGCTTCAATATCAGTATGGATATCCTTAGGTGCTAGACATTATACAAATATTGGATCACTGTCCATTGATCGATTTTGTCATTTGTCCATTTTGCAAAAGTAACTTGCCTTGATTTAAAATGCTGCCTCGTTGATATAAACTGACCAAATGGCATTAGTCTTCGTGTGCATGGCTTGAAATAAAAAGGACATAGTATTGGTGAAAAAGGACATCGATTGATGCTTACCTACTTCAGTCAAAAACAAACTAATACAAGTCTTACAACTTATCAAGTAACCAACGTATATTCTATTTTCGTAGTCAGCAATGAATCCTATTTTCATTAGCTTTTTGAACAAGTAAAATACCAGTAGGAATTTCCCAAATGATATTCTGGCTCTTTTATTTTAAATTTCAAACCCTAACAAACTAAGGTATACTTTACTCGTTCAAAATATTGCTTTTGGAATTGTTAAAATACATAAAATACATTTGGTCCTTCTATTTTTATCTTTACATCATCTTAAAAATATTTGGTTTTCCAATATTTTGGTTTGAGCACATTGGATAAGAAATTTTATTTCTAAACGACCGACCAGTGCTTAAACTAAAACAACTTTAGTAATATTGAATTAATAATCATACCTTTCTGTACAGCCATCCTTTTATAATGCTAATGCTAAATGTTTAAGTTCACTGTAAACTTCCTGGTTTGATTTTATCCCCATTATCACTGTCCTTATATTTTCTATCCTTCACCCTGAGCGTTGTGGTTTAACTTTACTTTTTTTACATACCCCAATTTATGAACTGAAAAGGAACACACACAATACCCATACAAATGTAGATATTATTTACTAACTTAATTTATTGTGTGAATACAAAATATGAATGTGAAAATAATATGGGGATTTTTGTTTATGTTTTAAATAGGTTACGTATATGTTAACTCACTCGTAAAAATTTTAATGTTGGTGAAAAAAACAACCTGTTAATCGAGAAATTTTCGAGTTTCGCTTAAATTCGCTAAAATTATAAAACGCAAAAATGAAACTGTTGCCTATATTTTGTTCTGATACAATGCATCAAAGACAAACCTACCAATCACATGTCTAAATCACAAACCCCATTCTTATACATAAACTTGCTATCATCAGACAAACAACAAAATAATAATACGCAAATATTTTGAAGATACTATTCTTGCAAAAAATAACCGATGTGAAAATTTCCCGACCGATTCACAGTTTACTACAGAGTAATAAATACAAGGTTACATCGCCCAATTAAAATTGTCTACAATAGGTAACACATTTGCCAGACAAGGAAGTCATGTTTCGTGACTTAAATAACTTGGGTACTTTCTTTGAGTAATTCATTCAATATTATTTAAAGATAATGTCATAATGTTATAATGTAACTGTTATCCACATTGAACAATTTATTTTTTGAAATTTTGGTGTTTTATTGTTTTGTAAATAAGTGTTTTTGCAAGAGTTATTTTATCAAATGAATTGAATCAAATTTTATGCCACGGTCCGTGTTTTATTCAAATTACTTTACCACGAATGTAGGATTCTGTTTATTATATGATATAATAAAACCCAATTTTATGTAAATCGTTTTCTTGGCTATAAGATAACAGTCGCGCCGGATAAAATATGATGACAAAGCATGTAGAGTAATCGTATGACTACATTCATTAAAGACATATGAGTTATATTACATTTGTACATGTTTGTAATTTTTTTTATTGTTGTTACATTTTTGGATGATTATGCAATTTATAAATAAATATATCATCAGCATATACGAGGGGAAAAAGCAGAGTATTCAGCCAAGCTGAACGCAAAAATTCTTTAAGAATTATTAACGTATTTAGAAAAGAAAATAATATATCACTACTCTAAATTTTTCAAATGCACTTCTTACATATATAAATCAACGATTGGAATTCTCAGAGGAAGGATCAAATGACATAAAATTCAAGTTGATATTAGCGAAGTACAATGTATACGGTTTCAACACTCATGCCTAATCTACTGATCAGCCAGCTGATGTTGTTAAATGGATAAAGACCCTAAAATGGATTATGACCGACTTAGTCGCTGTCCTTATGGATTGTGATATATCGCATGGAAGTGTTTATGAATATTTTAGCAATAATTTATTATATATTCATTGGCCTTGCGTATCTCCTATAACTTCCAGTTTGAGACTTTTGGCATTCATAGGACTATAAAATGCCAAACGACCGCATCACTGCGTTTGAATATTAATATCAGCTATACACATTCCCGGAGAACTATAACCTGGTAAACAAAATGGCTGCCCCATGTTCCCCGGTGGATTACTTCTTGGGGTATCAATGTCTTTGTGTTTGATGATCAATTCGTTTTTCCAACTTCAAAAAGTCTATATTTGTAGGATTTTTTTACCACCGAATTAGATAGCCATATGCTGCATGTTGCAATTTTTTCAGGATCATCGGACATGCCTTTGAGCCCGTTCAGTGGATGTGCACTTAATCAAAACAATATTGCTGACACAATACACAGCAACGTCATGTAGTATAGGTATTACGTCGTAAACATTCGTTTGACTCTTGCACGTTCAATTTCGTGGTCGAAATGCTCGGAAATATAATGCAAGAATTGACTGCAAATTAACGCTGAAAATGAATTCCAGAACTTTTGAAAAAAATATTCTAATAAAAATATAACAATTGAACTGTTTTGAAATGGCGTTCATAGTAAATATGAATGCCAAACCTTTGCACGACAAACCGATCATTGCGCATTATAATGCGCTATGATCGGTTTGCCGTGCAAAGGTTTGGCATTCATATTGACTAAGAACGCCATTTCAAAACAGTTGTCAATTGTTAATTATGAACTGGTAGAGGACAAAGATAAGGACCGTCACTTTGATATAACTCGAACCGCAGGCGAGGTCCATATCAAAATGAAATAAATCTTCATAGTGCCTTGTACATAAGTAATTATAACTTTTATTTCATTGAACTAAACCCAATCATGACCATAGGAGTTACACAGATACAATGGAGACCGCATTACTCAACTTGTACAAACGTATTATTTCCATTTGAATTAAACTGCTGATGTATCAAAAACCATTATTAAAAGTTTTTCCTGATCACGCAGAGTTATCAAGTAACACATTACTTCGTTTCAGTCAGCGATTAAAATTAATTAACATTTGTTTTTGTTTTAATATTAGTATTGATCCTACGAAAATCAGCTAAACAACACATGTAAAGCTGGCAAGGTCAATTATGTGCACCAAATGAGCATCCGTGCTAGGGTTCCAAAAAACCCAAGGAAGGAATCACAAGAACAACTCCCTCCTTAAAGCCCCCTTTAAGGACCACCATCTTTAAGGATTTTTAAGGTCTCTTTAAGGACATCTTTAAGGATCTTTAAGGCTTCCTTACAGATCCTTAATGGAACTGAAATTTTAAGGATCTTAAATGCGGCTTTAAGGATCTTTAAGGATCATCCTTACATACACGTGTATTTAAATGATATAATGGTGTTATTTTTTCAAACACCCTGAATTGGCTAAGAATGCACCGTTATTTATTATTGATTTATTTATTCAGTTGGTATATATTACACAAAAATCATTGGAGAAAAACACACGATTAAAAATAAATGTCCGGTAATCAAATTTCATGATTGTTTTCAAATTAATTAATTAATTAATTAATAATTAATTAATTTATTTATTTATTTATTTATTTATTTATTATTTATTAATTAATTAATTAATTTATTTATTTATTTTTTTTTTAATTTATAATCTAACCTGCTCCGAATATTATGTTCCAGCTCTAAATTGATTCAATGTACAACTTCTTATTTATTTATTTATTTATTTATTTAACTAAAAAAGTGTAGTTTTGACTATTTATCATTACGGATTTATGCCCATTGGTAATAAACAGATCATGGTTCCTAATTGATGATCATCAACATACCCCCGGTACCTCATCAGCAACTTACCTAACTAATTGATAACAGAAGCAAATTCAAACTCATTTTAACCAGACGATAGTATATTCTACTTGAAAAATTTACTGTATGTTATTAATCTCTTTAATTACCTAGATGGATTTGAATTTTAATGGAATCTGATGATTAATCTACGTGAGTAGTAATGTTAGAGATACTTTAAATACTTTTTACCAATTGTTATTTGTGTATAAATAAATAAATAAATAAATAAATAAATAAATAAATAAATAAATAAATAAATAAATAAATAAATAATAATATGTTTAAAAACTTTAATAAATATATGAAATATGAGAGAGAGAGAGAGAGAGAGAGAGAGAGGGCAGAGCAAAGACTGGTACATCATCAGTTTTTAAACTACCATTATCTGATATTTCTTATTTCATGACCTTGAAATGTAAACTCATAGAAATAAATAACAAATAAATAAATAAATAAATAAATAAATAAATAAATAAATCATCATATAAATTAATAAATAAATAATCAAATGAATAAATAAATAAATAAATAATCATATAAATAAATAATCATATAAATATATAAATAAATAAATAATCATATAAATAAATAAAATAAATAAATAATCATATAAATAAATAATCATATAAATATATAAATAAATAAATAAATAATCATATAAATAAATAAAATAAATAAATAAATAAATTATAATATAAATTAATATATAAAAATCAAATGAAAAAATAAATAAATAACCATATAAATAAATAAATAATCATATAAATAAATAAATAATCATATAAGTAAATAAATGAATAAACCACAATTTCATAGACAAAACTGGTAGATTCCTTTGCAATATCGTCTTCATGTAATAATTCCTCGATCGATCCAGTAAAATTCTCTGATCAAATTGTTTAGAGAGAGCGAGAGACTCGGAGAGTTGTCTATCGGAACTTTTCCCCATAAGCGAAAACTATAAGCATGATTTTCTAATCATAGAATAGGTCCACAATCCAAGTTTTCGGATTTCGGGCTAATAAAGTTGTGATTTATAATGAAACAATTAAAAGAAAAAACAAACATTTATATCGATCGGCATTTATTTTAAGTAAATTATCGTTTTAATTTGTTTTCTTGCCGAAAATGGTGTTCTCTGTGTGTTTCCGTTTCAACTGACGGCCGCCACAACATAACTAGTAAAATCTTCGATCCGTGCTAGGGTTCCGAAAAACCCAAGGAAGGGATATGCTATTTCCACAGCGGCATTCTGAGAACAAAGCCTCAGAAATATTTCATAAAATATGTACATGTACCGTCACAACATGATAAAACAGAATTTTTTTTTGAATTTTTTAAAATTTAGATTCAGCGCAAAGGTCTTCAATCTTTGTTCGAATTTTGTGAACTCTTGTGCATTTTTTGAAAGATAAGATAGAAGTTAAAATAGTTTGAATACTAAATATATGGGCCGTTATCGTTAATAATTTGTATGGAATTTTGAATAATAGAGTATTTGACAAATATCCGTGAGAAAGTTAGTGGTGTGATTTAATATCAAAATAGGTGATTCATACCCGCAATACGCGAGACTTGACAAGTTACATATTATGAAACACATCTTAGTATGTCGCTCGGAAATCGTCATTGAGAACCGACTAAGCTGATAATTAACGTATCGGAAGGATGAACCATAATATTTCTAATGAAAAGTCAAACGGACAGGCCAATGTTGTTTCGCGGCCTATACTAGCTAGTCAGTATGAGAGCCCATCGGATGTTGACTTATTGTCAATTTTCTGTTTAAAGATACATGTATAAACGAGATTTGCAGGCACAATCATTTTAACAAATCCACCACAAACATACCGACACATGTTCAAAACGCAATCCCAAAGCACAGCAAAAACTTTGGAAACTGGCAAATTACGTAAAACACGTGAACTTTCACCAGGAAAGTAGGCTAGGTGCTCCGGAATGGTAAGAACTTCCAGTCTAGCTAGCTTCATCCGTCAAGTAATATCTTGCAAATACAAAAACCTTAATTTATGAACAATGCTTCGAGGATATCACAAACTCAGTAGGCAATGATTGTGTATTATTGTCAGAAATATACTATTGTCTGAATTTGCTGCAAGTTAAAAATTGAAATTCCTCAAAAACTAAGGCATACTCTCTCATGCAAAGTATATCCTGAACTAAATTTAGTAAAAATATATTTTGGTCCTCTGGTAATCTTTTCAACATCTTGAAAACAATTTTGGTTTGGAATTAATAATTTTGGTCCAAACACTGCTGATGAGGAATTATATTCCGAAACGGCCGTTTAGTGCTGTAAAATTAAAACTGCAGCTGGTATAATATGTATTAAATATGAAATAATATTTCATTATATTTGATTGATTTGAACAGAATGTGTTGAATCTATTTTAAATAAACAAACAAAATTTGCATTGAAAGAAAGGGACATAAATTGTCATTGGTGGACCTGTAAATAATATTTCCATCTGAAACGACATATAGTACAAACCTGTCGAAAGTATAACACCGAGCTAACGAATTACAGTACAAACCTGTCGAAAGTTTAACACTGAGCTAACGAATTACAGTACAAACCTGTCGAAAGTTTAACACTGAGCTAAGGAATTACAGTACAAACCTGTCGAAAGTTTAACACTGAGCTAACGAATTACAGTACAAACCTGTCGAAAGTTTAACACTGAGCTAACGAATTACAGTACAAACCTGTCGAAAGTTTAACACTGAGCTAACGAATTACAGTACAAACCTGTCGAAAATTTAACACTGAGCTAACGAATTACAGTACAAACCTGTCGAAAGTTTAACACTGAGCTAACGAATTACAGTACAAACCTGTCGAAAGTTTAACACTGAGCTAACGAATTACAGTACATACCTGTCGAAAGTTTAACACTTTTGGTCTAAGCACTACTAAAGAAGAACTGTATTCCGAAACGACTGTGTAGAGATGAAAAATTAAAACTGGTATAATATGTAAATGGAGCAGAACCATAGCTAATTAATGTAACAATAAATTAAAAATGTTCATCTGGTTGCCTACCATGGCATTTTCAACAGTAAATGTCTAATCGCCCATTAAATGCCTTGGAAGCTTAGCCATATTGAAAGCGAAAATGAAAAGACGAATTACACTTAACAAGTGTAGCTCAAAATTGGGAATTAAAGGCACACGGAACAATGGGACTTTTCAGGATAATTTTGGATTCAAATACATCATATGAACAATATTTGCAATGGTGTTCATAAAACGTTTTAAGGGCGTCGATAAGCATAGGCTTGCAATATCTATGAGTCCATATTTTATTTATGAGTAGCTTACTTCGTTGTATAAAGTTCGGTAGTGGGACAATCTCTTCTATAGCGTATTTACTGTGAAAATACACGATAAACAGGAGAACCGGGTATATTGTTGTATTGGAAAAAGTTGACAATAGAAAATTGAAGTTTTCAATTTTGTTCCTTAGTTTGAAATGTAACCTTCCGTGGGTGGCAAAGGATAAAGAACCGTTGAAACGGGACTGCTTTATCCTGAAACGTTTAGAAAATTTTAGTATTTTTTTAATTAACAATATTGAAAATAACGTTGTCTAGTTTATATCTTGCGTTGGGGATAAAATTTACCAAAATGAAAGTCTAAAACAGTTTATTAATATCGAACTTATATTTTATTGAACAATAATAATAATAAACTGAAATATATATTACATGTTTTTACTAAAATATTTCAAGAACAACGAGTTAAAATTACTTTGCCAGTTTTCATTTATTACTAAACCTGTTTTAATTTTACAACACTAGACGGCCGTTTCCGAATAAAATTCCTTACAGTAGTGATCGGACCAACCAAATCTTTACTTCGCTTATTTAATTACGATTTAGACATGGGCTGGTGTATTTGTATTTGGTATAACTAATATTAGTATAGGCAAACTACATTGACCTGTCTGTTTGACCTTTTATTAGGAATTTTCATATAGGAGGATCCATCCAATACATGGGTAGTGTTAAGATCCAAGTTAATACATACACAATGAACACGTTCACTCTATGAGGTTAGTATATCTCATGATGTATAAAAAATAAACACTTTATTCCCTATACGTAGATGGACTTGGCCCATGATAATTATTTAAATGAAAGGTCAAGCGGACAGGTCATATTTGTTTACCTATATCTGTAGGGTTTTTCGTTTGTTCATTGTTTGGCAACAATAAGACGCGTTATAGATTTGTCATATACCATTTTTTTAAATGTATTTTATGATTAAATTAAAAAAATGGTATATGACAGATTTATAAGGATATAAGTTATAAGGGATCATTCCGGGAATGCCAACATTTGAAAATTTACGTAAAAAATGTATAATTTGTTTGTTGGCATTCCCGGAATAGGGTTCATTGTTGTATAAACAAGTTCTGAATAGGTTCATTAAAGTGTGAGATTACCGTACCTACCCTGGTAAACTGCTTATATCTTGCACTATATAATTAATGAAAAGAAACACTAAAATATAAATTAAATAAGATTTAATTTAATTTTGATTGAAGAAAGCTGTTCACTTCTAGTAAACTATGTAACTATAATTTAAAGATAATTGTTTTTCTTAATTGTACATACATTGTCTCATAAGTCTTTTAGGCTGGATATCATGATATGTTTTAGAATGTTTATGTATAGATATGTTTTATGATATGTGACACTTAAATAAAATATTTATTATCTTATCTTAGGAAAAATAATAAGGGAATGGATATTTGTACTCAGTCAGGTTTGAGTTATGCACTCAGTTCTGAGATGAGTGGTGGCATATAGCTTGGAGCTTGAACGATTTCAATAAGAACCAGCTTGGTGTATTCTCAAATGCCAAAACTTTTTCAAGAAAGAAAGAAAAAATCTTTATAAAAATGCAATAAAATAATATACACATTAACATTTTTCTAACAAAAATTTTGAATTTTAATGTAATAAAATGACAGAAAAATTGCAATAAAAAATTAAACAATTGAAAAAAAATGAAATTTTGAATTTTAAAGTAATAAAATGAAAGAAAAATTGTAATAAAAAATTAAACAATTTTTTAATTTTATGCAATAAAATAAAGTATACATTTTTTCAAAAATTCTGTTTTTTATTGTTTTATAATACAGTATATTTTTACTTAAAAATTAAAGGGGCATTTACAGTATATTTTTACTTAAAAATCAAAGGGACATTTATCAGAATAACATCGAATTACCTGTTCTAAATCCCTTAAAGCAACAGATTAAATACTATCACAACACCTATTGTACTTTGCATGTTGGCATTCCCGGAATATGATTTTTCATAATGTTGGCATTCCCGGAAGACACCTATATTTTTACTTAAAAATTAAAGGGGCATTTACAGTATATTTTTACTTAAAAATCAAAGGGGCATTTATCAGAATAACATCGAATTACCTGTTCTAAATCCCTTAAAGCTATCACAACACCTATTGTACTTTGAATGTTGGCATTCCCGGAATATGATTTTTCATAATGTTGGCATTCCCGGAAGACACCGTTATAAGCTGCAACATGGAAAGATATCTTTGTTTTGATTCTAATGTAAGTTGAATGTGGTATTAGGAATCCCCTAATGGCAAAAGTTATCTAACCAAACGGTGAAACCACTGGACGTATAAAATAGGGAGTTTATAATCACTAACAACAATATCTGTTTTCTAGCCATTTTGTGTTTTGCTTTCCCTTTCAATGGCTTACAGATGTATTGTTTGCATTCGTTGAACATGTACATGTTTTAATTTGCAAACTTCTGCTTTAAAAATAATCAACATTATGAAAATTAAATTTTGTGTATTTAAAAAAAATCATAATAATTACCTGAGAACGGTGTATGTATTCTTTAGCAGAGGATATTAAGTTCCATTATTAAAAGGCAAAACTACTTTGTGATATGTCATCAGTGTTCAAATTCCATTACCATATTTGGTCAAAAATTAAATATTTGTTATATATATATAATTATGTTAAGCCAATCACTCTTATAACATGTGTTCATCTGTTTGCTTGTTAAGTATCGTTGATTTAATGTTTGAAATAACTTAGCTGTTAAAAATACTTTTGTTGATGTTACGAGCATTGTGATTGGCTGGATATTTTGAAAATATATTTCGACACACAAAAGTACCTAAACATTTCATATACTTCCAGATTATTTATAATGCATATGCAAACGTTTACAGCAACATTTAACAAGGTAGGATATGTTGATTTAAGACAATAAGTTTGAAGAATTTATAAAAGAAAAATCGATATAGCATATTTACTTCTCCAATTAGTAATTGTGTTTTCAATCAGTAATGAAACAATGAAAATCATGACACAGTCAAATCATCTCGATCTGTATTTACAAAAATTTTTTAGATCAGAATATTATAAAATTATTCATTTGCGTGAGGTTTCTTCGAATAGACTTCCACGAGAAACAGTTAAAAAGGAAACACCGTTTCAGGAAGACAAGAAAACAATAAAAAACGAAACCAGGAGTAACATCGGAATACAAAAACAGGACGACAATCAAATACACGTATCCAGCTTGTTAAGTGGTAGGAATCAGTAATGTAAATACGTCAAACACGGACCAGAAGGAACTCAACAAGACATTAATGCCTTAACGTCATCGTCAACAAAATACAAACCGAACAAAATTGTCACAAGCTTTAAACAGTCGAACCAATGGTTCCTTAATCTGAGTAAAGCGCTGCATACACGCCGTGGTGCTAAAGACTGTTTAGAAGAGGGATCCTGTAGAAACAACTTGTATCAAGATATTCCAGTCTGTTACTGTGATGATTTATGTGAGATTTTTAACGACTGTTGCCATGACAACGATGCTACTACAACATTAATAGATATTAACAAAATTAAATCAAATATAAAACTGAAATACACATCATGTGTTCATTTATTACCTACTTCTACGTTACACGGCTACGTTTTTGTGACAAAGTGTCCAGAAAATGTATCAAGAAAAGATATAAAAATGAATGCGAGAAAGAACGAACAGATAACGAAATACCCGTGATTGGACGAGACGGATTAACTTATAAAAATATATATTGCGCCATGTGTCATGGCGCAAATGTTTATCAAAGATGGAATGTGAATTTTATGTTTGATTGTGACGTCGGAATTCAGGATTTGATGCATATCGCATTTCTTAATGAAATTCTTGAATTGTTTAGAAACAGATCATGCTCTTATACCGTTTCAACCCCTAAAATGGCGCCTAGACCTAGAGTATGTTGGGAGTTAGCTCACACCAATTTTACAAATGTGGCTGACAAAATTCTTTGTGTGCAGTATCAGCACATAACTTATATCACACCTACACAGGAAATCATACAAAATATTTTTTGTACACATAATAATTATAAAATGCATGTTACATGCATGTCTCCAATGAATGAATCTACCAAATTTTCCGCTCGACGAATGTCTGCCTTATTCAATTTAAATCTACCCGTGAATACTGAGAATAAACACTGTATTGGAGATGAAATGGTAAGTACATATAATTATTCATGACGTTATATACGACGGGAGTTGGTTGAGTGAATGGGGTTTAACGTCCCTGTTAAGAATGTTTCACTTACATCGAGACGTCAACAGCTATAAATGAAGTGGTACAATTTATGAACTCGCCTGCCGTGATAAGGAACATCGGGTTTTTCAAAAGGTCTCTCCCGAAGGACCACATGACTTTCATTTCAAAATGCGGAGTACTCGACAAAAAAAAAATCCTAGTCACTACATATTTTCAAGTCTTGGTCAAACCCAGCCGGGGTTAATTTTAGATTGTTAAATAATCAAAAACAAACATACCATTCAATGTCCAACAAACTTACCAATCCATGTTCAAATCACAATCTACCACTGTGGTTGCTCCGTAAGTGGGAGGTCGTGGGTTCGATCCCTGGCCGGGTCTGACCCAAGACTTGAAAGTGGGTAGTGACTGTTCTTTTGCCATGCACTCGGTATTACGAAATGAAAGTCACGGTTCTTTCGGATGGGAACTTAAAATAAACGAGGTCCCGTGTCACGGTGGGCTTGTCACGCTAAAGAACTCTGCTGTATAATGCCATCAGCCACAGTTAAAATGTCTGCACCTTCGCCTACAGCTGGCGACGTCTTAATATAAGTGAAATATTCTTGACTGAGACGTTTAACACCATTACTCACTCACTCACTCAAATCACAATCTCATTGCAAAGAAAAATAAATAAAACCTCAAGATGTATACAAAAAGCGTCCAACTTTGAAGATAAATTAGGAATGTCTTGTATTTCTGTACAGAAAAAATAGTAGGAAAATAAGTAAAATATATTATGTTATAAATGTTAAATAATTTTATATCGATGCGTAATTATCAATTTATATTTTTTCCGGTTTGTTTGTGTTAGATGATAAATATAAAAGTACACTATCAAATTTGATTTCAAATTTATAAATGTTGTTAATGCGGCACACAATCAAATAATCCTTTCAAAATATATTTTTACATTGTATAATAATTTAAAGACTTTTACAGTTGTTACATATTTCTTAAATGATCCCTATTTTTAAAACAAAAATCTAACAAACAATAAAGTCTAGGTTTTCGGTTTCTTGACAATTAGGGCGCTATTCTATCACGAGTATCTTTTTGGTTTTGGTACTTGCAGGAAAGATGCAAATTTGAAGCTGTAATTGGCAATTGTGTATTGGACATGCATTTTAGTTTATTGACGAATGCGACTTTGGATATATGTCATAGAATATTGGGCATTAGTTACATAGTGATGAAGCATTTAGTTATCCCGTGGCAAACAAAAAACTCAGATTTACGTGGAACATGCTACACTAGTGTTACGAACAACGCTAATGTTTCCCAGTGTTTTAATCCTGGAACTTGTTCTAAGATGCACATAAGATTTTACTTTACTGTAAATGGAAGGATAAATTTTCATGAAATTTCTAGATTTTATGAAGGATTAAGGCATGTGAATTGGAGTTATGTTGAATATTATCAAGCACCACTACAACACACTGTTACGACATTTTATTATATTGCAAATGATGATGTTCGGAAAAATATATATCTAACACATGACATTTTTATTATGATGAAGAAACAATGAGAGAATATCTGAATGTATTGGAACGACAAATCAAGAATTTAGATATTACTTTTACAAATTTCCCACTTTATCTAGAAGTTATGGGTGATCATTATAATAATGAGAGCGATTTAAAAGGTGATATTAAAAAATTCAAAATACTTTCAATTTTATTCAATATGACTTTGGATAGAACTCACTTAACCACAAAGACAACAGAAACATTTGTATTCCATTGGAACAATATCCAGATTATTGCAACTTATGTAATTTTGGGTATGTCGACTATATTTTTAATTAGCACTTTGGTTATCCATAAATGTATTAATCTGTCTGGAAACAGTGCAGGAAAACTGTCCGAACATTTCATAATTTCTATGATATTTTCTCATTTACTATTCATATTTGGAATTGGCGCCAATGATTATCACTTAATTTGTTTTGTAATTGGTATCGCATCCCATTACGCCTGGCTATGTTGTTTTACATGGATGACAACGTATACAGTTACACTCCTCAAAGCAATGCATAAACTCAAAGTGAATCCAAACACATCAATGACAAGTACTTTCTCTGTATACAACTACATCATAGGTTACTGTTTCCCCTTACTTATTGTGGTCCCGTCTGCTATATTTGACTTTTATACTTCTAAGATAGGTTATGGCGATGACGTATGTTTCCCATCTTATTATCCAAACAACATAATTGTCTTTATTGGTCCAATTTCCGTATCAATAGTTACAAACTTTGTTGCAATGATTGTTGCCGGATGTCTAATTTATAAATTTCAACAAAGTATTAACAATATTTCATCGGCAATAGATTCACGTTCATATTGGCCTGTTTATCTGAGATTCTTCATATATTCTGGATTGTCATGGTCACTGGGGATCATTGCCGAGGCAACAGACCAAGATATACTTCGCATGTTGTTTATTGTTTTAGCTGGCTCTCATGGCGTTATGTTCAGTGTATCCATACTTATTTCAAGTCAAGTCCGAAGTAGACTGAAAACACTGAAACAAAAACATATCTTACCCGATCACTTTTCTCTTGAACATCGGACATAGTTTTCATTTATCTTTGTTAATAATCATAAACAAACATACCAATCCATGTCTGAATCACAATTCAGAAGCAGAGTAAAAACTTTGGAACTGACAAGTCAACTTCCACCAGGGAAGTGAGACCGGTTGTTCCGGAAGGGTAAACATCTCCTGTATAGCTAGCTACACCCACCACGCGTGTAATCAAAATTATGTGAAAGGAACAATTTATATTGGGCATGACCATCTATTCGACAACTTGTGATTTTCAATATATCTGATTGCAATCCAATTATTACGCTCTATTAGCAAGTAACATCTGAAGTTGTTCATATTAATATCATTGGTAAGTTTTTTTGATTCATTGCTACTGAAATACTACTTTATTAGGAATATGATTATTTTTGTTGAAATGATTTTGAACAAACCAGCCTCATGTGAAAGACATTTGTGATGATTTGCTAAATTTGGATTATTTCTTAAATTTACATGCATTTTGAATGATGATTATTTTTCATTTATTTAAAAATATATAATGTACAAATTAAAATAATATTTATTAATCAATAACGATATTGATCAATACGAAAAGTGAAAAAAACTTTGCATGAATAAATGAAGGAATGCTTCAGATTTTAAGACAGCAATTTTGTTTTAATTACATACATACAAATGGTTTATACATACAAAGATTCTGTTAAGAAATGTAACAAATTAGACTGTTTTTTAAATGTTGTAGATGGTTTGATTTACATATACTGTATGTTATATATATAATGTAATAATTGTGTTTAAATGTTTTAAATGTGTTGTTGTTTTAGCTATATGTGTATTATAGTTGAAAATCTCCATAAAAACATTCGGACTGCAAAATATTTCTTTTTATTAATTATGTGAATTTTTCGACTTGATCATAATTTTTTCCTGTCAGGGACAATTTGGGTACATCTTGTTTATTTTCGCATCATGTAAGAAGACAAAAGGGATCTGTTATGGCTTTTTTAATCAAAAGCATATAACATTACATATTATGCCAGTGTTAATTTACTAGATTTACTTTTATTTTCGGAATACAATTCCTCATCAGTAGTGCTTGCACCAAAATTGTGAAACAAAAATTTCTTCAAGGTCTTGGAAAAATATCCAAAGGACCAAAATATATTTAAATAAATATAGCTAAGGAAATACTTTGCATGTGGGAGTATCACAGATTTTTGTAGATTTTAACTCGCAGCAAAAATAAAAAGGTATATTTGTGACAGTACAAAAATGCTACACATAAATGAGTCTGGGGAATGCAAACCGTCTTCATAAAATGTTTCATACATGTTAAATCCTAGCAGGAAACCAGACATGACGACAGAGTCACCAGTCATGTCGTTGATAAGTGTGATGTCTCTGTATCTAAAATTACCATGGCTATATTTTACGGCCAATAGTTCCTGTCATTCTCAATTTTGAATTTACACGTGGCGGGTTAACTAGTGATGCAGTAGGTGCTTAACCTTCCCAAGCGCCTAACCTCACTTCCGTGGTGGAAGTTCACGTGTTTAATGTAATAAACCAGTTTCAATTTTTTACTTTGTTTTCTGATTGTGATTTAGACATGGATTGGTATGTTTCCTTTTAATTCCATTACATGTACAGTCTAACCTGCCGTAAGGGCCACTTCTATATAAAGATCACCAGCTTATAAAGGCAGTAGAATTGTATCCCAATTGTTCTTTATTTATATTATTTGAACCTGTATATAAAAGCCACATGCCCATAAGGCCACTTTTGCTTGTTCCCTTAGGTGACCTTTATAGACAGGGTTTACTGTAAATATATTGTACTACGTTTACTGGTCAGTAATGGAAAAAAGTCCACTGATAAAACATGATCAATTATCGATTTATTGCGTCATTAAAATGTCTGTTCATCAAAATATAAGTAAAATACAATATGAGGAATTGTATTCCGAAACAGTGGTCTAGTGCTGTAAAATTTAAACTGGTATGATATGTAATACATGTATATGTAATATTTTTTATGTGTTTATACTACGTCTTGTTTAATGTTTGTTTTTGCTAACCACTGTTACATATTGAGTTTGCGAAATAAAGTTGTTGAATTTTTTATTTTATTCTGACAATAAAAACTCACTTTAGTTAACTTTCTTACATTGTTAATGCCTTACAATACCATTCGGATGTTCTTATGTATTCTTTGTCACATTTCACGCATACTGATTTAAGTGCCTATCTCAAAACATATACAACAAATTCTAACAACGTCTATATGCCCCTTCATCCCGTTAGAGTGACATCAGACGCAAATATTCCAAGACGTTAAAGATAAAAAATATAAGGGCTTAACATATTCATACAATTACAAACTTCACATTGATATACAATCGAAAACAAACATACTAATCCATGTCCGAATCAAGTCCAGATGCAAAGTAAAACTTTGGAACAGGCAAGTTAGGTTAGACATGTGAACTCCACCAGGGAATTGAAACCGCGCTCTTAGAGAATTTAGAGCATTTTCATTTTCATGTTGTTACACCGCGATAACTACATAAAAATGCAATTCAATTCTTAAATAAAAAATAATTGATAATCTTTCCTGTTCAAATGTTTCATGATTATCCGGCTCATTACCCTGGTGTAAATTTACATGTTAAGCTAAACGTGTCAGTATTTAAGGTTTTTACTTTGGTTTTTGGATTGTAATTTGAACAAGGACTAATATGTTTGTTTTGATTCAAATAATTATTACTAAACCTGTTTTAATTTCGCGACAGTAGACGGTGGTCGTTTCGGTATAAAACTCATAACCAGTCGTTCTCGAACCAAAATCTATGGAAATCCAAATACATGTACTAGTATTTTTAAGTGATTGAAATGAGAAAAATAGAAGGACAAAAATTCACATAAAACAATTCATCTTTTAAAGCATTTAATTTCGCGTGTATTTATTTTCGCGGTATATGGAATTTAGACATGTCCGCGTAGATAATTGTTCGCGTTTTTCAAATATGAACTATAACATAATAAGCATAATTTTATTTTCACTCGGTATAATTTTCGCGCAAAACAAACGAATGCGAAATAGGCCAAAATTAGTACACTGCCAAAATAAATACGTTAACAGTAAGCTTAGTTTTTGAGGAATTTCAAAATTTGTGATGCAGGTACTTTTTATAAGCAGTGTGTATAAAATCCTCAAATACTAAGGGGTACTCCGTTGTGAAAAGTATTTCCTTACCTAAATTTCGTTAAATGTATTTTGGTCCTTTGGATATTTTTTCTAATCCCTTCATAAAATTTTTGTTTCAGAATTTTGGTCCAAACACTACTGATGAGGAATTGTATTCCGAAACAAACAACTACAACTGTAAAAAAACTGGCATAATAGTTATAATCTCCCTATACATTGTATTGTCTTCTAGGTAAACGATGTGCTCGGGGATGCTTAGTGAACTGTTATTAATCTCATAATAAATTTGGACCATAGTTTGCCAGGACCAACGATGTCATTGATATCCATCCGTAAACGATATCCCAGGTAGTAATAAACTTTAATCCACTGGCTTATATTCACTAATTATAAGTCGGTATACAGGAAACACTTACCTCAGACAATACCAAATAATGGATTTAATCCGATATCTTAATCCGTGAGAAAGACGCAAACAACATTAATTCAATGTAGTACCATTTAAATACATTATCCTACAATGATTTACTGTATATCGTCGTCTAAGGAATATTTGTATATAAAGCCATGTTTACAATATGGACTAGACACAGACATCTCCTTTGCTCGAGTTTGTCGTCATTGGATTGTTAGTCGTTTTAACATTTGTTGCATTTTTATGTATCTTGTCCAAGGCTGATGTTGTTGAACATCGTTTACTTAGAGGAGCCACATGTATTATAAGGTGGACTTGAAACAACATTTATTGTGGTTCATTATAAGGTGGACTTGAAACAACATTTATTGTGGTATCAATAGAGTAGTCGATTTCGTCGACTATATGGTTGTCGTTGAGCCCTTTATTCCTACTTAGAAGGAAAGAGATGCAAAATAATTTCATGATAGTTCAGAATGAAGATTAAAATTTAATTCAAGAAAGCGACGGAACACATGTTGTTTTCTGTGAACATAAGTTTAACAGACTAATCTATTCAAAGATTTTACATGTAATGTGTCAGTACTCCACTTTACTGTCCAAGAATCGATCACTTCAACATTATCAACGACAAACATACTTATTCATGTCTGAATCATAATAATCATAATCAAGAAACAAAGTAAAAACTTTAAAACTTAAAGAATCAGTCGTATCTTTCATTTCAAACTCACGAGGAAAAATGATATTCACATAGTCTCCAAATGTAGGATTGTTTAAGGAGACACAACATAAATATATGGATTTGAATGATTTGCTCCAGATTTTACAAGGGTCTATATAAACAATATAATCTGGACTCGGATGTAAAACACCATTACTCTGGATTGACTCTACTCTTCCAGAACAGACCGCCTAGATATGCGTGAAAAAATTGACTTGGATGTACATTTATGCTTTTCCCTTATTCCACAACTGTCCATCTTCAATATAACTACAAGTAATTTAATCTTGACTGGGACGTTAACCACAATTACTCAACTCCAATCTGCCAGAAATGACCGACTAAATATGAGTGAAAGATTCTTGACTGGGGCGTAAACATCATTAATACTTTTCATTATACCAGAACTGTCCTCCTCCTCAATAAAGGTACATGTAATGTAATCTTAACTGGGCGTAAATATCAGTACTTAAAGCTTATGTTCTAGAAATTACCGTCTACACCCAAATGTACTTAGGGTTTAAATTCATAAAAGAAAAATTAACTTAACTTCAGAGTTACCACCATGACAAAGCGAAAGGATCTTAAAACACAATTTTTCCACCTACGACCCAGAACTGCTTGCATCAACATATGTTAAAGAATCTTAATCGACATGTTATTAAACACTATTTCGCCACTTGCCCTACCAAGACTGACAATCTTGGAACGAATAAAAGAACCTTGGAACGCCATTAATCCTATCGCTAATGTTAAGTGATAGTAGGGGGGTTGAGTGAAACACCGTTACTCCACCCATGGTTCCAGAAATAATCTTGACTATGATGTTCCAGCCCATGATCCCTATTTATACTATATTTATAATCAGTTTCGTTATTCCGCTTTATATTTTAAATTAATTTAATGTTTTTTCAAATTAAAATTAAAAAAGTTCAAGTCATTTACTTTTTCCTTTTAAAGAAATATTAAAGATATAAAATGATTTAATACAATTTTCCCGTTCAAGCAATCAAAAGCATAAGATCCCCAAGAGGAAATACTGGAAATGATATAAATGCTGCAATTTATGGTGCAAAAACAAGAATTTATGCATTTAACTTCTCGAAAGTTGTAAATCATATTTCTTGCAAAACATATTTAATATACTTATAAAGATAAATAAGTAAACCTTTAACATTCACTTATGAAAAAATAAGAAAACTTTTAAATTGGCTACTGTTTGAAAAATATCAAGAGTTCCTCATATGCCGAATAATAAAAACAAAAAATCATTTAACGATTGAACAAGTTTTAACGTGAAATGTCAAACCATGTAAAAAAATGAATTAACCAATGTCAACAAAAGTGGTTGCAATAATTCTTTTGCCGATGGACTTAGAATCCCCAAAGATATCGTTACCCCGGGAGGCAATAAACAGTATTGTCAAATAAACATAGTTCATAAAAAATATCTGCTTCTTATATTAAAAATGCCTTGAAAACTTATTATGCCTAATCGTTCAAGGGTGGTCCCTATATAGACAGGTCCAACTGTATACAAACATATATAATTTTTTTGAGAGATGAGTATAAAGAATTATATGTAAGTTAATTTCCGGATGAATATTTAAGATTCATTTTCATTTTGATTGAACTACAACAACAATAACATCTAAGAATTAGAATATACTTTATATCCCTGTAACATAAACAACCCTGTTGCACATTAATGTTGATTTTTCAAATGAAAATAAAGATGAATGCATTACCGACATAATATCACAAGGTTAAATTCAGTCGTAGTCGGGTGGTGGTTCATACATGGGATCAATATGTGTTTCATTAATATCGTCGTATAATTCATCAACATGTGCCTACATGACTTTATCAACATGTGCCTCTATGACTTCTTGTGGTTTTGTATCTTTCACTGGAATAATAAAAAACAAGATGAAAGAAATGAAAAATGTTTATTTTATTAAAATCTAATCTGATATTTTTAACCTATCACTTATCTATAAGATGAAATCATTAATCAAAGGCCAAAAGTCAATGAGTATGATAAACTGATGTTGCTTAAACAAACCTAACAAACTTTTAATCAATGATTGTTGGAAGTTGGTGCATCTTTAACAACACCTATAAGATAACGATGGATAGCGAATGATTATAGTGAGTGGAAGCGGCGGCAACGTCAACCAACCAAAGGTTAATACTCAATGGTACTTGTCAGTTGGTGCGTCGTAAGCAACATCAATCGACCAATCAACGATCAAAAGTAAATGCTTATGGTAAGTCGATGCGGCTGCAAAGTCAACCAACCAACGGTCTATATTCAATGGTAGCTGTCAGTTGGTGCGCCTTAAGCAAAATCAATCAACCAATCAAAGGTAAAACATAAATGATTGTGGTAAATCGATTCGGCTGCAACGTCAACCAACCTATGGCCAATACTCAGTGGTAGTTGTCAGTTGGTGCGGCTTAGCAACAGCAATCAACCAACCAACTTTCAAAACGCAATGTAAGTGATCACCTGGTACCACTGAAACAACAACGGCCATTAATCGCTGAATGTGGGTCTGCAACACTAAAACGTGAAAAGTGTGTTATAGCCCTCTTATGTTATTAGCATATGTACAACGTTTCTAGACTCTCAAGCACCTGTTTCTCACAAACAGTAAATGTTTATGTGTTTGACCAAGCAGAGGCACGTAATAACCTACCGTAGGAACGACATAGGAAAACACAGAAGTAAAACTGCATGTATATATATATAGTGACAGTTTGAATGTTAACTGATTAAACGGTTTTGCAGTTATGAGGGTTACAATTAATGTGCGGAAGCAAAATAAAAATAATAATAATAATAATAATTAAAGACGTGAATAATTTTGGTGGAATATTGAATCATTTTGTGGGTACTATTGGGCCAGTGTTTGTAATATCATTGATACTGAAATTTAGCTCTGCATATTTACCATAAAACTGGTTTGACCCTCCAATGATATTAATTTTAGCACACTTCTAGACGATAACACCTGTATGCATCCAAAAATAGTGATAAATTGCCTAAATGTATTGGTATTTCCTTTTCTTCTTAAACCATTTATTAAGACTGACTTGTATTGTTTTGAGTTATTGGTTGCGTTTAATGATGATTTTCAGCTGCACCTATGCATCCGATCTCACTTCCCTTGTGCCAATTCACGTGTATAACTTAATTTGCCAGTTGCAAACTTTTTTACTTTGGTTTGCGATTGTCTTTTGTACATTGATTGGTATGTTTGTTTTTTTTTAAAATTATTCAACTCACCTTTCATTCCACCCAACCATGTAGTGTGTCCTTTATTCTCGACTTTCTCAAAAGGTTTCACAGAAAAATCAAGTATGTCTCCACCGATAAAGCATTGTCTCTCCGTGTTTAGTCGAAAGCCCCCTCTTTTTTGAGACACACCGTATCGTTTTATATGTTTAAAAAGTAAAGTATAGACCACTTTGCTGCTTTTAGGATCAATTATTAAACTTTTGTAGTCTCTTAACTTTAGCATGTATTCTTTCTTAATGTCAAGGAAATGTACCAGTTCACATGGTAATATCTTTATTCGATAGGATTTTCCATCATCTAAAATATAAATAGAAATATGTCATGTGAAATGCCAATCGTACTGGTTATATCATTAACCAGTCAGTCATTACAATATCATATATTTTTTGTCCAGTGTCAGGTCTTTCAAGACGTGGGTCATCGGCAAGGTTCTGCCAACCCTTTTTAGTGTAGCATATGAAGTTACATTTTCTCTAGTGTTGCTTCAATATCCAAATATTGAATCACTGTCCATTTATCGATTTTGTCATTTGTCCATTTTGCAAAAGTAACTTGCCTTGATTTAGAGTGCTGCTTTGTTGATATAAACAGACCAAATTGCACTAGTCTTCGTGTACATGGCTTGAAATAATCAGGACATAGTAGTGGTGAAAAAGGACATCGATTGATGCTAACCTCCTTCAGTCAAAACAAACAAATACAAGTCTTACAACATATCAAGTAACCAACGTATATTCTATTTTCGTAGTCAGCAATGTTCCTATTTCCATTAGCTTTTTGAAATACCAGTAGGGATTCCTCAAATGTTATTCTGGCTCTTGTATATTAAATTTCGAAAGTCCTCAAAAACTAAGGTATATTTTATCTTTAAAGTATTGCTTTTGGAATTGTTAAAATACATTTGGTCCTATATTTTTATCTTTACATCATCTTAAAAATATTTGGTTTTCCAATATTTTGGTTTGAGCACATTGGATAAGGAATTTTATTTCTAAACGACCGACCAGTGCTTAAACTAAAACAAGTTTTGTAATATTGAATTAATAATCATATCTTTCTGTACAGCCATCCTTTTATAATGCTAATGCTAAATGTTTAAGTTCACTGTAAACGTCCTGGTTGGATTTTATCCCCCATTATCACTGTCCTTATATTTTCTATCCTTCACCCTGAGTGTTGTGGTTTAACTTTACATTTTTATATACCCCAATTTATGAACTGAACACACACAATACCCTTACAAATGTAGATATATTATTTACTAACTTAATTTATTGTGTGAATACAAAATATGAATGTGAAAATAATATGGGGATTTTTGTTTGTGTTTTAAATAGGTTACGTATATGTTAACTCACTCGTAAAAATTTTAATGTTGGTAAAAACAACAACCTGTTAATCGAGAAATTTTCGAGTTTCGCTTAAATTCGCTAAAATTTTAAAACGCAAAAATGAAACTGTTGCCTATATTTTGTTCTGATACAATGCATCAAAGACAAACCTACCAATCATGTCTAAATCACAAACCCCATTCTTATATATAAACTGGCTATCATCAGACAAACGACAAAATAATAATACGCAAATATTTTAAAGACACTATTCTTGCGAAAAATAACCGATGCGGAAAGGATGATTCTCAAAACGCCGATCTATCCGCCTATAGGATTTAAAATTTAAAAGTATGTTATAAACATGTTTATAGTGAAAAATCCTAAAGCTACTATCATTTTGTAAAAGTGTATATGGTAAAAATCTTAGTAAAATATTGCATTATATGTTTAACACATGAAATCTTTTAGCCTTGTCTCTGAATATCTCTATACAAACAAGGAACAAGTCAGTGAAAATCAACACGTTTTTTAATAAATACATATAGAGCGCAGGCCTCTCCATTAAAGATATTTTGAATACAAAAACTACCTTATTTTATTGTTAGATATGCAAAGTACGGTTAATGGAGAGATATGCGCTGACAGTGAATTTTGCAAAAACCAATGTTTAGAGAGATACCCCAATATAACCTCTTACTATACTGTACTATACTCGTACTTGATATTAATAAACTCTCGTTGTCAACAATTGCCTGCGTGGTGCAGTGGATATATGTCGGGACTATTATGTCTTATGTTGTGGGTTCGTATACCCAAAATGACATTTTCTTAATTCATTTTAATAAAATGTATATTTTACGGCTTCATTTTTTTTTATCTTATTTTGTGTTAGAATGACGCTATAATATTTATTTCTGCAACAAATAACAAAATAGAAATAAAGACATGCACATACATTTGCTTAATACAAATATAACATATACAACGATATTACTGTCCCGTTTCAGGCACGTGTCATTTCCCGTGTGTTTCCTGAACGATAAACACGTACTAGTAAATAAAATGCCAAAACATTAAACTGTTCAAAGTGCAATCTTTGCACACAAAAATGCCATAGATGAATAGTCGGGGTAGGTTTCATATGTGATAAATGTCACTAGCTGAGCAAGATGAAGATCATGAGCCGTGGTTCCTCCAATAGACTTGAAATCTGAATGTATAGACCTACTCATTTTGAGTTGCGGCAAATCAAATGTCATTTGCTTTATTTTCAAAGAAAAAGTTCCCTAACGAAACTTGCACTAATTAAGGCAAGAATAGTCATTTTGTCAAATAAGGCCGTCATTATAAAAACAGGAAAAATGTTATTCATATGAAACGTATATATTTACACAGAGATTTGTTTATATGTGGCCTCAAGTAATGACGCCTATAGAGGCTCGAAAAGGGTGTAACCTAGTTTCTTGCGTATTTATTCCTATAGGCGGATAGCTCGGCGTTTTGAGAATCATCCTTTCCCGACCGATTCAAGTTTACTACAGAGTAATAAATACAAGGTTACATCGCCGAAGTAAAATTGTCGGAATAGGTAACACATTTGCCAGACAAGGAAGTCATGTTTCGTGACTTAAATAACTTGGGTACTTTCTTTGAGTAATTCATTTAATATTATTTAAAGATAATGTCATAATGTTATAACGTAACTGTTATCCACATTGAACAATGTCTTTTTTGAAATTTTGGTGTTTTATTGTTTTGTAAATAAGTGTTTTTGCAAGAGTGATTTTATCAAATGAATTGAATCAAATTTTATGCCACGGACCGTGTTTTATTCAAATTACTTAACCACGAATGTAGATTCTGTTTATTATATGATATAATAAAACCCATTTTATGTAAAGCGTTTTCTTGGCTATAAGATAACAGTCGCAGTCGCGCCGGATAAAATATGATGACATAGCATGTAGAGTAATCGTATGACTTCATTCATTAAAGACATATGAGTTATATTACATTTGTACATGTTTGTAATTTTTTATTGTTGTTACATTTTTGGATGATTATGCAATTTATAAAAATATATCATCAGCATATACGAGGGGATAAAGCAGAGTATTCAGCCAAGCTGAACACAAAAATTCTTTAAGAATATTACGTATTTAGAAAAGAAAAAATATATCACTACTCTAAATTTTTCAAATGCACTTTACATATATAAATCAACGATTGAAATTCACAGAGGAAGGATCAAATGACATAAAATTCAAGTTGATATAGCGAAGTACAATGTATACGGTTTTAACACTCATGCCTAATCTACTGATCAGCCAGCTGATGTTGTTAAATGGATAAAGACCCTAAATTTTTGTATTTGTGTTAAATTAAAACTGGTATAATATGTAATTAGCAATAATTTATTATATATTCATTGGCCTTGCTTATCTCCTATAACTTCCAGTTTGAGACTTTCATAGGACTATAAAATGCCAAACGACCGCATCACTGCGTTTGAATATTAATATCAGCATACACATTCCCGGTGAACTATAACCTGGTAAACAAAATGGCTGCCCCCATGTTCCCCGGTGGATTACTTCTTGGGGTATCGAATGTCTTTGTGTTTGATGATCAATTCGTTTTTCAACTTCAAAAAGTCTATATTTTTAGGAATTTTTACCACCGAATTAGATAGCCATATGACGTATGTTGCGATTTTTTTCAGATCATCGGACATGCCTTTGAGCCCGTTCAGTGGATGTGCACTTAATCAAAGACAATATTGCTGACGCAATACACAACAACGTCACGTAGTATACGTATTACGTCGTAAACATTTGTTTGATTCTTGCACGTTCAATTTCGTGGTCGAAATGCTCGAAATATATCAAGATTGAGTGCAAATTAACGCTGAAAATGAATTCGAACTTTGAAAAAAAATATTTTAATAAAAATATAACAATTGAATATGAATGCCAAACCTTTGCACGGCAAACCGATCATAGCGCATTATTAGTTTGTCGTGCAAAGGTTTGGCATTCATATTGACTAAGAACGCCATTTCAAAACAGTTGTCAATTGTTAATTATGAACTGGTCGAGGACAAAGATATGGACCGTCACTTTGATATAACTCGAACCGCAGGCGAGATCCATATGAAATGAAATAAATCTTCATAGTGCCTTGTACATAAGTAATTATAACTTTTATTTCATTGAACCAAACCCAATTATGACCATAGGAGTTACAGATACAATGGAGACCGCATTACTCAACTTGCACGAACTTATTATTTCCATTTGAATTAAACTGCTGATGTATCTAAAACCATTATTAAAAGTTTTTCGTGATGACGCAGAGGTATCAGGTGACACATTACTTCGTTTCAGTCAGCGATTAAAATTAATTAACATTTGCTTTTGTTTTAATATTAGTATTGATCCTACGAAAATCAGCTAAACAACACATGTAAAGCTGTCAGGGTCAATCATGTGCACCAAAAGAGCATCCGTGCAAGGGTTCCGAAAAACCCAAGGAAGGAATATGCTATTTCCACAGCGGCGTTCTGAGAACAAAGCCTCAGAAATATTTCATAAAATATATACATGTACCGTCACAACATGATACAACAGAATTTTTTTTAATTTTTTAAAATTTAGATTCATCGCATTGGTCTTCAATTTTGGTTCTAATTTTGTGAACTCTTGTGCATTTTTTGAAAGATAAGATACAAGTTAAAATAGTTTGAATGCTAAATATATGCGCCGTTATCGTTAATAATTTGTATGGAATTTTGAATAATAGAGTATTTGGCAAATATGCGTGAGAAAGTTAGTGTGTGTGTTCAGCGTGATTTAATATCAAAATAGGTGATTCATACCCGCAATACGCGAGACTTGACAAGTTACATATTATGAAACACATCTTGGTATGTCGCTCGGAAATCGTCATTGAGAACCGACTAAGCTGATAATTAACGTATCGGAAGAATGAACCATAATATTTTTAATGAAAAGTCAAACGGACAGGCCAATGTTGTTTCGCGGCCTATACTAGCTAGTCAGTATGAGAGCCCATCGGATGTTGACTTATTGTCAATTTTCTGTTTAAAGATACATGTATAAACGAGATTTGCAGGCACAATCATTTTAACAAATCCACCACAAACATACCGACACATGTTCAAAACGCAATCCCAAAGCACAGCAAAAACTTTGGAAACTGGCAAATTACGTAACACACGTGAACCTTCACCAAGGAAGTGAAGCTGGGTGCTCCGGAATGGTAAGAACTTCCAGTCTAGCTAGCTTCACCCGTCAAGTAATATCTTGCAAATACAAGGACCTAATTTTATAAACAATGCTCCGAGGATATCACAAACTCAGTAGGCAATGATTGTGTATTATTGTCAGTAATATACTATTGTCTGAATTTGCTGCAAGTTAAAAATTGAAATTCCTCAAAAACTAAGGCATACTACCAAATGCAAAGTATATCCTGAACTAAATTTAGTAAAAATATATCTTGGTCCTTTTGTAATATTTTCAACATCTCGAAAATAATTTTGGTTTCGAATTAATAATTTTGGTCTAAACACTTCTGATGAGGAATTGTATTCCGAAACGGCTGTTTAGTGCTGTAAAATTAAAACTGCAGCTGGTATAATATGTATTAAATATGAAATAATATTTCATTATATTTGATTGATTTGAACAGAATGTGTTGAATATATTTTAAATAAACAAAAAAGACTTGCATTGAAAGAAAGGGACATAAATTGTCATTGGTGGACCTGTAAATAATATTTCCATCTGAAACGACATACAGTACAAACCTGTCGAAAATTTAACACTGAGCTAATTAATTACAGTACAAACCTGTCGAAAATTTAACACTCAGCTAACGACATACAGTACAAACCTGTCGAAAGTTTAACACTGAGCTAAGGAATTACAGTACAAACCGGTCGAAAGTTTAACACTGAGCTAACGAATTACAGTACACACCTGTCGAAAGTTTAAGGGCCGCCAAAAAAGCAGTTATCTCTCTCCCTAATTTTAAAAATATCGACACATAGTTGCTTTTTATCTTTCGGCAGCGTTTCGGTCTCAATCTATCTATATCTCGCCGACTCGACAATCGATATTTCACTTCTTTTCGTTAGTTTGACGTTAAACATTTGACAGGCATGTACTATGCCAAGGCACACCGAGGTAATATCAAAACTTCTAAACATATTTTATCTTAAGCATTAATACCGAATTATCATATCAACATTAAAGAACAGAAGGTTAACACTTTAGATATTGTTTAAATATGAAATTCCTCAATAACTAAGGTATACACCCTCATGCAAAGTATTTCCTTAGCATTTGGTAAATTTGTTTTCCTGTGGGTATCTTAACAACTTCTTGAAAAAAATTGTTTTCACAATTTTGGTCTAAGCACTACTAAAAAGGAACTGTATTCCGAAACGACTGTAGAGATGTAAAATTAAAACTGGTATACATGTAATATGTAAATGGAGCAGAACCATAGCTAATTAATGTAACAATGAATTAAAGATGTTCATCTAGTCGCCTACCATGGCATTTTCAACAGTAAATGTCTAATCGCCCAATAATTGCCTTGGAAGCTTAGCCATATTGTAAGCGTAAAATCAAAAGACGAATTACACTTAACAATTGTAGCTCAAAATTGGGAATTAAAGGCACACGGAACAATGGGACTTATCAGGATAATTTTGTATTCAAACACATCATATGAACAATATTTGTAATGGTGTTCATAAAACGTTTTAAGGGCATCGATAAGCATAGGCTTGCAATATCCATGAGTCCAAATTTTATTTATGAGTAGCTTGCTTCGTTGTATAAAGTTCAGTAGTGGGACAATCTCTTCTATAGCGTATTTACTGTGAAAATACACCATAAACAGGAGAACCGGGTATATTGTTGTATTGGAAAAAGTTGACAATAGAAAATTGAAGTTTTCAATTTTGTTCCTTAGTTTCAAATGTAACCTTCAGTGGGTGGCAAAGGATAAAGAACCGTTGAAACTGGACTGCTATATCATGAAACGTTTAGAAAAGTTTAGTATTATTTTAATTAACAATATTGAAAATAACGTTGCATAGTTTATATCTTGCGTTGGGGATAAAATTTACAAAATGAAAGTCTAAAACAGTTTATTAATATCGAACTTATATTTTAATGAACAATAATAATAATAAACTGAAATATATATTACATGTTTTTACTAAAATGTTTCAACAACAACGGGTTAAAATTACTTTGCCAGTTTTCATTCATTACTAAACCTGTTCAATTTTACAGCACTAGACGGCCGTTTCGGAATAAAATTCCTTACAGTAGTCATCGGACCAACCAAATCTTTACTTTGCTTATTTAATTACGATTTAGACATGGGCTGGTGTATTTGTATTTGGTATAACTAATATTAGTATAGGCAAACAACATTGACCTGTCTGCTTGACCTTTTATTAGGAATTTTCATATAGGAGGATCCATCCAATACATGGGTAGTGTTAAGATCCAAGTTAATACATACACAATGAACACGTTCACTCTATGAGGTGAGTATATCTCATGATGTATAAAAAATAAACACTTTACTCCCTATACACAGATGGACTTGGTCCATGATAATTATTTAAATGAAAGGTCAAGCGGACAGGTCATAGTTGTTTACCTATTTCTGTAGGGTTTTTTGTTTGTTCATTGTTTGGCAACAATAAGACGCGTTATAGATTTGTCATATACCATTTTTTTAATGTATTTTATGATTAAATTCAAAAACTAGTATGTAACAGATTTATGAGGATATAAGTTATAAGCTGCAACATGGAAAGGTATCTTTGTGTTTAATTTTAATGTAAGTTGAATGTGGTATTAGGAATCCCATAATGGCAAAAGTTATCTAACCAAACGGTGAAACCACTGGACGTATAAAATAGGGAGTTTATAATCACTAACAACAATATGTGTTTTCTAGCTATGTTGTGTTTTGCCTTCTCTTTAAATGACTTACAGATGTATTGTTTGCATTCGTTGACATGTACATGTTTTAATTTGCAAAATTCTGCTTTAAAAAATAATCAACATTATTAAAATTAAATTTTGTGGGTTTTAAAAAAAATCATAATGATTACCTGAGAACGGTGTATGTATTCTTTAGCAGAGGATATTAAGTTCCAGTATTAAAAGGCAAAATGTACAATTTCCTCAAGTCTTCAGTGTTCAAATTCCATTATCATATTTCGTCAAAAATTAAATATGTGTTATATATATGAATATAATTATGTTAAGACAATCACTCTTATAACATGTGTTCATCTGTTCGCTTGTTAAGTATCGTTGATTTAATGTTTAAAATAACTTTGCTGTTAAAATACTTTTGTTGATATTACGAGCATTGTGATTGAGTACCTAAACATTTCATATACATGCAGATTATTTATAATGCATATGCAAACGTTTACAGAAACATTTAACAAGGTAGGATATGTTGATTTAAGACAATAAGTTTGAAGAATTTTTGAAAAATGGATATAGCATATTTAATTCTCCAATTAGTAATTGTGTTTTCAATCAGTAATGAAACAATGAAAATCAAGACACAGTCAAATGGTCTCGATCTTTATTTACAAAAATTTTTTAGATCAGAATATTATAAAATTATTCATTTGCGAGAGGTTTCTTCGAATAGACTTCCACGAGAAACAGTTAAAAAGGAAACACCGTTTCAGGAAGACAAGAAAACAATTGAAAACGAAACCAGGAGTAACATCGGAATACAAAAACAGGACGACAATCAAATACACGTATCCAGCTTGTTAAGTGGTAGGAATCAGAAATGTAAATACGTCAAACACGGACCAGAAGGAACTCAACAAGACATTAATGCCTTAACGTCATCGTCAACAAAATACAAACCGTACAAAATTGTCACAAAATTTAAACAGTCGAACCAATGGTTCCTTAATCTGAGTGAAGCGCTGCGTACACGCCGTGGTGCTAAAGACTGTTTAGAAGAGGGATCCTGTAGAAACAACTTGTATCAAGATATTCCAGTCTGTTACTGTGATGATTTATGTGAGATTTTTAACGACTGTTGTCATGACAACGATGCGACTACAACATTCATAGATATCAACAAAATTAAATCAAATATAAAATTGAAATACACATCGTGTGTTCATTTATTACCTAGTTCTACGTTACACGGCTACGTTTTTGTGACAAAGTGTCCAGAAAATGTATCAAGAAAAGATATAAAAAATGAATGCGAGAAAGATCGAACAGATAACGAAATACCGGTGATTGGACGAGACGGATTAACTTATAAAAATATATATTGCGCCATGTGTCATGGCGCAAAGGTTTATCAAAGATGGAATGTGAATTTTATGTTTGATTGTGACGTCGGAATTTAGGATTTGATGCATATCGCATTTCTTAATGAAATTCTTGAATTGTTTAGAAACAGATCATGCTCTTATACCGTTTCAACCCCTAAAATGGCGCCTAGACCTAGAGTATGCTGGGAGTTAGCTCACAGCAATTTTACAAATGTGGCTGACAAAATTCTTTGTGAGCAGTATCAACACATAACTTATATCAAACCTACACATGAAATCATACGAAATATTTTTTGTACACCTAATATTTATAAAATGCATGTTACATGCATGTCTCCAATGAATGAATCTACCAAATTTTCCGCTCGACGAATGTCTGCCTTATTCAATTTAAATATACCCGTGAATACTGAGAATAAACACTGTATTGGAGATGAAATGGTAAGTACATATAATTATTTATGACGTTATATACGACCGGAGTTGGTTGAGTGAATGAGATTTAACGTCCCTGTTAAGAATGTTTCACTTACATCGAGACGTCAACAGCTATAAATGAAGTGGTACAATTTATGAACTTGGCGTTGCGATATAGGTTTTGTAACTTGTGACGCCTGCCGTGATAAGGTAGATCGGGTTTTTCAAAAGGTCTCTTCCGAAGGACCACATGACTTTCATTTCAAAATGCCGAGTACTCGACAAAAAAAAAAAAAAAAAAAAAAAAAAAAAAATCCCAGTCACTACATATTTTCAAGTCTTGGTCAAACCCAGCTGGGGTTAATTTTAGATTGGTAAATTATCAAAAACAAACATACCATTCAATGTCCAACAAACTTACCAATCCATGTTCAAATCACAATCTATCACTGTGGTTGCTCCGTAAGTGGGAGGTCATGGGTTCGATCCCTGGTTGGGTCTGACCCAAGACTTGAAAGTGGGTAGTGACTGTTCTTTTGCCATGCACTCGGTATTACGAATTGAAAGTCACGGTTCTTTCGGATGGGAACTTAAAATAAACGAGGTCCCGTGTCACGGTGGGCTTGTCACGCTAAAGAACTCTGCTGTATAATGCCATCAGCTACAGGTAAAATGTCTGCACCTTCGCCTACAGCTGGCGACGTCTTAATATAAGTGAAATATTCTTGACTGAGACGTTTAACACCTTTACTCACTCACTCACTCAAATCACAATATCATTGCAAAGAAAAAAAATAAAACATCAAGATGTATACAAAAAAGCGTCCAACTTTGAGATAAATTAGGAATGTCTTGTATTTCTGTACAGAAAAAATAGTAGGAAAATAAGTAAAATATATTATGTTATAAATGTTAAATAATTTTATATCGATGCGTAATTATCAACTTATTTTTGTACCAGTTTGTTTGTGTTAGATGATAAATATAAAAGTACATTATCAAATTTGATTTCAAATTTATAAATGTTGTTAATGCGGCACACAATCAAATAATCCTTTCAAAATATATTTTTACATTGTATAATAATTTAAAGACTTTTACAGTTGTTATATATTTCTTAAATATCCCTATTTTTAAAACAAAAATCTAACAAACAATTAAGTCTAGGTTTTCGGTTTTTTTACAATTAGGGCGCTATTCTATCACTAGTATCTTTTTGGTTTTGGTACTTGCAGGAAAGATGCAAATTTGAAGCTGTAATTGGCAATTGTGTATTGGACATGCATTTTAGTTTATTGACGAATGCGACTTTGGATATATGTCATAGAATATTGGGCATTAGTTACATAGTAATGAAGCATTTAGTTATCCCGTGGCAAACAGAAAACTCAGATTTACGTGGAACATGCTACACTAGTGTTACGAACAACGCTAATGTTTCCTAGTGTTTTAATCCTGGAACTTGTTCTAAGATGCACATAAGATTGTACTTTACTGTAAATGGAAGGATAAATTTTCATGAAATTTCTAGATTTTATGAAGGATTAAGGCATGTGAATTGGAGTTATCGTGAATATTATCAAGCACCACTACAACACTGTTACTACATTTTATATATTGCAAATGATGATGTTCGGAAAATATATATCTAACACATGACATTTTTTATTATGATGAAGAAACAATGAGAGAAAATCTGAATGTATTGGAACGACAAATCAAGAATTTAGATATTACTTTTACAAATTTCCCACTTTATCTAGAAGTTATGGGTTATCATTATAATAATGAGAGCGATTTAAAAGGTGATATTAAAAAATTCAAAATACTTTCAATTTTATTTAATATGACTTTGGATAGAACTCACTTAACCACAAAGACAACAGAAACATTTGTATTCCATTGAAACAATATCCAGATTATTGCAACTTATGTAATTTTGGGTATGTCGACTATATTTTTAATTAGCACTTTGGTTATCCATAAATGTATTAATCTGTCTGGAAACAGTGCAGGAAAACTGTCCGAACATTTCATAATTTCTATGATATTTTCTCATTTACTATTCATATTTGGAATTGGCGCCAATGATTATCACTTAATTTGTTTTGTAATTGGTATCGCATCCCATTACGCCTGGCTATGTTGTTTTACATGGATGACAACGTATACAGTTACACTCCTCAAAGCAATGCATAAACTCAAAGTGAATCCAAACACATCAATGACAAGTACTTTCTCTGTATACAACTACATCATAGGTTACTGTTTCCCCTTACTTATTGTGGTCCCGTCTGCTATATTTGACTTTTATACTTCTAAGATAGGTTATGGCGATGAAGTATGTTTCCCATCGTATTATCCAAACAACATAATTGTCTTTATTGGTCCAATTTCTGTATCAATAGTTACACACTTTGTTGCAATGATTGTTGCTGGATGTCTTATTTATAAATTTCAACAAAGTATTAACAATATTTCATCGGCAATAGATTCACGTTCATATTGGCCTGTTTATCTGAGATTCTTCATATATTCTGGGTTGTCATGGTCACTGGGGATCATTGCCGAGGCAACAGACCAAGATATACTTGGTATGTTGTTTATTGTTTTAGCTGGCTCTCATGGCGTTATGTTCAGTGTATCCATACTTATTTCAAGTCAAGTCCGAAGTAGACTGAAAACACTGAAACAAAAACATATCTTACCCGATCACTTTTCTCTTGAACATCGGACATAGTTTTCATTTATCTTTGTTAATAATCAAAATTGAGAAAAAACAAACATACCAATCCATGTCTGAATCACAATTCAGAAGCAGAGTAAAAACTTTGGAACTGACAAGTCAACTTCCACCGGTTGCTCCGGAAGGGTAAGCACCTCCTGTATAGCTAGCTACACCCGCCACGCGTGTAATCAAAATTATGTGAAAGGAACAATTTATATTGGGCATGGCCATCTATTCGACAACCTTGTGATTTTCAATAATCTGATTGCAATCCAATTATTACGCTCAATTAGCAAGTAACATCTGAAGTTGCTCATATTTAATATTCATTGGTAAGTTTTTTTTATTCATTGCTACTGAAATACTACTTTATTAGGAATATGATTATTTTTTGTTGAAATGATTTTAAACAAACCAGCCTCATGTGAAAGACATTTGTGATGATTTGCTAAATTTGGAGTATTTCTTAAATTTACATTTATTTTGAATTATGATTATTTTTCATTGATTTAAGAATTATTTAACGTACACATTAAAATAATATTTATTACTCAATAACGATATTGATTAATACGAAAAGTGAAAAAAAAACTTTGCATGAATTAATGAAGGAATGCTTCAGATTTATAAGACAGCAATTTTGTTTTAATTACATACATACAAATGGTTTATACATGCAAAGATTCTGTTCAGAAATATGTAACAAATTAGACTGTATTTTTTAAATGTTGTAGATGGTTTGATTTACATATACTGTATGTTATATATATAATGTAATAATTCTGTTTAAATGTTTTAAATGTGTTGTTGTTTTAGCTATATGTGTATAATAGTTTAAAAACTCCATAAAAACATTCGGACTGCAAAATATTTCTTTTTTATTAATTATGTGAATTTTTCGACTCGATCATAATCTTTTCCTGTCAGCGACAATTTAGGTACATCTTGTTTATTTTTGCATCACGTAAGAAGACAAAAAGGGTCTGTTATGGCTTTTTTAATCATAAGGCATATAACATTACATATTATACCAGTGTTAATTTACTAGATTTACTTTTATTTTCGGAATATAATTCCTCATCAGTAGTGCTTGTACCAAAATTGTGAAACAAAAATTTCTTCAAGGTCTTGGAAAAATATCCAAAGGACCAAAATATATTTAAATAAAAATAGCTAAGGAAATACTTTGCATGTGGGAGTATCACAGATTTTTGTTAGATTTTAACTCGCAGCAAAAATAAAAAATATATTTGTGACAGTACAAAAATGCTACACATAAATGAGTCTGGGGATGCAAACCGTTTTCATAAAATGTTTAATACATGTTAAATCCTAGCAGGAAACCAGACATGACGACAGAATCACCAGTCATGTCGTTGATAAGTGTGATGTCTCTGTATCCAAAATTACCATGGCTATATTTAACGGCCAATAGTTCCTGTCATTCTCAATTTTGAATTTACACGTGGCGGGTTAACTAGTGATACAATAGGTGCTTAACCTTCCCAAGCGCCTAACCTCACTTCCGTGGTGGAAGTTCACGTGTTTAACGTAATAAACCAGTTTCAACTTTGTTTTCTGATTGTGATTTAGACATGGATTGGTATGTTTCCTTTTAATTACATTACATGTGCAGTCTAACCTGCTTATAAAGGCAGTAGAATTGTATCCCAATTGTTCTTTATTTATATTATTTGAACCTGTATATAAAGGCCACATGCCCATAAGGCCACTTTTGCTTGTTCCCCTAGGTGACCTTTATAGACAGGGTTGACTGTTAATATATTGTAGTACGTTTACTCGTCAGAAATGGAAAGAAGTCCACTGATTAAACATGATTAATTATCGATTTATTGCGTCATCAAAATATAAGTAAAATACAATATGAGGAATTGTATTCCGTAACAGTGGTCTAGTGCTGTAAAATTAAAACTGGTATGATATGTAATACATGTATATGTTATATTTTTTATGTGTTTATGCTACGTCTTTACGTCTTGTTTAATGTTTGTTTTTGCTAACCACTGTTACATATTAAGTTTGCGAAATAAAGTTGTTGATTTTTTTATTTTATTCTGACAATAAAAACTCACTTTAGTTAACTTTCCTACATTGTTAATGCGTTACAATACCATTCGAATGTTTTTGTGTATTCTTTGTCACATTTCACGCGTACTGATTTAAGTGCCTATTCCAAAACATATTCAACAAATTCTAACAACGTCTATATGCCACTTAATCCCGTTACAGTGACATCAGACGTAATTATTCCAAGAAGTTAAAGATAAAAGACATAATGTTTGAACACATTCATACAATTACAAATTTCACGTTCTTACACAATAAAAAAAAACCATACTAATCCATGTCCAAATCGCAGTTCAGATGTAAAGTAAAACTTTGGAACAGGCAAATTAGGTTAGACACGTGAACTTCCACAAGGGAAGTGAAACCGCGCTCTTAGAGAATTTATAGCATTTTCATGCTGTTACACCCCGATAACTACATAAAAATGCAATTCAATTCTGAAATAAAAAATAATTGATAATCTTTCCTGTTCAAATGTTTCATGATTATCCGGTCTCATTACCCTGGTGTAAATTTACATGTTAAGCTAAACGTGTCAGTATTTAAGGTTTTTACTTTGGTTTTTGGATTGTAATTTGAACAAGGACTAGTATGTTTGTTTTGATTCAAATAATTATTACTAAACCTGTTTTAATTTCGCAGCAGTAGACGGTGGCCGTTTCGGTATAAAATTCATAACCAGTCGTTCTCGAACCAAAATCTATGGAAATCCAAATACATGTACTAGTATTTTTAAATGGTTGAAATGAGAAAAATAGAAGTACAAAACTTAATTTTACCAAAGCCACATAAAAAAATTCATTTGTATGTTAAACATTGAGTACACTGTCAAAGTATTTAATTTTACCAAAGCCACATAAAACAATTTATTTGTATGTTGAACATTGAGTACACAACCAAAGCCACATAAAACAATTCATTTGTATGTCGAACATTGAGTACACTACCAAAGTTTTTTATTTTACCAAAGCCACATAATACAATTTATTTGTATGTTGAACATTGAGTACACTACCAAAGTTTTTTAATTTTACCAAAGCCACATAATACAATTTATTTGTATGTTGAACATTGAGTACACTACCAAAGGTTTTAATTTTACCAAAGCCACATAAAACAATCCATTTGTATGTTGAACATTGAGTACACTGTCAAAGTATTTAATTTTACCAAAGCCACATAAAACAATTCATTTGCATGTTGAACATTGGGTACACTGTCAAAGTATTTAATTTTACCAAAGCCACATTAAACAATTCATTTGCATGTTGAACATTGAGTACACTGTCAAAGTATTTTATTGTACCAAAGCCACATAAAACAATTCATTTATATGTTGAACATTGAGTACACTGTCAAAGTATTTAATTTTACCAAAGCCACATAAAACAATTCATTTGTATGTTGAACATTGAGTACACTGTCAATGTATTTACTTTTACCAAAGCCACATAAAACAATTCATTTGTATGTTGAACATTGAGTACACTGTCAAAGTATTTAATTTTACCAAAGCCACATAAAACAATTCATTTGTATGTTGAACATTGGGTACACTGTCAAAGAATTTAATTTTACCAAAGCCACATAAAACAATTCATTTTTATGTTGAACATTGAACACACTGTCAAAGTATTTAATTTTACCAAAGCCAGATAAAACAATTCATTTTTATGTTGAACATTGAGCACACTGTCAAAGTATTTAGTTTTACCAAAGCCACATTAAACAATTCGTTTGTATGTTGAACATTGAGTAAACTGGCAAAGTATTTAATTTTACCAATCCCACATAAAACAATTCATTTGTATGTTGAACATTGAGTACACTACCAAAGCCACATAAAACAATCCATTTGTATGTTTAACATTGAGTACACTGTCAAAGTATTTAATTTTACCAAAGCCACATAAAACAATTCATTTGTATGTTGAACATTGAGTACACTGTCAAAGTATTTAATTTCGCGTGTAATTTTTTTAAATTGAATTAAGACATATCCACTTAGGTAATTTTTCGCGTTTTTTTTAAATATGAACTATAACATAATAAGCATAATTTTACTTTCACTCGGTATTATTTTTTGCGCAAAACAAACGAACGCGAAATAGGCCAAAATTAGTACACTGCCAAAATAAATACGTTTACAGTAAGCTTAGTTTTTGAGGAATTTCAAAATTTGTGATGCAGATACTTTTGATAAACAGTGTGTATACAGCGGTATATTGAATTTACACATATCCGCGTAGATAACTTTTCGCGTTTTTCAAATATGCACTATAACATAATAAGCATAATTTAATTTTCACTCGGTATTAATTTTCGCGCAAAACAAACGAATGCAAAATAGGCGAAAATTGGTACACCGCCAAAATAAATACGTTTACAGTAGCTTAGTTTTTGAGGAATTTCAAAATTTGTGATGCAGAAACTTTTGATAAATAGTGTGTATAAAATCCTCCGAAACTAAGATATACTCCGTTATGAAAAATATTTCCTTACCTAAATTTGGTTAAATATATTTTGGTCCTTTGGATATTTTTTCTAATCCCTTCATAACATTTTTGTTTCAGAATTTTGGTCAAAGCACTACTGATGAGGAATTGTATTTCGAAACGAACACCTATTACTGTAAAAAAAACTGGCATAATATGTTATAATCTCCCTAAACATTGTATTGTCTTCTAGGTAAACGATGTGCTCGGGGATGCTTAGTGAACTATTATTAATCTTATATAAAATTTGGACCATAGTTTGCCAGGACCAACGATGTCATTAATATGTATCCGTAAACGATAAATGTCCCAGGTAGTAATGAACTTTAATCCAATGGGTTATATTCACCAATTATAAGTCGGTATACGGGAAACACTTACGTCAGACAATTCCAATTTACGGAATGAATCCCATATCTGCGAGCAAGACGTAAACAACAAGATTAATTAAAAATTGTACCATTTAAATACATTATCCTACTATGAACAATTTTTTACTGTATATCGGCGTATGAGGAATATTGATATATATAGCTATGTTGACACAGACATCTTCTTTGTTCGAGTTTGTTTTCATTGGCTTATTATTTAAATAAGCTTACAAGGGTCTGCATAAGCACTATAATCTTGACTCGGATGTAAAACACCATTACTCTAGATTGACTACTCTTCCAGAACAGACCGCCTAGATATGAGTGAAAAATTGACTTGGAAGTACAATTGTGCTTTTCCATATTTCACGACTGGCTCTCTTCAATATAACTACAAGTTATTTAATCTTGACTGGGACGTTAACCACCACTACTCAACCCTATTCTGCCAGAAATGACCGACTAAATATGAGTGAAAGATTCTTGACTGGGGCGTAAACACCATTAATACTTTTCATTATACCAGAACAGCCCACCTCATTATAGGTACATGTAATGTAACCTTGACTGGCCGTAAATATCAGTACTTAAATCTTATGTTTTAGAAATTACTGTCTACATCTAAATGTACTTAGGGTTTAAAACCATAAAAGAAGAAACAACTTCACTTCAGAGTTACCACCATGACAAAGCGAAAAGATCTAAAACACAATTTTTCCACCTACGACCCCGAACTGCTTGCATCAACACATGTTAAAGAATCTTTATTGACATGTTATTAAACACTTGACCCTACCAAGACTGGCAATCTTGGAAGAAATGAAAGAACCTTGGAACGCCACTAATTTTATGGATGATGTTAGTGATAGTAGGTGGGTTGAGTGAAACACCGTTACTCCACTAACGGTTCCAGAAATAATCTTGACTATGATGTTCCAGTCCATGATCTATATTATCCTATAGATATAATCAATTTCGTTATTCCGTTTTTTTATTTTAAATTAATTTAATGTTTTCAAATTAAAATTAAAAAAAAATTGAAATCATTTACTTTTTCCTTTTTAAAGAAATATTAAAAATATAAAATGATTTAATACAATTTTCCCGTTAAAGCAATCAAAAGCATAAGATCCCCAAGAGGAAATACTGGAAATGATATAAATGCTACAATTTATGGTGCAAAAACAAGAATTTATGCATTTAATTTCTCGAAAGTTGTAAATCATATTTCTTGCAAAACATATTTTATGTACTCATAAAGGTAAATAAGTAAACATTTAACATTCACTTATGAAAAAATAAGAAAACTTTTAAATTGGCTACTGTTTGAAAAATATCAAGAGTTCCTCATATGTCGAATAATATATTTAAAACAAAAAATTATTTACCGATTGAACAAGTTTTAACGTGCAATGTCAAACCATGTAAAATATGAATTAACCAATGTCAACAAAAGTGGTTGCAATAATTCTTTTGCCGATGGACTTAGAATCCCCAAAGATATCGTTACCCCGGGAGGCAATAAACAGTATTGTCAAATAAACAACCCCGTTGCACATTAATGATGATTTTTCAAATAAAAATAAAGATGAATGCATTACCAACATAATATCACAAGGTTTAATTCAGTCGTAGTCGGGTGGTGGTTCATACATGGGATCAATATGTGTTTCATTAATACCGTCGTATAATTCATCAACATGTGCCTCCATGACTTTATCAACATGTGCCTCCATGACTTTATCAACATGTGCCTCTATGACTTCTTGTAGTTTTGTATCTTTCACTGGAATATTAAAAAACAAGATGAAAGAAATGAAAAATGTTTATTTTATTAAAACCTAATCTGATATTTTTTAACCTATCGACGCGGCTGCAAAGTCAACCAACCAAAGGTTAATACGCAATAATACTTGCCAGTTGGTGCGTCTTAAGCAAAAACAATCAACCAATCAAAAGTAAAACATAAATGATTGTGGTAAATCGACGCGGCTGCAACGTCAACCAACCTATGGCCAATGCTCAATGGTAGTTGTCAGTTGGTGCGGCTTAGCAACAGCAATCAACCAACCAACTTTCAAAACGCAATGGAAGTGATCACCTGGACAACTGAAACAACAACGACCATTAATCGCCGATTGTGGGGCTGCAACACTAAACCGTGAAAAGTGTGTTATAGCCTTCTTATGTTATTACCGTATGTACAACGTTTCTAGACTCTCAAGCACCTGTTCCTCGCACATAGTAAATGTTTGTGTTTGACCAAGCAGAGCCACGTAACAACCTACCGTGGGAACGACATAGAAAAACACAGAAGTAAAACTGTATGTACATATATAAAAAAGTTTGAATGTTAACTGATTAAACGGTTTTGCAGTTATAAGGGTTACAATTTGTGTGCAGAAGCATAATAATAATAATAATAATAATAATAATAATTAAAGATGTGCATCAATTTGGTGGATTATTGAATCATTTTGTGGGGATTGTTGGGCCAGTGTTTGTAAATATCATTGATACTGAAATTTAGCTCTGCATATTTACCATAAAACTGGTTTGACCCTCCAATGATAATAATTTTAGCACACTTCTAGACGCTAACACCTGTATGCATCCAAAAATAGTGATAAATTGCCTAAATGTATTGGTATTTCCTTGTTTTTCAGACCATTTATTAAGACTGACTTGTATTGTTTTCAGTTATTGGTTGCGTTTAATGATGATTTTCAGCTGCACCAACGCACCCGACCTCACTTCCTTTGTGGAACTTTACGAGTACAACTTAATTTGCCAGTTGCAAACTTTTTTTACTTTGGTTTGCGATTGTCTTTTTTACATTGATTGGTATGTTTGTTTTTGTTTTAAAAATTATTAAACTCATCTTTCATTCCTGTCCAACCATGTAGTGTGTCCTTTATTTCTCCGACTTTCTCAAACGGTTTCACAGACAAATCAAGTATGCCTTCACCGATAAAGCATTTTCTGCCCGTGTTAAGTCAAAAGCCCCCTCTTTTCTGAGACACGCCGTATCGTTTTATATGTTTAAAAAGTAAAGTATAGACCACTGTGCTGCTTTTAGGATCAATTATTAAAATTTTGCAGTCTCTTAACTTTAGCATGTATTCTTTCTTAATGTCAAAGAAATGTACCAGTTCACATGGTAATATCTTTATTCGATATGATTTTCCATCATCTAAAATATAAATAGAAATATGTCCTGTGAAATGCCAATCGTACTGGTTATATCATTAATCAGTCAGTCATTACAATATCATATATTTTTTTTCCAGTGTTAGGTCTTTCAAGACGTGGGTCATCGCCAAGGTTCTGCCAACCGCGTTCAAATACCACCAACTTCTTTTTAGTGTAGCATATGAAATTACATTTTCTCTAGTGTTGCTTCAATATCAGTATGGATATCCTTAGGTGCTAAACATTATACAAATATTGGATCACTGTCCATTTATCGATTTTGTCATGTGTCCATTTTGCAAAAGTAACTTGTCTTGATTTAGAGTTCTGCCTCGTTGATATAAACTGACCAAATGGCATTAGTCTTCGTGTACATGGCTTGAAATAAACAGGAGATAGTAGTGGTAAAAAAGGACATCGATTGATGCTAACCTACTTCAGTCAAAAACAAACTAATACAAGTCTTACAACATATCAAGTAACCAACGTATATTCTATTTTCGTAGTCAGCAATGAATCCTATTTCCATTAGCTTTTTGAACAAGTAAAATACCAGTAGGAATTTCCCATATGTTATTCTGGCTCTTCTATATTAAATTTCAAAAGCCCTAACAAACTAAGGTATACTTTACTCGTTCAAAATATTGCTTTTGGAATTGTTAAAATACATAAAATACATTTGGTCCTTCTATTTTTATCTTTACATCATCTTAAAAATATTTGGTTTTCCAATATTTTGGTTTGAGCACATTGGATAAAGGAATTTTATTTCTAAACGACCGACCAGTGCTTAAACTAAAACAAGTTTTGTAATATTGAATTAATAATCATATCTTTCTGTACAGCCATCCTTTTATAATGCTAATGCTAAATGTTTAAGTTAACTGTAAACTTCCTGGTTGGATTTTATCCCCCATTATCACTGTCCTTATATTTTCTATCCTTCACCCGAGTTTCGCTTAAATTCGCTAAAATTTTAAAACGCAAAAATGAAACTGTTGCCTATATTTTGTTCTGATACAATGCATTAAAGACAAACCTACCAATCATGTCTAAATCACAAACCCCATTCTTATATATAAACTTGCTATCATCAGACAAACGACAAAATAATAATACGCAAATATTTTGAAGACACTATTCTTGCGAAAAATAACCGATGCGAAAAGGATGATTCTCAAAACGCCGATCTATCCGCCTATAGGATTTAAAATTTAAAAGTATGTTATAAACATGTTTATAGTGAAAAATCCTAAAGCTACTATCATTTTGTAAAGGTGTATATGGTAAAAATCTCAGTAAAATATTGCATTATATGTTTAACACATGAAATCTTTTAGCCTTGTCTCCGTATATCTCTATACAAACATGGAACAAGTCAGTGAAAATCAACACGTTTTTTAATAAATACATATAGAGCGCAGGCCTCTCCATTAAAGATATTTTGAATACAAAAACTACCTTATTTTATTGTTAGATATGCAAAGTATGGTTAATGGAGAGATATGCGCTGACAGTGAATTTTGCAAAAACCAATGTTTAGAGAGTTACCCCAATATAACCTCTTACTATACTGTACTATACTCGTACTTGATATTAATAAACTCTCATTGTCAACAATTGCCTGCGTGGTGTAGTAGATATATGTCGGGACTAGTATGTCTTATGTTGTGGGTTCGTATACCCAAAATGACATTTTCTTAATTCATTTTAATAAAATGTATATTTTACGGCTTCATTTTTTCTTTTATCTTATTTTGTGTTAGAATGACGCTATAATATTTATTTCTGCAACAAATAACAAAATAGAAATAAAGACATGCACATACAATTGCTTAATACAAATATAACATATACAACGATATTACTGCCCCGTTTCAGGCCACGTGTCATTTCCCGTGTGTTTCCTGAACGATAAACACGTACTAGTAAATAAAATGCCAAAACATTAAACTGTTCAAAGTGCAATCTTTGCACGAAAAAATGCCATAGATGAATAGTCGGGGTAGGTTTAATATGTGATAAATGTCACTAGCTGAGCAAGACTGAAGATCATGAGCCGTGGTTCCTCCAATAGACTTGAAATCTGAATGTATAGACCTACTCATTTTGAGTTGCGGCAAATCAAATGTCATTTGCTTTATTTTCAAAGAAAAAGTTCCCTAACGAAACTTGCACTAATTAAGGCAAGAATAGTCATTTTTTCAAATAAGGCACGTCATTATAAAAACAGGAAAAATGTTATTCATATGAAACGTATATATTTACACAGAGATTTGTTTATATGTGGCCTCAAGTAATGACGCCTATATATGCTCGAAAAGGGTGTAACCTAATTTCTTGCGTATTTATTCCTATAGGCGGATAGCTCGGCGTTTTGAGAATCATCCTTTCCCGACCGATTCACAGTTTACTACAGAGTAATAAATACAAGGTTACATCGCCGAAGTAAAATTGTCGGAATAGGTAACACATTTGCCAGACAATGAAGTCCTGTTTCGTGACTTAAATAACTTGGGTACTTTTTTGAGTAATTCATTCAATATTATTTAAAGATAATGTCATAATGTTATAACGTAACTGTTATCCACATTGAACAATTTCTTTTTTGAAATTTTGGTGTTTTATTGTTTTGTAAATAAGTGTTTTTTGCAAGAGTTATTTTATCAAATGAATTGAATCAAATTTTATGCCACGGTCCGTGTTTTATTCAAATTACTTTACCACGAATGTAGGATTCTGTTTATTATATGATATAATAAAACCCAATTTTATGTAAAGCGTTTTCTTGGCTATAAGATAACAGTTGCAGTCGCGCCGGATAAAATATGATGACATAGCATTAGAGTAATCGTCTGACTTCATTCATTAAAGACATATGAGTTATATTACATTTGTACATGTTTGTAATCTTTTTTATTGTTGTTACATTTTTGGATGATTATGCAATTTATAAATAAATATATCATCAGCATATACGAGGGGATAAAGCAGAGTATTCAGCCAAGCTGAACACAAAAATTCTTTAAGAATTATTAACGTATTTGGAAAAGAAAATAATATATCACTACTCTAAATTTTTCAAATGCACTTCTTACATATATAAATCAACGATTGAAATTCACAGAGGAAGGATCAAATGACATAAAATTCAAGTTGATATTAGCGAAGTACAATGTATACGGTTTTAACACTCATGCCTAATCTACTGATCAGCCAGCTGATGTTGTTAAATGGATAAAGACCCTAAAATGGATTATGACCGACTTAGTCGCTGTCCTTATGGATTGTGATATATCGCACGGAAGTGTTTATGAATATTTTTGCAATAATTTATTATATATACATTGGCCTTGCGTATCTCTTATAACTTCCAATTTGAGACTTTGGCATTCATAGGACTATAAAATGCCAAACGAAGGCATCACTGCGTTTGAATATTAATATCAGCAATACACATTCCCGGAGAACTATAACCTCGTAAACAAATGGCTGCCCCCCATGTTCCCCGGTGGATTACTTCTTGGGGTATCGAATGTCTTTGTGTTTGATGATCAATTCGTTTTCAACTTCAAAAAGTCTATATTTGTAGGAATTTTTTACCACCGAATTAGATAGCCATATGATGCATGTTGCGATTTTTTTCAGGATCATCAGACATGCCTTTGAGCCCGTTCAGTGGATGTGCACTTAATCAAAGACAATATTGCTGACGCAATACACAACAACGTCACGTAGTATACGTATGACGTCGTAAACATTTGTTTGACTCTTGCACGTTCAATTTCGTGGTCAAAATGCTCGGAAATATATCCAAGAATTGAGTGCAAATTAACGCTGAAAATAAATTCCAGAACTTTTGAAAAAAAATATTTTAATAAAAATATAACAATTGAACTGTTTTGAAATGGCGTTCATAGTAAATATGAATGCCAAACCTTTGCACGGCAAAACGATCATAGCGCATTATTTAATTTGTCGTGCAAAGGTTTGGCATTCATATTGACTAAGAACGCCATTTCAAAACAGTTGTCAATTGTTAATTATGAACTGGTCAAGGACAAAGATATGGACCGTCACTTTGATATAACTCGAACCGCAGGCGAGGTCCATATGAAATGAAATAAATCTTCATAGTGCCTTGTACATAAGTAATTATAACTTTTATTTCATTGAACCAAACCCAATCATGACCATAGGAGTTACAGATACAATGGAGACCGCATTACTCAACTTGCACGAACTTATTATTTCCATTTGAATTAAACTGCTGATGTATCTAAAACCATTATTAAAAGTTTTTCCTGATGACGCAGAGGTATCAGGTGACACATTACTTCGTTTCAGTCAGCGATTAAAATTAATTAACATTTGCTTTTGTTTTAATATTAGTATTGATCCTACGAAAATCAGCTAAACAACACATGTAAAGCTGTCAGGGTGAATCATGTGCACCAAATGAGCATCCGTGCTAGGGTTCCGAAAAACCCAAGGAAGGAATATGCTATTTCCACAGCGGCGTTCTGAGAACAAAGCCTCAGAAATATTTCATAAAATATGTACATGTACCGTCACAACATGATACAACAGAATTTTTTGAATTTTTTAAAATTTAGATTCAGCGCATTAGTCTTCAATTTTGGTTCGAATTTTGTGAACTCTTGTGCATTTTTTGAAAGATAAGATACAAGTTAAAAAAGTTTGAATACTAAATATATGGGCCGTTATCGTTTATAATTTGTATGGAATTTTGAATAATAGAGTATTTGACAAATATGCGTGAGAAAGTTAGTGGTGTGCGTGTTCAGCGTGATTTAATATCAAAATAGGTGATTCATACCCGCAATACGCGAGACTTGACAAGTTACATATTATAAAACACATCTTGGTATGTCGCTCGGAAATCGTCATTGAGAACCGACTAAGCTGATAATTAACGTATCGGAAGGATGAACCATAATATTTTTAATGAAAAGTCAAACGGACAGGCCAATGTTGTTTCGCGGCCTATACTAGCTAGTCAGTATGAGGGCCCATCGGATGTTGACTTATTGTCAATTTTCTGTTTAAAGATACATGTATAAACGAGATTTGCAGGCACATCATTTTAACAAATCCACCACAAACATACACAGCACGAAAACATGTCTTTATGCATGCATAAAGATTGTGTAAAGATGGCATAATGGTGGCATAAAGATGTCTTTATGCAGTCTTTATGCCTTCTTTATGCAATCTTTATGCCATCTTTATGTATATGCATAAAGATGCATAATGTCCAAAGTCCTTTATGCCATCTTTATTCCATCTTTATGTATCTTTATGTTAAATTCAGTTTTAGTTCGCTTTTTTATATACGATTTAATATAATTCAGAGTTTCAAATTTCAAATTTAATTTTAAATTATATAAATATGAAGCTAAAAATAATTTTTAATTTATTTCAAAACTATTCTTGCACTGTTTCAATTAAATAATTTGTTTTTATCTTTAAAATTTTTATTTAGTTATTGTTTTTTTCATTTTTATTTTATTTTTGATTATTAATATTTTTATTTATTATTATTATTTTATTTGCTTTTCCTTTAATTCATTTTACTATATGCTGCATTAATATTTAATTTAACCTACTTACTTATCTGTCCTGGGCAGGACTGGAACTCACGACCCTTGGGTTCCCAGAATATACATTCTTATCTGACTCGGCATCCTTATCCATTAGGCCACGGAGGAGGTGATCTAATACTTCATAATTTATATACAAGTAAATTTAGGCCATGTGATCACGTGACCAGCTCTAAAACTTTCAGATTTTAAATAATTATTTAAAAAATATATACCTATATGTCATTTTACTCCTTATGTAAAATATTTTAATTTAAATAAAAATAATCATAATAATAATAATAATAATAATAATAATAATAATAATAATAAATTATTATTACCACTTTGGTAAAATACTTACAATCTGATTGGTTAAAATCTTATTTATACTATCCCATATATTTAATTTTCTAAGGCAATACGGTCGCTTTAACGGGTAATACGGATACCACGTGATCGGGTAATACGGAGCTTCAACCCTGTCGGGTTATGGCCGCCCCCATGGTCCGCTTCAAGTATTGCAGTATATTTTTAACCTGTTGGTTTTCTAAAAGGTATTAAAAGTAACATACGATTTTTAATTTTATAAATTACAGAATATTTTAAAATTAAAAGTTTGTGTCTAACGTTTAAAAATGAGATTCAAAATTCTAGAGTTAAAAGTTCGTATCTGCGGCTAAAGGGGAACAACTCGCATAGAAACGTCATTTGCAATGCAAATGCAGATAGATCAGTGATGACGATTTAGGGAAATTATACTAGTATTCTAGCATTCACATGAATCCAAATACGCCCACAGGACTGTTAAATAAAGTACATTTTGAATAACGTTTATATTTCTGTCGTCGGGGTGGTGAAAACATTTCTGAAATGTCGAAATCTACTTTTTCTGTGGCTACAGATCCCTCTACAGGGGCCAAATTTGTGAAGAAAACTGTAGATGAGTTAACAAAAAATCGTCGCGAAAATGAAAAGGAGAGATACACAGGAATAATGCCTGCTGACAACACGCCAGTGGCAATGTGTCCTGTAGCTTCCTACATGTCCGTTTACTCTGCTCGAGAGAAAGGAACAACGCTACTATTTTAAAGATTTGAATGACACGGTTAAAAATCAATTAATCATTTACTTACATGAGGCGAGTCGTTGCAAACAATCCTACTTCCGATCCAGTCCATACATTATAACTCCTTTAATACACCAAAGCGTATTTTGGATGGGTGTTTACAATGGTAAAAATTTTGACAAAATGGCGGTGTCTTTCGTGTGACGTAATGATGACGGAAAAATTTATTCTTTGTGCGCAAGGGGTACAATGAAGGGTAGCTCCAGTTTGAAGAGTTATAATTTTTAATAGGATAAATGACATTTTTTAAAACTTACTTATTTCAGAAATGTAAATTTAATATTTTCGTATTTTCAATTAATTAAAATTTGATAGAAAAGATTAACTTGTTGAGTTGTTCCAATTTAATTATCTTATACTAATATTTTAAACCACATTACAATAATTCCAGTAAATGTAGCATAAGCTTAAATTTTCAAATGTTGGTCGAGATCAGACCAAAGTGGTAATAAATTCGTTATTCGAGATTTTCCCGGGGTATACGGGATGGTATGACCGTCTTGGGTTTAGTATTTCCTTCGGCTGCGCCTCAGGAAATACGAAACCCAAGACGGTCATACCATCCCGTATACCCCGGGAAAATCTCGAATAACTAATATTATTATTTTGTCTTTCATTCTAAAGTGGAAAAATTTATAGGTTAACTGACCCAAGATGTCAAAGGAATTTAAAACCTCACCTGTAATACACTTATTTATCTGACCAGCAAACATTAATGATACAGATGAATTATCAATCAGTTATTCATATCCTTGGTAGAAACCACCCAAGATTTGACATTTTTTTGTGAGTTAGCTGGAAAATACGACTTTATTTCTTGCATTTTTCCATGTGCACTGAATTTGTGTGAATTCAGTTTATTCCAATAATTTCCAAAATATTGTCCATCTTATAACAGTAAAAAAAAGCTGAACAGCATTGTAAATTTTTAACAACCATGTGAAGCATGATTATATTGTAGATTTCATTTTTATAAATTTTTCGTTGAATTTGAAATGTTTATCTATTGAAAACAATGGAATTTTCTTTTCTAATTATTTTTAAGAAAAACTTCAACAAATTTTACATTTTACAGTGAAATATTCATGGAAATAAATTTTTGAGAATTTTTAAAAATATATGGGATTTTACAGAGTGTCAGAATATATATTGTACCACTCTATATACATTTTACAGCAATAAAAGTGTGTGTGTGTGCGTGGGTGTGTGTGTGTGTGGTAAAAATAAAAGTGATAAATTAAAAATAAAAATGACAAAAATAATAAATTGTTAAAAATGATAAAATGATAAAAAATATTTAATTTTAGTTCGACATTTTATATACAATAAATTTCAATTATTCTTAAAACTGTACTTTTAAATAATTTTTATTTTAAATTGTCCATAATAACTATTTTTCTTATTATTGAAATACCGTAAACTACTTTGTTTATTGATGCATGAATAATTTTCAAAAGAAAATACATTCGTATTGTACAAATTAAAGATAGAGGAACAAGTGAATGATATTTTGTAATCCTTGTAACACTGAAAGTGAAAAATGAATGAATGACACAGATCCACTTGATGTAATGGTTTTACATTTCACGTTTAAAACTGCCACTATGGTATCTCAATCCGATGCTTTGTATTTTGGAAGTCGTGGGTCCAAAACGCGATCGGGCCTGACCAAGACTTAAAAATAGCCTGTGGGTAGTGACGTCTTTCGCCAAGCACTCGGCATTCAGGATTGAAAGCCATGGGTCATTTGAAAGAGATCTTAAAACATATGCCCCGTGTCAGGCGTACCCTCCCTGTAAGGTCAAAATTTCTACTACTTCACCTTAGCTGGTGATATCTCGATATAAGTGAAATATTCTTAACAGGAACGTAAAACCTCACTTAATCATTCACATCATTAAACTGTTTTATGAGAGAAAGAGTAAGTGAAGTAATGATTTTTAAACAACAGAAGAGCAATGATTTCATTCTGCAAAAATTAAATAAATGTCAATAGAGAGTTTAAACATCATAATGTTGACACTTTAATCTGATATTAACACAGTAGAACTATTTCAAAATCTGAATTTTTATTACTGTTGTCATATACTATTTCTTTAATACATTTGATAATAATTTTAAAAAGTTTACGGCACTGTAAACCCAAATCTATCTCTCTCTCTCTTTGCCCCCTAGACCTGGCGATATTCTAAGCCGCGAGTTGATAATTTGATATTTTTTTTTAAAAAAAGAACGGCACGGTAACGTTGTAAACCCAAATATCTCTCTCTCTCTCTCTCAGACCTGGTGATATTCTAAGCTAACTTTTTTGTTTGACGAACACAAATTAATATGTTTCTGGGGATTAAAACTTTTTATCAACATTATCTGGATAGCTTTTTTCAACATTATCAGGATAGCGGAGTAATAGTTTCCTATATATTTTCACTTATTAATATAAAACCGGAGCGAACTGAGAAATAGTCTTACACTAGAACCTGTCCCATCCAGTTTGATGCAAACCTTAGCAGAGACGCTATAATCGCTGGACAGAAATTGAGGATGTCAAGATTTTGTCAGTTATGTTGAGACGACCTGACGGTTCTAGGATAGTTCACAGTCGACAAGCAAACATTTTCACATCGTGAAGGATTAGTCTGGTTGGGCTTCGAATCTAAGCGGTAAAAGGTGCTGTGATCTTGATCCGTCAACGCACGCTTTAGTTCACTCGGCATCTGATGTCCCTCTCTCTCTCTCTCTCTCTCTCTCTCTCTCTCTCTCTCTCTCAATTGACATAAGGACTACAGAGGTAGCGAGGACCGTTGTCTCATCCAGGATTTTGAGACGTATGTAAAGTCAAGTGCCACAAGATCTGTAAGTCTTCCACTAAACTATGTTGTACGATTGTATGTCGATATACTGTCCGGGACTAAAAAGTGTGCCTATTAAATTCAGCTATAGCCGAACTCTACTGTATATATTTTGCTAATGTGAAGTAAGGAACACAGTTAATTAAAGAATTGAATTGAATAATGCGTTTGAAAGTCTTCAATGTATTTTTAATTTGCCTAGGCCACACATTATCCCAAGTTATAATCTCTCTCTCTCCCCATCTCTCTCAGGGAGTTCTGGGATAATGGAGGAAACTGAGTAACTAGAGAAATATAATAACAAAAACCAACATTATTTTATTTATTTATTTATTTATTTATTTATTTATTTATTTATTTATTTATTTATTTATAATGATGCTTTTAAAAAGCAGCACAAGACAGTTCTGGTTTTGAAATTTTCATAATGCACTTTTCTACTATAACATAACTTGCATTAGTTTAATTTACAATTGTAAACATTAAAATATAAATTACAAAATATTGTATTTTTTTAATACTGAATGTTTCAGTTGACACCAATAAATAAAAATATCCACACGTGTAAATACGGTGGTTAATATTTTTTGTTTTAAATTTATTTTTGTTCAAATGCAACTAGTCCAGCAGTTTTAAAAACAAGTTTGAGTCTCAACCAACTATGCATAGCAGCCAGTACATTACCCTATCTCTGATTACATCAATACTGGTACAGAATTAACAAATGTCTTAATTACAAAATAAAGTTATTTACCTGTACTGTTACCCGTAAAGAACCGGTGATTACTTTTGGATTTTTATTCAGATTTTGATTTGATTTGATTTTTAATTACATAGATAAACTATTACATAGATAAACTATTGCCAACTACATAAAAAATTGCCGGAAACGACTCAATAAAATTTAATACACTATATGAATTATTTAAATAAATAAATAAATAAATAAATAAATAAATAAATAAATAAATAAATAAATAAATAAGAGTAGTGAAATGAACAGTTACAGTTTTTCACCGGGGTTGGCCAATCCATGCTATTTCACTGGTTGACAAAGCACTACACAAATTCTTTGTTCAATGTGTTTCTGACGTGTAAATAAATAAATAAATAAATAAATAAATAAATAAATAAATAAATAAATAAATAAATAAATAAATAAATAAATAAATAGCTATGTTTAATATCTTACAAAGTGGAATGGTTTTTTGCTGACTACACTGTAAACATTTTGTTCTCTCTCTCTCTCTTACTAAATACGAAATGTTCAGGATATCATGTACTTAAAACATCCCCGACACATGTGATGAAAATATAACTCTTGCATACATGTAAAATCACCTGTAATTGTAATTACAGTAATTATACAGCTACCCCGTATACATTTATAAATTCGTGAAAGACTTAATATGCATAAAATCAACCTGATGAGAGAGAGAGAGAGAGAGAGAGATTTTATGTAATTTATGAAATTTTATTACAAAATTCTAGTTTTCACTTGTTACCTGGTCACATATTTAATCCAAGATACATTTATAAATACCTATTACCAGATAAATAAATAAATAAATAAATAAATAACTTAATTAATCAATAAATAATTTAATAAATAAATAAATAAATTAATTAATTACTTAATTAATTAATTAATAATTAAAAAAATAATAAATAAATAAATTTATTTAAAAAACATAATTTTTATTTTCAATTTATATATTTTTATTATAATTTATGAATTATAATTATAACTTATAATATTTTCATGCATAAAGATGGTTTAAAGATACATAAAGGACTTTGGACATTATGCATCTTTACGCTATGTTAAAGATGGCATAAAGACCATCTTTATGCCATCTTTATGCAATGCATAAAGATGTGATTTCATCCTGTGATACCGACACATGTTCAAAACGCAATCCCAAAGCACAGCAAAAACTTTGGAAACTGGCAAATTACGTAACAAACGTGAACCTTCACCAAGGAAGTGAAGCTGGGTGCTCCGGAATGGTAAGAACTTCCAGTCTACCTAGCTTCACCCGTCAAGTAATATCTTGCAAATACAAAGACCTAAATTTATAAACAATGCTCCGAGGATATCACAAACTCAGTAGGCAATGATTGTGTACTATTGTCAGTAATATACTATTGTCTCAATTTGCTGCAAGTTAAAAATTGAAATTCCTCAAAAACTAAGGCATACTACCTAATGCAAAGTATATCCTGAACTAAATTTAGTAAAAATATATCTAGGTCCTTTTGTAATATTTTCAACATCTCGAAAACAATTTTGGTTTGGAATTAATAATTTTGGTTTAAACACTTCTGATGAGGAATTGTATTCCGAAACGGCTGTTTAGTGCTGTAAAATTAAAACTGCAGCTGGTAAAATATGTTTTAAATATGAAATAATATTTCATAATAATTGATCGATTTGAACAGAATGTGTTGAATATATTTTAAATAAACAAAAAAGACTTGCATTGAAAGAAAGGGAAATAAAATGTTATTGGTGGACCTGTAAATAATATTTCCATCGGAAACGACATACAGTACAGACCTGTCGAAAATTTAACACTGAGCTTACGACATACAGTACAAACCTGTCGAAAGTTTAACACTGAGCTAACTAATTACAGTACAAACCTGTCGAAAGTTTAACACTGAGCTAACGAATTACAGTACAAACCTGTCGAAAGTTTAACACTGAGCTAACGAATTACAGTACAAACCTGTCGAAAGTTTAACACTGAGCTAACGAATTACAGTACCAACCTGTCAAAAGTTTAACACTGAGCTAACGAATTACAGTACAAACCTGTCGAAAGTTTAACACTGAGCTAACGAATTACAGTACAAACCTGTCGAAAGTATAACACTGAGCTAACGAATTACAGTACAAACCTTTCGAAAGTTTAACACTGAGCTAACGACATACAGTACAAACCGGTCGAAAGTTTAACACTGAGCTAACGAATTACAGTACAAACCTGTCGAAAGTTTAACACTGAGCTAACGAATTACAGTACAAACCTGTCGAAAGTTTAACACTGAGCTAACGAATTACAGTACAAACCTGTCGAAAGTTTAACACTGAGCTAACGAATTACAGTACAAACCTGTCGAAAGTTTAACACTGAGCTAACGAATTACAGTACAAACCTGTCGAAAGTTTAACACTGAGCTTATGAATTACAGTACAAACCTGTCGAAAGTTTAACACTAAGCTAACTAATTACAGCACAAACCTGTCGAAAGTTTAACACTGAGCTAACGACATACAGTACAAACCGGTCGAAAGTTTAACACTGAGCTAACGAATTACAGTACAAACCAGTCGAAAGTTAAACACTGAGCTAACGAATTACAGTACAAACCTGTCGAAAGTTTAACACTGAGCTAACGAATTACAGTACAGACCTGTCGAAACTTTAACACTGAGCTAACGAATTACAGTACAAACCTGTCGAAAGTTTAACACTGAGCTAACGAATTACAGTACAAACCTGTCGAAAGTTTAACACTGAGCTAACTAATTACAGTACAAACCTGTCGAAAGTTTAACACTGAGCTAACTAATTACAGTACAAACCTGTCGAATGTTTAACACTGAGCTAACGAATTACAGTACAAACCGGTCGAAAGTTTAACATTGAGCTAACGAATTACAGTACAAACCGGTCGAAAGTTTAACACTGAGCTTACGAATTACAGTACAAACTTGTCGAAAGTTTAACACTGAGCTAACGAATTACAGTACAAACCGGTCGAAAGTTTAACACTGACTTACGAATTACAGTACAAACTTGTCGAAAGTTTAACACTGAGCTAACGAATTACAGTACAAACCTGTCGAAAGTTTAACACTGAGCTTACGAATTACAGTACAAACCTGTCGAAAGTTTAACACTGAGCTAACGAATTACAGTACAAACCTGTCGAAAGTTTAACACTGAGCTTACGAATTACAGTACAAACTTGTCGAAAGTTTAACACTGAGTTAACGAATTACAGTACAAACCTGTCGAAAGTTTAACACTGAGCTTACGAATTACAGTACAAACAGGTCGAAATTTTAACACTGAGCTAACGAATTAGTGCCGCCAAAAAGGCAGTTGTCTCTGTCCCTAATTTTAAAAATCTCGACACATAGTTGCTTTTTATCTTTCGGCAGCGTTTCGGTCTCAATCTATCTATATCTCCCGACTCGACAATCGATATTTCACTTCTTTTCGTTAGTTTGACGTTAAACTTTTGACAGGCTTGTACTATGCCAAGGCACACCGACGTAATATCAAAACTTCTAAACATATTTTATGTTAAGCATGAATACCGAATTATCATATCAACATTAAAGAACAGAAGGTTAACACTTTAGATATTGTTTAAATATGAAATTCCTCAATAACTAAGGTATACTCCCTCATGCAAAGTAGTTCCCTAGCATTTGGTAAATTTGTTTCCCTGTGGGTATCTTAACAACTTCTTGAAAAAAATTGTTTTTACAATTTTGGTCTAAGCATTACTAAAGAGGAACTGTATTCCGAAACAACTGTGTAGAGATGTTTTAAAACTGGTATATATGTAAATGGAGCAGAACCATAGCTAATTAATGTAACAATGAATTAAAGATGTTCATCTAGTCGCCTACCATGGCATTTTCAACAGTAAATGTCTAATCGCCCATTAATTGCCTTGGAAGCTTAGCCATATTGTAAGCGTAAAATGAAAAGACGAATTACACTTAACAAGTGCGGCTCAAAATTGGGAATTAAAGGCACACGAAAAAATGGGACTTTTCAGGATAATTTTGGATTCAAATACATCATATGAACAATATTTGTAATGGTGTTCATAAAACGTTTTAAGGGCGTCGATAAGCATAGGCTTGCAATAATTTATTAATGAGTAGCTTGCTTCGTTGTATAAAGTTCAGTAGTGGGACAATCTCTTCTATAGCGTATTTACTGTGAAAATACACCATAAACAGGAGAACCAGGTATATTGTTGTATTGGAAAAAGTTGACAATAGAATATTGAAGTTTTCAATTTTGTTCCTTAGTTTGAAATGTAACCTTCCGTAGGTTGCAAAGGATAAAGAACCGTGAAACGAGACTGCTATATCATGAAACGTTTAGAAAAGTTAAGTATTATTTTAATTAACAATATTGAAAATAACGTTGTTTAATTTATATCTTGCGTTGGGGATAAAATTTACAAAAATGAAAGTCTAAAACAGTTTATTAATATCGAACTTATATTTTATTGAACAATAATAATAATAAACTGAAATATATTTTACATGTTTTTACTAAAATGTTTTAACAACAACGAGTTAAAATTACTTTGCCAGTTTTTATTTATTACTAAACCTGTTTTAATTTTAAAACACTAGACGGCCGTTTCGGAATAAAATTCCTTACAGTAGTGATCGGACCAACCAAATCTTTACTTTGCTTATTTAATTACGATTTAGACATGAGCTGGTGTATTTGTATTTGGTATAACTAATATTAGTATAGTCAAACTACATTGACCTGTCTGCTTGACCTTTTATTAGGAATATTCATATAGGAGGATCCATCCAATACATGGGTAGTGTTAAGATCCAAGTTAATACATACACAATGAACACGTTCACTCTATGAGGTGAGTATATCTCATGATGTATAAAAATATAATCACCCTACTCCCTATACATAGATGGACTTGGCCCATGATAATTATTTAAATAAAAGGTCAAGCGGACAGGTCATAGTTGTTTACCTATATCGGTAGGGTTTTTCGTTTGTTGATTGTTTGGCAACAATAAGACGCGTTATAGATTTGTCATAAACCATTTTTTGAATGTATTTTATGATTAAATTAAAAAAATGCCAGATTTATGAAGATATAAGTTATAAGCTGCAACATGGAAAGGTATCTTTGTATTTGATTTTAATGTAAGTTGAATGTGGTATTAGGGATCCCCTAATGGCAAAAGTACTGTTATCTATCCAAACGGTGAAACCACTGGACGTATAAAATAGGGGGTTTATAATCACTAACAACAATATGTCTTGTGTTTTGCCTTCTCTTTCAATGGCTTACAGATGTATTGTTTGCATTCGTTGAACATGTACATGTTTCAATTTGCAAAATTCTGCTTTAAAAAATAAACAACATTATTAAAATTAAATTTTGTGTATTTTAAAAAATCATAATTATTACCTGAGAATGGTGTATGTATTCTTTAGCAGAGGATAATAAGTTCCATTATTAAAAGACAAAACTACTTTGTGATATGTCATAACGTTTCTCGGCAACAAATAGTTCTGTAAAAAGACCAGTCACAAAAATGTACAATTTGCTCAAGTCTTCAGTGCTCAAATTCTATTACCATATTTGGTCAAAAATTAAATATGTGTTATATATTCAATTATGTTAAGACGACCACTCTTATAACGTGTTTCATCTGTTCGCTTTTTAAGTATCGTTGATTTAATGTTTGAAATAACTTAGCTGTTAAAATACTTTTGTTGATATTACGAGCATTGTGATTGGCTGGATATTTTGAATATATATTCCGACACACAACAGTACCTAAACATTTCATATACATGCAGATTATAATGCATATGCAAACTTTTACAGCAACATTTAACAAGGTAGGATATGTTGATTTAAGACAATAAGTTTGAAGAATTTATAAAAGAAAAATGGATATAGCATATTTACTTCTCCAATTAGCAATTGTGTTTTCAATCAGTAATGAAACAATGAAAATCAAGACACAGTCAAATGATCTCGATCTTTATTTACGAAAATTTCTTAGATCAGAATATTATAAAATTACTCATTTGCGAGAGGTGTCTTCGAATAGACTTCCACGAGAAACAGTTAAAAAGGAAACACCGTTTCAGGAAGACAGGAAAACAATTGAAAACGAAGCTAGGGGTAACGTCGGAATACAGAAACAGCACGGCAATCAAATACATGTATCCAGCTTGTTAAGTAGTAGGGATCAGAAACGAGGTAAATACGTCAAACACGGACCAGAAGGAACTCAACAAGACATTAATGCCTTAACGTCATCGTCAACAAAATACAAACTGAACAAAATTGTCACAAGCTTTAAACAGTCGAACCAATGGTTCCTTAATCTGAGTAAAGCGCTACGTGCACGCCGTGGTGCTAAAGACTGTTTAGAAGAGGGATCCTGTAGAAACAACTTGTATCAAGATATTACAGTCTGTTACTGTGATGATTTATGTGAGATTTTTAACGACTGTTGTCATGACAACGATGCTGCTACAACATTAATAGATATTAACAAAATTAAATCAAATATAAAATTGAAATACACATCATGTGTTCATTTATTACCTACTTCTACGTTACACGCTACGTTTTTGTGACAAAGTGTCCAGAAATGTATTAAGAAAAGATATAAAAAATGAATGCGAGAAAGAACGAACAGATAACGAAATACCCGTGATTGGACGAGACGGATTAACTTATAAAAATATATATTGCGCCATGTGTCATGGCGCAAATGTTTATCAAAGATGGAATGTGCATTTTATGTTTGGTTGTGACGTCGGAATTCAGGATTTGATGCATATCGCATTTCTTAATGAAATTCTTGAATTGTTTAGAAACAGATCATGCTCTTATACCGTTTCAACCCCTAAAATGGCGCCTAGACCTAGAGTATGCTGGGAGTTAGCTTACAACAATTTTACAAATGTGGCTGACAAAATTCTTTGTGAGCAGTATCAACACATATCTTATATCAAACCTACACAGGAAATCATACGAAATATTTTTTGTACACCTAATATTTATAAAATGCATGTTACATGCATGTCTCCAATGAATGAATCTACCAAATTTTCCGCTCGACGAATGTCTGCCTTATTCAATTTAAATCTACCCGTGAATACTGAGAATAAACACTGTATTGAAGATGAAATGGTAAGTACATATAGTTATTCATGACGTTATATACGACCGGTGTTGGTTGAGTGAATGGGGTTTAACGTCCCTGTTAAGAATGTCAAACCCACCCGGGGTTAATTTTAGATTGTTAAATAATCAAAAACAAACATACCATTCAATGTCCAACAAACTTACCAATCCATGTTCAAATCACAATCTACCACTGTGGTTTCCCCGTAAGTGGGAGGTCGTGGGTTCGATCCCTGGCCGGGTTTGACCCAAGACTTGAAAGTGGGTAGTCTTTTGCCATTTACTCGGCATTACGAAATGAAAGTCACGGTTCTTTCGGATGAGAACTTAAATAAACGAGGTCCCGTGTCACGGTGGGCTTGTCACGCTAAAGAACTCTGCTGTATAATGCATCAGCCACAGGTAAAATGTCTGCACCTTCGCCTACAGCTGGCGACGTCTTAATATAAGTGAAATATTCTTGACTGGGACGTTTAACACCATTACTCAATCACTCACTCACTCAAATCACAATCTCATAAGAAGAAAAAACTTAAATAAAACATCAAGATGTATACAAAAAAGTCCAACTTTGAAGATAAATAAGGAATGTCTTGTATTTCTGTACAGAAAAAAAATAGTAGGAAAATAAGTAGAATATATTATGTTATAAATGTTAAATAATTTTATATCGATGCGTAATTATCAATTTATGTTTGTACCAGTTTGTTTGTGTTAGATGATAAATATAAAAGTACACTATTAAATTTGATTTCAAATTTATAAATGTTGTTAATGCGGCACACAATCAAATAATCCTTTCAAAATATATTTTTACATTGTATAATAATTTAAAGACTTTTACAGTTGTTATATATTTCTTAAATAATCCCTATTTTTAAAACAAAAATCTAACAAACAATAAAGTCTAGGTTTTCGGTTTTTTGACAATTAGGGCGCTATTCTATCACGAGTATCTTTTTGGTTTTGTTACTTGCAGGAAAGATGCAAATTTGAAGCTGTAATTGACAATTGTGAATTGGACATGCATTTTAGTTTATTGACGAATGCGACTTTGGATATATGTCATAGAATATTGGGCATTAGTTACATAGTGATGAAGCATTTAGTTATCCCGTGGCAAACGAAAAACTCAGAATTACATGGAACATGCTACACTAGTGTTACGAACAACGCTAATGTTTCCCAGTGTTTTAATCCTGCAACTTGTTCTAAGATGCACATAATATTGCACTTTACTGTAAATGGAAGGATAAATTTTCATGAACTTACTAAATTTTATGAAGGATTAAGGCATGTGAATTGGAATTATGTTGAATATTATCAAGCACCACTACAACACACTGTTACTACATTTTATTATATTGCAAATGATGATGTTCGGAAAAATATATATCTAACACATGACAATTTTTATTATGATCCAGAAACAATGAGCGAATATCTGAATGTATTGGAACGACAAATCAAGAATTTAGATATTACTTTTACAAATGTCCCACTTTATCTAGAAGTTATTGGTTATCATTATCATAATGAGAGCGATTTAAAAGGTGATATTAAAAAATTCAAAATACTTTCAATTTTATTTAATATGACTTTGGATAGAACTCACTTAACCACAAAGACAACAGAAACATTTGTATTCCATTGGAACAATATCCAGATTATTGCAACTTATGTAATTTTGGGTATGTCAACAATATTTTTAATTAGTACGTTGGTTATCCATAAATGTATTAATCTGTCTGGAAACAGTGCAGGAAAACTGTCCGAACATTTCATAATTTCTATGATATTTTCTCATTTACTATTCATATTTGGAATTGGCGCCAATGATTATCACTTAATTTGTTTTGTAATTGGTATCGCATCCCATTACGCCTGGCTATGTTGTTTTACATGGATGACAACGTATACAGTTACACTCCTCAAAGCAATGCATAAACTCAAAGTGAATCCAAACACATCAATGACAAGTACTTTCTCTGTATACAACTACATCATAGGTTACTGTTTCCCCTTACTTATTGTGGTCCCGTCTGCTATATTTGACTTTTATACTTCTAAGATAGGTTATGGCGATGACGTATGTTTCCCATCGTATTATCCAAACAACATAATTGTCTTTATTGGTCCAATTTCCGTATCAATAGTTACAAACTTTGTTGCAATGATTGTTGCTGGATGTCTTATTTATAAATTTCAACAAAGTATTAACATATTTCATCGGCAATAGATTCACGTTCATATTGGCCTGTTTATCTGAGATTCTTCATATATTCTGGGTTGTCATGGTCACTGGGATCATTGCCGAGGCAACAGACCAAGATATACTTCGCATGTTGTTTATTGTTTTAGCTGGCTCTCATGGCGTTATGTTCAGTGTTTCCATACTTATTTCAAGTCAAGTCCGAAGTAGACTGAAAACACTGAAACAAAAACATATCTTACCCGATCACTTTTCTCTTGAACATCGGACATAGTTTTCATTTATCTTTGTTAATAATCAAAAACAAACATACCAATCCATGTCTGAATCACAATTCAGAAGCAAAGTAAAAACTTTGGAACTGACAAGTCAACTTCCATCAGGGAAGTGAGACCGGTTGCTCCGGAAGGGTAAGCACCTCCTGTATAGCTAGCTACACCCGCCACGCGTGTAATCAAAATTATGTGAAGGGAACATGTGACGTCAAAAATATCCAGGGCAATCCTCGACACAGAGACATCAAACTTATCAACAATACTGTGATAACGAATGTAAAACTTTTTAAGGCCTTAATAAGTCTAGGCTTGCAATATAACTGAGTCAACAATTTATTTGCAAGCAGCCTGCTTCAAATAAACAAGATTGCTTTTTGTCTGTGAACAGCATTATATAGTATACCTGGTATGGAAATCTCACGTGGGGTGCCCATGAGATGGGGATACTCTTTCCGGTCTAATTTATATTGGGCATGATCATCTATTCGACAACTTTGTGATTTTCAATATATCTGATTGCAATCCAATTATTACGCTCTATTAGTAAGTAACATCTGAAGTTGTTCATATTTAGTATTCATTGGTAAGTTTTTTTTGATTCATTGCTACTGAAATACTACTTTATTAGGAATATGATTATGTTTTGTTGAAATGATTTTGAACAAACCAGCCTCATGTGAAAGACATTTGTGATGATTTGTTAAATTTGGATTATTTCTTAAATTTACATGTATTTTGAATGATGATTATTTTTCATTTATTTAAAAATTATATAATGTACAAATTAAAATAATATTTATTAATCAATAACGATATTGATGAATACGAAAAGTGAAAAAAAACTTTGCATGAATAAATGAAGGAATGCTTCAGATTTATAAGACAGCAATTTTGTTTTAATTACATACATACAAATGGTTTATACATACAAAGATTCTGTTAAGAAATATGTAACAAATTAGACTGTTTTTTTAAATGTTGTAGATGGTTTGATTTACATATACTGTATGTTATATATATAATGTAATATTGTGTTTAAATGTTTTAAATGTGTTGTTGTTTTAGCTATATGTGTATTATAGTTGAAAATCTCCATAAAAACATTCGGACTGCAAAATATTTCTTTTTATTAATTATGTGAATTTTTCGACTTGATCATAATTTTTTCCTGTAGCGACAATTTAGGTACATCTTGTTTATATTCGCATCACGTAAAGACAAAAGGGTCTGTTGTGGCTTTTTTAATCAAAAGGCATATAACATTACATATTATGCCAGTGTTAATTTACTAGATTTACTTTTATTTTCGGAATACAATTCCTCATCAGTAGTGCTTGCACCAAAATTGTGAAACAAAAATTTCTTCAAGGTCTTGGAAAAATATCCAAAGGACCAAAATATATTTAAATAAATATAGCTAAGAAATACTTTGCATGTGGGAGTATCACAGATTTTTGTTAGATTTTAACTCGCAGCAAAAATAAAAAGGTATATTTGTGACAGTACAAAAATGCTACACATAAGTCTGGGGGATGCAAACCGTCTTCATAAAATGTTTATACATGTTAAATCCTAGCAGGAAACCAGACATGACGACAGAATCACCAGTCATGTCGTTGAAGAGTGTGATGTCTCTGTATCCAAAATTACCATGGCTATATTTTACGGCCAATAGTTCCTGTCATTCTCAATTTTGAATTTACACGTGGCGGGTTAACTAGTGATACAGTAGGTGCTTAACCTTCCCAAGCGCCTAACCTCACTTCCGTGGTGGAAGTTCACGTGTTTCGTAATAAACCAGTTTCAATTTTTACTTTGTTTTCTGATTGTGATTTAGACATGGATTGGTATGTTTCCTTTTAATTACATTACATGTACAGTCTAACCTGCCGTAAGGCCACTTCTATATAAAGACCACCTGCTTATAAAGGCAGTAGAATTGTATCCCAATTGTTCTTTATTTATATTATTTGAACCTGTATAAAGGCACATGCCCATAAGACTTTTGCTTGTTCCCTAGGTGACCTTTATAGACAGGGTTGACTGTAAATATATTGTACTACGTTTACTGGTCAGTAATGGAAAAAAGTCCACTGATAAAACATGATTAATTATCGATTTATTGCGTCATTAAAATGTCTGTCATCAAAATATAAGTAAAATACAATATGAGAATTGTATTCCGAAACAGTGGTCTAGTGCTGTAAAATTAAAGCTGGTATGATATGTAATACATGTATATGTATATTTTTTATGTGTTTATACTACGTCTTTACGTCTTGTTTAATGTTTGTTTTTGCTAACCACTGTTACATATTGAGTTTGCGAAATAAAGTTGAATTTTTTATTTTATTCTGACAATAAAAACTCACTTTAGTTAACTTTCTTACATTGTTAATGCCTTACAATACCATTCGAATGTTTTTGTGTATTCTTTGTCACATTTCACGCATACTGATTTAAGTGCCTATTCCAAAACATATTCAACAAATTCTAACAACGTCTATATGCCACTTATCCCGTTACAGTGACATCAGACGTAATTATTCCAAGAAGTTAAAGATAAAAGACATAATGGTTGAACACATTCATACAATTACAAATTTCACGTTGTTATACAATAAAAAAACCCATACTAATCCATGTCCAAATCGAAGTTCAGATGTAAAGTAAAACTTTGGAACAGGCAAATTAGGTTAGACGCGTCAACTTCCACAAGGGAAGTGAAACCGCGCTCTTAGAGAATTTATAGCATTTTGATGCTGTTACACCCGATAACTACATAAAAATGCAATTCAATTCTGAAATAAAAAATAATTGATAATCTTTCCTGTTCAAATGTTTCATGATTATCCGGCCTCATTACCCTGGTGTAAATTTACATGTTAAGCTAAACGTGTCAGTATTTAAGGTTTTTACTTTGGTTTTTGGATTGTAATTTGAACAAGGACTAGTATGTTTGTTTTGATTAAAATAATTATTACTAAACCTGTTTTAATTTGCAGCAGTAGACGGTGGCCGTTTCGGTATAAAATTCATAACCAGTCGTTCTCGAACCAAAATCTATGGAAATCCAAATACATGTACTAGTATTTTTAAATGGTTGAAATGAGAAAAAAAGAAATACAAAACTTAATTTTACCAAAGCCACATAAAAAAATTCATTTGTATGTTAAACATTGAGTACACTGTCAAAGTATTTAATTTTACCAAAGCCACATAAAAAATTCATTTGTATGTTGAACATTGAGTACACTACCAAAGCCACATAAAACAATTCATTTGTATGTTGAACATTAAGTACACTACCAAAGTATTTAATTTTACCAAAGCCACATAAACAATTCGTTTGTATGTTGAACATTGAGTACACTGTCAAAGTATTTAATTTTACCAAAGCCACATAAAACAATTCATTTGTATGTTGAACATTGAGTACACTGTCAAAGTATTTAATTTTACCAAAGCCACATAAACAATTATTTGTATGTTGAACATTGAGTACTATCAAAGTTTAATTTTACCAAAGCCACATAAAACAATTCATTTGTATGTTGAACATTGAGTACACTGTCAAAGTATTTAATTTTACCAAAGCCACATAAAACAATTCATTTGTATGTTGAACATTGAGTACACTGTCAAAGTATTTAATTTTACCAAAGCCACATAAAACAATTCATTTGTATGTTGAACATTGAGTACACTGTCAAAGTATTTAATTTTACCAAAGCCACATAAAACAATTCATTTGTATGTTGAACATTGAGTACACTGTCAAAGTATTTAATTTTACAAAGCCACATAAAACAATTCATTTGTATGTTGAACATTGAGCACACTGTCAAAGTATTTAATTTTACCAAAGCCACATAAAACAATTCATTTGTATGTTGAACATTGAGTACACTGTCAAAGTATTTAATTTTACCAAAGCCACATAAAACAATTCATTTTATGTTGAACATTGAGCACACTGTCAAAGTATTTAATTTTACCAAAGCCACATAAAACAATTCATTTTATGTTGAACATTGAGCACACTGTCAAAGTATTTAATTTTACCAAAGCCACATAAAACAATTCATTTGTATGTTGAACATTGAGTACACTGTCAAAGTATTTAATTTTACCAATGCCACATAAAATAAATTTGTATGTTGAACATTGAGTACACTACCAAAGACACATAAAACAATTCATTTGTATGTTGAACATTGAGTACACTGTCAAAGTATTTAATTTTACCAAAGCCACATAAAACAATTCATTTGTATGTTGAACATTGAGTACACTGTCAAAGTATTTAATTTTACCAAAGCCACATAAAACAATTCATTTGTATGTTGAACATTGAGTACACTACCAAAGACACATAAAACAATTCGTTTGTATGTTGAACATTGAGTACACTGTCAAAGTATTTAATTTTACCAAAGCCACATAAAACAATTCATTTGTATGTTGAACATGAGTACACTGTCAAAGTATTTAATTTCGCGTGTAATTTTTTAAATTGAATTAAGACATATCTACTTAGATAATTTTTCGCGTTTTTGTAAATATGAACTATAACATAATAAGCATAATTTTATTTTCACTCAGTATTAATTTTCGAGCAAAACAAACCAACGCGAAATAGGCCAAAATTAGTACACTACCAAAATAAATAGGTTAACAGTAAGCTTAGTTTTTGAGGAATTTCAAAATTTGTGATGCAGACACTTTTGATAAACAGTGTGTATACAGCGTATATTGAATTTACACATATCCGCGTAGATAACTTTTCGCGTTTTTCAAATATGCACTATAACATAATACGCATAATTTAATTTTCACTCGGTATTAATTTTCGCGAAAAAGAAACGAATGCAAAATAGGCGAAAATTGGTACACCGCCAAAATAAATACGTTTACAGTAGCTTAGTTTTTGAGGAATTTCAAAATTTGGGATGCAGAAACTTTTGATAAATAGTGTGTATAAAATCCTCCGAAACTAAAATATACTCCGTTATGAAAAATATTTCCTTACCTAAATTTGGTTAAATATATTTTGGTCCTTTGGATATTTTTTCTAATCCCTTCATAAAATTTTTGTTTCAGAATTTTGGTCAAAGCACTACTGATGAGGAATTGTATTCCGAAACGAACACCTACTACTGTAAAAAAAACTTGCTTAATATGTTATAATCTCCCTATACATTGTATTGTCTTCTAGGTAAACGATGTGCTCGGGTATGCTTAGTGAACTATTATTAATCTCATAATACATTTGGACCATAGTTTGCCAGGACCAACGATGTCTTTGATATGTATCCGTAAACGATAAATGTCCCAGATAGTAATGAACATTAATCCAATGGGTTATATTCACCAATTATAAATCGGTATACGGGAAAAACTTACCTCAGACAATTCCAATTTACGGAATGAATCCCATATCTGCGAGCAAGACGTAAACAACAAGATTAATTAAAAATTGTACCATTTAAATACATTATCCTACTATGAACAATGGTTTACTGTATATCGGCGTTTGAGGAATATTGATATATAGCTATTTTGACACAGACATCTTCTTCGCTCGAGTTGTTTTCATTGGCTTATTATTTAAATCTAGCTCACAAGGGTCTGCATAAGCAATATAATCTTGACTCGGATGTAAACTTGGAAGTAGAATTGTGTTTTCCATATTTCACGACTGGCTCTCTTCAATATAACTACAAGTAATTTAATCTTGACTGAAACGTTAACCACCACTACTCAACTCTAATCTGCCAGAAATGACCGACTAAATATGAGTGAAAGATTCTTGACTGGGGCGTAAACACCATTAATACTTTCCATTATACCAGAACTGCCCTCCTCATTATAGGTACATGTAATGTAACCTTGACTGGGCGTAAATATCAGTCCAAGTCAATTTTTCACTCATATCTAGGCGGTCTGTTCTGGAAGAGTAGAGTCAATCAGAGTAATGGTGTTTTACATCTGAGTCAAGTTATATTGCAGACCTTTGTAAGCTTAATTTAAATAATAAGCCAATGAAACAAACTCGAGCGAAGAAGATGTCTGTGTCAACATAGCTATATATATATCAATATTCCTCAAACGCCGATATACAGTAAACCATTGTTCATAGTAGGAATCGTACAATTTTTAATTAATCTTGTTGTTTACGTCTTGCTCGCAGATATCGGATTCATTCCGTAAATTGGAATTGTCTGAGGTTAGTGTTTTCCCGTATACCGACTTATAATTGGTGAATATAACCCATTGGTTAAAGTCCATTTCTACCTGGGACATATATCGTTACGGATACATATTAATGACATCGTTGGTCCTGGCAAACTATGGTCCAAATGTATTATGAGATTAATAATAGTTCGCTAAGCATCCCCGAGCACATCGTTTACCTAGAAGACAATACAATGTTTAGGGAGATTATAACATATTATGCCAGTTTTTTTTACAGTAGTAGGTGTTCGTTTCGGAATACAATTCCTCATCAGTAGTGCTTTGACCAAAATTCTGTAACTAAATTTTTATGAAGGGATTAGAAAAATGTCCAAAGGACCAAAATATATTTAACCAAATTTAGGTAAGGAAATATTTTTCATAACGGAGTATTCCTTAGTTTGTGAGGATTTTATACACACTATTTATCAAAGTTTCTGAATCCCAAATTTTAAAATTCCTCAAAAACTAAGCTTATTGTCAACGTATTTACTTTGGCAGTGTACTAATTTTGGCCTATTTCGCGTTTGTTTGTTTTGCGCGAAAATTAATACCGAGTGAATATTAAATTATGCCTATTATGTTATAGTGCATATTCGAAAAAACGCGAAAAGTTATCTACGCGGATATGTCCAAAATTCAATATACCACTATATACACACTGTTTATATCACCGAATAAAATTGTCGGAATAGGTAACACATTTGCCAGACAAGGAAGTCATGTTTCGTGACTTAAATACATAGTGTACTTTCTTTGAGTCATTCATTTAATATTATTTAAAGATGTTATAACGTAACTGTTATCCACATTGAAAGATTTCTTTTTTGAAATTTTGGTGTTTTATTGTTTTGTAAATAAGTGTTTTTGCAAGAGTGATTTTATGAAATGAATTGAATCAAATTTTATGCTACGGACCGTGTTTTATTCAAATTACTTTACCACGAATGTAGGATTCTGTTTATATATGATATAATAAAACCCAATTTTATGTAAAGCGTTTTCTTGGCTATACGATAACAGTCGCAGTCGCGCCGGAAAAATATAGCAGGTAGAGTAAACGTATAACTTCATTCATTAAAGACATATGAGTTATATTACATTTGTACATGTTTTAATTTTTATTGTTGTTACATTTTTGGATGATTATGCAATTTATAAATAAATATATCATCAGCATATACGAGGGGATAAAGCAGAGTATTCAGCCAAGCTGAACACAAAAATTCTTTAAGAATTATTAACGTATTTGGAAAAGAAAAAATATATCACTACTCTAAATTTTTCAAAAGCACTGCTTACATATATAAATCAACGATTGAAATTCACAGAGGAAGGATCAAATGACATAAAATTCAAGTTGATATTAGCGAAGTACAATGTATACGGTTTTAACACTCATGCCTAATCTACTGAACAGCCAGCTGATGTTGGTAAATGGATAAAGACCCTAAAAAAATTTATTTTGTGTTAAATTAAAACTGGTATAATATGTAATTAGCAATAATTTATTATATATTCATTGGCCTTGCTTATCTCCTATAACTTCCAGTTTGAGACTTTTGGCATTCATAGGACTATAAAATGCCAAACGACCGCATCACTGCGTTTGAATATTAATATCAGCAATACACATTCCCGGTGAACTATAACCTGGTAAACAAAATGGCTGCCCCCATGTTCCCCGGTGGATTACTTCTTGGGGTATCGAATTTCTTTGTGTTTGATGATCAATTCGTTTTCAACTTCAAAAAGTCTATATTTGTAGGAATTTTTTACCACCGAATTAGATAGCCATATGATGCATGTTGCGATTTTTTTCAGGATCATCAGACATGCCTTTGAGCCCATTCAGTGGATGTGCACTTAATCAAAGACAATATTGCTGACGCAATACACAACAACGTCACGTAGTATACGTATTACGTTGTAAATATTTGTTTGACTCTTGCACGTTCAATTTCGTGGTCGAAATGCTCGGAAATATATCTAAGAATTGAGTGCAAATTAACGCTGAAAATGAATTCCAGAACTTTTTGAAAAAAAAATATTTTAATAGAAATATAACAATTGAACTGTTTTGAAATGGCGTTCATAGTAAATATGAATGCCAAACCTTTGCACGGCAAACCGATCATAGCGCATTATTTAGTTTGTCGTGCAAAGGTTTGGCATTCAAATTTGACTAAGAACGCCATTTCAAAACAGTTGTCAATTGTTAATTATGAACTGGTCGAGGACAAAGATATGGACCGTCACTTTGATATAACTCGAACCGCAGGCGAGGTCCATATGAAAATGAAATAAATCTTCATAGTGCCTTGTACATAAGTAATTATAACTTTTATTTCATTGAACCAAACCCAATCATGACCATAGGAGTTACAGATACAATGGAGACCGCATTACTCAACTTGCACGAACTTATTATTTCCATTTGAATTAAACTGCTGATGTATCTAAAACCATTATTAAAAGTTTTTCCTGATGACGCAGAGGTATCAGGTGACACATTACTTCGTTTCAGTCAGCGATTAAAATTAATTAACATTTGCTTTTGTTTTAATATTAGTATTGATCCTACGAAAATCAGCTAAACAACACATGTAAAGCTGTCAGGGTCAATCATGTGCACCAAAAGAGCATCCGTGCTAGGGTTCCGAAAAACCCAAGGAAGGAATATGCTATTTCCACAGCGGCGTTCTGAGAACAAAGCCTCAGAAATATTTCATAAAATATGTACATGTACCGTCACAACATGATACAACAGAATTTTTTGAATTTTTTAAAATTTAGATTCAGCGCATTAGTCTTCAATTTTGGTTCGAATTTTGTGAACTCTTGTGCATTTTTTGAAAGATAAGATACAAGTTAAAATAGTTTGAATACTAAATATATGGGCCGTTATCGTTAATAATTTGTATGGAATTTTGAATAATAGAGTATTTGACAAATATGCGTGAGAAAGTTAGTGGTGTGCGTGTTCAGCGTGATTTAATATCAAAATAGGTGATTCATACCCGCAATACGCGAGACTTGACAAGTTACATATTATGAAACACATCTTGGTATGTCGCTCGGAAATCGTCATTGAGAACCGACTAAGCTGATAATTAACGTATCGGAAGGATGAACCATAATATTTCTAATGAAAAGTCAAACGGACAGGCCAGTGTTGTTTAGCGGCCTTTACTAGCTAGTCAGTATGAGAGCCTATCGGATGTTGACTTATTGTCAATTTTCTGTTTAAAGATACATGTATAAACGAGATTCGCAGGCACAATCATTTTAACAAATCCACCACAAACATACCGACACATGTTCAAAACGCAATCCCAAAGCACAGCAAAAACTTTGGAAACTGGCAAATTACGTAAAACACGTGAACTTTCACCAAGGAAGTGAAACTTGGTGCTCCCGAATGGTAAGAACTTCCAGTCTAGCTAGCATCACCCGTCAAGTAATATCTTGCAAATACAAATACCTAAATTTATGAACAATGCTCCGAGGATATCACAAACTCAGTAGGCAATTATTGTATATTATTGTCAGAAATATACTATTGTTTTAATTTGCTGCAAGTTAAAAATTGAAATTCCTCAATAACTAAGGCATACTCCCTCAGGCAAAGTATATCCTGAACTAAATTTAGTAAAAATATATTTTGGTCCTTTGGTAATCTTTCAACATCTTAAAAACAATTTTGGTATGGAATTAATAATTTTGGTCCAAACACTGCTGATGAGGAATTGTATTCCGAAACGGCCGTTTAGTGGTGTAAAATTAAAACTGCAGCTGGTATAATATGTATTAAATATGAAATAATATTCATTATATTTGATTGATTTGAACAGAATGTGTTGAATATATTTTAAATAAACAAACAAAATTTGCATTGAAAGAAAGGGACATAAATTGTCATTGGTGGACCTGTAAATAATATTTCCATCTGAAACGACATACAGTACAAACCTGTCGAAAGTTTATCACTGAGCTAACGACATACAGTACAAACCTGTCGAAAGTTTAACACTGAGCTAACTAATTACAGTACAAACCTGTCGAAAGTTTAACACTGAGCTAACGAATTACAGTACAAACCTGTCGAAAGTTTAACATTGAGCTAACGAATTACAGTACAAACCGGTCGAAAGTTTAACATTGAGCTAACGAATTACAGTACAAACCTGTCGAAAGTTTAACACTGAGCTAACGAATTACAGTACAAACCTGTCGAAAGTTTAACACTGAGCTAACGAATTACAGTACAAACCTGTCGAAAGTTTAACACTGAGCTAACGACATACAGTACAAACCTGTCGAACGTTTAACACTGAGCTAACGAATTACAGTACAAACCTGTCGAAAGTTTAACACTGAGCTAACGACATACAGTACAAACCTGTCGAAAGTTTAACACTGAGCTAACGAATTACAGTACAAACCTGTCGAAAGTTTAACACTGAGCTAACGAATTACAGTACAAACCTGTCGAAAGTTTAACACTGAGCTAACGACATACAGTACAAACCTGTCGAAAGTTTAACACTGAGCTAACTAATTAGTGCCGCCAAAAAGGCAGTTATCTCTGTCCCTAATTTAAAAAATCTCGACACATAGTTGCTTTTTATCTTTCGACAGCGTTTCGGTCTCAATCTATCTATATATCGACTCGACAATCGACATTTCACTTCTTTTCGTTAGTTTGACGTTAAACTTTTGACAGGCATGTACTATGCCAAGGCACACCGAGGTAATATCAAAACTTTTAAACATATTTTATGTTAAGCATTAATACCGAATTATCATATCAACATTAAAGAACAGAAGGTTAACACTTTAGATATTGTTTAAATATGAAATTCCTCAATAACTAAGGTATACTCCGTCATGCAAATTATTGCATTAGCATTTGGTAAATTTGTTTTCCTGTGGGTATCTTAACAACTTCTTGAAAAAAATGTTTTCACAATTTTGGTCTAAGCACTACTAAAGAAGAACTGTATTCCGAAACGACTGTGTAGAGATGACAAATTAAAACTGGTATAATATGTAAATGGAGCAGAACCATAGCTAATTAATGTAACAATGAATTAAAGATGTTCATCTAGTCGCCTACCATGGCTTTTTTAACAGTAAATGTCTAATCGCCCATTAATTGCATTGGAAGCTTTTTCATATTGTAAGCGAAAAATGAAAAGACGAATTACACTTAACAAGTGCGGCTCAAACTTGAGAATTAAAGGCACACGAAAAAATGGGACTTTGCAGGATAATTTTGGATTCAAATACATCATATGAACAATATTTGTAATGGTGTTCATAAAACGTTTTAAGGGGGCGTCGATAAGCATAGGCTTGCAATAATTTATTTATGAGTAGCTTGCTTCGTTGTAGAAAGTTCAGTAGTGGGACAATCTCTTCTGTAGCGTATTTACTGTGAAAATACACGATAAACAGGAGAACCGGGTATATTGTTGTATTGGAAAAAGTTGACAATAGAAAATTGAAGTTTTCAATTTTGATCCTTAGTTTGAAATGTAACCTTCCGTGGGTGGCAAAGAATAAAGAACCGTTGAAACGGGACTGCTTTATCATGAAACGTTTAGAAAAGTTTAGTATTTTTTTAATTAACAATATTGAAAATAACGTTGTCTAGTTTATATCTAGCGTTGGGGATAAAATTTACAAAAATGAAAGTCTAAAACAGTTTATTAATATCGAACTTATATTTTATTGAACAATAATAATAATAAACTGAAATATATATTACATGTTTTTACTAAAATGTTTCAACAACAACGGGTTAAAATTACTTTGCCAGTTTTCATTTATTACTAAACCTGTTTTAATTTTACAACACTAGACGGCCGTTTCGGAATAAAATTCCTTACAGTAGTCATCGGACCAACCAAATCTTTACTTTGCTGATTTAGTTACGATTTAGACATGGGCTGGTGTATTTGTATTTGGTATAACTAATATTAGTATAGGCAAACTACATTGACCTGTCTGCTTGACCTTTTATTAGGAAATTTCATATAGGAGGATCCATCCAATACATGGGTAGTGTTAAGATCCAAGTTAATACATACACAATGAACACGTTCACTCTATGAGGTGAGTATATCTCATGATGTATAAAAAATAAACACTTTACTCCCTATACACAGATGGACTTGGTCCATGATAATTATTTAAATGAAAGGTCAAGCGGACAGGTCATAGTTGTTTACCTATATCTGTAGGGTTTTTCGTTTGTTCATTGTTTGGCAACAATAAGACGCGTTATAGATTTGTCATATACCATTTTTTTAATGTATTTTATGATTAAATTCAAAAACTAGTATGTAACAGATTTATGAGGATATAAGTTATAAGCTGCAACATGGAAAGGTATCTTTGTGTTTGATTTTAATGTAAGTTGAATGTGGTATTAGGAATCCCCTAATGGCAAAAGTTATCTAACCAAACGGTGAAACCACTGGACGTATAAATAGGGAGTTTATAATCACTAACAACAATATGTGTTTTCTAGCCATGTGTTTTGCCTTCTCTTTAAATGGCTTACAGATGTATTGTTTGCATTCGTTGACATGTACATGTTTTAATTTGCAAAATTCTGCTTTAAAAAATAATTAACATTATTAAAATTAAATTTTGTGTGTTTTAAAAAAAATCATAATGATTACCTGAGAACGGTGTATGTATTCTTTAGCAGAGGATATTAAGTTCCGGTATTAAAAGGCAAAATGTACAATTTGCTCAAGTCTTCAGTGTTCAAATTCCATTACCATATTTGGTCAAAAATTAAATATGTGTTATATATATGAATATAATTATGTTAAGACACTCACTCTTATAACATGTGTTCATCTGTTCGCTTGTTAAGTATCGTTGATTTAATGTTTGAAATAATTTAGCTGTTAAAATACTTTTGTTGATATTACGAGCATTGTGATTGGCTGGATATTTTGAAAATATATTTCGACACACAAAAGTACCTAAACATTTCATATACATGCAGATTATTTATAATGCATATGCAAACGTTTACAGAAACATTTAACAAGGTAGGATATGTTGATTTAAGACAATAAGTTTGAAGAATTTATAAAAGAAAAATGGATATAGCATATTTACTTCTCCAATTAGTAATTGTGTATTCAATCAGCTATAATGAAACAATGAAAATCAAGACACAGTCAAATGGTCTCGATCATTTACAAAAATTCTTAGATCAGATTATAAAATTATTCATTTGCGTGAGGTTTCTTCGAATAGACTTCCACGAGAAACAGTTAAAAAGGAAACACCGTTTCAGGAAGACAAGAAAACAATTGAAAACGAAACCAGGAGTAACATCGGAATACAAAAACAGGACGACAATCAAATACACGTATCCAGCTTGTTAAGTGGTAGGAATCAGAAATGTAAATACGTCAAACACGGACCAGAAGGAACTCAACAAGACATTAATGCCTTAACGTCATCGTCAACAAAATACAAACCGAACAAAATTGTCACAAAATTTAAACAGTCGAACCAATGGTTCCTTAATCTGAGTGAAGCGCTGCGTACACGCCGTGGTGCTAAAGACTGTTTAGAAGAGGGATCCTGTAGAAACAACTTGTATCAAGATATTCCAGTCTGTTACTGTGATGATTTATGTGAGATTTTTAACGACTGTTGTCATGACAACGATGCTACTACAACATTCATAGATATCAACAAAATTAAATCAAATATGAAATTGAAATACACATCATGTGTTCATTTATTACCTAGTTCTACGTTACACGGCTACGTTTTCGTGACAAAGTGTCCAGAAAATGTATCAAGAAAAGATATAAAAAATGAATGCGAGAAAGAACGAACAGATAACGAAATACCGGTGATTGGACGAGACGGATTAACTTATAAAAATATATATTGCGCCATGTGTCATGGCGCAAAGGTTTATCAAAGATGGAATGTGAATTTTATGTTTGATTGTGACGTCGGAATTCAGGATTTGATGCATATCGCATTTCTTAATGAAATTCTTGAATTGTTTAGAAACAGATCATGCTCTTATACCGTTTCAACCCCTAAAATGGCGCCTAGACCTAGAGTATGCTGGGAGTTAGCTTACAGCAATTTTACAAATGTGGCTGACAAAATTCTTTGTGAGCAGTATCAACACATAACTTATATCAAACCTACACATGAAATCATACGAAATATTTTTTGTACACCTAATATTTATAAAATGCATGTTACATGCATGTCTCCAATGAATGAATCTACCAAATTTTCCGCTCGACGAATGTCTGCCTTATTCAATTTAAATCTACCCGCGAATACTGAGAATAAACACTGTATTGGAGATGAAATGGTAAGTACATATAATTATTCATGCCGTTATATACGACGGAAGTTGGTTGAGTGAATGGGGTTTAACGTCCCTGTTAAGAATGTTTCACTTACATCGAGACGTCAACAGCTATAAATGAAGTGGTACAATTTATGAACTTGGCGTTGCGATATGGGTTCTGTAACGTGTGACGCCTGCCGTGATAAGGTACATCGGGTTTTTCAAAAGGTCTCTACCGAAGGACCACATGACTTTCATTTCAAAATGCGGAGTACTCGACAAAAAAAAAAAAAAAAAAAAAAAAAAATCCCAGTTACTACATATTTTCAAGTCTTGGTCAAACCCAGCCGGGGTTTATTTTAGATTGTTAAATAATCAAAAACAAACATACCATTCAATGTCCAACAAACTTACCAATCCATGTTCAAATCACAATCTACCACTGTGGTTGCTCCTTAAGTGGAAGGTCGTGGGTTCGATCCCTGGTCGGGTCTGACCCAAGACTTGAAAGTGGGTAGTGACTGTTCTTTTGCCATGCACTCGGTATTACGAAATGAAAGTCACGGTTCTTTCGGATGGGAACTTAAAATAAACGAGGTCCCGTGTCACGGTGGGCTTGTCACGCTAAAGAACTCTGCTGTATAATGCCATCAGCCACAGGTAAAATTTCTGCACCTTCGCCTACAGCTGGCGACGTCTTAATATAAGTGAAATATTCTTGACTGAGACGTTTAACACCATTACTCACTCACTCACTCAAATCACAATCTCATTGCAAAGAAAAAAAATAAAACATCAAGATGTATACAAAAAAGCGTCCAACTTTGAAGATAAATTAGGAATGTCTTGTATTTCTGTACAGAAAAAATAGTAGGAAAATAAGTAAAATATATTATGTTATAAATGTAAAATAATTTTATATCGATGCGTAATTATCAATTTATATTTTTACCGGTTTGTTTGTGTTAGATGATAAATATAAAAGTACACTATCAAATTTGATTTCAAATTTATAAATGTTGTTAATGCGGCACACAATCAAATAATCCTTTCAAAATATATTTTTACATTGTATAATAATTTAAAGACTTTTACAGTTGTTACATATTTCTTAAATGATCCCTATTTTTAAAACAAAAATCTAACAAACAATAAAGTCTAGGTTTTCGGTTTTTTACAATTAGGGCGCTATTCTATCACGAGTATCTTTTTGGTTTTGTTACTTGCAGGAAAGATGCAAATTTGAAGCTGTAATTGGCAATTGTGTATTGGACATGCATTTTAGTTTATTGACGAATGCGACTTTGGATATATGTCATAGAATATTGGGCATTAGTTACATAGTGATGAAGCATTTAGTTATCCCGTGGCAAACAAAAAACTCAGATTTACGTGGAACATGCTACACTAGTGTTACGAACAACGCTAATGTTTCCCAGTGTTTTAATCCTGGAACTTGTTCTAAGATGCACATAAGATTGTACTTTACTGTAAATGGAAGGATAAATTTTCATGAAATTTCTAGATTTTATGAAGGATTAAGGCATGTGAATTGGAATTATGTTGAATATTATCAAGCACCACTACAACACACTGTTACTACATTTTATTATATTGCAAATGATGATGTTCGGAAAAATATATATCTAACACATGACATTTTTTATTATGATGAAGAAACAATGAGAGAATATCTGAATGTATTGGAACGACAAATCAAGAATTTAGATATTACTTTTACAAATTTCCCACTTTATCTAGAAGTTATGGGTTATCATTATAATAATGAGAGCGATTTAAAAGGTGATATTAAAAAATTCAAAATACTTTCAATTTTATTTAATATGACTTTGGATAGAACTCACTTAACCACAAAGACAACAGAAACATTTGTATTCCATTGGAACAATATCCAGATTATTGCAACTTATGTAATTTTGGGTATGTCGACTATATTTTTAATTAGCACTTTGGTTATCCATAAATGTATTAATCTGTCTGGAAACAGTGCAGGAAAACTGTCCGAACATTTCATAATTTCTATGATATTTTCTCATTTACTATTCATATTTGGAATTGGCGCCAATGATTATCACTTAATTTGTTTTGTAATTGGTATCGCATCCCATTACGCCTGGCTATGTTGTTTTACATGGATGACAACGTATACAGTTACACTCCTCAAAGCAATGCATAAACTCAAAGTGAATCCAAACACATCAATGACAAGTACTTTCTCTGTATACAACTACATCATAGGTTACTGTTTCCCCTTACTTATTGTGGTCCCGTCTGCTATATTTGACTTTTATACTTCTAAGATAGGTTATGGCGATGACGTATGTTTCCCATCGTATTATCCAAATAACATAATTGTCTTTATTGGTCCAATTTCTGTATCAATAGTTACAAACTTTGTTGCAATGATTGTTGCTGGATGTCTTATTTATAAATTTCAACAAAGTATTAACAATATTTCATCGGCAATAGATTCACGTTCATATTGGCCTGTTTATCTGAGATTCTTCATATATTCTGGGTTGTCATGGTCACTGGGGATCATTGCCGAGGCAACAGACCAAGATATACTTCGCATGTTGTTTATTGTTTTAGCTGGCTCTCATGGCGTTATGTTCAGTGTTTCCATACTTATTTCAAGTCAAGTCCGAAGTAGACTGAAAACACTGAAACAAAAACATATCTTACCCGATCACTTTTCTCTTGAACATCGGACATAGTTTTCATTTATCTTTGTTAATAATCAAAAACAAACATACAAATCCATGTCTGAATCACAATTCAGAAGCAAAGTAAAAACTTTGGAACTGACAAGTCAACTTCCACCAGGAAGTGAGACCGGTTGCTCCGGAAGGGTAAGCACCTCCTGTATAGCTAGCTACACCCGCCACGCGTGTAATCAAAATTATGTGAAAGGAACATGTGACGTCAAAAATATCCAGGGCAATCCTGACACAGAGACATCAAACTTATCAACAATACTGTGATAACGAATGTAAAACTTTTTAAGGCCTTAATAAGTCTAGGCTTGCAATATAACTGAGTCAACAATTTATTTGCAAGCAGCCTGCTTCAAATAAACAAGATTGCTTTTTGTCTGTGAACAGCATTATATAGTATACCTGGTATGGAAATCTCACGTGGGGTGCCCATGAGATGGGGATACTCTTTCCGGTCTAATTTATATTGGGCATGACCATCTATTCGACAACCTTGTGATTTTCAATATATCTGATTGCAATCCAATTATTACGCTCTATTAGCAAGTAACATCTGAAGTTGTTCATATTTAATATTCATTGGTAAGTTTGTTTTTGATTCATTGCTACTGAAATACTACTTTATTAGGAATATGATTATTTTTTGTTGAAATGATTTTGAACAAACCAGCCTCATGTGAAAGACATTTGTGATGATTTGCTAAATTTGGATTATTTCTTAAATTTACATGTATTTTGAATGATGATTATTTTCATTTATTTAAAAATTATATAATGTACAAATTAAAATAATATTTATTAATCAATAACGATATTGATCAATACGAAAAGTGAAAAAAACTTTGCATGAATAAATGAAGGAATGCTTCAGATTTATAAGACAGCAATTTTGTTTTAATTACATACATACAAATGGTTTATACATACAAAGATTCTGTTAAGAAATATGTAACAAATTAGACTGTATTTTTTAAATGTTGTAGATGGTTTGATTTACACATACTGTATGTTATAATATAATGTAATAATTGTGTTTAAATGTTTTAAATGTGTTGTTGTTTTAGCTATATGTGTATTATAGTTGAAAATCTCCATAAAAACATTCGGACTGCAAAATATTTCTTTTTATAAATTATGTGAATTTTTCGACTTGATCATAATGTTTTCCTGTCAGGGACAATTTAGGTACATCTTGTTTATTTTCGCATCACGTAAGAAGACATAAGGGGTCTGTTATGGCTTTTTTAATCAAAAGGCATATAACATTACATATTATGCCAGTGTTAATTTACTAGATTTACTTTTATTTTCAGAATACAATTCCTCATCAGTAGTGCTTGCACCAAAATTGTGAAACAAAAATTTCTTCAAGGTCTTGGAAAAATATCCAAAGGATCAAAATATATTTAAATGAATATAGCTAAGGAAATACTTTGCATGTGTGAGTATCACAGATTTTTGTTAGATTTTAACTCGCAGCAAAAATAAAAAGTATATTTGTGACAGTACAAAAATGCTACACATAAATGAGTCTGGGGGATGCAAACCGTCTTCATAAAATGTTTAATACATGTTGAATCCTAGCAGGAAACCAGACATGACGACAGAATCACCAGTCATGTCGTTGATAAGTGTGATGTCTCTGTATCCAAAATTACCATGGCTATATTTTACGGCCAATAGTTCCTATCATTCTCAATTTTGAATTTACACGTGGCGGGTTAACTAGTGATACAGTAGGTGCTTAACCTTCCCAAGCGCCTAACCTCACTTCCGTGGTGGAAGTTCACGTGTTTAACGTAATAAACCAGTTTAATTTTTTTACTTTGTTTTCTGATTGTGATTTAGACATGGATTGGTATGTTTCCTTTTATTTACATTACATGTAGAGTCAAACCTGTTGTAAGGGCCACTTCTATATAAAGACCACCTGCTTATAAAGGCAGTAGAATTGTATCCCAATTGTTCCTTAATTATATTATTTGAACCTGTATATAAAGGCCACTTGCCAATAAGGCCACTTTTGCTTGTTCCCCTAGGTGACCTTTATAGACAGGGTTGACTATAAATATTGTACTAAGTTTACTGGTCAGTAATGGAAAAAAGTCCACTGATAAAACATGATCAATTATCGATTTATTGCGTCATTAAAATGTCTGTCATCAAAATATAAGTAAAATACAATATGAGGAATTGTATTCCGAAACAGTGGTCTAGTGCTGTAAAATTAAAACTGGTATGATATGTAATACATGTATATGTAATATTTTTTATGTGTTTATACTACGTCTTGTTTAATGTTTGTTTTTGCTAACCACTGTTACATATTGAGTTTGCGAAATAAAGTTGTTGAATTTTTTATTTTATTCTGACAATAAAAATCTCACTTTAGTTAACTTTCTTACATTGTTAATGCCTTACAATACCATTCGAATGTTTTTATGTATTCTTTGTCACATTTCACGCATACTGATTTAAGTGCCTATTCCAAAACATATTCAACAAATTCTAACAACGTCTATATGCCACTTCATCCCGTTACAGTGACATCAGACGTAATTATTCCAAGAAGTTTAAGATAAAAGACATAATGGTTGAACACATTCATACAATTACAAATTTCACGTTGTTATACAATAAAAATAAACATACCAATCCATGTCCGAATCACAATCCAAAAGCAAAGTAAAAACTTTGGAACAGGCAAATTAGGTTAGACACGTGAACTTCCACAAGGGAAGTGAAACCGCGCTCTTAGAGAATTTATAGCATTTTGATGCTGTTACACCCCGATAACTACATAAAAATGCAATTCAATTCTGAAATAAAAAATAATTGATAATCTTTCCTGTTCAAATGTTTCATGATTATCCGGCCTCATTACCCTGGTGTAAATTTACATGTTAAGCTAAACGTGTCAGTATTTAAGGTTTTTACTTTGGTTTTTGGATTGTAATTTGAACAAGGACTAGTATGTTTGTTTTGATTCAAATAATTATTACTAAACCTGTTTTAATTTCGCAGCAGTAGACGGTGGCCGTTTCGGTATAAAATTCATAACCAGTTGTTCTCGAACCAAAATCTATGGAAATCCAAATACATGTACTAGTATTTTTATATGGTTGAAATGAGAAAAATAGAAGTACAAAACTTAATTTTACCAAAGCCACATAAAACAATTCATTTGTATGTTGAACATTGAGTACACTAACAAAGCCACATAAAACAATTCATTTGTATGTTGAACATTGAGCACACTATCAAAGTATTTAATTTTGCGTGTAATTTTTTTAAATTGAATTAACACATATCCGCGTAGATAATTTTTCGCGTTTTTTTAAATATGAACTATAACATAGTAAGCATAATTTGATTTTCACTCGGTATTAATTTTCGCGCAAAACAAACGAATGCAAAATAGGCGAAATTTGGTACACCGCCAAAATAAATACGTTTACAGTAGCTTAGTTGATAAACAGTGTGTATACAGCGGTATATTGAATTTACACATATCCGCGTAGATAACTTTTCGCGTTTTTCAAATATGCACTATAACATAATAAACATAATTTAATTTTCACTCGGTATTAATTTTCGCGCAAAACAAACGAATGCAAAATAGGCGAAATTTGGTACACCGCCAAAATAAATACGTTTACAGTAGCTTAGTTTTTGAGGAATTTCAAAATTTGGGATTCAGAAACTTTTGATAAATAGTGTGTATAAAATCCTCAGAAACTAAGGTAAACTCCGTTATGAAAAATATTCCCTTACCTAAATTTGGTTAAATATATTTTGGTCCTTTGGATAATTTTTCTAACCCCTTCATAAAATTTTTGTTTCAGAATTTTGGGCAAAGCACTACTGATGAGAAATTGTATTCCGAAACGAACACCTACTACTGTAAAAAAAAAAAAACACTGGCATAATATGTTATAATCTCCCTAAACATTGTATTGTCTTCTGGGTAAACGATGTGCTCGGGGATGCTTAGCGAACTATTATTAATCTCATAATAAATTTGGACCATAGTTTGCCAGGACCAACGATGTCATTAATATGTATCCGTAGACGATATATGTCCCAGGTAGTAACGAACTTTAATCCAATGGGTTATATTCACCAATTATAAGTCGGTATACGGGAAACACTTACCTCAGACAATTCCAATTTACGGAATGAATCCCATATCTGCGAGCAAGACGTAAACAACAAGATTAGTTAAAAATTGTACCATTTAAATACATTATCCTACTATGAACAATGGTTTACTGTATATCGGCGTATGAGGAATATTGATATATATAGCTATGTTGACACATACATCTTATTTGCTCGAGTTTGTTTTCATTGGCTTATTATTTAAATCAAGCTTACAAGGGTCTGCATATTAAGCAATATAATCTTGACTTGGATGAATAGATCACTTCAACATAATAAAATAAAAACATACTAATTCGTGTCTGAATCATAATAGTCATAATCATAATCAAGAAGCAAAGTAAAAACTTTGAAACTTAAAGAATCAGTCATATCTTTCATTTCAAACTAGCAAGGAAAAATTATATTCACAGTCTCCAAATGTAGAACTGTTAAAGGAGAAAGAACATAAATATGTGGAGTTGAATGATTTTGCGACAGTTTTTGCTCCAGATTTTACAAGGGTCTATATAAGCAATATAATCTTGATTCGGATGTAAAACACCATTACTCTAGATTGCCTCTACTCTTCCAGTACAGACCGCCTAGATATGAGTGAAAAAAATGACTTGGAATTACAATTTTGCTTTTCCATATTTCACAACTGGCTCTCTTCAATATAACTACAAGTACTTTAATCTTGACTGGGACGTTAACCACAATTACACAGGTCCAATCTGCCAGAAATGACCGACTCAATATGAGTGAAAGATTCTTGACTGGGGCGTTAACACCATTAATACTTTTCATTATACCAGAACTATCCTCCTCAATATAGGTACATGTAATGTAATCTTGACTGGGCGTAAATATCAGTATTTAAATCTTATGTTTAGAAATTACCGTCTACATCTAAATGTACTTAGGGTTTAAAATCATAAGAGAAAAATCGACTTCACTTCAGAGTTACCACCATGACAAAACGAAAACATCTTAAAACACAATTTTTCCACCAACGACCCAGAACTGCTTGCATCAACACATGTTAAAGAATCTTAATTGACATGTTATTAAACGTTTGACCCTACCAAGACTGGCAATTTTGGAACAAGTGAAAGAACTTTGGAACGCCACTAATTCTATGGTTGATGTTAGTGATACTAGGTGGGTTGAGTGAAATACCGTTACTCCACCCATGGTTCCAGAAATAATCTTGACTATGATGTTCCAGTCCATGATCCATATTTTCCTATAGATATAATCAGTTTCGTTATTCCGTTTTTTTTATTTTAAATTAATTTACTGTTTTTCAAATTAAAATTAAAAAAAATTCAAATCATTTACTTTTTCCTTTTAAAGAAATATTAAAAATATAAAATAATTTAATACAATTTTCCCGTTAAAGCAATCAAAAGCATAAGATCCCCAAGAGGAAATACTGGAAATGATATGAATTTATGGTGCAAAAACAAGAATTTATGCATTTAACTTCTCGAAAGTTGTAAATCATATTTCTTGCAAAACATATTTTATGTACTTGTAAAGATAAATAAGTAAACCTTTAACATTCACTTATGAAAAAATAAGAAAACTTTTAAATTGGCTACTGTGTGAAAAATATCAAGAGTTCCTCATATGTCGAATAATAATAAAAAAAAATTATTTAACGATCGAACAAGTTTGAACGTGAAATGTCAAACCATGTAAAAATATGAATTAACCAATGTCAACAAAAGTGGTTGCAATAATTCTTTTGCCGATGGACTTAGAATCCCTAAAGATATCGTTACCCCGGGAGGCAATAAACAGTATTGTCAAATAAACATTGTTCATAAAATATCTGCTTCTTATATTTCAAAAATTCCTTGAAAACTAATTATGCTTAATCGTTCAAAGTATTGCCTTGGATGTATTTGATAAATTATGTTCGGACCTTCAATTTGTCTCATTTATACTTCTTAAAAATATTTGGATTTCCATATGATCTAGTTTGAGTTAATGAGGATATTTTAATCCAAAACTATCGTATAGTGCTTATTAAAACTGATTTAGAAATAATTACCACAAAGTCCGACGGAATTCTTATACTTTTTCCAATTGTAACCGAATTATGTGTTTCCTATATATATATATACATATATATACTTTATACATTACATTGATATATAATAAAACACAAGGGGGTTATTAATTAGAAATAAGGTAAAAGAAGTTTATGTTTCCCATTTCATTTTATTTTGTTATATATATTTGACACAAGTACATAGCACACACACACACACACACACACACACCACACACATATATATATATATATCACAAAGAAGTATAACATACATTATAAATAACGCATTTATTATATAGTCCTATCAATGAGAGAAACTACCAAAAGTGACATCGGCGGCCGTTGGCCCTCAAATATCAGCCCAAATATCATACACAAAGAGCAATTTGGATAAAATTCTACTGGGCTTTAATCACAGGTGGTCCCTATATAGACAGGTTCAACTGTATATAAACATATATATTTTTGTTGAGAGATAAGTATGAAGAATTATATATAAGTTAATTTCAGGATGAATATTTAAGATTCTTTTTCATTTTGATTAAACTACAACAAAAATAACATCTAAGAATTAGAATATACTTTGTATTCCCGTAACAGAAACAACCCCGTTGCACATTAATGTTGATTTTTCAAATAAAAATAAAAACGAATGCATTACCGACATTATATCACAAGGTTAAATTCAGTCGTAGTCGGGTAGTGGTTCATACATGGGATCAATATGTGTTTCATTAATATCGTCGTATAATTCATCAACATGTGCCTCCATGACTTTATTAACATGTTTCTCCATAACTTTATCAACATGTGCCTCCATAACTTTATCAACATGTGCCTCCATAACTTTATCAACATGTGCCTCTATGACTTCTTGTGGTTTTGTATCTTTCACTGGAATAATAAAAGACAAGATGAAAGAAATCAAAAATGTTTATTTTATTAAAACCTAATCTGATATTTTTTAAGCTATCACTTATGTTTAGATGAAATCATTAATCAAAGGCCAATAGTCAATGAGTATGATAAACTGGTGCTGCTTAAACAAACATAGCAAACTTTTAGTCAATAATTGTTGGAATTGGTGCATCTTAAACAACACCTATCAGATAACGATGGATAGTGAATGATTATAGTGAGTGGATGCGGCGGCAACGTCAACCAACCAAAGACTAATACTCAATTGTACTTGCCAGTTGGTGCGCCTTAAGCAACATCAATCGACCAATCAAAGGTAAAACATAAATGATTGTGGTAAATCGATGCGGCTGCAACGTCAAACAACTTATGGCCAATGCTCAATGGTAGTTGTCAGTTGGTGCAGCTTAGCAACAGCAATCAACCAACCAACTTTCCAAACGCAATGGAAGTGATCACCTGGTACCACTAAAACAACAACGGCCATTAATCGCTGATTGTGGGTCTGCAACACTAAACCGTGAAAAGTGTGTTATAGTCCTCTTATGTTATTAGCATATCTACAACGTTTCTAGACTCTCAAGCACCTGTTTCTCACACATAGTAAATGTTTATGTGTTTGACCAAGCAAAGCCACGTAACAACCTACCGTGGGAACGACATACGAAAACACAGAAGTAAAACTGCATGTATATATATATAGTGAAAGTTTGAATGTTAACTGATTAAACGGTTTTGCAGTTATGAGGGTTACAATTTGTGTGCGGAAGCAAATAATAATAATAATAATAATAATAATAAAAGACGTGCATCAATTTAGTGGAATACTGAATCATTTTGAAGGGACTGTTGGGCCAGTGTTTGTGAATATCATTGATACTGAAATTTAGCTCTGCATATTTACCATAAAACTGGTTGGACCCTCCAATGATATTAATTTTAGCACACTTCTAGACGATAACACCTGTATGCATCCAAAAATAGTGATAAATTGCCTAAATGTATTGGTATTTCCTTGTCTTCTTAAACCATTTATTAAGACTGACTTGTATTGTTTTGAGTTATTGGTTGCGTTTAATGATGAATTTCAGCTGCACCTACGCATCCGATCTCACTTCCCTTGTGCCAATTCACGTGTATAACTTAATTTGCCAGTTGCAAACTTTTTTACTTTGGTTTGCGATTGTCTTTTGTACATTGATTGGTATGTTTGTTTTTGTTTTTAAAATTATTCAACTCACCTTTCATTCCTACCCAACCATGTAGTGTGTCCTTTATTTCTCCGACTTTCTCAAAAGGTTTCACAGAAAAATCAAGTATGTCTCCACTGATAAAGCATTGACTGCCCGTGTTAAGTCGAAAGCCCTCTCTTTTCTGAGACACACCGTATCGTTTTATATGTTTAAAAAGTAAAGTATAGACCACTTTGCTGCTTTTAGGATCAATTATTAAAATTTTGTAGTCTCTTAACTTTAGCATGTATTCTTTCTTAATGTGAAAGAAATGTACCAGTTCACATGGTAATATCTTTATTCGATATGATTTTCCATCATCTAAAATATAAATAGAAATATGTCCCGTGAAATGCCAATCGTACTGTTTATATCATTAACCAGTCAGTCATTACAATATCCTGTATTTGTTGTCTAGTGTCAGGTCTTTCAAGACGTGGGTCATCGCCAAGGTTCTGCCAACCGCGTTCAAATATCACCAACCCCTTTTTAGTGTAGCATATGAAGTTACATTTTCTCTAGTGTTGCTTCAATATCAGTATGGATATCCTTAGGTGCTAAACATTATACAAATATTGAATCACTGTCCATTTATCGATTTTGTCATTTGTCCATTTTGCAAAAGTCACTTGCCTTGATTTAGAGTGCTGCTTTGTTGATATAAACAGACCAAATTGCACTAGTCTTCGTGTACATGGCTTGAAATAATCAGGACATAGTAGTGGTGAAAAAGGACATTGATTGATGCTAACCTCCTTCAGTCAAAAACAAACAAATACAAGTCTTACAACATATTAAGTAACCAACGTATATTCTATTTTCGTAGTCAGCAATGTATCCTATTTTCATTAGTAAAATACCAGTAGGGATTCCTCAAATGTTATTCTGGCTCTTCTATATTAAATTTCGAGAGTCCTCAAAAACTAAGGTATATTTTATCGTTTAAAGTATTGCTTTTTGAATTGTTAAAATACATTTGGTCCTTATATTTTTATCTTTACATCATCTTAAAAATATTTGGTTTTCCAATATTTTGGTTTGAGCACATTGGATAAGGAATTTTATTTCTAAACGACCGACCAGTGCTTAAACTAAAACAAGTTTTGTAATATTGAATTAATAATCATATCTTTCTGTACAGCCATCCTTTTATCATGCTAATGCTAAATGTTTAAGTTCACTGTAAACTTCCTGGTTGGATTTTATCCCCCATTATCACTGTCCTTATATTTTCTATCCTTCACCCTGAGTGTTGTGGTTTAACTTTACATTTTTATATACCCCAATTTATGAACTGAAAATGAACACACACAATACCCTTACAAATGTAGATATATTATTTACTAACTTAATTTATTGTGTGAATACAAAATATGAATGTGAAAATAATATGGGGATTTTTGTTTGTGTTTTAAATAGGTTAAGTATATGTTAACTCACTCGTAAAAATTTTAATGTTGGTAAAAACAACAACCTGTTAATCGAGAAATTTTCGAGTTTCGCTTAAATTCGCTAAAATTTTAAAACGCAAAAATGAAACTGTTGCCTATATTTTGTTCTGATACAATGCATCAAAGACAAACCTACCAATCACATGTCTAAATCACAAACCCCATTCTTATATAAACTGGCTATCATCAGACAAACAACAAAATAATAATACGCAAATATTTTGAAGACACCATTCTTGCGAAAAAATAACCGATGCGAAAATGATGATTCTCAAAACACCGATCTATCCGCCTATAGGATTTAAAATTTAAAAGTATGTTATAAACATGTTTATAGTGAAAAATCCTAAAGCTACTATCATTTTGTAAAAGTGTATATGGTAAAAATCTCAGTAAAATATTGCATTATATGTTTAACACATGAAATCTTTTAGCCTTGTCTCCGTATATCTCTATACAAACATGGAACAAGTCAATGAAAATCAATAATAATAAATAATAAATACATATAGAGCGCAGGCCTCTCCATTAAAGATATTTTGAATACAAAAACTACCTTATTTTATTGTTAGATATGCAAAGTATGGTTAATGGAGAGATATGCGCTGACAGTGAATTTTGCAAAAACCAATGTTTAGAGAGTTACCCCAATATAACCTCTTACTATACTGTACTATACTCGTACTTGATATTAATAAACTCTCGTTGTCAACAATTGCCTGCGTGGTGTAGTGGATATATGTCGGGACTATTATGTCTTATGTTGTGGGTTCGTATACCCAAAATGACATTTTCTTAATTCATTTTAAAAAAATGTATATTTTACGGCTTCATTTTTTCTTTTATCTTATATCTTACTTTGTGTTAGAATGACGCTATAATATTTATTTCTGCAACAAATAACAAAATAGAAATAAAGACATGCACATACATTTGCTTAATACAAATATAACATATACAACGATATTACTGTCCCGTTTCAGGCCACGTGTCATTTCCCGTGTGTTTCCTGAACGATAAACACATACTAGTAAATAAAATGCCAAAACATTAAACTGCTTAAAGTGCAACCTTTGCACGAAAAAATGCCATAGATGAATAGTCGGGGTAGGTTTCATATGTGATAAATGTCACTAGCTGAGCAAGACTGAAGATCATGAGCCGTGGTTCCTCCAATAGACTTGAAATCTGAATGTATAGACCTACTCATTTTGAGTTGCGGCAAATCAAATGTCATTTGCTTTATTTTCAAAGAAAAAGTTCCCTAACGAAACTTGCACTAATTAAGGCAAGAATAGTCATTTTGTCAAATAAGGCACGTCATTATAAAAACAGGAAAAATGTTATTCATATGAAACGTATATATTTACATAGAGATTTGTTTATATGTGGCCTCAAGTAATGACGCCTATAGAGGCTCGAAAAGGATGTAACCTAGTTTCTTGCGTATTTATTCCTATAGGCGGATAGCTCGGCGTTTTGAGAATCATCCTTTCCCGACCGATTCACAGTTTACTACAGAGTAATAAATACAAGGTTACATCGCCGAAGTAAAATTGTCGGAATAGGTAACACATTTGCCAGACAAGGAAGTCATGTTTCGTGACTTAAATAACTTGGGTACTTTCGTTGAGTAATTCATTCAATATTATTTAAAGATAATGTCATAATGTTATAACGTAACTGTTATTCACATTGAACAATTTCTTTTTTGAAATTTTGGTGTTTTGTTGTTTTGTAAATAAGTGTTTTTGCAAGAGTTATTTTATCAAATGAATTGAATCAAATTTTATGCCACGGTCCGTGTTTTATTCAAATTACTTAATATAATATAAGATTCTGTTTATTATATGATATAATAAAACCCAATTTTATGTAAAGCGTTTTCTTGGCTATAAGATAACAGTCGCGCCGGATAAAATATGATGACATAGCATGTAGAGTAATCGTATGACTGCATTCATTAAAGACATATGAGTTATATTACATTTGTACATGTTTGTAATCTTTTATTGTTGTTACATTTTTGGATTATTATGCAATTTATATATCACTACTCTAAATTTTTCAAATGCACTTTTTACATATATAAATCAACGATTGAAATTCACAGAGGAAGGATCAAATGACATAAAATTCAAGTTGATATAAGCGAAGTACAATGTATACGGTTTTAACACTCATGCCTAATCTACTGATCAGCCAGCTGATGTTGTTAAATGGATAAAGACCCTAAAATGGATTATGACCGACTTAGTCGATGTCCTTATGGATTGTGATATATCGCATGGAAGTGTTTATGAATATTTTAGCAATAATTTATTATTATTCATTGGCCTTGCGTATCTCCTATAACTTCCAGTTTGAGACTTTTGGCATTCATAGGACTATAAAATGCCAAACGACCGCATCACTGCGTTTGAATATTAATATCAGCAATACACATTCCCGGGGAACTATAACCTGGTAAACAAAATGGCTGCCCCCATGTTTCCCGGTGGATTACTTCTTGGGGTATCGATTGTCTTTGTGTTTGATGATCAATTCGTTTTTCAACTTCAAAAAGTCTATATTTGTAGGAATTTTTACCACCGAATTAGATAGCCATATGATGCATGTTGCGATTTTTTTCAGGATCATCGGACATGCCTTTGAGCCTGTTCAGTGGATGTGCAATTAATCAAAGACAATATTGCTGACGCAATACACAACAACGTCACGTAATATAGGTATTACGTCGTAAACATTCGTTTGACTCTTGCACGTTCAATTTCGTGGTCAAAATGCTCGGAAATATAATCCAAGAATTGAGTGCAAATTAACGCTGAAAATGAATTTGAAAACTTTGAAAAAATATTTTAATAAAAATATAACAATTGAATTGTTTTGACATGGCGTTCATAGTAAATATGAATGCCAAACCTTTGCACGGCAAACCGATCATAGCGCATTATTAAGTTTGCCGTGCAAAGGTTTGGCATTCATATTGACTAAGAACGCCATTTCAAAACAGTTGTCAATTGTTAATTATGAACTGGTCGAGGACAAAGATATGGACCGTCACTTTGATATAACTCGAACCGCAGGCGAGATCCATATCAAAATGAAATAAATCTTCATAGTGCCTTGTACATAAGTAATTATAACTTTTATTTCATTGAACCAAACCCAATCATGACCATAGGAGTTACACAGATACAATGGAGACCGCATTACTCAACTTGCACGAACTTATTATTTCCATTTGAATTAAACTGCTGATGTATCAAAAACCATTATTAAAAGTTTTTCCTGATGACGCAGAGTTATCAGGTAACACATTACTTCGTTTCAGTCAGCGATTTAAATTAATTAACATTTGTTTTTGTTTTAATATTAGTATTGATCCTACGAAAATCAGCTAAACAACACATGTAAAGCTGTCAAGGCCAATTATGTGCACCAAAGGAGCATCCGTGCTAGGGTTCCAAAAAGACCAAGGTAGAAATATGATATTTACACAGCGGCATTCTGAGAACAAAGCCTCAGAAATATTTCATAAAATATGTACATGTACCGTCACAACATGATAAAACAGAATTTTTTGAATTTTCTAAAATTTAGATTCATCGCATTGGTCTTCAATCTTGGTTCGAATTTTGTGAACTCTTGTGCATTTTTTGAAAGATAAGATACAAGTTAAAAAGTTTTAAATACTAAATATATGGGCTGTTATCGTTAATCATTTGTATGGAATTTTGAATAATAGAGTATTTGACAAATATGCGTGAGAAATTTAGTGGTGTGCGTGTTCAGTGTGATTTAATATCAAAATAGGTGATTCATACCCGCAATACGCGAGACTTGACAAGTTACATATTATAAAACACATCTTGGTATGTCGCTCGGAAATCGTCATTGAAAACCGACTAAGCTGATAATTAACGTATCGGAAGGATCAACCATAATATTTCTAATGAAAAGTCAAATGGAAAGGCCAGTGTTGTTTCTCGGCCTATACTAGCTAGTCAGTATGAGAGCCCATCGGATGTTGACTTATTTTCAATTTTCTGTTAAAAGATACATGTATAAACGAGATTCGCAGGCACAATGATTTTAACAAATCCACCACAAACATACCGACACATGTTCAAAACGCAATCCCAAAGCACAGCAAAAACTTTGGAAACTGGCAAATTACGTAAAACACGTGAACTTTCACCAAGGAAGTGAAGCTTGGTGCTCCCGAATGGTAAGAATTTCCAGTCTAGCTAGCTTCACCCGTCAAGTAATATCTTGCAAATACAAAGACCTAAATTTATGAACAATGCTCCGAGGATATCACAAACTCAGTAGGCAATGATTGTATATTATTGTCAGAAATATAATATTGTTTTAATTTGCTGCAAGTTAAAAATTGAAATTCCTCAAAAACTAAGGCATACTCCCTCAGGCAAAGTATATCCTGAACTAAATTTAGTAAAAATATATTTTGGTCCTTTGGTAATCTTTTCAACATCTTGAAAACAATTTTGGTATGGAATTAATAATTTTGGTCCAAACACTGCTGATGAGGAATTGTATTCCGAAACGGCCGTTTAGTGCTGTAAAATTAAAACTGCAGCTGGTATAATATGTATTAAAATGGAAATAATATTTCATTATATTTGATTGATTTGAACAGAATGTGGTGAATATATTTTAAGTAAACAAACAAAATTTGCATTGAAAGAAAGTGACATAAATTGTCATTGGTGGACATGTAAATAATATTTCAATCTTAAACAACGTACAGTACAAACCTGTCGAAAGTTTAACACTGAGCTAACGAATTAGTGCCGCCAAAAAGGCAGTTATCTCTGTCACTAATTTTAAAAATCTCGACACATAGTTGCTTTTTATCTTTCGGCAGCGTTTCGGTCTCAATCTATCTATATCTCCCCGACTCGACAATCGATATTTCACTTCTTTTCGTTAGTTTGACGTTAAACTTTTGATAGGCATGTACTATGCCAAGGCACACCGAGGTAATATCAAAACTTCTAAACATATTTTATGTTAAGCATTAATACCGAATTATCATATCAACATTAAGGAACAGAAGGTTAACACTTTAGATATTGTTTAAATATGAAATTCCTCAATAACTAAGGTATACTCCCTCATGCAAAGTATTTCCTTAGCATTTGGTAAATTTGTTTTCCTGTGGGTATCTTAACAACTTCTTGAAAAAAATTGTTTTCACAATTTTGGTCTAAGCACTACTAAAGAGGAACTGTATTCCAAAACGACTGTGTAGAGATGTAAAATTAAAACTGGTATAATATGTAAATGGAGCAGAACCATAGCCTACCATGGCATTTTCAACAGTAAATGTCTAATCGCGCATTAATTGCCTTGGAAGCTTAGCCATATTGTAAGCGAAAAATGAAAAGACGAATTACACTTAACAAGTGTAGCTCAAAATTGGGAATTAAAGGCACACGAAACAATGGAACTTTTGAGGATAATTTTGGATTCAAATACATCATATGAACAATATTTGTAATGGTGTTCATAAAACGTTTTAAGGGCGTCGATAAGCATAGGCTTGAAATATTCATGAGTCCATAATTTATTTATGAGTAGCTTGCTTCGTTGTATAAAGTTCAGTAGTGGGACAATCTCTTCTATAGCGTATTTACTGTGAAAATACACCATAAACAGGAGAACCGGGTATATTGTTGTATTGGAAAAAGTTGACAATAGAAAATTGAAGTTTTCAATTTTGTTCCTTAGTTTCAAATGTAACCTTCAGTGGGTGGCAAAGGATAAAGAACCGTTGAAACGGGACTGCTTTATCATGAAACGTTTAGAAAAGTTTAGTATTTTTTTAATTAACAATATTGAAAATAACTTTGTCTAGTTTATATCTTGCGTTGGGGATAAAATTTACAACCAGAGGCTCAGTGTGGCTGAGCCTGTATCGCTCACCTGACTAAAATGCTTTTAAAGCAAATTTGTATTCCATTCAAAAAAATTTGTCAATCTAAGTAAAGGACCTTCCATACATCATTCCCATAAAGTTTGATTCAATTTGCTTCAGTAGCTTTAGAGGAGATAGCAAATATATGCTATTCCCATAGGGTTAAACTATGTTCTGTGCTGGCAGCCATCTTTTTGGCGGACCAAAAAATTTCCACAATCTAAGTAAAGGACCTTTCATACATCATTCCTGTAAAGTTTGGTTCAATTTGCTTCAGTAGCTTCAGAGGAAATAGAAAATATATGCTTTTCCCATAGGGTCCAATGTCAAACTATGTTCTGTATTACGGCCATGTTTTAGGCGGATCTGAAAAAATTCGGCAATCTAAGTAAAGAACCATCCATACATCATTCCTGTAAAGTTTGATTCAATTTGCTCTAGTAGCTTCAAAGGAAATAGCAAATATATGGTTTTCCCATAGGGTCCAATGTGAAACAATGTTCTCCGCTGGCAGCCATGTTTTTGGCGGATCAGAAAAATTTTGGCAATCTAAGTAAAGGACCTTCTATACATCATTCCTGTAAAGTTTGGTTCAATTTGCTTCAGTCATTTCTGAGGACATAGTCAAAAATGCGTTTTTCCCATAGGGTCCAATGTTAAACTATCTTCTGCCCTGGCGGCCATGTTTTTCGGCAAATCAGAAAAATGTTGGTAATCTAAGTAAAGGACCTTCTATACATCATTCCTGTGAAATTTTGTTAAATTTGCTTTGGTCATTTCTGAGGACAGTCAAAAATGCGTTTTTCTCATAGGGTCCAATGTTAAACTATTTTTTGCGCTGGCAGCCATGTTTTTTGGCCAATCAAAAAACTTTTGGCAATCTATGTAAAGGACCTTCTATACATCATTCCTGTAAAGCTTGGTTCAATTAGCTTCACTAGATTCAGAGGAGATAGCATATATATGCTTTTCCCATAGGGTCCAATATTAAACTATCTTCTCTGCTGGCGGCCATGTTTTTGGCAGATCAGAAAAATGTTGGCAATCTAAGTAAAGGACCTTCTATATATCATTTCTGTAAAGTTTGGTTAAATTCGCTTCAGTCATTTTTGAGGAGATAGCCAAAAATTCGTTTTTCCAATAGGGTCCAATGTTAAACTATCTTCTGCGCTGGCAGCCATGTTTTTTGGCAGATCAGAAAAAATTTGGTAATCTATGTAAAGGACCTTCTACCCATCATTCTTGTAAAGTTTGGTTAAAATTGGTTCAGGGGTTTCAGAGGAGATAGCCAAAATGTGAAAAGTTTACGGACGGACGGACTGACGGACGGACTGGCGGACGAACTGACGGACGACGGACGCCAAGTGATGGCAAAAGCTTACATGGCCTTTAGGCCAGGTGAGCTAAAAATAAAAGTCTAAAACAGTTTATTAATATCGAACTTATATTTTATTGAACAATAATAATAATAACCTAAAATATATATTATATGTTTTTTCTAAAATGTTTCAACAACAACGGGTTAAATTACTTTGCCAGTTTTCATTTATTACTAAACCTGTTTTAATTTTACAACACTAGACGGCCGTTTCGGAATAAAATTCCTTACAGTAGTGATCGGACCAACCAAATCTTTACTTTGCTTATTTAATTACGATTTAGACATGGGCTAGTGTATTTCTATTTGGTATAACTAATATTAGTATAGGCAAACTACATTGACCTGTCTGCTTGACCTTTTATTAGGAAATTTCATATAGGAGGATCCATCCAATACATGGGTAGTGTTAAGATCCAAGTTAATACATACACAATGAACACGTTCACTCTATGAGGTGAGTATATCTCATGATGTATAAAAAATAAACACTTTACTCCCTATACACAGATGGACTTGGTCCATGATAATTATTTAAATGAAAGGTCAAGCGGACAGGTCATAGTTGTTTACCTATTTCTGTAGGGTTTTTTTGTTTGTTCATTGTTTGGCAACAATAAGACGCGTTATAGATTTGTCATATACCATTTTTTAATGTATTTTATGATTAAATTCAAAAACTAGTATGTAACAGATTTATGAGGATATAAGTTATAAGCTGCAACATGGAAAGGTATCTTTGTGTTTGATTTTAATGTAAGTTGAATGTGGTATTAGGAATCCCCTAATGGCAAAAGTTATCTAACCAAATGGTGAAACCACTGGACGTATAAAATAGGGAGTTTATAATCACTAACAACATGTGTTTTCTAGCTATGTTGTGTTTTGCCTTCTCTTTAAATGGCTTACAGATGTATTGTTTGCATTCGTTGACATGTACATGTTTTAATTTGCAAAATTCTGCTATAAAAAATACTAGTAATCAACATTATTAAAATTAAATTCTGTGGGTTTTAAAAAAAATCATAATGATTACCTGAGAACGGTGTATGTATTCTTTAGCAGAGGATATTAAGTTCCAGTATTAAAAGGCAAAATGTACAATTTGCTCAAGTCTTCAGTGTTCAAATTCCATTATCATATTTCGTCAAAAATTAAATATGTGTTATATATATGAATATAATTATGTTAAGACAATCACTCTTATAACATGTGTTCATCTGTTCGCTTGTTAAGTATTGTTGATTTAATGTTTGAAATATCTTTGCTGTTAAAATACTTTTGTTGATATTACGAGCATTGTGATTGAGTACCTAAACATTTCATATACATGCAGATTATTTATAATGCATATGCAAACGTTTACAGAAACATTTAACAAGGTTGGATATGTTGATTTAAGACAATAAGTTTGAAGAATTTATAAAAGAAAAATGGATATAGCATATTTACTTCTCCAATTAGTAATTGTGTTTTCAATCAGTAATGAAACAATGAAAATCAAGACACAGTCAAATGATCTCGATCTTTATTTACGAAAATTTTTTAGATCAGAATATTATAAAATTATTCATTTGCGTGAGGTTTCTTCGAATAGACTTCCACGAGAAACAGTTACAAAGGAAACACCGTTTCAGGTGGACAAGAAAACAATTGAAAACGAAACCAGGAGTACCATCGGAATACAAAAACAGGACGACAATCAAATACACGTATCCAGCTTGTTAAGTGGTAGGAATCAGAAATGTAAATACGTCAAACACGGACCAGAAGGAACTCAACAAGACATTAATGCCTTAACGTCATCGTCAACAAAAAACAAACCGAACAAAATTGTCACAAGATTTAAACAGTCGAACCAACGGTTCCTTAATCTGAATAAAGCGATGCGTACACGCCGTGGTGCTAAAGACTGTTTAGAAGAGGGATCCTGTAGAAATAACTTGTATCAAGATATTCCAGTCTGTTACTGTGATGATTTATGTGAGATTTTTAACGACTGTTGTCATGACAACGATGCTACTACAACATTAATAGATATTAACAAAATTAAATCAAATATAAAATTGAAATACACATCATGTGTTCATTTAGTACCTAGTTCTACGTCACACGGCTACGTTATTGTGACAAAGTGTCCAGAAAATGTATCAAGAAAAGATATAAAAATTGAATGCGAGAAAGAACGAACAGATAACGAAATACCGGTGGTTGGACGAGACGGATTAACTTATAAAAATATATATTGCGCCATGTGCCATGGCTCAAATGTTTATCAAAGATGGAATGTGAATTTAATATTTGATTGTGACGTCGGAATTGATGAATTGATGCATTTCGCATTTTTTAATGAAATTCTTGAATTGTTTATAAACAGATCATGCTCTTATACCGTTTCAACCCCTAAAATGGCGCCTAGACCTAGAGTATGCTGGGAGTTAGCTCACAGCAATTTTACAAATGTGGCTGACAAAATTCTTTGTGAACAGTATCAACACATATCTTATATCGAACCTACACATGAAATCATACGAAATATTTTTTGTACACCTTATAATTATAAAATGCATGTTACATGCATGACTCCAAAAAATGAATCTACCAAATTTTCCGCTCGACGAATGTCTGCCTTATTCAATTTAAATCTACCCGTGAATACTGAGAATAAACACTGTATTGGAGATGAAATGGTAAGTACATATAATTATTCATGCCGTTATATACGACCGGAGTTGGTTGAGTGAATGGGGTTTAACGTCCCTGTTAAGAATGTTTCACTTACATCGAGACGTCAACAGTTATAAATGAAGTGGCACAATTTATGAACTTGGCGTTGCTCTATGGGTTCTGTAACGTGCCACGCCTGCTGCGATAAGGTACATCGAGTTTTTCAAAAGGTCTCTCCCGAAGGACCCGATGACTTTCATTTCAAAATGCCGAGTACTCGGCAAAAAAAAAAAAAAAAAAAAAAATCCCAGTCACTACATATTTTCAAGTATAAAAGTAACTATCAAATTTGATTTCAAATTTATAAATGTTGTTAATGCGGCACACAATCAAATAATCCTTTCAAAATATATTTTTACATTGTATAATAATTTAAAGACTTTTACAGTTGTTGCATATTTCTTAAATGATCCCTATTTTTAAAACAAAAATCTAACAAACAATAAAGTCTAGGTTTTCGGTTTTTTGACAATTAGGGCTCTAATCTATCACGAGTATCTTTTTGGTTTTGTTACTTGCAGGAAAGATGCAAATTTGAAGCTGTAATTGGCAATTGTGTATTGGACATGCATTTTAGTTTATTGACGAATGCGACTTTGGATATATGTCATAGAATATTGGGCATTAGTTACATAGTGATGAAGCATTTAGTTATCCCGTGGCAAACAGAAAACTCAGATTTACGTGGAGTATGCTACACTAGTGTTACGAACAACGCTAATGTTTCCCAGTGTTTTAATCCTGGAACTTGTTCTGAGATGCACATAATATTGTACTTTACTGTAAATGAAAGGATAAATTTTCACGAACTTTCTAGATTTTATGAAGGATTAAGGCATGTGAATTGGAATTATGTTGAATATTATCAAGCACCACAACAACACACTGTTACTACATTTTATTATATTGCAAATGATGATGTTCGGAAAAATATATATCGAACACATGACATTTTTTTTTATGATCAAGAAACAATGAGAGTATATCTGAATGTATTGGAACGACAAATCAAGAATTTAGATATTACTTTTACAAATTTCCCACTTTATCTAGAAGTTATGAGTTATCATTATAATAATGAGAGCGATTTAAAAGGTGATATTAAAAATTCAAAATACTTTCAATTTTATTTAATATGACTTTGGATAGAACTCACTTAACCACAAAGACAACAGAAACATTTGTATTCCATTGGAACAATATCCAGATTATTGCAACTTATGTAATTTTGGGTATGTCGACTATATTTTTAATTAGCACTTTGGTTATCCATAAATGTATTAATCTGTCTGGAAACAGTGCAGGAAAACTGTCCGAACATTTCATAATTTCTATGATATTTTCTCATTTACTATTCATATTTGGAATTGGCGCCAATGATTATCACTTAATTTGTTTTGTAATTGGTATCGCATCCCATTACGCCTGGCTATGTTGTTTTACATGGATGACAACGTATACAGTTACACTCCTCAAAGCAATGCATAAACTCAAAGTGAATCCAAACACATCAATGACAAGTACTTTCTCTGTATACAACTACATCATAGGTTATGTTTCCCCTTACTTATTGTGGTCCCGTCTGCTATATTTGACTTTTATACTTCTAAGATAGGTTATGGCGATGACGTATGTTTCCCATCGTATTATCCAAACAACATAATTGTCTTTATTGGTCCAATTTCCGTATCAATAGTTACAAACTTTGTTGCAATGATTGTTGCTGGATGTCTTATTTATAAATTTCAACAAAGTATTAACAATATTTCATCGGCAATAGATTCACGTTCATATTGGCCTGTTTATCTGAGATTCTTCATATATTCTGGGTTGTCATGGTCACTGGGGATCATTGCCGAGGCAACAGACCAAGATATTCTTCGCATGTTGTTTATTGTTTTAGCTGGCTCTCATGGCGTTATGTTCAGTGTATCCATACTTATTTCAAGTCAAGTCCGAAGTAGACTGAAAACACTGAAACAAAAACATATCTTACCCGATCACTTTTCTCTTGAACATCGGACATAGTTTTTATTAATCTTTGTTAATAATCAAAAACAAACATACTAATCCATGTCCGAATCACAATTCAGAAGCAAAGTAAAAACTTTGGAACTGACAAGTCAACTTCAACCAGGGAAGTGAGACCGGTTGCTCCGGAAGGGTAAGCACCTCCTGTATAGCTAGCTACACCCGCCACGCGTGTAATCAAAATTATTGAAAGGAACATGTGACGTCAAAAATATCCAGGGCAATCCTGACACAGAGACATCAAACTTATCAACAATACTGTGATGACGGATGTAAAACTTTTTAAGGGCCTTAATAAGTCTAGGCTTGCAATATAAGTGAGTCAACAATTTATTTGCAAGCAGCCTGCTTCAAATAAACAAGATTGCTTTTTGTCTGTGACCAGCATTATATAGTATACCTGGTATGGAAATCCCACGTGGGGTGCCCATGAGATGGGGATACTCTTTCCGGTCTAATTTATATTGGGCATGACCATCTATTCGACAACCTTGTAATTTTCAATATATCTGATTGCAATCCAATTATTACGCTCTATTAGCAAGTAACATCTGAAGTTGTTCATATCTAATATCCATTGGTAAGTTTGTTTTTGATTCATTGCTACCGAAATACTACATGTATTAGGAATATGATTATTTTTTGTTGAAATGATTTTGAACAAACCAGCCTCATGTGAAAGACATTTGTGATGATTTGCTAAATTTGGATTATTTCTTAAATTTACATGCATTTTGAATGATGATTATTTTTCATTTATTTAAAAAATATATAATGTACAAATTAAAATAATATTTATTAATCAATAACGATATTGATCAATACGAAAAGTGAAAAAAAACTTTGCATGAATAAATGAAGGAATGCTTCAGATTTTTAAGACAGCAATTTTGTTTTAATTACATACATACAAATGGTTTATACATACAAAGATTCTGTTAAGAAAAATGTAACAAATTAGACTGTTTTTTAAATGTTGTAGATGGTTTGATTTACATATACTGTATGTTATATATATAATGTAATAATTGTGTTTAAATGTTTTAAATGTGTGTTGTTTTAGCTATATGTGTATTATAGTTGAAAATCTCCATTAAAAACATTCGGACTGCAAAATATTTCTTTTTATTAATTATGTGAATTTTTCGACTTGATCATAATTTTTTCCTGTCAGGGACAATTTGGGTACATCTTGTTTATTTTCGCATCATGTAAGAAGACAAAAGGGATCTGTTATGGCTTTTTTAATCAAAATGCATATAACATTACATATTATGCCAGTGTTAATTTACTAGATTTACTTTTATTTTCGGAATACAATTCCTCATCAGTAGTGCTTGTACCAAAATTGTGAAACAAAAATTTCTTCAAGGTCTTGGAAAAATATCCAAAGGACCAAAATATATTTAAATAAATATAGCTAAGGGAATACTTTGCATGTGGGAGTATCATAGATTTTTTTAGATTTTAACTCGCAGCAAAAATAAAAAGGTATATTTGTGACAGTACAAAAATGCTACACATAAATGAGTCTGGGGAATGCAAACCGTCTTCATAAAATGTTTCATACATGTTAAATCCTAGCAGGAAACCAGACATGACGACAGAGTCACCAGTCATGTCGTTGATAAGTGTGATGTCTCTGTATCTAAAATTACCATGGCTATATTTTACGGCCAATAGTTCCTGTCATTCTCAATTTTGAATTTACACGTGGCGGGTTAACTAGTGATGCAGTAGGTGCTTAACCTTCCCAAGCGCCTAACCTCACTTCCGTGGTGGAAGTTCACGTGTTTAATGTAATAAACCAGTTTCAATTTTTTACTTTGTTTTCTGATTGTGATTTAGACATGGATTGGTATGTTTCCTTTTAATTCCATTACATGTACAGTCTAACCTGCCGTAAGGGCCACTTCTATATAAAGATCACCAGCTTATAAAGGCAGTAGAATTGTATCCCAATTGTTCTTTATTTATATTACAGTCCAACCTGTGTTAAAGGCCACCTCTATAGAAGGGCCACCTGTCTATAAAGGGCACTTTCAATTCCTCCCGAGCCATTTTACTCTTTATTTAACCTCTATATAAGGGCCACTGTTCAACTGAGCCAGAGGCCACCCTATTTTTGTACAAAATGGCTCATGAACCTGTCTATAAAGGCCACTTTTTATTCGTATTTTGGGACAAGTTTTGTTATAGTTTCTAAAACTTTGTGCAAAATTAAGCCATGTAGTTTTTTTTTTAAATCTTGAAGCTAAAATTAGATTTTAAACATTGATTATTTAACTTTAAACCATTGATCATTAAACTAAGTACATGTGACCAAATCTGTATGTTGATAAGAAAAGAATTTTTAAAAGTATATTTTTGAAACTTTTTTAAAAACTTAAAAAAAAATCTTAAGTCATTTATCCTCATGTCAACAAATGAAGCCATAAAGCACTAAGGGTAGATTATTACTCATTATTAATTATGATACATATACTATTTTCTATTGTTTTCATTACTGGCTCCTACCTATTAAAGAAAACATGTCTTTATTTAAGATATGTGTATATACTGAGTAATTTTTAAGGTTTTTTTCAAAGATTGATAAATAGTGTGGTCAGAAGATTTTTCTTTAATTGTTTTCAAAGAAATTATTCTGTTAAAATTAGCTAATGCCTGTTTTGTAACAGAAATTTTAACAAATAAAATAAATAAATTAGAACTGCTCACTATTTTTCCAACTAATATTTATATTGATGTCATAACTGGATTTACAAACCTCTATATAAAGGTCACCTGTCCATAAGGGTCACTTTTGCAACTTCCCCTGAGTGGCCCTTATAGACAGGTTAGACTGTATTTGAACCTGTATATAAAAGCCACATGCCCATAAGGCCACTTTTGCTTGTTCCCTTAGGTGACCTTTATAGACAGGGTTTACTGTAAATATATTGTACTACGTTTACTGGTCAGTAATGGAAAAAAGTCCACTGATAAAACATGATCAATTATCGATTTATTGCGTCATTAAAATGTCTGTTCATCAAAATATAAGTAAAATACAATATGAGGAATTGTATTCCGAAACAGTGGTCTAGTGCTGTAAAATTTAAACTGGTATGATATGTAATACATGTATATGTAATATTTTTTATGTGTTTATACTACGTCTTGTTTAATGGTTGTTTTTGCTAACCACTGTTACATATTGAGTTTGCGAAATAAAGTTGTTGAATTTTTTTATTTTATTCTGACAATAAAAACTCACTTTAGTTAACTTTCTGACATTGTTAATGCCTTACAATACCATTCGGATGTTCTTATGTATTCTTTGTCACATTTCACGCATACTGATTTAAGTGCCTATCTCAAAACATATACAACAAATTCTAACAACGTCTATATGCCCCTTCATCCCGTTAGAGTGACATCAGACGCAAATATTCCAAGACGTTAAAGATAAAAAATATAAGGGCTTAACATATTCATACAATTACAAACTTCACATTGATATACAATCGAAAACAAACATACTAATCCATGTCCGAATCACAGTCCAGATGCAAAGTAAAACTTTGGAACAGGCAAGTTAGGTTAGACATGTGAACTTCCACCAGGGAATTGAAACCGCGCTCTTAGAGAATTTAGAGCATTTTCATTTTCATGTTGTTACACCGCGATAACTACATAAAAATGCAATTCAATTCTTAAATAAAAAATAATTGATAATCTTTCCTGTTCAAATGTTTCATGATTATCCGGCCTCATTACCCTGGTGTAAATTTACATGTTAAGCTAAACGTGTCAGTATTTAAGGTTTTTACTTTGGTTTTTGGATTGTAATTTGAACAAGGACTAATATGTTTGTTTTGATTCAAATAATTATTACTAAACCTGTTTTAATTTTGCGACAGTAGACGGTGGTCGTTTCGGTATAAAACTCATAACCAGTCGTTCTCGAACCAAAATCTATGGAAATCCAAATACATGTACTAGTATTTTTAAGTGATTGAAATGAGAAAAATAGAAGGACAAAAATTCACATAAAACAATTCATCTTTTAAACCATTTAATTTCTCGTGTATTTATTTTCGCGGTATATGGAATTTAGACATGTCCGCGTAGATAATTGTTCGCGTTTTTCAAATATGAACTATAACATAATAAGCATAATTTTATTTTCACTCGGTATTAATTTTCGCGCAAAACAAACGAATGCGAAATAGGCCAAAATTAGTACACTGCCAAAATAAATACGTTAACAGTAAGCTTAGTTTTTGAGGAATTTCAAAATTTGTGATGCAGAAACTTTTGATAAATAGTGTGTATAAAATCCTCAGAAACTAAGGTATACTCCGTTGTGAAAAGTATTTCCTTACCTAAATTTGGTTAAATATATTTTGGTCCTTTGGATATTTTTTCTAATCCCTTCATAAAATTTTTGTTTCAGAATTTTGGTCCAAACACTACTGATGAGGAATTGTATTCCGAAACAAACAACTACAACTGTAAAAAAAACTGCCATAATATGTTATAATCTCCCTATACATTGTATTGTCTTCTTGGTAAACGATGTGCTCGGGGATGCTTAGTGAACTGTTATTAATCTCATAATAAATTTGGACCATAGTTTGCCAGGACCAACGATCACAAGACCAACTCCCTCCTTTAAGGGTCTTTAAGGAATCCTTAAAGATCCTTAAAGATGTCCTTAAAGATCCTTAAAGCCTCCTTAAAGACCCCTTTAAGGACCACCATCTTCTTTAAGGATCTTTAAGGCTTCCTTACAGATCCTTAATGGAACTGAAATTTTAAGGATCTTTAATGCGGCTTTAAGGATGTTTAAGGATCACCCTGACATACACATGTATTTAAATGATATAATGGTGTTTTTCAACCACCCTGAATTGGCTAAGGATGCACCATTATTTATTTATTTTATTTATTTATTTATTTATTTGGTATATATTACACAAAAATAATTGGAGAAAAACGCGATTAAAAATAAATGTCCGGTGATAAAATTTCATGAATGTTTTCAAAGTAATTTAATTAATTATTTATTTATTTATTTATATTATTTATTTATTTATTTATTTATTTATTTATTTATTTATTTATTTATTTATTATTTATTTATTTATATTTATAATCTATACTGCTCCGATTATTATGTACCAGCTCTAAATTGATTCAATGTACAACTTCTTATTTATTTATTTATTTATTTATTTATTTATTTATTTATTTATTTATTTATTTATTTATTTATTTATTAAACTAAAAAAAGTGTAGTTTTGACTATTTATCATTATGGATTTATGCCATAGGTAATAAACAGATCATGGTTCCTAATTGATGATCATCAACATTTCCCCGGTATCTCATCAACAACTTACCTAAGTAATTGATAACAGAAGCAAATTCAAACTCATTTTAACCAGACGATAGTATATTCTACCTGAAAAATTTACCGTATGTTGTTAATCTCTTTAATTACCTAGATGGATTTGAATTTTAATGGAATCTGATGATTAATCTACATGAGTAGTAATGTTAGGGATATTTTAGATACTTTTTACCAATTGTTATTTGTGTGTAAATAAATAAATAAATAAATAAATAAATATTTTTAAAAACTTTAATAAGTATATGAAATATGAGAGAGATAGAGAGAGAGGGCAGAGCGAAGACTTGTACATCATCAGTTTTTAAACTACCATTATTTGATATTTCTTATTTCATGACCTTGAAATGTGCATTCATATAAATAAATAAATAAATAAATAAATAAATAAATAATCAAATAAATAAATAAATAAATTATCATATAAATTAATAAATAAATAATCAAATAAATATATAAATAATCATATAAATAAATAATCAAATAAATAAATAAACACTCATATAAAAAATAAATAAATAAATAAATAAATAAATAAATAAATAAATAAACCACAATTTCATAGACAAAACTGGTAGATTCATTTGGACTATCTTCTTCATGTAATAATTTCTCGATCGATCCAGTAACATAACTTGTATTCTCTGATCAAGTTGTTTATGGAGAGAGAGCGATATAGATAGATAGATAGATAGATAGATAGAGAGAGAGAGAGAGAGAGAGAGAGAGAGAGAGAGAGACTCGGAGCTGAGAGTTGTCTATCGGAACTTTTTCCCACAAGCGAAAACTATAAGGATGATTTTCTAATCATAGAATAGGTCCGCAATCCAAGTTAACGAATTTCGGGCTAATAAAGTTGTGATTTATAATGAAACAATTAAAAGAAAAAAAAACATTTATATCATCGGCATTTATTTTAAGTTAATTATCGTTTTAATTTGTTTTCTTGCCGAAAATGGGGTTCTCTGTGTGTTTCCGTTTCATTAATAATCCTAGAACTGACAGCCTCAATATAACTAGCAAAATCTTGATCTCACTGTCTTGGTTCACATCTTTAGGGAAAATCTAGTGTGAGAAAACTCGCTTGTCGAATATTGGTTCTAATCTCAATGCACTTCGATTTCTTTCACTATCCTTGAACTTAAAGTCTCTACACAAGACTATACAATTTTTTTACAAACTGACAAAATATTAAACTGGGACAGGCCATAATCTCAGAAAATTTGTCAGTTCGCTCAGGTTTTACATTCTTGGCCATTCTAGAATTCTTATTCATTGAATCAAATAATGATATAAGTGAAAGGAATGAAACTCTATACTCTGCTATCCCGTTATCCTGATTATGTTGAGAAAAAAGTAAAAAAGTTTTCTCCAGAAATAAATCAAATGGTGTTGTTCAAACACAAAAAGATATTAGCAGTCTGCAGCTGACGTTGGAATATTGTCATATCTAGGAGAGAGAGAGAGAGAGAGAGAGAGAGAGAGAGAGAGAGGAGAGAGAATTTGGATTTGCAGTGTCGTGTACTTTTTTCGTTCTGTTTAAAAATAATTCAAAAATGGTAAATCATGCAGTGTCAGATCCAGCGGGATGGAGGTACTACGGGTGGGCGGGGAGGGGGGCACCCCAACATTTGCCCCTGCTTTCCGACTTTTTCCCATCTCGCTTACCGCAAATTGTCAAGCAACCAGTGGATGGACCAGTTAATTAGTGGTACTGATTAATTAATTCGTGTACAGGTAGGTAATTGCAATCAGAGGATGATGTAATGTACCAGTTCGCTGAGGTATGAAAGAATTCAGGTAGTGCTGACCGGTCTTAGGTGATAATGTTATTTACCTGATCACTTAGGCATGAAAGAACCCAGTTAGTATTAGTAAATGACGTTAATTAGTAATACTAATTAGAACACTTCTGTCTTGTCAGAAAGCATCACTTTTAAACTGGGCTGTTATCAGTACTTCAAAAATAATTCTTATTCAAGGACAGATTCCATAAAGAGTGATTCCATTAATCATAAATGAATATTGGGACCAAGGGTCAGGGCCCAGAGAGAGAGAGAGAGAGAGAGAGAGAGAGAGAGAGAGCTAATTAGAATGGTACATTTTTAGCACATAAGATTATCTTTTTGTATATTTTTATAGCGCAAAGTCCTATTTTCATATAAAAGTCCCAATTTTTGTACATTTTTTTTAATTTTTAATTGGTTTTAATAGATAAATTCTATCTCATTTGACTTTTTATTCTATCCGTCCGTTATTGGCTTTATGGAACAAATCTAAAATGATAAGTGCTATTTTCTGGTAAAAAGGATTCTTGTGTGTTGCACCATTATACTGATTATTTAGTATAATAATGTAATAATTTAATTAATATAATAAAATTAACTTGAATGTTCAGATGGATGTCATATAGATAATTTTAAACAAATGTGGAAAAAAGGGGAGGAAGGAGACCTTCCACTTCGGTAGCAGCCAGTTGGGTAGAGTGTCGACTGTCCGCTCCAGAAGCGGAAGGTAGCGGGTTTGGTCTCTGGCCGGGTCTGATCCAAAACTTGAAAAAGGGTAGTGACTATTCACTCGGATCCGCTTTTGAGTATGACAATGGTAATATTTTTTTAAACAGTTTTACCAGATTTATAACAGTAGGAAATGTCGCTAGTTCTACTGTTTCAATTTGTAAAGAGTACTATTATTATAATGTTTAACATGTGCACCCCCTTTTCTCTCTCTCTCTCTCTCTCTCTCTCTCTCTCTCTCTCTCTCTCTCTCTCTCTCTCTCTCTCTCTCTCACCGTGAATTGAATAATTTCTGAAATTATTTTATTTAACATTCTCACTGTTTCCCTCATAAAACAGTCATTTAAGTTAAATGCGAGATTTTGAAGGATAGATTAAGATTATAACAAATTATCATTAAAACTCGTCCTTCCATTTTGTACAGATTATTAAATGTCGCTGTACAATATTATAGTTGTTTATCAATCAAGGAAATAAGTATTGGTATTACAACAAAAAATGTAACTAAATTATAAAAGCCAATTTTAAATAAAATTTACTTATAATTATTGTTTTAATTTCAAGAATTATTGAAATATTTTAATAAAAAAGCAGTAGTATGATTAAGATTATACAAATAGGAATGGATATCTGATCGATAATTCATCTTTATAAAAGTGATGTTTGCCAGTCAGATAAATAAGTGTATTACAGGTAAAGGTTTGATATGCCCGTCTTCCTTTGATCAGAAATCTTAAGTCAGTTAAATTAACCTAAAAATTATTCCTCTCAAGAATGAAAGAGCAAACTATAATAATAATAATAAAATATTTTTTAAATGGAGTAAAACATTTTATTTATATATTTTATTATTAAATCTGAAAGATTTAGAGCTAGTCACGTGATCCTTAGGCTACCGGGTACTAATATAGTTTAAAAATATAAAATGCATATTCATGTCTTCCGTGGCCTAATGGATAAGGATGTAGAGTCAGGAAAGGATGTAATCTGGGGAACTAAGGGTAGTGAGTTCAAGTCCCGCTGCGAGCGAAATTAGATAAGTAAATTTGAAATAAATGATGTTAAATAATGTGTTTTTCTTTATTTGTGATTTCAGGACTACTTGCAAAACAACCAAAATTAGTATAAATTGATAAAGAAAAATGATTAAATAAATAAGTTTATTTTTTATAAATTTACAAATTTTATAAATAAATAAAAAAAAATAATAAAATAAAATAATTTTTCTTAAATAAAACAATAAAATAAAATAAAAACAGTGTAAGAGTATAATAAGTTAAATAATTATATTTAACATCACATTTATATAAATTTAAAATTTAAAAAAATGTAAAGAAATTTGTTTTCTGTGTTTATTAAACGAATCCTTAAAGATCCTTAAAGCCGCCTTAAAGATCCTTAAAATTTCAGTTCCATTAAGGATCTTTAAGGATGTCCTTAAAGAGACCTTAAAGACACATTTAAGGTCCTTAAAGACCCCTTAAAGATCCTTAAAGCCCCATTTAATGAGTCTTTAAGGGGGCTTTAAGGATCCTTAAAGGTGACTTTTCTTCTTGTGGATGTCATTGATATCCATCCGTAAACGATATCCAGGTAGTAATAAACTTTAATCCACTGGCTTATATTCACTAATTATAAGTCGGTATACAGGAAACACTTACCAAATACCAAATAATGGATTTAATCCGATATCTTAATCCGTGAGAAAGACGCAAACAACATTAATTCAATGTAGTACCATTTAAATACATTATCCTACAATGATTTACTGTATATCGTCGTCTAAGGAATATTTGTATATAAAGCCATGTTTACAATATGGACTAGACACAGAAATCTTCTTTGCTCGAGTTTGTCGTCATTGGATTGTTAGTCGTTTTAACATTTGTTGCATTTTTATGTATCTTGTCCAAGGCTGATGTTGTTGAACATCGTTTACTTAGAGAAGCCACATGTATTATAAGGTGGACTTGAAACAACATTTATTGTGGTTCATTATAAGGTGGACTTGAAACAACATTTATTGTGGTATCAATAGAGTAGTCGATTTCGTCGACTATATGGTTGTCGTTGAGCCCTTTGTTCCTACTTAGAAGGAAAGAGATGCAAAATAATTTCATGATAGTTCAGAATGAAGATTAAAATTTAATTCAAGAAAGCGACGGAACACATGTTGTTTTCTGTGAACATAAGGTTAACAGGCTAATCTGTTCAAAGATTTTACATGTAATGTGTCAGTACTCCACTTTACTGTCCAAGAATCGATCACTTCAACATTATCAACGACAAACATACTTATTCATGTCTGAATCATAATAATCATAATCAAGAAACAAAGTAAAAACTTTAAAACTTAAAGAATCAGTCGTATCTTTCATTTCAAACTCACGAGGAAAAATGATATTCACATAGTCTCCAAATGTAGGATTTTTTAAGGAGACACAACATAAATATATGGATTTGAATGATTTGCTCCAGATTTTACAAGGGTCTATATAAGCAATATAATCTTGACTCGGATGTAAAACACCATTACTCTGGATTGACTCTACTCTTCCAGAACAGACCGCCTAGATATGCGTGAAAAAATTGACTTGGGTGTACATTTATGCTTTTCCCTTGTTCCACAACTGTCCATCTTCAATATAACTACAAGTAATTTAATCTTGACTGGGACGTTAACCACAATTACTTAACTCCAATCTGCCAGAAATGACCGACTAAATATGAGTGAAAGATTCTTGACTGGGGCGTAAACATCATTAATACTTTTCATTATACCAGAACTGTCCTCCTCCTCAATAAAGGTACATGTAATGTAATCTTAACTGGGCGTAAATATCAGTACTTAAAGCTTATGTTCTAGAAATTACCGTCTACACCCAAATGTACTTAGGGTTTAAATTCATAAAAGAAAAATTAACTTAACTTCAGAGTTACCACCATGACAAAGCGAAAGGATCTTAAAACACAATTTTTCCACCTACGACCCAGAACTGCTTGCATCAACATATGTTAAAGAATCTTAATCGACACGTTATTAAACACTATTTCGCCACTTGCCCCTACCAAGACTGACAATCTTGGAACGAATAAAAGAACCTTGGAACGCCATTAATCCTATCGCTAATGTTAAGTGATAGTAGGGGGGTTGAGTGAAACACCGTTACTCCACTCATGGTTCAAGAAAAATTCTTGACTATGATGTTCCAGCCCATGATCCCTATTCATCCTATATTTATAATCAGTTTCGTTATTCCGCTTTATATTTTAAATTAATTTAATGTTTTTTCAAATTAAAATTAAAAAAGTTCAAATCATTTACTTTTTCCTTTTAAAGAAATATTAAAGATATAAAATGATTTAATACAATTTTCCCGTTCAAGCAATCAAAAGCATAAGATCCCCAAGAGGAAATACTGGAAATGATATAAATGCTGCAATTTATGGTGCAAAAACAAGAATTTATGCATTTAACTTCTCGAAAGTTGTAAATCATATTTCTTGCAAAACATATTTAATATACTTATAAAGATAAATAAGTAAACCTTTAACATTCACTTATGAAAAAATTAGAAAACTTTTAAATTGGCTACTGTTTGAAAAATATCAAAAGTTCCTCATATGCCGAATAATAAAAACAAAAGATCATTTAACGATTGAACAAGTTTTAACGTGAAATGTCAAACCATGTAAAAAAATGAATTAACCAATGTCAACAAAACTGGTTGCAATAATTCTTTTGCCGATGGACTTAGAATCCCCAAAGATATCGTTACCCCGGGAGGCAATAAACAGTATTGTCAAATAAACATAGTTCATAAAAAATATCTGCTTCTTATATTAAAAATGCCTTGAAAACTTATTATGCCTTATTGTTCAAGGGTGGTCCCTATATAGACAGGTCCAACTGTATACAAACATATATATTTTTGTTTAGAGATGAGTATAAAGAATTATATGTAAGTTAATTTCCGGATGAATATTTAAGATTCATTTTCATTTTGATTGAACTACAACAACAATAACATCTATAGTCCGATCACATTTTCAGTGATGAAAAAACATGTTTTGAATTGGTAGTGTGATTCAAATTTAGATATCTCACTTGATTTAAATCAGTAGACTTGAAATTTTATATGTGTTATTGGAACATATTTTTTCATATTTTGAATATTTTTTGCAAATATTCTCGACTTTTTCAATCTTTTGCTTTTAATTTATATGAATAAATTTAAATAAACTTTTTCGATAAAAGTTGGTTGAGGAGTAAATACTCATTCGTTTGCAGTCTTGTTTTAAAGATAAGTATTTAAAAATACTATTTTTCTATCTACATGGTTAAATTATTAATATTCATTGTAGTTTTTGAATTTTTGAGAGTCAAAATGTAGCAATTAATTGAAAGGTAGCTGTTGCCCCTGTCATATGTTGATATGGCATATTCGACAGTTCCATTCATATAAGTCATTCATAATTGAGTTCTGATTGGCTAATACGTATTCACGCGATACGGGTTTATACAGGTGTTCCTATTCCTAACCAGTATACGTCACGGACTAACCCATTAAACTTGTTTATGAATGAACAACAGGTAAAACAGCACACAGATCAACATTATGAATAAAATTCATTTATTACACATGTTTGGCCTAGAACGACACAATTTTTTAATTCTATGTTTTAAAACTACAAAACCTTCCAGCTCATCTAACAAAGCTGCGATTTTGTTTCAAAATGTAGTTATTGGCGATAATGCATTTTACTACGTGATATGCATTGTCTGAATTCAGGTGCGCGTCTGATAAAAACCGATTTTATTTTATTTTTAGACTAAATATAAGAAATATAATAAAATTATTTAAACACATGTTATAAAAATAACAGATCTATAAATAGCATTAATGAAATTTGAGGCAAGTAATCCACGATCTTTTTAAGGCCACATCGGTTTTCATCACTGAAAAAGTGATCAGACTATAAGAATTAGAATATACTTTATATCCCTGTAACATAAACAAACCTGTAGCACATTAATGTTGATTTTTCAAATGAAAATAAAGATGAATGCATTACCGACATAATATCACAAGGTTAAATTCAGTCGTAGTCGGGTGGTGGTTCATACATGGGATCAATATGTGTTTCATTAATATCGTCGTATAATTCATCAACATGTGCCTCCATGACTTTATCAACATGTGCCTCTATGACTTCTTGTGGTTTTGTATCTTTTACTGGAATAATAAAAAACAAGATGAAAGAAATGGAAAATGTTTATTGTATTAAACTTTAATCTGATATTTTTAACCTATCACTTATCTATAAGATGAAATCATTAATCAAAGGCCAAAAGTCAATGAGTATGATAAACTGATGTTGCTTAAACAAACCTAACAAACTTTTAATCAATGATTGTGGGTGCATCTTTAACAACACCTATAAGATAACGATGGATAGCGAATGATTATAGTGAGTGGAAGCGGCGGCAACGTCAACCAACCAAAGGTTAATACTCAATGGTACTTGTCAGTTGGTGCGTTGTAAGCAACATCAATCGACCAATCAACGATCAAAAGTAAATGCTTATGGTAAGTCGATGCGGCTGCAAAGTCAACCAACCAACGGTCTATATTCAATGGTAGCTGTCAGTTGGTGCGCCTTAACCAAAATCAATCAACCAATCAAAGGTAAAACATAAATGATTGTGGTAAATCGATTCGGCTGCAACGTCAACCAACCTATGGCCAATACTCAGTGGTAGTTGTCAGTTGGTGCGGCTTAGCAACAGCAATCAACCAACCAACTATCAAAACGCAATGTAAGTGATCACCTGGTACCACTGAAACAACAACGGCCATTAATCGCTGATTGTGGGTCTGCAACACTAAAACGTGAAAAGTGTGTTATAGCCCTCTTATGTTATTAGCATATGTACAACGTTTCTAGACTCTCAAGCACCTGTTTCTCACACACAGTAAATGTTTATGTGTTTGACCAAGCAGAGGCCCGTAATAACCTACCGTTGGAACGACATAGGAAAACACAGAAGTAAAACTGCATATATATATATATAGTGACAGTTTGAATGTTAACTGGTTAAACGGTTTTGCAGATATGAGGGTTACAATTTGGTGCGGAAGCAAAATAATAATAATAATAATAATAATTAAAGACGTGAATAATTTTGGTGGAATATTGAATCATTTTGTGGTACTATTGGGCCAGTGTTTGTAATATCATTGATACTGAAATTTAGCTCTGCATATTTACCATAAAACTGGTTGGACCCTCCAATGATATTAATTTTAGCACACTTCTAGACGATAACACCTGTATGCATCCAAAACTAGTGATAAATTGCCTAAATGTATTGGTATTTCCTTGTCTTCTTAAACCATTTATTAAAACTGACTTGTATTGTTTTGAGTTATTGGTTGCGTTTAATGATGATTTTCAGCTGCACCTACGCATCCGATCTCACTTCCCTTGTGCCAATTCACGTGTATAACTTAATTTGCCAGTTGCAAACTTTTTTACTTTTTGGTTTGCGATTGTCTTTTGTACATTGATTGGTATGTTTGTTTTTGTTTTTAAAATTATTCAACTCACCTTTCATTCCTACCCAACCATGTAGTGTGTCCTTTATTTCTCCGACTTTCTCAAAAAGTTTCACAGAAAAATCAAGTATGTCTCCACCGATAAAGCATTGTCTGCCCGTGTTAAGTCGAAAGCCCCCTCTTTTCTGAGACACACCGTATCGTTTTATATGTTTAAAAAGTAAAGTATAGACCACTTTGCTGCTTTTAGGATCAATTATTAAAATTTTGTAGTCTCTTAACTTTAGCATGTATTCTTTCTTAATGTCAAAGAAATGTACCAGTTCACATGGTAATATCTTTATTCGATATGATTTTCCATCATCTAAAATATAAATAGAAATATGTCCTGTGAAATGCCAATCGTACTGGTTATATCATTAACCAGTCAGTCATTACAATATCATATATTTGTTGTCTAGTGTCAGGTCTTTCAAGACGTGGGCCATCGCCAAGGTTCTGCCAACCGCGTTCAAATACCACCAACCCCTTTTTAGTGTATCATATGAAGTTACATTTTCTCTAGTGTTGCTTCAATATCAGTGTGGATATCCTTAGGTGCTAAACATTATACAAATATTGAATCACTGTCCATTTATCGATTTTGTCATTTGTCCATTTTGCAAAAGTCACTTGCCTTGATTTAGAGTGCTGCTTTGTTGATATAAACAGACCAAATTGCACTAGTCTTCGTGTACATGGCTTGAAATAATCAGGACATAGTAGTGGTGAAAAAGGACATCGATTGATGCTAACCTCCTTCAGTCAAAAACAAACAAATACAAGTCTTACAACATATTAAGTAACCAACGTATATTCTATTTTCGTAGTCAGCAATGTATCCTATTTTCATTAGCTTTTTTAACAAGTAAAATACCAGTAGGGATTCCTCAAATGTTATTCTGGCTCTTCTATATTAAATTTCGAAAGTCCTCAAAAACTAAGGTATATTTTATCGTTTAAAGTATTGCTTTTGGAATTGTTAAAATACATTTGGTCCTTATATTTTTATCTTTACATCATCTTAAAAATATTTGGTTTTCCAATATTTTGGTTTGAGCACATTGGATAAGGAATTTTATTTCTAAACGACCGACCAGTGCTTAAACTAAAACAAGTTTTGTAATATTGAATTAATAATCATATCTTTCTGTACAGCCATCCTTTTATAATGCTAATGCTAAATGTTTAAGTTCACTGTAAACTTCCTGGTTGGATTTTATCCTCCATTATCACTGTCCTTATATTTTCTATCCTTCACCCTGAGTGTTGTGGTTTAACTTTACATTTTTATATACCCCAATTTATGAACTGAAAATGAACACACACAATACCCTTACAAATGTAGATATATTATTTACTAACTTAATTTATTGTGTGAATACAAAATATGAATGTGAAAATAATATGGGGATTTTTGTTTGTGTTTTAAATAGGTTACGTATATGTTAACTCACTCGTAAACATTTTAATGTTGGTAAAAACAACAACCTGTTAATCGAGAAATTTTCGAGTTTCGCTTAAATTCGCTAAAATTTTAAAACGCAAAAATGAAACTGTTGCCTATATTTTTTTCTGATACAATGCATCAAAGACAAACCTACCAATCATGTCTAAATCACAAATCCCATTCTTATATATAAACTTGCTATCATCAGACAAACGACAAAATAATAATACGCAAATATTTTGATAACACTATTCTTGCGAAAAATACCCGATGCGAAAAGGATGATTCTCAAAACGCCGATCTATCCGCCTATAGGATTTAAAATTTAAAGGTATGTTATAAACATGTTTATAGTGAAAAATCCTAAAGCTACTATCATTTTGTAAAAGTGTATATGGTAAAAATCTCAGTAAAATATTGCATTATATGTTTAACACATGAAATCTTTTAGCCTTGTCTCCGTATATCTCTATACAAACATGGAACAAGTCAGTGAAAATCAACACGTTTTTTAATAAATACATATAGAGCGCAGGCCTCTCCATTAAAGATATTTTGAATACAAAAACTACCTTATTTTATTGTTAGATATGCAAAGTATGGTTAATGGAGAGATATGCGCTGACAGTGAATTTTGCAAAAACCAATGTTTAGAGAGTTACCTCAATATAACCTCTTACTATACTGTACTATACTCGTACTTGATATTAATAAACTCTCGTTGTCAACAATTGCCTGCGCGGTGTAGTGATATATGTCGGGACTATTATGTCTTATGTTGTGGGTTTGTATACCCAAAATGACATTTTCTTAATTCATTTTAATAAAATGTATATTTTACGGCTTCATTTTTTCTTTTATCTTATTTTGTGTTAGAATGACGCTATAATATTTATTTCTGCAACAAATAACAAAATAGAAATAAAGACATGCACATACATTTGCTTAATACAAATATAACATATACAACGATATTACTGTCCCGTTTCAGGCCACGTGTCATTTCCCGTGTGTTTCCTGAACGATAAACACGTACTAGTAAATAAAATGCCAAAACATTAAACTGTTCAAAGTGCAATCTTTGCACGAAAAAATGCCATAGATGAATAGTCGGGGTAGGTTTCATATGTGATAAATGTCACTAGCTGAGCAAGACTGAAGATCATGAGCCGTGGTTCCTCCAATAGACTTGAAATCTGAATGTATAGACCTACTCATTTTGTCATTTGCTTTATTTTCAAAGAAAAAGTTCCCTAACGAAACTTGCACTAATTAAGGCAAGAATAGTCATTTTGTCAAATAAGGCACGTCATTATAAAAACAGGAAAAATGTTATTCATATGAAACGTATATATTTACACAGAGATTTGTTTATATGTGGCCTCAAGTAATGACGCCTATAGAGGCTCGAAAAGGGTGTAACCTAGTTTCTTGCGTATTTATTCCTATAGGCGGATAGCTCGGCGTTTTGAGAATCATCCTTTCCCGACCGATTCACAGTTTACTACAGAGTAATAAATACAAGGTTACATCGCCGAAGTAAAATTGTCGGAATAGGTAACACATTTGCCAGACAAGGAAGTCATGTTTCGTGACTTAAATAACTTGGGTACTTTCTTTGAGTCATTCATTCAATATTATTTAAAGATAATGTCATAACGTTATAACGTAACTGTTATTCACATTGAACAATTTCTTTTTTGAAATTTTGGTGTTTTATTGTTTTGTAAATAAGTGTTTTTGCAAGAGTTATTTTATCAAATGAATTGAATCAAATTTTATGCCACGGTCCGTGTTTTATTCAAATTACTTAACCACGAATATAAGATTCTGTTTATTATATGATATAATAAAACCCATTTTTATGTAAAGCGTTTTCTTGGCTATAAGATAACAGTTGCTGTCGCGTAGGATAAAATATGATGACATAGCACGTAGAGTAATCGTATGACTGCATTCATTAAAGACATATGAGTTATATTACATTTGTACATGTTTGTAATTTTTTATTGTTGTTACATTTTTTGATGATTATGCAATTTATAAATAGATATATCATCAGCATATACGAGGGGATAAAGCAGAGTTTTCAGCCAAGCTGAACACAAAACTTCTTTAAGAAGTATTTACGTATTTAGAAAAGAAAAAAATATATATCACTACTCTAAATTTTTCAAATGCACTTTTTACATATATAAATCAACGATTGAAATTCACAGAGGAAGGATCAAATGACATAAAATTCAAGTTGATATAAGCTAAGTACAATGTATACGGTTTTAACACTCATGCCTAATCTACTGATCAGCCAGCTGATGTTGTTAAATGGATAAAGACCCTAAAATGGATTATGACCGACTTAGTCGCTGTCCTTATGGATTGTGATATATCGCATGGAAGTGTTTATGAATATTTTAGCAATAATTTATTATATATTCATTGGCCTTGCGTATCTCCTATAACTTCCAGTTTGAGACTTTTGCCATTCATAGGACTATAAAATGCCAAACGACCGCATCACTGCGTTTGAATATTAATATCAGCTATACACATTCCCGGGGAACTATAACCTGGTAAACAAAATGGCTGCCCCCATGTTCCCCGGTGGATTACTTCTTGGGGTATCGATTGTCTTTGTGTTTGATGATCAATTCGTTTTTCAACTTCAAAAAGTCTATATTTGTAGGAATTTTTTACCACCGAATTAGATAGCCATATGATGCATTTTGCGATTTTTTTCAGGATCATCGGACATGCCTTTGAGCCTGTTCAGTGGATGTGCACTTAATCAAAGACAATATTGCTGACGCAATACACAACAACGTCACGTAATATAGGTATTACGTCGTAAACATTCGTTTGACTCTTGCACGTTCAATTTCGTGGTCAAAATGCTCGGAAATATAATCCAAGAATTGAGTGCAAAATAACGCTGAAAATGAATTCGAAAACTTTGAAAAAAAATATTTTGATAAAAATATAACAATTGAATTGTTTTGACATGGCGTTCATAGTAAATATGAATGCCAAACCTTTGCACGGCAAACCGATCATAGCGCATTATTAAGTTTGTCGTGCAAAGGTTTGGCATTCATATTGACTAAGAACGCCATTTCAAAACAGTTGTCAATTGTTAATTATGAACTGGTCGAGGACAAAGATATGGACCGTCACTTTGATATAACTCGAACCGCAGGCGAGATCCATATCAAAATGAAATAAATCTTCATAGTGCCTTGTACATAAGTAATTATAACTTTTATTTCATTGAACCAAACCCAATTATGACCATAGGAGTTACACAGATACAATGGAGGCCGCATTACTCAACTTGCACGAACTTATTATTTCCATTTGAATTAAACTGCTGATTTATCAAAAACCATTATTAAAAGTTTTTCCTGATGACGCAGAGTTATCAGGTAACACATTACTTCGTTTCAGTCAGCGATTAAAATTAATTAACATTTGTTTTTGTTTTAATATTAGTATTGATCCTACGAAAATCAGCTAAACAACACATGTAAAGCTGTCAAGGTCAATTATGTGCACCAAAGGAGCATCCGTGCTAGAGTTCCGAAAAATCCAAGGAAGGAATATGCTATTTTCACAGCGGCATTCTGAGAACAAAACCTCAGAAATATTTCATAAAATATGCACATGTACCGTCACAACATGATAAAACAGATTGTTTTGAATTTTTAAAAATTTAGATTCATCGCATTGGTCTTCAATCTTGGTTCGAATTTTGTGAACTCTTATGCATTTTTTGAAAGATAAGATACAAGTTAAAAAAGTTTGAATACTAAATATATGGGCTGTTATCGTTAATAATTTGTATGGAATTTTGAATAATAGAGTATTTGAGAAATATTCTTGAGAAAGTTAGTGGTGTGCGTGTTCAGTGTGATTTAATATCAAAATAGGTGATTCATACCCGCAATACGCGAGACTTGACAAGTTACATATTATGAAACACATCTTGGTATGTCGCTCGGAAATCGTCATTGAGAACCGACTAAGCTGATAATTAACGTATCGGAAGGATGAACCATAATATTTCTAATGAAAAGTCAAACGGACAGGCCAGTGTTGTTTAGCGGCCTATACTAGCTAGTCAGTATGAGAGCCCATCAGATGTTGACTTATTGTCAATTTTCTGTTTAAAGATACATGTATAAACGAGATTCGCAGGCACAATCATTTTAACAAATCCACCACAAACATACCGACACATGTTCAAAACGCAATCCCAAACACAGATGAAAAACTGTCTATAAGCCAGCTTATAGGTGGCTTATAGGGGGCTTATAGAGGGCTTATAGAGGGCTATAAGCCACCTATAAGCCATCTATAAGCCGTTTATAGATGACCTATAAGCCATCTATAAGCCGGCTTATAGATGGCTTATTGGCACTCAAAATATAAGCCATCTATAAGCCATCTATAAACCACCTATAAGCCTTCTGTCAGTAGAAATAAATTTTAAGGATCTTTAATTTGGTTTTAAGATTTTTAAGGGTTTGTTTCAACAAAAAAATACAGAAAACAAATTTCAATATATATTATTTTAACTTTAAAATAATATAAATATATTAAAAATAATTATTACTTTCCTAACTAATTTCTTATTTAAAAAATATTTATTTTATTGTTATGAATTATTTTATTTCATTAATTTTATTTCTTTTTAATTTAATAATAAAATTATTTAATTGTAATTAAAAATTTTATTCTATTTATTTTTTATGTTTTTTCTTTTATTTGTTTATCTTTTTATTCATTATTTATTTTATTTGATGTTATTTTTCCTGAAATCACATATAATTACTATCACTCTACTTACTCAATTTTGCCCCCAGCGGGACTTGAACTCGCGATCCTTGGTTCTCCTGACTACAGTCTGATTCTCAATCTACATCCTTATCCATTAGGCCACGGAGGACACGAACTCAAATCACTTATTTTAAATGTTATCAGTACCCAGTTATCTAAGATGTGATCACGTGACTAGCTCTTAAACTTTCAGATTTTTATAAACTATCAATAATAAATATATCTGATTTTAGTCATTTTTTTACATATTTATTATTTATTTATATATTATTATTATTATTATTATTATTATTATTTTATTATTATAGTTTGTCTTTCATTAGAAGAATAATTTTTAGGGTTACTGACCCAAGATATCAAAGGAAGACAGGAAGTCAAATCTCACCTGTAATATACTTATGTATCTGGCTGGCAGAGATAAATTATGAAGATCAATCATCGATCAGATGTTTGGTTAATATATATATTATTTATATATTCAATAATGCTTGAGATCAAAACTGTAAATTTTATTAAAAATTGTCCATTATAATATAGTTTTTTATTGTAATACCGGTACTTGTTTTCTTTATTGGTGGATAATCTTCAAAAGAAAATATAGAACAAGTTAAAAGATAGAAATACAAGTTTCAATGTTATTTTGTAATAATCTATCCTTATATCATAGAAAAAAAAAAAAACCGAATGACTGACACTGATGTAATGGTTTGAGATTTCACATGAAATTGTTTTATGAGAGAAAGAAGAAGTGAAGTATTTTTAAACCGCATGAGAGAAAGTTATATAAATGATTTCATTATGTAACAAATTATAAAATTCTTAACGAGAGAGAGAGAGAGAGAGAGAGAGAGAGACTGGGGAGAGAGAGTATTACAAATTAATGTGTTGCTTTATGCCAATAAATACTATAATTATATATGTACCTGCGGAAATACCTTATACTGTTTGATATGTTTCTAGAGAACACTTTTTTCAACATACCGAACAACAGGATGTATTTATAACTTAAGTCTGGCATATTTGAAATCCGATTAATTTGGTTAATTTTCAAGATATTCAGAAATTTGAGGTGTCATTCTGAAGATCTCTCTATGCATATTACATCTATATTTTTATTTATTTTGTCGATATTTCTTATTGCAACCCGGTACTTGAGCCCACCTTACCCAAAATCCGTGTATAGAAAACGCATATGGTATGACACTTAGTTTATGTGATATTTTATTCTATTTTATTTTTTTATAAATATTTGAAAATACGGTATATATTCTATTATCATAAATAAAAATCTTTTTAATCGACGTTATACATATACTGATCGCATAGTCCAGTGGCGGATCCAGCGGGGGGCACAGTGGGCCCGTGCCCCCCCCCCCCAGTTGCCCCGACTTTTGCCCTCTCTCTCACAGCTAATTGCCAATCAACCAGCGTAATGACACTTAATTAGTGGTACTGATTAATTAATTCGTGTACACAGGTAGGAAATTGGGTAGGGGAAATTGTAATCAGGTGATGTATTTTACCAGTTCGCTGAAGCATGAAAGAATCCAGGTAGTACTGACCAGTCTTAGGTGATGATGTTATTTACCTGATCGCTCGCTGAGGCGCGAAAAAACCAGTTAGTATCAGTAGATAACGTTAATTAGTCATTCTAATTAAGAGACTTTAATGAAGAGTGATTCCATTAATCATACGTGAATTCATCTAATTTACCTTTTAAAACCAAGGGACATGGCCAAGAGAGAGAGAGAGAGAGAGAGAGAGAGAGAGAGAGAGAGAGAGAGACTAATTTTTAGCACACAAAATTATCTTTTTTGTATATTTTTACAGCACGATGTTCTATCTCCATATAAAAGTACAAATTTTTGTACATTTTTATTTTTAATTGGTTTTAATGGGGGAAAAATCTGTTTCATTTGACTTTTTATTCTATTCGCCCGATTATCGGCTTTACGAAACAAATCAGTCTGAAATAAACAGTGTTTTTTTTCTAGTGACAAGATTCTTGTCTGTTGCACCTTTAATGCGCATTATATAATGATGAAACTGACTAACTAGTCATTTTTAAACTAATACAAAAAGGATGTAATATAATAAAAGATGGATATCATACAGTTAATTTTAAACAAGTGTGGAAAAGGGGTGTGGTAGTAGGAGACCTACCCCTTAGGTATATGTAGCAGGCAGGTCAGTTGGTAGAGTGCTTGTTCCTTAAGTCAAGGAGGTCGAGGGTTTGGTCTCTGGTCAGGTCTGACCCAAAATTCGCTCGGCATTAAGAAATGAATGCGGGTCTTTTGGACATACCTTAAAAATCGAGGCCCTTTGTCACGGTAGGCGTGGCACGATAAAGAACCCTAACTGCATAATGCCATCACCGCAAAGCACAGGTAAATATTTCTGCACCTACACCTATAGCTGGTGGCGTCTCGATATAAGTGAAATATTGTTGACTTTGAAGTTAAACCCCATTAATCAATGATCAATCAAACTCAGGACCGGGATTCAAACAGAAAGACTTTCCTTTATCAACTCAACTGGATCACCCAGACCACGTTCATCCATTTATCGACTAAATTAAATCAAAACACTGGTATCCCTCCAAAGGATCGACGTATCGATCTACAACTTTCAAAGGTCGAACGAACTCCTTTAATATAACGAAAAAATGTCGTCTGGATCTGCGGTGCACAACTACACCTCGACAAATAATAAGACCGACAATACAAGTTACCGACGGCGACAATTTCGACAGTACAGTTGATAGACATATATCGATAAAGATACTAGTATTATGAACTCACCGACACTCATAGCCACCTGCATCAATATTACAATTTTTGAAAAAAGCTAGACTGGTTTAGATCTACTTTGAATGCAAGGTAAAAAGGACGCTCGACAGTGTTCAAGATGCAGGAAATTGCACCATTTGTACTGAAAAAAGCGATTTTTTTGGGGGGCATGCAAGTTCAACAAGGGTGGAGGAAACGGAAGTACACTGAGAAAAGAACAAACACTCGGCAAACGAATTTTCTCACACTAGGACTTGCCCGAACAAAATACGAACCAAGCTGGTGAGATCCAGATTCTAGGATTGTGGAGAAAACAGGAGTACACGGAGAAAACAACCATTTTTCGGCAAGCAAACACATTATAAATTTTCCGTTCGGTAAATTAGGAGGGTTATCTCGCACTCCTGTATAGTCAGTAAACCGTCCACTGGGTGCAAGGTGCAACGTATAATCTTCGGCCGTAACTTGTACTAATCGTTTAAATTTATAACAATAATTTACTTTAAATAAATAAATAAATGCCGATCGAAATAAAAGTTGGGTTTTTTTTTTTTAATCACAACATTAAATCATATAACTTTATAGCTTCTAAGTTTGTTGCGGTTGCTCAGTTTGTGGACTGCTCGCCTAAATGGGAGGTCGTGGGTATGAACCCCGACCGGATCTGACCCAAGACTTGAAAGTGGGTAATGATTGTTCTTTCGCCAAGCACTCGGCATTACGAAATGAAAGTCACAGTTCTTTCGGATGGGAACTAAAAATAAACGAGGTCCCGTCTCACGGTAGCTTGGCTGTATAGCAGCCATCAGCGCAACGCGCAGGCAAAATTTATGCACATTCGCCTGTAGCTGGCATGTCTCAATATAAGTGAAATATTCTTGACTGGTACGTTTAACATCATTATTCAACTCAACTCACTCTAAGTTGGTTACTTTTTATTTCATTTGTGAGGAAATATTTGTATGCAGGTAGTTTCTGGTCATGTAATTAAAAGATATTATGCTTTTGAAATTTGTCTTGTTTCTGCAATGGAAACAAATGTAAATTGGTAGTAGTGAAATCCATTTGCACCATTTTAGTGTCATTTTTGCGCCAGGATATCACTCTTTTATTAAACTTTTTTAAACAGAAACCCTCAGTCCTTTTGCGCGAATATGGTACCTAACTGTCCCATTTTATTGAGAGTGCGATTGAGATATGAATATTAATTTTGTCTTACCTCGTTCTTGATCGTAGATAAAATTTCAAATAAATAAAATCACTCCACATAAAAATGAGACATAATTATAATACTGTATTAAATATCGCTGACGGGACCGACTACAATATGCATGAAATAAAATTATTGTTTTTGAGCGGCCGATCACGAAGTTGTAAAATGCATTAATACATTTTCTATTAAACACCGTTTAAAAAATATATAATGATCATGGACATCTTCTACGATTATAAAATCATGCAGGTTTATAGTATCAGGGAACACAAATTATTTTACTGGATCCAGAAATCTTCACATGGAGACGATAGTTCAAAGATCTACCAGTTTTATCAGATGAATTTGTGATTTTTATTCATTCATTCATTCATTCATTTATTTATTCATTCATTCATTCATTTATTCATTTATTTATTTATTTATTTATTTATTTATTTATTATTTTCATTTATTTATTTATTTATTTATTTATTCATTCATTTATTTATATAAATACTCAGAGTATTAGGTTAATCTCTCTCTCTCTCTCTCTCTCATATTTTAGATATTTATTAAAGTTTTAATAATAAATATTTATTTATTCATTTATTTACACATAAATGACAATTGGTAAAAAGTACTAATACTCCCGGTCCATCCAAATTAATTAAAGTTAATTAGATTAACATCATACAGGTAATTTTTTCACGTGGAATATGCTATCGTCTGGTTAAATGAGTTTGAATTTGCTTCTGTTATCAATTTGTTACGTAAGGTGTTGATGAGTGTACCGATGGTCATTAATTAGTGACCGGGATGTGTTTATTACCTATGGACATAAATATGTAACTGATAAATAGTCGAAACTATCACTTTTGAAATTAAAAAAGATAAATAAATACGTTTATAAGAAGCTGTAAAAAGAGTCAATTTGGTGCTTAAAAAATGTGTTGAGCAGGTTAGAGATTATAAATAAAAAATATAATAATAAATAAATAAATACATAAATAAAAAAATAAATAAGTTGAAAACTAACAATGATGAAATTTAATTGCCGGTAAATATATGTTAAAGTGCCTTTTTGTCATTTATACAAATTGGATAAAAATAAATAAATAAATAAATAAATAAATAAATAAATAAATAAATAAATTGAAAACTAACAATGATGAAATTTTATTGTCGGTGAATATATGTTAAAGTGACTTTTTGTCATATATACAAACTGAATAAATAAATAAATGAATAAATAAATAAATAAATAAATAAATAAATAAATAAATAAATAACTAAATTGAAAACTAACAATCATAAAAAAATTACTGCTGGTCATTATATTTTAAAGTGCGCATTTTCTCCTATGATTTTTGTCATATATACAAACTGAATAAATAAATAAATAAATAAATAAATATAAATAAGACTTCAATAATGTAAGTACACGGCGATGATTTTATTTAGAAATAGAAACAGTCTATAAGCCACCTATAAGCATGGCTTATAGGTGGCTTATATTTTGAGTGCCAATAAGCCAGGCTTATAGATGGCTTATAGGTGGCTTATAGATGGAGGTCCTATAAGCCACCTATAAACCACCTATAAGCTCCTATAAGCCAATCTATAAGCTCCTATAAGCATGGCTTATAGGTGGCTTATAGATGGCATTTCATCCTGTGAAAGCACAGCAAAAACTTTGGAAACTGGCAAATTACGTAAAACACGTGAACTTTCACCAAGGAAGTGAAACTTGGTGCTCCCGAATGGTAAGAACTTCCAGTCTAGCTAGCTTCACCCGTCAAGTAATATCTTGCAAATACAAATACCTAAATTTATGAACAATGCTCCGAGGATATCACAAACTCAGTAGGCAATTATTGTGTATTATTGTCAGAAATATACTATTGTTTTAATTTGCTGCAAGTTAAAAATTGAAATTCCTAAATAACTAAGGCATACTCCCTCAGGCAAAGTATATCCTGAACTAAATTTAGTAAAAATATATTTTGGTCCTTTGGTAATCTTTTCAACATCTTAAAAACAATTTTGGTATGGAATTAATAATTTTGGTCCAAACACTGCTGATGAGGAATTGTATTCCGAAACGGCCGTTTAGTGGTGTAAAATTAAAACTGCAACTGGTATAATATGTATTAAATATGAAATAATATTTCATTATATTTGATTGATTTGAACAGAATGTGTTGAATATATTCTAAATAAACAAACAAAATTTGCATTGAAAGAAAGGGACATAAATTGTCATTGGTGGACCTGTAAATAATATTTCCATCTGAAACGACATACAGTACAAACCTGTCGAAAGTTTAACACTGAGCTAACTAATTACAGTACAAACCTGTCGAAAGTTTAACACTGAGCTAACTAATTACAGTACAAACCTGTCGAAAGTTTAACACTGAGCTAACGAATTACAGTACAAACCTGTCGAAAGTTTAACACTGAGCTAACGAATTACAGAACAAACCTGTCGAAAGTTTAACACTGAGCTAACGAATTACAGTTCAAACCTGTCGAAAGTTTAACACTGAGCTAACGACATACAGTACAAACCTGTCGAAAGTTTAACACTGAGCTAACTAATTAGTGCCGCCAAAAAGGCAGTTATCTCTGTCCCTAATTTAAAAAATCTCGACACATAGTTGCTTTTTATCTTTCGACAGCGTTTCGGTCTCAATCTATCTATATATCGACTCGACAATCGACATTTCACTTCTTTTCGTTAGTTTGACGTTAAACTTTTGACAGGCATGTACTATGCCAAGGCACACCGAGGTAATATCAAAACTTTTAAACATATTTTATGTTAAGCATTAATACCGAATTATCATATCAACATTAAAGAACAGAAGGTTAACACTTTAGATATTGTTTAAATATGAAATTCCTCAATAACTAAGGTATACTCCGTCATGCAAAGTATTGCATTAGCATTTGGTAAATTTGTTTTCCTGTGGGTATCTTAACAACTTCTTGAAAAAATTGTTTTCACAATTTTGGTCTAAGCACTACTAAAGAAGAACTGTATTCCGAAACGACTGTGTAGAGATGACAAATTAAAACTGGTATAATATGTAAATGGAGCAGAACCATAGCTAATTAATGTAACAATGAATTAAAGATGTTCATCTAGTCGCCTACCATGGCATTTTCAACAGTAAATGTCTAATCGCCCATTAAATGCCTTGGAAGCTTAGCCATATTGAAAGCGAAAAATAAAAAGACGAATTACACTTAACAAGTGTAGCTCAAAATTGGGTATTAAAGGCACACGGAACAATGGGACTTTTCAGGATAATTTTGGATTCAAATACATCATATGAACAATATTTGTAATGGTGTTCATAAAACGTTTTAAGGGCGTCGATAAGCATAGGCTTGCAATATCCATGAGTCCATATTTTATTTATGAGTAGCTTGCTTCGTTGTATAAAGTTCAGTAGTGGGACAATCTCTTCTATAGCGTATTTACTGTGAAAATACACGATAAACAGGAGAACCGGGTATATTGTTGTATTGGAAAAAGTTGACAATAGAAAATTGAAGTTTTCAATTTTGTTCCTTAGTTTGAAATGTAACCTTCCGTGGGTGGCAAAGGATAAAGAACCGTTGAAACGGGACTGCTTTATCATGAAACGTTTAGAAAAGTTTAGTATTTTTTTAATTAACAATATTGAAAATAACGTTGTCTAGTTTATATCTAGCGTTGGGGATAAAATTTACAAAAATGAAAGTCTAAAACAGTTTATTAATATCGAACTTATATTTTATTGAACAATAATAATAATAAACTGAAATATATATTACATGTTTTTACTAAAATGTTTCAACAACAACGGGTTAAAATTACTTTGCCAGTTTTCATTTATTACTAAACCTGTTTTAATTTTACAACACTAGACGGCCGTTTCGGAATAAAATTCCTTACAGTAGTCATCGGACCAACCAAATCTTTACTTTGCTGATTTAGTTACGATTTAGACATGGGCTGGTGTATTTGTATTTGGTATAACTAATATTAGTATAGGCAAACTACATTGACCTCTCTGCTTGACCTTTTATTAGGAAATTTCATATAGGAGGATCCATCCAATACATGGGTAGTGTTAAGATCCATTGTATTGTTTGCATTCGTTGACATGTACATGTTTTAATTTGCAAAATTCTGCTATAAAAAATACTAGTAATCAACATTATTAAAATTAAATTGTGTGGGTTTTAAAAAAAATCATAATGATTACCTGAGAACGGTGTATGTATTCTTTAGCAGAGGATATTAAGTTCCGGTATTAAAAGGCAAAATGTACAATTTGCTCAAGTCTTCAGTGTTCAAATTCCATTACCATATTTGGTCAAAAATTAAATATGTGTTATATATATGAATATAATTATGTTAAGACAATCACTCTTATAACATGTGTTCATCTGTTCCCTTGTTAAGTATCGTTGATTTAATGTTTGAAATAATTTAGCTGTTAAAATACTTTTGTTGATATTACGAGCATTGTGATTGGCTGGATATTTTGAAAATATATTTCGACACACAAAAGTACCTAAACATTTCATATACATGCAGATTATTTATAATGCATATGCAAACGTTTACAGAAACATTTTACAAGGTAGGATATGTTGATTTAAGACAATAAGTTTGAAGAATTTATAAAAGAAAAATGGATATAGCATATTTACTTCTCCAATTAGTAATTGTGTTTTCAATCAGCTATAATGAAACAATGAAAATCAAGACACAGTCAAATGGTCTCGATCTTTATTTACAAAAATTTTTTAGATCAGATTATAAAATTATTCATTTGCGTGAGGTTTCTTCGAATAGACTTTCACGAGAAACAGTTAAAAAGGAAACACCGTTTCAGGAAGACAAGAAAACAATTGAAAACGAAACCAGGAGTAACATCGGAATACAAAAACAGGACGACAATCAAATACACGTATCCAGCTTGTTAAGTGGTAGGAATCAGAAATGTAAATACGTCAAACACGGACCAGAAGGAACTCAACAAGACATTAATGCCTTAACGTCATCGTCAACAAAATACAAACCGAACAAAATTGTCACAAAATTTAAACAGTCGAACCAATGGTTCCTTAATCTGAGTGAAGCGCTGCGTACACGCCGTGGTGCTAAAGACTGTTTAGAAGAGGGATCCTGTAGAAACAACTTGTATCAAGATATTCCAGTCTGTTACTGTGATGATTTATGTGAGATTTTTAACGACTGTTGTCATGACAACGATGCTACTACAACATTCATAGATATCAACAAAATTAAATCAAATATGAAATTGAAATACACATCATGTGTTCATTTATTACCTAGTTCTACGTTACACGGCTACGTTTTCGTGACAAAGTGTCCAGAAAATGTATCAAGAAAAGATATAAAAAATGAATGCGAGAAAGAACGAACAGATAACGAAATACCGGTGATTGGACGAGACGGATTAACTTATAAGAATATATATTGCGCCATGTGTCATGGCGCAAATGTTTATCAAAGATGGAATGTGAATTTTATGTTTGATTGTGACGTCGGAATTCAGGATTTGATGCATATCGCATTTCTTAATGAAATTCTTGAATTGTTTAGAAACAGATCATGCTCTTATACCGTTTCAACCCCTAAAATGGCGCCTAGACCTAGAGTATGCTGGGAGTTAGCTTACAGCAATTTTACAAATGTGGCTGACAAAATTCTTTGTGAGCAGTATCAACACATAACTTATATCAAACCTACACATGAAATCATACGAAATATTTTTTGTACACCTAATATTTATAAAATGCATGTTACATGCATGTCTCCAATGAATGAATCTACCAAATTTTCCGCTCGACGAATGTCTGCCTTATTCAATTTAAATCTACCCGCGAATACTGAGAATAAACACTGTATTGGAGATGAAATGGTAAGTACATATAATTATTCATGCCGTTATATACGACGGAAGTTGGTTGAGTGAATGGGGTTTAACGTCCCTGTTAAGAATGTTTCACTTACATCGAGACGTCAACAGCTATAAATGAAGTGGTACAATTTATGAACTTGGCGTTGCGATATGGGTTCTGTAACGTGTGACGCCTGCCGTGATAAGGTACATCGGGTTTTTCAAAAGGTCTCTACCGAAGGACCACATGACTTTCATTTCAAAATGCGGAGTACTCGACAAAAAAAAAAAAAAAAAAAAAAAAAAAAAAAAATCCCAGTTACTACATATTTTCAAGTCTTGGTCAAACCCAGCCGGGGTTTATTTTAGATTGTTAAATAATCAAAAACAAACATACCATTCAATGTCCAACAAACTTACCAATCCATGTTCAAATCACAATCTACCACTGTGGTTGCTCCTTAAGTGGAAGGTCGTGGGTTCGATCCCTGGTCGGGTCTGACCCAAGACTTGAAAGTGGGTAGTGACTGTTCTTTTGCCATGCACTCGGTATTACGAAATGAAAGTCACGGTTCTTTCGGATGGGAACTTAAAATAAACGAGGTCCCGTGTCACGGTGGGCTTGTCACGCTAAAGAACTCTGCTGTATAATGCCATCAGCCACAGGTAAAATTCTGCACCTTCGCCTACAGCTGGCGACGTCTTAATATAAGTGAAATATTCTTGACTGAGACGTTTAACACCATTACCACTCACTCACTCAAATCACAATCTCATTGCAAAGAAAAAAAATAAAACATCAAGATGTATACAAAAAAGCGTCCAACTTTGAAGATAAATTAGGAATGTCTTGTATTTCTGTACAGAAAAAATAGTAGGAAAATAAGTAAAATATATTATGTTATAAATGTAAAATAATTTTATATCGATGCGTAATTATCAATTTATATTTTTACCGGTTTGTTTGTGTTAGATGATAAATATAAAAGTACACTATCAAATTTGATTTCAAATTTATAAATGTTGTTAATGCGGCACACAATCAAATAATCCTTTCAAAATATATTTTTACATTGTATAATAATTTAAAGACTTTTACAGTTGTTACATATTTCTTAAATGATCCCTATTTTTAAAACAAAAATCTAACAAACAATAAAGTCTAGGTTTTCGGTTTTTTACAATTAGGGCGCTATTCTATCACGAGTATCTTTTTGGTTTTGTTACTTGCAGGAAAGATGCAAATTTGAAGCTGTAATTGGCAATTGTGTATTGGACATGCATTTTAGTTTATTGACGAATGCGACTTTGGATATATGTCATAGAATATTGGGCATTAGTTACATAGTGATGAAGCATTTAGTTATCCCGTGGCAAACGAAAAACTCAGATTTACGGGAACATGCTACACTAGTGTTACGAACAACGCTAATGTTTCCCAGTGTTTTAATCCTGGAACTTGTTCTAAGATGCACATAAGATTGTACTTTACTGTAAATGGAAGGATAAATTTTCATGAAATTTCTAGATTTTATGAAGGATTAAGGCATGTGAATTGGAATTATGTTGAATATTATCAAGCACCACTACAACACACTGTTACTACATTTTATTATATTGCAAATGATGATGTTCGGAAAAATATATATCTAACACATGACATTTTTTATTATGATGAAGAAACAATGAGAGAATATCTGAATGTATTGGAACGACAAATCAAGAATTTAGATATTACTTTTACAAATTTCCCACTTTATCTAGAAGTTATGGGTTATCATTATAATAATGAGAGCGATTTAAAAGGTGATATTAAAAAATTCAAAATACTTTCAATTTTATTTAATATGACTTTGGATAGAACTCACTTAACCACAAAGACAACAGAAACATTTGTATTCCATTGGAACAATATCCAGATTATTGCAACTTATGTAATTTTGGGTATGTCGACTATATTTTTAATTAGCACTTTGGTTATCCATAAATGTATTAATCTGTCTGGAAACAGTGCAGGAAAACTGTCCGAACATTTCATAATTTCTATGATATTTTCTCATTTACTATTCATATTTGGAATTGGCGCCAATGATTATCACTTAATTTGTTTTGTAATCGCATCCCATTACGCCTGGCTATGTTGTTTTACATGGATGACAACGTATACAGTTACACTCCTCAAAGCAATGCATAAACTCAAAGTGAATCCAAACACATCAATGACAAGTACTTTCTCTGTATACAACTACATCATAGGTTACTGTTTCCCCTTACTTATTGTGGTCCCGTCTGCTATATTTGACTTTTATACTTCTAAGATAGGTTATGGCGATGACGTATGTTTCCCATCGTATTATCCAAATAACATAATTGTCTTTATTGGTCCAATTTCTGTATCAATAGTTACAAACTTTGTTGCAATGATTGTTGCTGGATGTCTTATTTATAAATTTCAACAAAGTATTAACAATATTTCATCGGCAATAGATTCACGTTCATATTGGCCTGTTTATCTGAGATTCTTCATATATTCTGGGTTGTCATGGTCACTGGGGATCATTGCCGAGGCAACAGACCAAGATATACTTCGCATGTTGTTTATTGTTTTAGCTGGCTCTCATGGCGTTATGTTCAGTGTATCCATACTTATTTCAAGTCAAGTCCGAAGTAGACTGAAAACACTGAAACAAAAACATATCTTACCCGATCACTTTTCTCTTGAACATCGGACATAGTTTTCATTTATCTTTGTTAATAATCAAAAACAAACATACAAATCCATGTCTGAATCACAATTCAGAAGCAAAGTAAAAACTTTGGAACTGACAAGTCAACTTCCACCAGGGAAGTGAGACCGGTTGCTCCGGAAGGGTAAGCACCTCCTGTATAGCTAGCTACACCCGCCACGCGTGTAATCAAAATTATGTGAAAGGAACATGACGTCAAAAATATCCAGGGCAATCCTGGACACAGAGACATCAAACTTATCAACAATACTGTGATAACGAATGTAAAACTTTTTAAGGCCTTAATAAGTCTAGGCTTGCAATATAACTGAGTCAACAATTTATTTGCAAGCAGCCTGATTCAAATAAACAAGATTGCTTTTTGTCTGTGAACAGCATTATATAGTATACCTGGTATGGAAATCTCACGTGGGGTGCCCATGAGATGGGGATACTCTTTCCGGTCTAATTTATATTGGGCATGACCATCTATTCGACAACCTTGTGATTTTCAATATATCTGATTGCAATCCAATTATTACGCTCTATTAGCAAGTAACATCTGAAGTTGTTCATATTTAATATTCATTGGTAAGTTTGTTTTTGATTCATTGCTACTGAAATACTACTTTATTAGGAATATGATTATTTTTTGTTGAAATGATTTTGAACAAACCAGCCTCATGTGAAAGACATTTGTGATGATTTGCTAAATTTGGATTATTTCTTAAATTTACATGTATTTTGAATGATGATTATTTTTCATTTATTTAAAAATTATATAATGTACAAATTAAAATAATATTTATTAATCAATAACGATATTGATCAATACGAAAAGTGAAAAAAAACTTTGCATGAATAAATGAAGGAATGCTTCAGATTTATAAGACAGCAATTTTGTTTTAATTACATACATACAAATGGTTTATACATACAAAGATTCTGTTAAGAAATATGTAACAAATTAGACTGTATTTTTTAAATGTTGTAGATGGTTTGATTTACATATACTGTATGTTATATATATAATGTAATAATTGTGTTAAATGTTTTAAATGTGTTGTTGTTTTAGCTATATGTGTATTATAGTTGAAAATCTCCATAAAAACATTCGGACTGCAAAATATTTCTTTTTATTAATTATGTGAATTTTTCGACTTGATCATAATTTTTTCCTGTAAGCGACAATTTAGGTACATCTTGTTTATTTTCGCATCACAAGAAGACAAAAGGGGTCTGTTATGGCTTTTTTAATCAAAAGGCATATAACATTACATATTATGCCAGTGTTAATTTACTAGATTTACTTTTATTTTCGGAATATAATTCCTCATCAGTAGTGCTTGCACCAAAATTGTGAAACAAAAATTTCTTCAAGGTCTTGGAAAAATATCCAAAGGACCAAAATATATTTAAATAAATATAGCTAAGGAAATACTTTGCATGTGGGAGTATCACAGATTTTTGTTAGATTTTAACTCGCAGCAAAAATAAAAAGTATATTTGTGACAGTACAAAAATGCTACACATAAATGAGTCTGGGGATGCAAACCGTCTTCATAAAATGTTTAATACATGTTAAATCCTAGCAGGAAACCAGACATGACGACAAATCACCAGTCATGTCGTTGAAGAGTGTGATGTCTCTGTATCCAAAATTACCATGGCTATATTTTACGGCCAATAGTTCCTGTCATTCTCAATTTTGAATTTACACGTGGCGGGTTAACTAGTGATACAGTAGGTGCTTAACCTTCCAAGCGCCTAACCTCACTTCCGTGGTGGAAGTTCACGTGTTTAACGTAATAAACCAGTTTCATTTTTACTTTGTTTTCTGATTGTGATTTAGACATGGATTGGTATGTTTCCTTTTAATTACATTACATGTACAGTCTAACCTGCCGTAAGGGCCACTTCTATATAAAGACCACCTGCTTATAAAGGCACTAGAATTGTATCCCAATTGTTCTTTATTTATATTATTTGAACCTGTATATAAAGGCCACATGCCCATAAGGCCACTTTTGCTTGTTCCCCTAGGTGACCTTTAGAGACAGGGTTGACTGTAAATATATTGTACTACGTTTACTGGTCAGTAATGGAAAAAAGTCCACTGATAAAACATGATCAATTATCGATTTATTGCGTCATTAAAATGTCTGTCATCAAAATATAAGTAAAATACAATATGAGGAATTGTATTCTGAAACAGTGGTCTAGTGCTGTGAAATTAAAACTGGTATGATATGTAATACATGTATATGTAATATTTTTTATGTGTTTATACTACGTCTTGTTTAATGTTTGTTTTTGCTGACCACTGTTACATATTGAGTTTGCGAAATAAAGTTGTTGAATTTTTTATTTTATTCTGACAATAAAATCTCACTTTAGTTAACTTTCTTACATTGTTAATGTCTTACAATACCATTCGAATGTTTTTGTGTATTCTTTGTCACATTTCACTCATACTGATTTAAGTGCCTATTCCAAAACATATTCAACAAATTCTAACAACGTCTATATGCCACTTCATCCCGTTACAGTGACATCAGACGTAATTATTCCAAGAAGTTAAAGATAAAAGACATAATGGTTGAACACATTCATACAATTACAAATTTCACGTTGTTATACAATAAAAAAACATACTAATCCATGTCCAAATCGCAGTTCAGATGCAAAGTAAAACTTTGGAACAGGCAAATTAGGTTAGACACGTGAACTTCCACAAGGGAAGTAAAACCGCGCTCTTAGAGAATTTATAGAATTTTCATGCTGTTACACCCCGATAACTACATAAAAATGCAATTCAATTCTGAAATAAAAAATAATTGATAATCTTTCCTGTTCAAATGTTTCATGATTATCCGGCCTCATTACCCTGGTGTAAATTTACATGTTAAGCTAAACGTGTCAGTATTTAAGGTTTTTACTTTGGTTTTTGGATTGTAATTTGAACAAGGACTAGTATGTTTGTTTTGATTCAAATAATTATTACTAAACCTGTTTTAATTTCGCAGCAGTAGACGGTGGCCGTTTCGGTATAAAATAACCAGTCGTTCTCGAACCAAAATCTATGGAAATCCAAATACATGTACTAGTATTTTTAAATGGTTGAAATGAGAAAAATAGAAGGACAAAACTTAATTTTACCAAAGCCACATAAAACAATTCATTTGTATGTTGAACATTGAGTACACTGTCAAAGTATTTAATTTTACCAAAGCCAGATAAAACAATTCATTTGTATGTTGAACATTGAGTACACTACCAAAGCCACATAAAACAATTCATTTGTATTTGAACATTGAGTACACTACCAAAGCCACATAAAACAATTCATTTGTATGTTGAACATTGAGCATACTATCAAAGTATTTAATTTTGCGTGTAATTTTTTAAATTGAATTAAGACATATCCGCGTAGATAATTTTTCGCGTTTTTTTTAAATATGAACTATAACATAATAGGCATAATTTTATTTTCACTCGGTATTAATTTTCGCGCAAAACAAACGAACGCAAAATAGGCCAAAATTAGTACACTGCCAAAATAAATACGTTTACAGTAAGCTTAGTTTTTGAGGAATTTCAAAATTTGTGATGCAGATACTTTTGATAAACAGTGTGTATACAGCGGTATATTGAATTTACACATATCCGCGTAGATAACTTTTCGCGTTTTTCAAATATGCACTATAACATAATAAGCATAATTTATTTTTTACTCGGTATTAATTTTCGCGCAAAACAAACGAATGCAAAATAGACGAAAATTGGTACACCGCAAAAATAAATACGTTTACAGTAGCTTAGTTTTTGAGGAATTTCAAAATTTGGGATTCAGAAACTTTTGATAAATAGTGTGTATAAAATCCTCAGAAACTAAGGTATACTCCGTTATGAAAAATATTTCCTTACCTAAATTTGGTTAAATATATTTTGGTCCTTTGGATATTTTTTCTAATCCCTTCATAAAATTTTTATTTCAGAATTTTGGGCAAAGCACTACTGATGAGGAATTGTATTCCGAAACGAACACCTACTACTGTAAAGAAAACACTGGCATAATATGTTATAATCTCCCTAAACATTGTATTGTCTTCTGGGTAAACGATGTGCTCGGGGATGCTTAGTGAACTGTTATTAATCTCATAATAAATTTGGACCATAGTTTGCCAGGACCAACGATGTCATTAATATGTATCCGTAAACGATAAATGTCCCAGGTAGTAATGAACTTTAATCCAATGGGTTATATTCACCAATTATAAGTCGGTATACGGGAAACACTTACGTCAGACAATTCCAATTTACGGAATGAATCCCATATCTGCGAGCAAGACGTAAACAACAAGATTAATTAAAAATTGTACCATTTAAATACATTATCCTACTATGAACAATGGTTTACTGTATATCGGCGTATGAGGAATATTGATATATATAGCTATGTTGACACAGACATCTTCTTTGCTCGAGTTTGTTTTCATTGGCTTATTATTTAAATCAAGCTTACAAGGGTCTGCATAAGCAATATAATCTTGACTTGGATGAATAGATCACTTCAACATAATAAAATAAAAACATACTAATTCGTGTCTGAATCATAATAATCATAATCATAATCAAGAAGCAAAGTAAAAACTTTGAAACATAAAAAATCAGTCGTATCTTTGATTTCAAACTCACAAGGAAAAATGATATTCACATAGTCTCCAAATGCAGAACTATTAAAGGAGAAAGAACATAAATATGTGGAGTTGAATGATTTTGCGACAGTTTTTGCTCCAGATTTTACAAGGGTCTATATAAGCAATATAATCTTGACTCGGATGTAAAACACCATTACTCTAGATTGGCTCTACACTTCCAGAACAGACCGCCTAGATATGAGTGGAAAAATTGACTTGGAAGTACAATTTTGCTTTTCCATATTTCACAACTGGCTTTCTTCAATATAACTATAAGTAATTTGATCTTGACTGGGACGTTAACTACAATAACCAGGTCCAATCTGCGAGAAATGACCGACTAAATATGAGTGAAAGATTCTTGATACTTTTCATTATACCAGAACTGCCCTCCTCATTATAGGTACATGTAATGTAACCTTGACTGGGCGTAAATATTAGTACTTAAATCTTATGTTCTAGAAATTACCGTCTACATCTAAATGTACTTAGGGTTTAAAATCATAAAAGAAAAAACAACTTCACTTTAGAGTTACCACCATGACAAAGCGAAAAGATCTAAAAACACAATTTTTCCACCTACGACCAAGAACTGCTTGCATCAACACATGTTAAAGAATCTTTATTGACATGTTATTAAACGCTTGACCCTACCAAGACTGGCAATCTTGGAACAAATGAAAGAACTTTGGAACGCCACTGATTCTATGGTTGATGTTAGTGATAGTAGGTGGGTTGAGTGAAACACCGTTACTCCACCCATGGTTCCAGAAATAATATTAACTATGATGTTCCAGTCCATGATCCATATTATCCTATAGATATAATCAGTTTCGTTATTCTGTTTTTTTATTTTAAATTAATTTAATGTTTTTCAAATTAAAATTTAAAAAAAATCAAATCATTTACTTTTTCCTTTTAAAGAAATATTAAAAATATAAAATGATTTAATACAGTTTTCCCGTTAAAGCAATCAAAAGCATAAGATCCCCAAGAGGAAATACTGGAAATGATATAAATACTACAATTTATGGTGCAAAAATAAGAATTTATGCATTTAACTTCTCGAAAGTTGTAAATCATATTTCTTGCAAAACATATTTTATGTACTTATAAAGATAAATAAGTGAACCTTTAACATTCACTGATGAAAAAATAAGAAAACTTTTAAATTTGCTACTGTTTGAAAAATATCAAGAGTTCCTCATATGTCGAATAATAATAAAAAAAAATTATTTAACGATCGAACAAGTTTGAACGTGAAATGTCAAACCATAAAAATATGAATTAACCAATGTCAACAAAAGCGGTTGCAATAATTCTTTTGCCGATGGACTTAGAATCCCCAAAGATATCGTTACCCCGGGAGGCAATAAACAGTATTGTCAAATAAACATTGTTCATAAAATATCTGCTTTTTATATTTCAAAAATTCCTTGAAAACTAATTATGCTTAATCGTTCAAAGTATTGCCTTGGATGTATTTGATAAATTATGTTCGGACCTTCCATTCGTCTCATTTCTACTTCTTAAAAATATTTGGATTTCCATATGATCTAGTTTGAGTTAATGAGGATATTTTAATCCAAAACTATCGTATAGTGCTTATTAAAACTTATTTAGAAATAATTACCACAAAGTCCGACGGAATTCTTATACTTTTTCCAATTGTAACCGAATTATGTGTTTCCTATATATAAATATACATATATATACTTTATAAATTACATTGATATATAATAAAACACAAGGGGGTTATTAATTAGAAACAAGGTAAACTAAGTTTATGTTTCCCATTTCATTTTATTTTGTTATATATATTTGACACAAGTACATAGCACACACACACACACACACACACACACACACACATACATACATATATATATTATATATATATATATATATAATATATATATATTATATATATATATCACAAAGAAGTATAAAATACATTATAAATAACGTATTTATTATATAGTCCTATCAATGAGAGAAACTACCAAAAGTGACATCGGCGGACCGGTGGCCCTCAAATATCAGCCCAAATATCATACACAAAGGGCAATTTGGATAAAATTCTACTGGCCTTTAATCACAGGTGGCTCCTATATAGACATGTTGAACTGTATATAAACATATATATTTTTGTTGAGCGATGAGTATGAACAATTATATGTAAGTTAATTTCCGGATGAATATTTAAGATTCTTTTTCATTTTGATTAAACTACAACAAAAATAACATCTAAGAATTAGAATATACTTTGTATTCCCGTAACAGAAACAACCCCGTTGCACATTAATGTTGATTTTTCAACTAAAAATATAGATGAATGCATTACCGACATTATATCACAAGGTTAAATTCAGTCGTAGTCGGGTGGTGGTTCATACATGGGATCAATATGTGTTTCATTAATATCGTCGTATAATTCATCAACATGTGCCTCCATGACTTTATCAACATGTGTCTCCATAACTTTATCAACATGTGCCTCCATAACTTTATCAACATGTGCCTCCATAACTTTATCAACATGTGCCTCTATGACTTCTTGTGGTTTTGTATCTTTCACTGGAATAATAAAAGACAAGATGAAAGAAATCAAAAATGTTTATTTTATTAAAACCTTATCTGATATTTTTTAACCTATCACTTATCTATAAGATGAAATCATTAATCAAAGGCCAATAGTCAATGAGTATGATAAACTGATGCAAACATAGCAAACTTTTAGTCAATAATTGTTGGAATTGGTGCATCTTAAACAACACCTATCAGATAACGATGGATAGTGAATGATTATAATGAGTGAATGCGACGGCAACGTCAACCAACCAAAAGTTAATACTCACTTGTACTTGCCAGTTGGTGCGCCTTAAGCAACATCAATCGACCAATCAAAGGTAAAACATAAATGATTGTGGTAAATCGATGCGGCTGCAACGTCAAACAACTTATGGCCAATGCTCAATGGTAGTTGTCAGTTGGTGCAGCTTAGCAACAGCAATCAACCAACCAACTTTCAAAACGCAATGGAAGTGATCACCTGGTACCACTAAAACAACAACGGCCATTAATCGCTGATTGTGGGTCTGCAACACTAAACCGTGAAAAGTGTGTTATAGCCCTCTTATGTTATTAGCATATGTACAACGTTTCTAGACTCTCAAGCACCTGTTTCTCACACATAGTAAATGTTTATGTGTTTGACCAAGCAGAGCCACGTAACAACCTACCGTGGGAACGACATACGAAAACACAGAAGTAAAACTGCATGTATATATATATAGTGAAAGTTTGAATGTTAACTGATTAAACGGTTTTGCAGTTATGAGGGTTACAATTTGTGTGCGGAAGCAAAATAATAATAATAATAATAATAAAAGACGTGCATCAATTTAGTGGAATACTGAATCATTTTGTGGGGACTGTTGGGCCAGTGTTTGTAAATATCATTGATACTGAAATTTAGCTCTGCATATTTACCATAAAACTGGTTGGACCCTCCAATGATATTAATTTTAGCACACTTCTAGACGCTAACACCTGTATGCATTCAAAAATAGTGATAAATTGCCTAAATGTATTGGTATTTCCTTGTTTCTTTTGGACCATTTATTAAGACTGACTTGTATTGTTTTGAGTTATTGGTTGCGTTTGATGATGATTTTAGCTGCACCAACGCACCCGATCTCACTTCCTTTGTGGAAATTTACGAGTATAACTTTTTGCCAGTAGCAAACTTTTTTACTTTGGTTTGGGATTGTCTTTTGTACATTGATTGATATGTTTGTTAATGTTTTTTAAAATTATTCAACTCACCTTTCAGTCCTGCCCAACCATGTAGTGTGTCCTTTATTTCTCTGACTTTCTCAAACGGTTTCACAGAAAAATCAAGTATGCCTTCACCGATAAAGCATTTTCTGCGAAAGTTAAGTCGAAACCCCCCTCTTTTCTGAGATACACCGTATCGTTTTATATGTTTGAAAAGTAAAGTATAGACCACTTTGCTTCTTTTAGGTTCAATTATTAAAATTTTGTAGTCTTAACTTTAGCATGTATTCTTTCTTAATGTCAAAGAAATGTACCAGTTCACATGGTAATATCTTTATTCGATATGATTTTCCATCATCTAAAATAAAAATAGAAATATGTCCTGTGAAATGCCAATCGTACTGGTTATATCATTAACGAATCAGTCATTACAATATCATGTATTTTTTGTCCAGTGTAATGTCTTTCAAGACGTGGGTCATCGCCAAGGTTCTGCCAACCGCGTTCAAATACCATCAACCCCTTTTTAGTGCAGCATATGAAGTAAAACTTTCTTTAGTGTTGCTTCAATATCAGTATGGATATCCTTAGGTGCTAAACATTATACAAATATTGGATCACTGTCCATTTATCGATTTTGTCATTTGTTCATTTTGCAAAAGTAACTTGCCTTGATTTAGAGTGCTGCCTCGTTGATATAACTGACCAAATGGCATTAGTCTTCGTGTACATGGCTTGAAATAATCAGGACAGTGTAGTGGTGAAATAATTAGGGCAGTGTAGTGGTGAAATAATCAGGACATAGTAGTGGTGAAATAATCAGGACATAGTAGTGGTGAAATAATCAGGACAGTGTAGTGGTGAAATAATCAGGACATAGTTGTGGTGAAATATTCAGGACATAGTAGTGGTGAAATAATCAGGACAGTGTAGTAGTGAAATAATCAGGACATAGTAGTGGTGAAATAATCAGGATATAGTAGTGGTGAAATAATCAGGACATAGTAGTGGTGAAATAATCAGGACATGGTAGTGGTGAAATAATCAAGACATAGTAGTAGTGAAATAATCAGGACAGTGTAGTGGTGAAATAATCAGGACAGTGTAGCGGAGAAATAATCAGGACATAGTAGTGGTGAAATATTCAGGACATAGTAGTAGTGAAATAATCAGGACATAGTAGTAGTGAAATAATCAGGACATAGTTGTGGTGAAATAATCAGGACATAGTAGTGGTGAAATAATCAGGACATAGTAGTGGTAAAATAATCAGGACAGTGTACTGGTGAAATAATCAGGACAGTGTAGTGGTGAAAAAATCAGGACATAGTAGTGGTGAAATAATCAGGACAGTGTAGCGGAGAAATAATCAGGACATAGTAGTGGTGAAATATTCAGGACATAGTAGTAGTGAAATAATCAGGACATAGTAGTGGTGAAATAATCAGGACAGTGTAGTGGTGAAATAATCAGGACATAGCAGTGGTGAAAAAAGGACAACGATTGATGCTAACCTCCTTCAGTCAAAAACAAACAAAGTAATACAAGTCTAGTCTTACAACATATCAAGTAATCAACGTATATTCTATTTTCGTAGTCAGCAATGAATCCTATTTCCATTAGCTTTTTGAACAAGTAAAATACCAGTAGGGATTCCTCAAATGTTATTCTGGCTCTTGTATATTAAATTTCGAAAGCCCTAAAAAACTAAGGTATACTTTACTCGTTCAAAATATTGCTTTTGGAATTGTTAAAATACATTTGGTCCTTCTATTTTAATCTTTACATCATCTTAAAAATATTTGGATTTCCAATATTTTCGTTTGAGCACATTGGATAAGGAATTTTATTTCTAAACGACCGACCAGTGCTTAAACTAAAACAAGTTTTGTAATATTGAATTAATAATCATATCTTTCTGTACAGCCATCCTTTTATAATGCTAATGCTAAATGTTTAAGTTCACTGTAAACTTCCTGGTTGGATTTTATCCCCCATTATCACTGTCCTTATATTTTCTATCCTTCACTCTGAGTGTTGTGGTTTAACTTTACATTTTTATATACCTTAATTTATGAACTGAAAATGAACACACACAATACCCTTACAAATGTAAATATATTATTTACTAACTTAATTTATTGTGTGAATACAAAATATGAAAGTGAAAATAATATGGGGATTTTTGTTTGTGTTTTAAATAGGTTACGTATATGTTAACTCACTCGTAAAAATTTTAATGTTGGTAAAAACAACAACCTGTTAATCGAGACATTTTTGAGTTTCGCTTAAATTCGCTAAAATTTTAAAACGCAAAAATGAAACTGTTGCCTTTATTTTGTTCTGATACAATGCATCAAAGACAAACCTAACAATCACATGTCTAAATCACAAATCCCATGCTTATATAAACTGGCTATCATCAGACAAACGACAAAATAATAATACCCAAATATTTTGAAGACACTATTCTTGCGAAAAATAACCGATGCGAAAAGGATGATTCTCAAAACGCCGATCTATCCGCCTATAGGATTTAAAATTTAAAAGTATGTTATAAACATGTTTATAGTGAAAAATCCTAAAGCTACTATCATTTTGTAAAAGTGTATATGGTAAAAATCTCAGTAAAATATTGCATTATATGTTTAACACATGAAATCTTTTAGCCTTGTCTCCGTATATCTCTATACAAACATGGAACAAGTCAGTGAAAATCAACACGTTTTTTAATAAATACATATAGAGCGCAGGCCTCTCCATTAAAGATATTTTGAATACAAAAACTACCTTATTTTATTGTTAGATATGCAAAGTTTGGTTAATGGAGAGATATGCGCTGACAGTGAATTTTGCAAAAACCAATGTTTAGAGAGTTACCCCAATATAACCCCTTACTATACTGTACTATACTCGTACTTGATATTAATAAACTCTCGTTGTCAACCACAAGGCCAACTCCCTCCTTTAAGGGTCTTTAAGGAATCCTTAAAGATCCTTAAAGATGTCCTTAAAGATCCTTAAAGCCTCCTTAAAGCCCCCCCTTAAGGACCACCATCTTTAAGGATCTTTAAGGTCTCCTTAAGGCCTCTTTAAGGACATCTTTAAGGATTTTTAAGGCTTCCTTACAGATCCTTAATAGAACTGAAATTTTAAGGATCTTTAATGCGGCTTTAAGGATCTTTAAGGATCACCCTGACATACACGTGTATTTAAATGATATAATGGTGTTTTTTCAACCACCCTGAATTGGCTAACGGTGCACCATTATTTATTTACTTTTATTTATTTATTTATTTATTTATTTATTTATTTATTTATTTATTTATTTATTTATTTATTTATTTATTTATTTGGTATATATTACACAAAAATCATTGGAGAAAAACACACGATTAAAAATAAATGTCCGGTAATAAAATTTCATGATTGTTTTCTTAGTATTTAATTAATTAATTAATTAATTAATTTAATTATTTATTTGTTTTTATTTATAATCTATACTGCTCCGAATATTATGTCCCAGCTCTAAATCGATTCAATGTACAACTTCTTATTTATTTATTTATTTATTTATTTATTAAACTAAAAAAAAGTGTAGTTTTGACTATTTATCATTACGGATTTATGCCCATAGGTAATAAACAGAACATTGTTCCTAATAATGATTCATCAACATACCCCCGGTACCTCATCAACAACTTACCTAACTAATTGATAACAGAAGCAAATTCAAACTCATTTTAACCAGACGATAGTATATTCTACCTGAAAAATTTACCGTATGTTGTTAATCTCTTTAATTACCTAGATGGATTTGAATTTTAATGGAATCTGATGATTAATCTACGTGAGTAGTAATGTTAGGGATACATTAAATACTTTTTACCAATTGTTATTTGTGTATAAATAAATAAATAAATAAATAAATATTTTTAAAAACTTTAATAAATATATGAAATATGAGAGAGAGAGAGAGAAAGAGAGAGAGAGAGAGAGGACAGAGCGAAGACTTGTACATCATCAGTTTTTAAACTACCATTATCTGATATTTCTTATTTCATGACCTTGAATTGTGCATTCATATAAATAAATAAATGAATAAATAAATAAATAAATAAATAAAAAATCATATAAAAAATCAAATAAATAAATAAATAAATAAAAAAATAAATAAATAAATAATCATATAAATAAATAAATAAATAAATAAACAAATAACAAATAAATAAATAAATAAAAAATCATATAAATAATCAAATAAATAAATAAATTATCATATAAATTAATAAATAAATAATCAAATAAATAAATAAATAATCATATACATAAATAAATAAATAAATAAACCACAATTTCATAGACAAAATTGGTAGATTCATTTGCACTATCTTCTTCATGTAATAATTTCTCGATCGATCCAGTAAAATAACTTGTATTCTCTGATCAAGTTGTTTATTAGAGATGAAGAGAGAGAGAGAGAGAGACTCGGAGCTGAGAGTTGTCTATCAGAACTTTTTCCCACACGCGAAAACTATAAGCATGATTTTCTAATCATAGAATAGGTCCGCAATCCCAGTTAACGAATTTCGGGCTAAAAAAGTTGTGATTTATAATGAAACAATTAAAAGAAAAAACAAACATTTATATCACCGGCATTTATTTTAAGTGAATTATCGTTTTAATTTGTTTTCTTGCCGAAAATGGGGTTCTCTGTGTGTTTCCGTTTCATCCACAATCCTAGAACTGACGGCCACCACAACATAACTAGCAAAATCTTGATCTCACTGCCTTGGTTCACATCTTTCGGGAAAATCTAGTGTGAGAAAACTCGCTTGTCGAATATTGGTTCTAATCTCAGTGCACTTCGATTTCCTTCGCTATCCTTTAACTTAAAGTCTCTACACAAGACTATACAATTTTGTTACAAACTGACAAAATATTAAACTGGGACAGGCCATAATCTCAGAAAATTTGTCAGTTCGCTCAGGTTTTACATTCTTGACCATTCTAGAATTCTTATTCATTGAATCAAATAATGATATAAGTGAAATAATCTTGACACAGGAATGAAACTCTATACTCTGCTATCCCGTTAACCTGATTATGTTGAGAAAAAAGTAAAAAAGTTTTCTCCAGACATATATCAAATGGTGTTGTTCAAACACAAAAAGATATTAGCAGTCTACAGCTGACGTTGGAATATTGTCATATCTAGGAGAGAAAGAGAGAGAGAGAGAGAGGAGAGAGAATTTGGATTTGCAGTGTCGTGTACTTTTTTCGTTCTGTTTAAAAATAATTCAAAAATGGTATATCATGCAGTGTCAGATCCAGCGGGATGGAGGTAGGTGGCGGGGAGGGAGGCACCCTAACATTTGCTTTTCGACTTTTTTCCCTCTCGCTTACCACAAATTGTCAAGCAACCAGTGGATGGACCAGTTAATTAGTGGTACTGATTAATTAATTCGTGTACAGGTAGGAAATTGCAATCAGGTGATGATGTAATGTGCCAGTTCGCTGAGATATGAAAGCATTCAGGTAGTGCTGACCAGTCTTAGGTGATAATGTTATTTACCTGATCACTTAGGCATGAAAGAACACAGTTAGTATCAGTAAATGACGTTAATTAGTAATACTAATTAAGATACTTCTGTCTTGTCAGAAAGCATGAATTTTAAACAGGGTTGTTATCAGTACTTCAAAAATAGATTCCATAAAGAGTGATTCCATTAATCATAAATGAATAATTGAATCTGTCTTTTGGGACCAAGGGTCAGGGCCCAGAGAGAGAGAGAGAGAGAGAGAGAGAGAGAGAGAGAGCTAATTAGAATGATATATTTTTAGCACATAAGATTATGTTTTTTGTATATTTTTATAGCGCAAAGTTATATTTTCATATAAAAGTCTCAACTATTGTACATTTTTTGTACATTTTTTTTAATTTTTAATTGGTTTTAATAGATAAATTCCGTCTCATTTGACTTTTTATTCTATCCGTCCGTTATTGGCTTTATGGAACAAATCTAAAATGATAAGTGCTATTTTCTGGTAAAAAGGATTCTTGTGTGTTGCACCATTATACTGACTATTTAGTATAATAATGTAATAATTTATTTAATATAATAAAATTTACTTGAATGTTCAGATGGATGTCATATAGATAATTTTAAACAAGTGTGGAAAAAAGGGGGAGGAAGGAGACCTACCACTTCGGTAGCAGCCAGCTCAGTTGGTAGAGTGTCGACTGTCCGCTCCAGAAGTGGAAGGTCGCGGGTTTGGTCTCTGGCCGGGTCTGATCCAAAACTTGAAAAAGGGTAGTGACTATTCACTTGGATCTGCTTTTGAGTAAGACAATGGTAATATTTTTTTAAACAGTTCTACCAGATTTATAACAGTAGGAAATGTCGCTAGTTCTACTGTTTCAATTTGTAAAGAGTACTATTATTATAATATTTAACATGTGCACCCCCTTTTCTCTCTCTCTCTCTCTCTCTCTCTCTCTCTCTCTCTCTCTCTCTCACCGGGAATTGAATTAATTTCTACATAATGAAATTATTTTATTTAACATTCTGATCGTTTCCCTCATAAAACAGTCATTTAAGTTAAATGCGAGATTTTGAAGGATAGATTAAGATTATAACAAATTATCATTAAAACTCGTCCTTTCATTTTGTACAGATTATTAAATGTCGCTCGTACAATATTAAAGTTGTTTATCAAACAAGGAAATAAGTATTGGTATTACAACAAAAATGTAACTAAATTATAAAAGAAAATTTTAAATAAAATTTACTTAAAAATATTGTTTTAATTTCAAGAATTATTGAAATATTTTAATAAAAAAGAAGTAGTATGATTAAGATTATACAGATAGAAATGTATATCTGATCGATAATTGATCTTTATAAAAGTGATGTTTGCCAGTCAGATAAATAAGTGTATTACAGGTAAAGGTTTGATATGCCCATCTTCCTTTGATCTTTAGTCAGTTAGATTAACCTAAAAATTATTCCTCTCAAGAATGAAAGAGCAAACTATAATAATAATAATAATAATAAAATATTTTTAAAATGGAGTAAAACATTTTATTTATATATTTTATTATTAAATCTGAAAGATTTAGAACTAGTCACGTGATCCTTAGGCTATCGGGTACTGATATAGTTTAAAAATATAAGATGCATATACATGTCTTCCGTGGCCTAATGGATAAGGATGTAGAGTCAGGAAAGGATGTAATCTGGGGAACTAAGGGTAGTGAGTTCAAGTCCCGCTGCGAGCGAAATTAGGTAAGTAAATTTGTAATAAATTCTGTGTAATAATGTGTTCATCTTTATGTATGATTTCAGGACTACTTGCAAAACAACCAAAATTAGTATAAATTGATAAAGAAAAATGATTAAATAAAAAAATTCATTTTTTATAAATTTACAAATTTTATAAATAAATAAAAATAAAAAAAAATCAAATAAATTTTTTTTTAAATAAAACAATAAAATAAAATAAAAACAGTATAATAAGTTAAATAATTATATTTAACATAACATTTATATAAATTTAAAATTAAAAAAAAATGTAAAGAAATTTGTTTTCTGTGTTTATTAAACGAATCCTTAAAGATCCTTAAAGCCGCCTTAAAGATCCTTAAAATTTCAGTTCCATTAAGGATCTTTAAGGATGTCCTTAAAGAGACCTTATAGACAAATTTAAGGTCCTTAAAGCCCCCTTAAAGATCCTTAAAGCCCCATTTAATGAGTCTTTAAGGGGGCTTTAAGGATCCTTAAAGGTCACTTTTCTTCTTCTGAACAATTGCCTGCGTGGTGTAGTGGATATATGTCGGGACTATTATTTCTTCCATATCTGCTCATGTAAGATAGGGTTTTTCCCTATGTGAGATACGCGTATCTCACATGACCACGTGACCTTTAGTGACGTCACAATCAAAAGACAATTACATGACGTCATCATATGGAGAACATGACGTCATCTTGCGGGAAAATGACATGCAATTCTTCACAATTTAGAAATTTTGAGTGCGTTTCAAATTATAAATATTGGATTTTTTAATCAACTACTTTGTTTTGTAGTTTATACATTTTGTATAAACCAAAATCCGGTACGATCTATCCAATGGTCATATTTATTTTAAAGGAAAATGTCGAATTACAAAGTTAGATTTTACAAACATGGCGTCGATGTCTATGATCATCGGACCTGAAGCCAAATATTGGCACTAAAATGGAAGAAAAATAATCCATTATGAGTTGATCCATGTAGGATAGGGAAATCTCACCCTCGGGGTTGAACATTTCTGGTCAGAGACTCGGCAAGCCTCGTCTCTGACTGAAATGTTCAACCCCTCGGGTGAGATTTCCCTATCCTACATGGATACTCATAATGGATTCTTATAGTCTTATGTTGTGGGTTCGTATACCCAAAATGACATTTTCTTAATTCATTTTAATAAAATGTATATTTTACGGCTTCATTTTTTCTTTTATCTTATTTTGTGTTAGAATGACGCTATAATATTTATTTCTGCAACAAATAACAAAATAGAAATAAAGACATGCACATACATTTGCTTAATACAAATATAACATATACAACGATATTACTGTCCCGTTTCAGGCCACGTGTCATTTTCGGTGTGTTTCCTGAACGATAAACACGTACTAGTAAATAAAATGCCAAAACATTAAACTGTTCAAAGTGCAATCTTTGCACGAAAAAATGCCATAGATGAATAGTCGGGGTAGGTTTCATATGTGATAAATGTCACTAGCTGAGCAAGACTGAAGATCATGAGCCGTGGTTCCTCCAATAGACTTGATATCTGAATGTATAGACCTACTCATTTTGAGTTGCGGCAAATCAAATGTCATTTGCTTTATTTTCAAAGAAAAAGTTCCCTAACGAAACTTGCACTAATTAAGGCAAGAATAGTCATTTTGTCAAATAAGGCACGTCATTATAAAAACAGGAAAAATGTTATTCATATGAAACGTATATATTTACACAGAGATTTGTTTATATGTGGCCTCAAGTAATGACGCCTATAGAGGCTCGAAAAGTGTGTAACCTAGTTTCTTGCGTATTTATTCCTATAGGCGGATAGCTCGGCGTTTTGAGAATCATCCTTTCCCGACCGATTCACAGTTTACTACAGAGTAATAAATACAAGGTTACATCGCCGAAGTAAAATTGTCGGAATAGGTAACACATTTGCCAGACAAGGAAGTCATGTTTCGTGACTTAAATAACTTGGGTACTTTCTTTGAGTAATTCATTCAATATTATTTAAAGATAATGTCATAATGTTATAACGTAACTGTTATCCACATTGAACAATTTCTTTTTTGAAATTTTGGTGTTTTATTGTTTTGTAAATAAGTGTTTTTGCAAGAGTTATTTTATCAAATGAATTGAATCAAATTTTATGCCACGGTCCGTGTGTTATTCAAATTACTTAACAACGAATATAAGATTCTGTTTATTATATGATATAATAAAACCCAATTTCATGTAAAGCGTTTTCTTGGCTATAAGATAACAGTTGCAGTCGCGCTGGATAAAATATGATGACATAGCATGTAGAGTAATCGTATGACTTCATTCATTAAAGACATATGAGTTATATTACATTTGTACATGTTTGTAATTTTTTATTGTTGTTACATTTTTTGATGATTATGCAATTTATAAATAGATATATCATCAGCATATACGAGGGGAAAAAGCAGAGTATTCAGCCAAGCTGAACACAAAACTTCTTTAGAAGTATTTACGTATTTAGAAAAGAAAATAATACATCACTACTCTAAATTTTTCAAATGCACTTCTTACATATATAAATCAACGATTGAAATTCACAGAGGAAGGATCAAATGACATAAAATTCAAGTTGATATAAGCGAAGTACAATGTATACGGTTTTAACACTCATGCCTAATCTACTGATCAGCCAGCTGATGTTGTTAAATGGATAAAGAACCTAAAATGGATTATGACCGACTTAGTCGCTGTCCTTATGGATTGTGATATATCGCATGGAAGTGTTTATGAATATTTTAGCAATAATTTATTATATATTCATTGGCCTTGCGTTTCTCCCATAACTTCCAGTTTGAGACTTTTGGCATTCATAAGACTATAAAATGCCAAACGACCGCATCACAGCGTTTGAATATTAATATCAGCTATACACATTCCCGGGGAACTATAACCTGGTAAACAAAATGGCTGCCCCCATGTTCCCCGGTGGATTACTTCTTGGAGTATCGACTGTCTTTGTGTTTGATGATCAATTCGTTTTTCAACTTCAAAAAGTCTATATTTGTAGGAACTTTTTACCACCGAATTGGATAGCCATAAGATGCATGTTGCGATTTTTTCAGGATCATCGGATATGCCTTTGAGCCTGTTCAGTGGATGTGCACTTAATCAAAGACAATATTGCTGACGCAATACACAACAACGTCACGTAATATAGGTATTACGTCGTAAACATTCGTTTGACTCTTGCACGTTCAATTTCGTGGTCGAAATGCTCGGAAATATAATCCAAGAATTGAGTGCAAATTAACGCTGAAAATGAATTCGAAAACTTTGAAAAAAAATATTTTAATAAAAATTTAACAATTGAATTGTTTTGACATGGCGTTCATAGTAAATATGAATGCCAAACCTTTGCACGGCAAACCGATCATAGCGCATTATTTAAGTTTGTCGTGCAAAGGTTTGGCATTCATATTGACTAAGAACGCCATTTCAAAACAGTTGTCAATTGTTAATTATGAACTGGTCGAGGACAGAGATATGGACCGTCACTTTGATATAACTCGAACCGCAGGCGAGATCCATATCAAAATGAAATAGATCTTCATAGTGCCTTGTACATAAGTAATTATAACTTTTATTTCATTGAACCAAACCCAATCATGACCATAGGAGTTACACAGATACAATGGAGACCGCATTACTCAACTTGCACGAACTTATTATTTCCATTTGAATTAAACTGCTGATGTATCAAAACCATTATTAAAAGTTTTTCCTGATGACGCAGAGTTATCAGGTAACACATTACTTCGTTTCAGTCAGCGATTAAAATTAATTAACATTTGTTTTTGTTTTAATATTAGTATTGATCCTACGAAAATCAGCTAAACAACACATGTAAAGCTGTCAAGGTCAATCATGTGCACCAAAAGAGCATCCGTGCTAGGGTTCCGAAAAACCCAAGGAAGGAATATGCTATTTCCACAGCGGCGTTCTGAGAACAATGCCTCAGAAATATTTCATAAAATATATACATGTACCGTCACAACATGATACAACAGAATTTTTTGAATTTTTTAAAATTTAGATTCAGCGCATTAGTCTTCAATTTTGGTTCGAATTTTGTGAACTCTTGTGCATTTTTTGAAAGATAAGATACAAGTTAAAATAGTTTGAATACTAAATATAGGGCCGTTATCGTTATAATTTGTATGGAATTTTGAATAATAGAGTATTTGACAAATATGCGTGAGAAAGTTAGTGGTGTGCGTGTTCAGCGTGATTTAATATCAAAATAGGTGATTCATACCCGCAATACGCGAGACTTGACAAGTTACATATTATGAAACACATCTTGGTATGTCGCTCGGAAATCGTCATTGAGAACCGACTAAGCTGATAATTAACGTATCGGACGGATGAACCATAATATTTCTAATGAAAAGTCAAACGGACAGGCCAGTGTTGTTTCGCGGCCTATACTATCTAGTCAGTATGAGAGCCCATCGGATGTTGACTTATTGTCAATTTTCTGTTTAAAGATACATGTATAAACAAGATTTGCAGGCACAATGATTTTAACAAATCCACCACAAACATACCGACACATGTTCAAAACGCAACCCCAAAGCACAGCAAAAACTTTGGAAACTGGCAAATTACGATAAACACGTGAACTTTCAACCAGGAATTGAAGCTGGGTGCTCCGGAATGGTAAGAACTTCCAGTCTAGTTAGCTTCACCCGTCAAGTAATATCTTGCAAATACAAAGACCTAAATTTATGAACAATGCTCAGAGGATATCACAAACTCAGTAGGCAATGATTGTGTATTATTGTCAGAAATATACTATTGTCTGAATTTGCTGCAAGTTGAAAATTGAAATTCCTCAAACACTAAGGCATACTCCCTCTGCAAAGTATATCCTGAACTAAATTTAGTAAAAATATATTTTGGTCCTTTGGTTAATTTTTTTACAACATCTTGAAAACAATTTTGGTTTGGAATTAATAATTTTGGTCCAAACACTGCTGATGAGGAATTGTATTCCGAAACGGCCGTTTAGTGCTGTAAAATTAAAACTGCAGCTGGTATAATATGTATAAAATATGAAATATTCATTATATTGATTGATTTGAACAGAATGTGTTGAATATTTTTAAATAAACAAACACAAAACATGCATTGAAAGAAAGGGACATAAATTGTCATGGTAGACCTGTAAATAATATTTCCATCTGAAACGGCATACAGTACAAACCTGTCAAAAGTTTAACACTGAGCTAACGAATTACAGTACAAACCTGTCAAAAGTTTACCACTGAGCTAACGAATAACAGTACAAACCTGTCGAAAGTTTAACACTGAGCTAAGGAATTACAGTACAAACCTGTCGAAAGTTTAACACTCAGCTAACGAATTATAGTACAAACCTGTCGAAAGTTTAACACTCAGCTAACGAATTACAGTACAAACCTGTCGAAAGTTTAACACTGAGCTAACGAATTACAGTACAAACCTGTCGAAAGTTTAACACTGAGCTAACTAATTACAGTACAAACCTGTCGAAAGTTTAACACTGAGCTAACGAATTACAGTACAAACCTATGGAAAGTTTAACACTGAGCTAACGAATTACAGTACAAACCTGTCGAAAGTTTAACATTGAGCTAACGAATTACAGTACAAACCTGTGGAAAGTTTAACACTAAGCTAACGAATTACAGTACAAACCGGTCGAAAGTTTAACACTGAGCTAACGAATTACAGTACAAACCTGTCGAAAGTTTAACACTGAGCTAACGAATTACAGTACAAACCTGTCGAAAGTTTAACACTGAGCTAACGAATTACAGTACAAACCTGTCGAAAGTTTAACACTGAGCTAACGAATTAGTGCCGCCAAAAAGGCAGTTATCTCTGTCCCTAATTTTAAAAATCTCGACACATAGTTGCTTTTTATCTTTCGGCAGCGTTTTGGTCTCAATCTATCTATATCTCGCCGACTCGACAATCGATAGTTCACTTCTTTTCGTTAGTTTGACGTTAAACATTTGACAGGCATGTACTATGCCAAGGCACACCGAGGTAATATCAAAACTTCTAAACTTATTTTATGTTAAGCATTAATACCGAATTATCATATCAACATTAAAGAACAGAAGGTTAACACTTTAGATATTGTTTAAATATGAAATTCATCAATAACTAAGGTATACTCCCTCATGCAAAGTATTTCCTTAGCATTTGGTAAATTTGTTTTCCTGTGGGTATCTTAACAACTTCTTGAAAAAAATTGTTTTTACAATTTTGGTCTAAGCACTACTAAAGAGGAACTGTATTCCGAAACGACTGTGTAGAGATGTTTAATTAAAACTGGTATAATATGTAAGTGGAGCAGAACCATAGCTAATTAATGTAACAATGAATTAAAGATGTTCATCTAGTCGCCTACCATGGCATTTTCAACAGTAAATGTCTAATCGCCCATTAATTGCCTTGGAAGCTTAGCCATATTGTAAGCGTAAAATGAAAAGACGAATTACACTTAACAAGTGCGGCTCAAAATTGGGAATTAAAGGCACACGAAAAAATGGGACTTTTCAGGATAATTTTGGATTCAAATACATCATATAAACAATATTTGTAATGCTGTTCATAAAACGTTTCAAGGGCGTCGATAAGCATAGGCTTGCAATAATTTATTAATGAGTAGCTTGCTTCGTTGTATAAAGTTCAGTAGTGGGACAATCTCTTCTATAGCGTATTTACTGTGAAAATACACCATAAACAGGAGAACCGGGTATATTGTTGTATTGGAAAAAGTTGACAATAGAATATTGAAGTTTTCAATTTTGTTCCTTAGTTTGAAATGTAACCTTCCGTAGGTTGCAAAGGATAAAGAACCGTTGAAACGAGACTGCTATATCATGAAACGTTTAGAAAAGTTAAGTATTATTTTAATTGACAATATTGACAATAACGTTGTTTAATTTATATCTTGCGTTGGGGATAAAATTTACAAAAATGAAAGTCTAAAACAGTTTATTAATATCGAACTAATATTTTATTGAACAATGTTTAACAGCAACGAGTTAAAATTACTTTGCCAGTTTTCATTTATTACTAAACCTGTTTTAATTTTACAACACTAGACGGCCGTTTCGGAATAAAATTCCTTACAGTAGTGATCGGACCAACCAAATCTTTACTTTGCTTATTTAATTACGATTTAGACATGAGCTGGTGTATTTGTATTTGGTATAACTAATATTAGTATAGTCAAACTACATTGACCTGTCTGCTTGACCTTTTATTAGGAATATTCATATAGGAGGATCCATCCAATACATGGGTAGTGTTAAGATCCAAGTTAATACATACACAATGAACACGTTCACTCTATGAGGTGAGTATATCTCATGACATATAAAAATATAATCACCCTACTCCCTATACATAGATGGACTTGGCCCATGATAATTTTTTAAATGAAAGGTCAAGCGGACAGGTCATAGTTGTTTACCTATATCTGTAGGGTTTTTCGTTTGTTGATTGTTTGGCAACAATAAGACGCGTTATAGATTTGTCATATACCATTTTTTGAATGTATTTTAATTAATTTTGATTAAATTAAAAAAATGGTATATGCCAGATTTATGAAGATATAAGTTATAAGCTGCAACATGGAAAGGTATCTTTGTATTTGATTTTAATGTAAGTTGAATGTGGTATTAGGGATCCCCTAATGGCAAAAGTACTGTTATCTATCCAAACGGTGAAACCACTGGACGTATAAAATAGGGGGTTTATAATCACTCACAACAATATGTCTTGTGTTTTGCTTTCTCTTTCAATGGCTTACAGATGTATTGTTTGCATTCGTTGAACATGTACATGTTTTAATTTGCAAAATTCTGCTTTAAAAAATAAACAACATTATTAAAATTAAATTTTGTGTATTTTAAAAAATCATAATTATTACCTGAGAATGGTGTATGTATTCTTTAGCAGAGGATAATAAGTTCCATTATTAAAAGACAAAACTACTTTGTGATATGTCATAACGTTTCTCGGCAACAAATAGTTCTGTAAAAAGACCAGTCACAAAAATGTACAATTTGCTCAAGTCTTCAGTGCTCAAATTCTATTACCATATTTGGTCAAAAATTAAATATGTGTTATATATTCAATTATGTTAAGACGACCACTCTTATAACGTGTTTTCATCTGTTCGCTTTTTAAGTATCGTTGATTTAATGTTTGAAATAACTTAGCTGTTAAAATACTTTTGTTGATATTACGAGCATTGTGATTGGCTGGATATTTTGAATATATATTCCGACACACAACAGTACCTAAACATTTCATATACATGCAGATTATAATGCATATGCAAACTTTTACAGCAACATTTAACAAGGTAGGATATGTTGATTTAAGACAATAAGTTTGAAGAATTTATAAAAGAAAAATGGATATAGCATATTTACTTCTCCAATTAGCAATTGTGTTTTCAATCAGTAATGAAACAATGAAAATCAAGACACAGTCAAATGATCTCGATCTTTATTTACGAAAATTTCTTAGATCAGAATATTATAAAATTACTCATTTGCGAGAGGTGTCTTCGAATAGACTTCCACGAGAAACAGTTAAAAAGGAAACACCGTTTCAGGAAGACAGGAAAACAATTGAAAACGAAGCTAGGGGTAACGTCGGAATACAGAAACAGCACGGCAATCAAATACATGTATCCAGCTTGTTAAGTGGTAGGGATCAGAAACGAGGTAAATACGTCAAACACGGACCAGAAGGAACTCAACAAGACATTAATGCCTTAACGTCATCGTCAACAAAATACAAAAAACAAAATTGTCACAAGCTTTAAACAGTCGAACCAATGGTTCCTTAATCTGAGTAAAGCGCTGCGTGCACGCCGTGGTGCTAAAGACTGTTTAGAAAGGGATCCTGTAGAAACAACTTGTATCAAGATATTCCAGTCTGTTACTGTGATGATTTATGTAAGATTTTTAACGACTGTTGTCATGACAACGATGCTGCTACAACATTAATAGATATTAACAAAATTAAATCAAATATAAAATTGAAATACACATCATGTGTTCATTTATTACCTACTTCTACGTTACACGGCTACGTTTTTGTGACAAAGTGTCCAGAAAATGTATTAAGAAAAGATATAAAAAATGAATGCGAGAAAGAACGAACAGATAACGAAATACCCGTGATTGGACGAGACGGATTAACTTATAAAAATATATATTGCGCCATTTGTCATGGCGCAAATGTTTATCAAAGATGGAATGTGCATTTTATGTTTGGTTGTGACGTCGGAATTCAGGATTTGATGCATATCGCATTTCTTAATGAAATTCTTGAATTGTTTAGAAACAGATCATGCTCTTATACCGTTTCAACCCCTAAAATGGCGCCTAGACCTAGAGTATGCTGGGAGTTAGCTTACAGCAATTTTACAAATGTGGCTGACAAAATTCTTTGTGAGCAGTATCAACACAACTTATATCAAACCTACACATGAAATCATACGAAATATTTTTTGTACACCTAATATTTATAAAATGCATGTTACATGCATGTCTCCAATGAATGAATCTACCAAATTTTCCGCTCGACGAATGTCTGCCTTATTCAATTTAAATCTACCCGTGAATACTGAGAATAAACACTGTATTGAGATGAAATGGTAAGTACATATAGTTATTCATGACGTTATATACGACGGGTGTTGGTTGAGTGAATGGGGTTTAACGTCCCTGTTAAGAATGTCAAACCCACCCGGGGTTAATTTTAGTTGTTAAATAATCAAAAACAAACATACATTCAATGTCCAACAAACGTACCAATCCATGTTCAAATCACAATCTACCACTGTGGTTGCCCGTAAGTGGGAGGTCGTGGGTTCGATCCCTGGCCGGGTTTGACCCAAGACTTGAAAGTGGGTAGTCACTGTTCTTTTGCCATTTACTCGGCATTACGAAATGAAAGTCACGGTTCTTTCGGATGGGAACTTAAATAAACGAGGTCCCGTGTCACGGTGGGCTTGTCACGCTAAAGAACTCTGCTGTATAATGCATCAGCCACAGGTAAAATGTCTGCACCTTCGCCTACAGCTGGCGACGTCTTAATATAAGTGAAATATTCTTGACTGGGACGTTTAACACCATTACTCAATCACTCACTCACTCAAATCACAATCTCATAAGAAGAAAAAACTTAAATAAAACATCAAGATGTATACAAAAAAGTCCAACTTTGAAGATAAATAAGGAATGTCTTGTATTTCTGTACAGAAAAAATAGTAGGAAAATAAGTAGAATATATTATGTTATAAATGTAAATAATTTTATATCGATGCGTAATTATCAATTTATTTTTGTACCAGTTTGTTTGTGTTAGATGTAAATATAAAAGTACACTATTAAATTTGATTTCAAATTTATAAATGTTGTTAATGCGGCACACAATCAAATAATCCTTTCAAAATATATTTTTACATTGTATAATAATTTAAAGACTTTTACAGTTGTTATATATTTCTTAAAGATCCTATTTTTAAAACAAAAATCTAACAAACAATAAAGTCTAGGTTTTCGGTTTTTTGACAATTAGGGCGCTATTCTATCACGAGTATCTTTTTGGTTTTGTTACTTGCAGGAAAGATGCAAATTTGAAGCTGTAATTGACAATTGTGAATTGGACATGCATTTTAGTTTATTGACGAATGCGACTTTGGATATATGTCATAGAATATTGGGCATTAGTTACATAGTGATGAAGCATTTAGTTATCCCGTGGCAAACGAAAAACTCAGAATTACATGGAACATGCTACACTAGTGTTACGAACAACGCTAATGTTTCCCAGTGTTTTAATCCTGCAACTTGTTCTAAGATGCACATAATTTGCACTTTACTGTAAATGGAAGGATAAATTTTCATGAACTTACTAAATTTTATGAAGGATTAAGGCATGTGAATTGGAATTATGTTGAATATTATCAAGCACCACTACAACACACTGTTACTACATTTTATTATATTGCAAATGATGATGTTCGGAAAATATATATCTAACACATGACAATTTTTATTATGATCCAGAAACAATGAGAGAATATCTGAATGTATTGGAACGACAAATCAAGAATTTAGATATTACTTTTACAAATGTCCCACTTTATCTAGAAGTTATGGGTTATCATTATAATAATGAGAGCGATTTAAAAGGTGATATTAAAAAATTCAAAATACTTTCAATTTTATTTAATATGACTTTGGATAGAACTCACTTAACCACAAAGACAACAGAAACATTTGTATTCCATTGGAACAATATCCAGATTATTGCAACTTATGTAATTTTGGGTATGTCGACTATATTTTTAATTAGCACTTTGGTTATCCATAAATGTATTAATCTGTCTGGAAACAGTGCAGGAAAACTGTCCGAACATTTCATAATTTCTATGATATTTTCTCATTTACTATTCATATTTGGAATTGGCGCCAATGATTATCACTTAATTTGTTTTGTAATTGGTATCGCATCCCATTACGCCTGGCTATGTTGTTTTACATGGATGACAACGTATACAGTTACACTCCTCAAAGCAATGCATAAACTCAAAGTGAATCCAAACACATCAATGACAAGTACTTTCTCTGTATACAACTACATCATAGGTTACTGTTTCCCCTTACTTATTGTGGTCCCGTCTGCTATATTTGACTTTTATACTTCTAAGATAGGTTATGGCGATGACGTATGTTTCCCATCGTATTATCCAAACAACATAATTGTCTTTATTGGTCCAATTTCCGTATCAATAGTTACAAACTTTGTTGCAATGATTGTTGCTGGATGTCTTATTTATAAATTTCAACAAAGTATTAACAATATTTCATCGGCAATAGATTCACGTTCATATTGGCCTGTTTATCTGAGATTCTTCATATATTCTGGGTTGTCATGGTCACTGGGGATCATTGCCGAGGCAACAGACCAAGATATACTTCGCATGTTGTTTATTGTTTTAGCTGGCTCTCATGGCGTTATGTTCAGTGTATCCATACTTATTTCAAGTCAAGTCCGAAGTAGACTGAAAACACTGAAACAAAAACATATCTTACCGATCACTTTTCTCTTGAACATCGGACATAGTTTTCATTTATCTTTGTTAATAATCAAAAACAAACATACCAAATCCATGTCTGAATCACAATTCAGAAGCAAAGTAAAAACTTTGGAACTGACAAGTCAACTTCCACCAGGGAAGTGAGACCGGTTGCTCCGGAAGGGTAAGCACCTCCTGTATAGCTAGCTACACCCGCCACGCGTGTAATCAAAATTATGTGAAAGGAACATGTGACGTCAAAAATATCAGGGCAATCCTGGACACAGAGACATCAAACTTATAACAATACTGTGATAACGAATGTAAAACTTTTTAAGGCCTTAATAAGTCTAGGCTTGCAATATAACTGAGTCAACAATTTATTTGCAAGAAATATGTAACAAATTAGACTGTATTTTTAAATGTTGTAGATGGTTTGATTTACATATACTGTATGTTATATATATAATGTAATAATTGTGTTTAAATGTTTTAAATGTGTTGTTGTTTTACCTATATGTGTATTATAGTTGGAAATCTCCAAAAACATTCGGACTGCAAAATATTTCTTTTTATTAATTATGTGAATTTTTCGACTTGATCATAATTTTTTCCTGTCAGCGACAATTTAGGTACATCTTGTTTATTTTCGCATCACGTAAGAAGACAAAAGGGATCTGTTATGGCTTTTTTAATCAAAAGGCATATAACATTACATATTATGCCAGTGTTAATTTACTAGATTTACTTTTATTTTCGGAATTTAATTCCTCATCAGTAGTGCTTGCACCAAAACTGTGAAACAAAATGGAAAAATATCCAAAGGGACAAAATATATTTAAATAAATATAGCTAAGGAAATACTTTGCATGTGGAGTATCACAGATTTTTGTTAGATTTTAACTCGCAGCAAAAATAAAAAGTATATTTGTGACAGTACAAAAATGCTACACATAAATGAGTCTGGGGGATGCAAACCGTCTTCATAAAATGTTAATACATGTTAAATCCTAGCAGGAAACCAGACATGACGACAGAATCACCAGTCATGTCGTTGAAGAGTGTGATGTCTCTGTATCCAAAATTACCATGGCTATATTTTACGGCCAATAGTTCCTGTCATTCTCAATTTTGAATTTACACTTGCGGGTTAACTAGTGATACAGTAGGTGCTTAACCTTCCCAAGCGCCTAACCTCACTTCCGTGGTGGAAGTTCACGTGTTTAACGTAATAAACCAGTTTCAATTTTTTACTTTGTTTTCTGATTGTGATTTAGACATGGATTGGTATGTTTCCTTTTAATTACATTACATGTACAGTCTAACCTACCGTAAGGGCCACTTCTATATAAAGAACACCAGCTTATAATGGCAGTAGAATTGTATCCCAATTGTTCTTTATTTATATTATTTGAACTGTATAGAAAGGCCACATGCCCATAAGGCCACTTTTGCTTGTTCCCCTAGGTGACCTTTATAGACAGGGTTGACTGTAAATATATTGTACTACGTTTACTGGTCAGTAATGGAAAAAAGTCCACTGATAAAACATGATCAATTATCGATTTATTGCGTCATTAAAATGTCTGTTCATCAAAATATAAGTAAAATACAATATGAGGAATTGTATTCCGAAACAGTGGTCTAGTGCTGTAAAATTAAAACTGGTATGATATGTAATACATGTATATGTAATATTTTTATGTGTTTATACTACGTCTTGTTTAATGTTTGTTTTTTGCTAACCACTGTTACATATTAAGTTTGCGAAATAAAGTTGTTGAATTTTTTATTTTATTCTGACAATAAAATCTCACTTTAGTTAACTTTCTTCCATTGTTAATGCCTTACAATACCATTCGAATGTTTTTGTGAATTCTTTGTCACATTTCACACATACTGATTTAAGTGTCTATTCCAAAACATATTCAACAAATTCTAACAACGTCTATATGCCACTTCATCCCGTTACAGTGACATCAGACGTAATTATTCCAAGAAGTTAAAGATAAAAGACATAATGGTTGAACACATTCATACAATTACAAATTTCACGTTGTTATACAATAAAAAAACCATACTAATCCATGTCCAAATCGCAGTTCTGTTGCAAAGTAAAACTTTGGAACAGGCAAATTAGGTTAGACACGTGAACTTCCACAAGGGAAGTGAAACCGCGCTCTTAGAGAATTTATAGCATTTTGATGCTGTTACACCCCGATAACTACATAAAAATGCAATTCAATTCTGAAATAAAAAATAATTGATAATCTTTCCTGTTCAAATGTTTCATGATTATCCGGCCTCATTACCCTGGTGTAAATTTACATGTTAAGCTAAACGTGTCAGTATTTAAGGTTTTTACTTTGGTTTTTGGATTGTAATTTGAACAAGGACTAGTATGTTTGTTTTGATTCAAATAATTATTACTAAACCTGTTTTAATTTCGCAGCAGTAGACGGTGGCCGTTTCGGTATAAAATTCATAACCAGTCGTTCTCGAACCAAAATCTATGGAAATCCAAATACATGTACTAGTATTTTTAAATGGTTGAAATGAGAAAAATAGAAGGACAAAACTTAATTTTACCAAAGCCACATAAAACAATTCATTTGTATGTTGAACATTGAGTACACTGTCAAAGTATTTAATTTTACCAAAGCCAGATAAAACAATTCATTTGTATATTGAACATTGAGTACACTACCAAAGCCACATAAAACAATTCATTTGTATGTTGAACATTGAGTACACTACCAAAGCCACATAAAACAATTCATTTGTATGTTGAACATTGAGCACACTATCAAAGTATTTAATTTTGCGTGTAATTTTTTTAAATTGAATTAAGACATATCGCGTAGATAATTTTTCGCGTTTTTTTAAAATATGAACTATAACATAATAGGCATAATTTTATTTTCACTCGGTATTATTTTTTGCGCAAAACAAACGAACGCGAAATAGGCCAAAATTAGTACACTGCCAAAATAAATACGTTTACAGTAAGCTTAGTTTTTGAGGAATTTCAAAATTTGTGATGAAGATACTTTTGATAAACAGTGTGTATACAGCGGTATATTGAATTTACACATATCCGTGTAGATAACTTTTCGCGTTTTTCAAATATGCACTATAACATAATAAGCATAATTTAATTTTCACTCGGTATTAATTTTCGCGCAAAACAAACGAATGCAAAATAGGCGAAAATTGGTACACCGCCAAAATAAATACGTTTACAGTAGCTTAGTTTTTCAGGAATTTCAAAATTTGGGATTCAGAAACTTTTGATAAATAGTGTGTATAAAATCCTCAGAAACTAAGGTATACTCCGTTATGAAAAGTATTTCCTTACCTAAATTTGGTTAAATATATTTTGGTCCTTTGGATATTTTTTCTAATCCCTTCATAAAATTTTTGTTTCAGAATTTTGGGCAAAGCACTACTGATGAGGAATTGTATTCCGAAACGAACACCTACTACTGTAAAGAAAACACTGGCATAATATGTTATAATCTCCCTAAACATTGTATTGTCTTCTGGGTAAACGATGTGCTCGGGGATGCTTAGTGAACTGTTATTAATCTCATAATAAATTTGGACCATAGTTTGCCAGGACCAACGATGTCATTAATATGTATCCGTAAACGATAAATGTCCCAGGTAGAAATGAACTTTAATCCAATGGGTTATATTCACCAATTATAAGTCGGTATACGGGAAACACTTACGTCAGACAATTCCAATTTACGGAATGAATCCCATATCTGCGAGCAAGACGTAAACAACAAGATTAATTAAAAATTGTACGATTTAAATACATTATCCTACTATGAACAATGGTTTACTGTATATCGGCGTATGAGAAATATTGATATATATAGCTATGTTGACACATACATCTTCTTTGCTCGAGTTTGTTTTCATTGGCTTATTATTTAAATCAAGCTTACAAGGGTCTGCATAAGCAATATAATCTTGACTTGGATGAATAGATCACTTCAACATAATAAAATAAAAACATACTAATTCGTGTCTGAATCATAATAATCATAATCATAATCAAGAAGCAAAGTAAAAACTTTGAAACTTAAAAAATCAGTCGTATCTTTCATTTCAAACTCACAAGAAAAAATGATATTCACATAGTCTTCAAATGTAGAACTGTTAAAGGAGAAAGAACATAAATATGTGGAGTTGAATGATTTTGCGACAGTTTTTGCTCCAGATTTTACAAGGGTCTATATAAGCAATATAATCTTGACTCGGATGTAAAACACCATTACTCTAGATTGACTCTACTCTTCCAGAACAGACCGCCTAGATATGAGTGAAAAAATTGACTTGGAGTACAATTTTGCTTTTTCATATTTCACAACTGGCTTTCTTCAATATAACTATAAGTAATTTAATCTTGACTGGGACGTTTACCACAATAACCCAGGTCCAATCTGCGAGAAATGACCGACTAAATATGAGTGAAAGATTCTTGACTGGGGCGTAAACACCATTAATACTTTTCATTATACCAGAACTGCCCTCCTCATTATAGGTACATGTAATGTAACCTTGACTGGGCGTAAATATTAGTACTTAAATCTTATGTTCTAGAAATTACCGTCTACATCTAAATGTACTTAGGGTTTAAAATCATAAAAGAAAAAAGAACTTCACTTTAGAGTTACCACCATGACAAAGCGAAAAGATCTAAAAACACAATTTTTCCACCTACGACCCAGAACTGCTTGCATCAACACATGTTAAAGAATCTTTATTGACATGTTATTAAACGCTTGACCCTACCAAGACTGGCAATCTTGGAACAAATGAAAGAACTTTGGAACGCCACTGATTCTATGGTTGATGTTAGTGATAGTAGGTGGGTTTAGTGAAACACCGTTACTCCACCCATGGTTCCAGAAATAATCTTGACTATGATGTTCCAGTCCATAATCGATATTATCCTATAGATATAATCAGTTTCGTTATTCCGTTTTTTAATTTTAAATTAATTTAATGTTTTTCAAATTAAAATTAAAAAAATCAAATCATTTACTGTTTCCTTTTAAAGAAATATTAAAAATATAAAATGATTTAATACAATTTTCCCGTTAAAGCAATCAAAAGCATAAAATCCCCAAGAGGAAATACTGGAAATGATATAAATGCTACAATTTATGGTGCAAAAACAAGAATTTATGCATTTAACTTCTCGAAAGTTGTAAATCATATTTCTTGCAAAACATATTTTATGTACTCATAAAGATAAATAAGTAAACCTTTAACATTCACTTATGAAAAAATAAGAAAACTTTTAAATTTGCTACTGTTTGAAAAATATCAAGAGTTCCTCATATGTCGAGTAATATATTTAAAACAAAAAATCATTTAACGATTGAACAAGTTTTAACGTGAAATGTCAAACCATGTAAAATATGAATTAACCAATGTCAACAAAAGTGGTTGCAATAATTCTTTTGCCGATGGACTTAGAATCCCCAAAGATATCGTTACCCCGGGAGGCAATAAACAGTATTGTCAAATAAACAACCCCGTTGCACATTAATGTTGATTTTTCAAATAAAAATAAAGATGAATGCATTACTAACATAATATCACAAGGTTAAATTCAGTCGTAGTCGGGTGGTGGTTCATACATGGGATCAATATGTGTTTCATTAATATCGTCGTATAATTCATCAACATGTGTCTCCATGACTTTATCAACGTGTGCCTCCATAACTTTATCAACATGTGCCTCCATGACTTTATCAACATGTGCCTCTATGACTTCTTGTGGTTTTGTATCTTTCACTGGAATAATAAAAACAAGATGAAAGAAATGAAAAATGTTTATTTTATTAAAACCTAATCTGATATTTTTTAACCTATCACTTATCTATAAGATGAAATCATTAATCAAAGGCCAATAGTCAATGAGTATGATAAAATGATGCTGCTTAAACAAACCTAACAAGCTTTTAGTCAATGATTGTTGGAATTGATGCATCTTAAACAACACCTATCAGATAACGATGGATAGTGAATGATTATAGTGAGTGGATGCGGCGACAACCTCAACCAACCAAAGGCTAATACTCAATTGTACTTGCCAGTTGGTGCGTCGTAAGCAAAAACAATCAACCAATCAAAGGTAAAACATAAATGATTGTGGCAAATCGATGCGGCTGCAACGTCAAACAACCTATGGCCAATGCTCAATGGTAGTTGTCAGTTGGTGCAGCTTAGCAACAGCAATCAACCAACCAACTTTCAAAACGCAATGGAAGTGATCACCTGGTACCACTGAAACAACAACGGCCATTAATCGCTGATTGTGGGACTGCAACACTAAACCGTGAATAATGTGTAATAGCCCTCTTATGTTATTAGCATATGTACAACGTTTTTAGACTCTCAAGCACCTGTTTCTCGCACATAGTAAATGTTTATGTGTTTGACCAAGCAGAGCCACGTAACAACCTACTGTGGGAGCGACAAAGAAAAACACAGAAGTAAAACTGCATGTATATATATTGTGAAAGTTTGAATGTTAACTGATTAAACGGTTTTGCAGTTATGAGGGTTACAATTTGTGTGCGGAAGCATAATAATAATAATAATAATTAAAGACGTGCATCAATTTGGTGGAATATTGAATCATTTTGTGGGGACTGTTTGGCCAGTGTTTGTAAATATCATTGATACTGAAATTTAGCTCTGCATGTTTACCATAAAACTGGTTTGACCCTCCAATGATATTAATTTTAGCACACTTCTAGACTCTAACATCTGTATGCATCCAAAAATAGTGATAAATTGCCAAAATATATTGGTATTTCCTTGTCTTCTTGGACCATTTATTAAGACTGACTTGTATTGTTTTGAGTTATTGGTTGCGTTTAATGATGATTTTCAGCTGCTCCAACGCATCCGATCTCACTTCCCTTGTGCCAATTTACGAGTATAACTTAATTTGCCAGTTGCAAACTTTTTTAGTTTGGTTTGCGATTGTTTTTTGTTCATTGATTGGTATGTTTGTTTTTGTTTTAAAAAATATTCAACTCACCTTTCAGTCCTGCCCAACCATGTAGTGTGTCCTTTATTTCTCCGACTTTCTCAAAGGGTTTCACAGACAAATCAAGTATGCCTTCACCGGTAAAACATTTTCTGCCCGTGTTAAGTCGAAAGCCCCCTCTTTTCTGAGACACGCCGTATCGTTTTATATGTTTAAAAAGTAAAGTATAGACCACTTTGTTGCTTTTAGGATCAATTATTAAAATTTTGTAGTCTCTTAACTTTAACATGTATTCTTTCTTAATGTCAAAGAAATGTACCAGTTCACATGGTAATATCTTTATTCGATATGATTTTCCATCATCTAAAATATAAATAGAAATATGTCATGTGAAATGCCAATCGTACTCGTTATATCATTTACCAGTCAGTCATTACAATATCATGTATTTGTTGTCTAGTGTCAGGTCTTTCAAGACGTGGGCCATCGCCAAGGTTCTGCTAACCGCGTTCAAATACCATCTACCCCTTTTTAGTGTAGCATATGAAGTTACATTTTCTCTAGTGTTGCTTCAACATAAGTATGGGTATCCTTATGTGCTTAACATTACACAAATACTGTCCATTTATCGATTTTGTCATTTGTCCATTTTATAAACTGACCAAATGGCATTAGTTTTCGTGTACATGGCTTGAAATAATCAGGACAGTGTAGTGGTGAAATAATCAGGACATAGTAGTGGTGAAATAATGAGGACAGTGTAGTGGTGAAATAATCAGGATATAGTATTGGTGAAATAATCAGGACATAGTAGTGGTGAAATAATCAGGACAGTGTAGTGGTGAAATATACAGGACAGTGTAGTGGTGAAATAATCAGGACATAGTGGTGAAATAATCAGGACATAGTAGTGGTGAAATAATCAGGACAGTGTAGTGGTGAAATAATCAGGATATAGTATTGGTGAAATAATCAGGACATAGTAGTGGTGAAATAATCAGGACATGGTAGTGGTGAAATAATCAGGACATGGTAGTGGTGAAATAATCAGGACAGTGTAGTGGTGAAAAAATCAGGACAGTGTAGTGGTGAAATAATCAGGTCAGTGTAGTGGTGAAATAATCAGGACATAGTAGTGGTGAAAAAATCAGGACATAGTAGTGGTGAAAAAATCAGGACATAGTAGTGGTGAAATAATGAGGACATAGTAGTGGTGAAATAATGAGGACATAGTAGTGGTGAAATAATAAGGACATAGTAGTGGTGAAATAATCAGGACAGTGTAGAGGTGAAATAATCAGGACATAGTAGTCGTGAAATAATCAGGTCAGTGTAGTGGTGAAATAATCAGGACATACATGTGGTGAAATAATCAGGACATAGTAGTGGTGAAATAATCAGGACATAATAGTGGTGAAATAATCAGGACAGTGTAGTAGTGAAATAATCAGGACATAGTAGTGGTGAAATAATCAGGATATAGTAGTGCTGAAATAATCAGGACATAGTAGTGGTGAAATAATCAGGACAGTGTAGTGGTGAAAAAGGACAACGATTGATGCTAACCTTCTTTAGTCAAAAACAAACAAACTAATACAAGTCTAGTCTTACAACTTATCAAGTAATCAACGTATATTCTATTTTCGTAGTCAGCAATGAATCCTATTTCCATTAGCTTTTTGAACAAGTAAAATACCATATATTTCAAAAGCCCTAACAAACTAAGGTATACTTTAATCGTTCAAAATATTGCTTTTGGAATTGTTAAAATACATTTGGTCCTTATATTTTTCTCATTCCATCACCTTAAAATATTTGGATTTCCACAATTTTTGTTTGAGCACATTGAGTGAGGAATTTCATTTCGAAAGGACCGACAGTGCTTAAACTAAAACAAGTTTGTAATATTGAATTAAAAATCATACCTTTCTGTACAGCCATCCTTTTATAATGCTAATACTAAATTCTTAAGTTCACTGTAAACTTCCTGGTTTGATTTTATCCCCCATTATCACTGTCTTTAAAATTTCTATCCTTCACCCTGAGTGTTGTGGTTTAACTTTATTCTTTTTATATACCCCAATTTATGAACTGAAAAGGAATACAATACCCTTACAAATGTATATAGATTATTAACTTAATTTATTGTGTGAAATGTGAATATAATATAGAGATTTTTGTTTGTGTTTTAAATAGGCTACGTCTATGTTAATTCACTCGTAAAAATCTTAATGTTGGTAAAAAACAACCTGTAAATCGAGTAATTTTCGCGTTTCTCGTAAATTCGCTAGAATTACAAAACGCAAAAAAAGAAACTATAATTTTGTTCTGATACAACGCATCTAATACAAACATACCAATCTATGTCCAAGTCACAAACCCCATTCTTATATGTAAACTGGCTATCATCAGACAAACGACAAAAGAATAATACGCAAATATTTTGAAGACACTATTCTTGCGAAAAATAACCGATGTGAAAAGTTCCCGACCGATTCACAGTTTACTATAGAGTAATAAATACAAGGTTACATCGCCGAAGTAAAATTGTCAGAATAGGTAACACATTTGCCAGACAAGGAAGTCATGATTCGTGACTTAAATAACTAGGGTACTTTCTTTGAGTCATTCATTTAATATTATATAAAGATAATGTCATAATGTTATAACGTAACTGTTATCCACATTGAACGATTTCTTTTTTGAAATTTTGGTGTTTTATTGTTTTGTAAATAAGTGTTTTTGTAAGAGTGATTTTATCAAATGAATTGAATCAAATTTTATGCTACGGACCGTGTTTTATTCAAATTACTTAACCACGAATGTAAGATTCTGTTTATTATATGATATAATAAAACCCAACTTTATGTAAAGCGTTTTCTTGGCTATAAGATAACAGTCGCAGTCGCGCCGGATAAAATATGATGACATAGCATGTAGAGTAATCGTATGACTTCATTCATTAAAGACATATGAATTATATTACATTTGTACATGTTTGTAATTTTTTTTATTGTTGTTACATTTTTTGATGATTATGCAATTTATAAATAAATATATCATCAGCATATAAGAGGGGATAAAGCAGAGTATTCAGCCAAGCTGAACACAATAATTCTTTAAGAATTATTAACGTATTTAGAAAAGAAAATAATATATCACTACTCTAAAGTTTTCAAATGCACTTCTTACATATATAAATCAACGATTGAAATTCACAGAGGAAGAATCAAATGACATAAAATTCAAGTTGATATTAGCGAAGTACAATGTACACGGTTTTAACACTCATGCCTAATCTACTGATCAGCCAGCTGATGTTGTTAAATGAATAAAGACCCTAAAAATAGAATATGTCCGACTTAGTCGCTGTCCTTATGGATTGTGATAAATCGCATAGAAGTGTTTATATATATTTTAGCAATAGTTAATTAAATATTGGCCTTGCGTCCATAGTCAATATGAATGCCAAACCTTTGCACGGCAAAACGATCATAGCGCATTATTCAGTTTGTCGTGCAAAGGTTTGGCATTCATATTGACTAAGAACGCCATTTCAAAACAGTTGTCAATTGTTAATTATGAACTGGTCGAGGACACAGATATGGACCGTCACTTTGATATAACTCGAACCGCAGGCAAGGTCCATATAAAAATAAAATAAATCTTCATAGTGCCTTGTACATAAGTAATTATAACTTTTATTTCATTGAACCAAACCCAATCATGACCATAGGAGCGTTCTTTTAAAACGATGTAAGTGTATTGCCCGCTCGGTCCAACGTCACGTAGTGTATTGCCCGCTCGGTCCATATAAACCATTAGTTTGTGACATTTGATCGCTCATTATCCAAAAGTATTGATTGTTGAAAAACTGATCGGTTGAGTCCCTAGAAATCTAAATAGTATTAGCATTTGCTCAACAAAAAGGCTCAAGAGCTGAGAGAAGTGGACCCAATTAGAAATGCTTCTTCAAAACAACTACAATTATCGAAAAATTAAAATTCAAAAATTGTCTTACTTTAAATATGCACCTTTCAGAAGCACCTGTCCACAATTCTGTGGTGAATCTTCGCGTGTTTCACACAATGTGAGAGTTTCAAAGTTTTTACTTTGGTATTATGATTTGGACATGGATTAGTATACTAGAGTACTTGATTTCTGGAGACGGGTTTAAATAAGCTAGCGCTTGTTCTTGAATCCAGTTAAAAGTTTGTTTTGTGTTGTATTATTTGTATTTATTGATGAATAAATATTGTTTAAACTAAAACTACTTGATTTTGATTTCGTGGAAGCGCCTGTGATAATTTGTCAGTTTTTTTAAAACTTTCGTGATTGTGATTTGAACTTGGATTCGACGTATATTTTTCTTTATGATTTCAACACGCTTTTTATCGATTGGCCACTCATATAGGAACAAAATGCGTTCTTAATATTAACTTGATCAATTTAAAAAGATACCAATTACATTTCCGAACAACAATCCTAAGAACCATCTATCTAGATTCATCCTTCATATGTTATCAAAATTGAAAATGAAAGGAACAGGGAATCAAATATATCGAGGGTAATTTTTAATAAAGAGATATTATAGCTACCAACAATATTGTGATGACGGTCATCAAACTTTTTGAGGGCCATGATTAATAAGTCTAGGCCTGCAATATCATTTGTTTACCAATTTATTTGTTAGCAGCTTGCTTCGTTGAAGTAACCGTTGTGGAAACATGCTTTATCGTAGGGTATTGTGAAATAAATACACCATAAGCAGGATTTTGATTGAATGGGGTTATACGTCCCAATTAAGATTATTTCACATATATCGAAAAATCATTAGCTAAAGATGAAGTTAAACTTTTACCTTTGCGGTGCACTCAGGGCAAAGCGCAGGGAAGATTCTTAAATGTGCCACCACTGCCTTGACATATAGTATATTTCTCTTCTGAAGGACCCCATGACTTTCATTTTTAAATGCCGAATGCTTGGGGAAAGAACAGACACTTCCTTGTCAGACCTGACCGCCGGAGTTTGACCCCACGGCCTCACAGTAAATGTGAAAATAAAAAAGTTGAAGTCAGTCATCTCATTTGTGATATAGCTTAAAATGTAACCTTTTTTAGCGTCAAAATTGAGTTACATAGTATAATTATTTGTTTTATCATGACACTCGACACGGCTTCAAGAATGTATCAAATATTTTATTTGTTTTGAATCAAAATTCTCTAGATACGTTTTGTCTGTAGTTTCGAGAGTCTGGTCGTTAAAACTCGCAAAAAAAATATTTCACAAGTTAAAGTACAAAAGAGGACGGATTATTATCCAGGTCTGTAAATCCCATTAATACATTTTTCTCTTCTGTTTGCGTCTCTGTTATATATAATTAAAAGTCTTTTTACAGAATGTGGAGTACCGTCTCTGAAAATATTGTTTGTAAGGCCGTGTAAAATACTGTTCTAAGAACAACTAAAAAAATTACTTAATGTATCGTAATGGTCACTAAATATTATTAGGTCGAATGGCGCCAAGCAAATAAAAAATAAATATTGATATAAAATTGAAAAATGTTGAGACGAAGTTGGTATCATCTTGAAGTTTTCGTGATCTCATTCGGTCCTTCTTACGATATAAGGATATTTATCGTAGACTCTTCGATAGATTTGGATATAACAGTAAAATATAATACTCAAAGGCGTCCATAATGCCACAAGTCCAAGAAACAATGTGTATGGTACAGATATAAGGCGATCAAAGGAATAACCGAGTGTTTTCATATCAAAGGTATGCCCTTCCTACATCTAACGGACATAATAAGGGAGTTTAATGAAGAAAGTAAAACCTCATCGTGCCAAATAAATGAAACTGTTTTTATGGTATCAATTCCCCAGCAAATACTTTTCAAAATATGTACCTGAAAAATAGAAAAAACATGAAATGCTTACCCATGAGTGCTTAGAAATATTTACTAAAGCACGCAAATAATACGTATATCACGATTTGTTTTTCGGCATATCAAAGTGATCATTTCTTCGATGTGGCAGAAGACCACCCTTAACTGGAAATACATTCGCCTTTCAGAGACCCCGGATTCATGCCCGATATTGAATGTGATTATTTGCATTAAGCTTTTGTTTACCCTTTTGCTTTATTGTATATTTGAACTCCATCTATTTAAAGAGGATGTTTATTGCAATACTTCCATAGTTCATAAATGTTTTATGAATTTCCTATCTGTATGGATCTGAAACAACCGTTAATAGATCGAAGAGGTTTGTTTTGCGGCATATTCATACGTTTCAATACTTGGTAAATGGTCATCTTGACACATGCGTTTTATTTTAAATGTTAATGGTATGCTGTTTGTGTCTTTTTGTTTGGCGGGGTTTTGTTACTTGTGTTTTTATTACCCAAACATAATTTAAGTGATGTCCAAGCGCCATTGTTGGGACTCATCGGTTTCTTTTGATACTATGAACTATACATTCTTTGAAAATTATTCAAAATCAAAACAATAGTACCCATGTTAAAGAAAACTGATATAGTTAGTGATACTTAATGATATACTTACATATGTATGTCTATTGCAGCAAGATTCAATATTAAAGACACTCCTCAACACACAAAACATGCACGATAAGGCAAACCAAAATATATCTTTAAAGAAACTTGGACTGACAGTCACACCTGAAAAATTAAAATAAAATGTTATTGGTTTCGACTTGTTTAATTTACACAGATTTTTCTAATATTTACAATAAAAAGAGTTCAAAAGAATAATTACAATGTATGGTTGATGTCATTTCTTTTGTCGAAGCAGGTTGTAATATTTGTATTTGGAATTTGGACTGATGAAATAGTAAGCATATCGCCACGTGTCTCAGGTTTAAGATCCGGCATTGATTTTATGTATGCATTTGTCTGAACTTCCGTCCGGCGTAGTACTGAGATAAATGTGGACCTTTTTGAACATGTAAATGCTAAAAAAACTATTTTTGAATGGATAAAATTGTCATCCTAGAATATCTAGGACAACACATTTTCTCGCATGCAGCTTGATTGCAAAATCTTTATCAACATGATGCAAGGCATTACCAAAATATGCATTAACTTTTTTCACACATTGGCTTTGAATGACAATTTTTTTAGATTTTGTAGGTATTTTGATACAAAGAATTAAACAATTTAACATAAAACAACAACATTTATGAAAATAAGAGGTTTTTTAATTCAGATGTTTAAAAAAAATAGAAGTTGATCGCCATAGTGAAACACATTTGCTATGAAATTAACAAAAATCTTTTTCTGCAGCATGAACGCCGTCTCAAGAAGGCATTACAGGAGCTAAAAGCATTAAAACGTTATCACAGATTTAAATTTGAAAATACATATGGATAAAGATGAATGCATTACCATTCTTATATCACAAGTTCAGTTTTAGTCATAGTCAGGTGGTGGTTCCCACGTGGGATCTATATGTGCGTCATTTATATCGTTGTATACTTCATCATAGTTTGACTCCAAAGCTTCCTGCTTAGTGTTTGTCGCTGAAATATCAAAACAAATGAAGCAAACAGATACTCAGATCTTATATCACACGTGGCTAGATCCGCTAATCCTTCTGGAGCACCCTGGCGTTATTCCCTGGTTTTTAACTTTATCTTACGTTGCAAAACATGTACAATTTAATGTTTCATCTACATATATGTTTGGATAGTTGGGTTGATGGCAGTATAATGTGATTACATGGCCTTGAGTATGTATACATTTAATCCTTACATTGTCTATTTAAATCGTATTTAAATACGAAACTGTTTTTATAAAAAGTCATTACAATTTATGTTTACTAACGGTTACCTGTGATTTCAGTGGCAAAAGTTAGCAGGAATCAAGATAAAAAACATACAAACTCGTGTCCAAATCACACTAAAGCAAAACATAAAACCAGCAAATGAATATAAACACGCAAACTTCCCACCAGGGAAGTGAGGCTGGGTGTTCGAGGAGGGTAAGCATAATCATAGTTAGCTAGTTTCATTTGCCACGTGTAAAATTAAAATTTAAAATGCAAGGAACATGGAACTCTGGTACGTCGAATACAGTCAAACCTGCCTTAAAGCCACATCTATATAAGAGCTATCTGCTTAAAAAGGTCACTAGAATTGTATCTCAATTGTTCTTTATATATATTATTTGAACCTTCACATGCATGAAGGCCATTTTCACTGGTTACCTTGTGTGACCATAATGAACAGGTTTGACTGTATATCCACGGTAAGTTTAGACACTGACCCCGGTTTCAAAAACATTCCCTACCTAATATGTTCCTTTACTTAATCTTGCAAAATTTCGAAACTTCAAAAGATATTCAGGAAATTAAGGTGTCATTTTTAAGTTCACTTATAGATTAAAACATTTGCATTTAGTTTTTACAAAAATATTCATCAGTATTTCCAAAAAGAGATTACCAAAATTACCTAAATTTAAGTTCAGGAAAATCTTAGCTAAGGAATGATTCTAAAACCTGGTTATTTCTAAACGCATAGAAAATATTGTTATATAGCTCCCTCACTTGACATTAATTCCCCTGCAAGCCATACGTCTATTCTTTTACTATTAGTGACCTAAATGTGTTAGTTTTTTTCGTGTCTTGTTTATTTATATAGCTTGCTTTGAGTTATTTTTACGTGTTTTACGTTAGGTTAAATATTTCCAAGTTTATGTTCACTTAAAAATTCTATTCTTTTAAAATAATTCAACCGACCTTTAAGTTCTGCAGACCAGACATGTAATGTGTCCTTAATTTCTTTGACCTTCTCAAACGGTTGTACACAGAAATCGAGTATCCCTTCACCGGTAAAACATTCACTTCCTGTGTTAATTCGGAATCCTCCTCCTTTCTCAGACACACCATATCGTTTTACATGTTTGAAATGTAACGTATATATCACTTCGCTGCTCTTAGGATCAATTATTAACAGTTTGTAGTCACTTAACTTTAGCACGTATTCTTTCTTAATGTCAAAGAAATGTTCCAGTTCACATGGTAATGGCTTTATTCGATATGATTTTCCATCACCTACAATTTTAATAGGAACATTTTATTGAAGTTCAAAACTGTAAAGAGTATATTAATCTGGATACGTTTTATAATTTTTTGCAAACTTTTAGCTGAAATTATACATTCCTTTTGCAACTGCAAGTGGAAAGTTCAATATACACACACACACACACACACACACACACACACACAGTGATTAGTGTATTGAACATCCTCTGCCTAGATGTTAGGTGCGTTAATGAGTAAATTGATGTTTAAAGCCGTATCAGCATTATTTGCAGATATTTGCGGCTAGAAAATGTAGAAGATAAAAAAGTGACCTACAGTGAAGGATGTTGAACATACTGTTTTATTGACATAAAAACATGGCAGTTGAACGTCAAACACATGTAGTCACGATGTTATTGACAAAACAAGCAATACATGTAACAAAACGAAACAGAAAAAAGAAAGAAAACATACGATAAATACATATTGAATCAATGATTTAAAGGTCATTTTTAAATTTCATAAAAGAAATAATCAACTAACTCTCGAGAGCCAAATACACCAACATCTACAAGGGATTGTTTTCTCCGAGACCTTTATCATTCCAATATGACCATGACATACGTTTGGACCATGAAAATGAAAATTATCCATGTAAAGTTTTATGACAGATGTTCAAAGCAATTATGAGATTTTGTCCGGACACCCGGACAACCCGGACAGACGGACCGACAAGATGATTCCTTTTTACCTCCTTCAAATTAGTTTGATCAGAATTTTATTCCGAAATGGCCGTCTAGAGATGATGAAGTTAAACAGGTTTAGTAATAATCTTCTAGTTACAATTATGATAATCTAATGTACACCTCCGAGTTTTGCCGAAATTAACCGAGATCTATCTAGGCTACGTTTTACATTTTACTTTCAGTGACGTCATCTTTTCCTTTAAGCTATTTTATGTGCGACTTTAATCAATACTGATAATTAGTAGTTTAACATGTAATTTAGTTTTAACACAAGACAAGGACGATATTGATCTGTCAATAATGAATCCCACGTACACTTCCTTGTCATTATCTTTTATGACCAGGCATTAAGACAATACCAGCAGGAACTTCCTGGTTGCTGTTCTGTTCATCAACTTTACCTTTTTGTACAGCCATCCTTCTCTTGTAACATCATCGTATATTCAGTTCACTGTATAGGACTCTGTTTGATTGAGCCAACCATTATCATTCTCCTTAAGACTTCTATTCTTCACCAAACCGGTTAACTTACTTCTTTTTAAATACCTACATTTTAAACTTTAAATGTAATACAATACCAACAAAAACAGATACAGTATCAACATATTTAATCTGTTCTCCTGACCCAGACTTTTTAATAAAATAGGGAGGTCTTTGTTTGCGTGTTAAGTGAAATATGTATTTGTAAACACGTAATTGGTATAAATATAAAGATATCTCAAGCACCAACACAAAGTGAAAAAAAATCCCTGTCAAATTTGTCTTCTTTTTTATAGGGGCAAAGTAATGTATATGCATTACGTGTTGTTGAAGCCGGCTTCGTAATATAAGTTATATTTTAAACATAAAAACAAGTGTAATATTATTTTTGATGACTCATGAAATAATAAATATAAAAAGTCATCGGTTTAGTATAATGTAATATTATGTATTAGTTCACATTGTCTGTACAGGGTTATTTACCGTATATCGTATTCATCTTTAATCTAACGTCTAAAATTGACATAAAATATGGGAACATCACTAATTTGTTGTTCAAATATTGTTTTACTGTGATGTAAAAAAAAACGCTTTTTAGAGACAATTTACACGTCCCAACCGATTCTGCCTTAAATGTAGCTTATAATTAGTTAGACTATATACACTAGATACTACTAACTTTTCATTGATAAAGATAATTTCACATGTTTTACAATGATGACATCAATCATTATTATACCCACGCTTAAAAAGTGGGGGGGGGGGTATACAGTGATAGGGGTGTCCGTCCGTCCTGCCGTTACACCGTAGGGTACCTATCTCTTATCCGCATTTCCTCCTAAACCCTTCAATAAATTTTCATGAAACTTTTACACAATCTTTGTGATATAATGTAGATGTGCACCTCCTATTTAAAAATTTGATCCGATGGATTTTTTATGTAGGGGGAGCGGGGGTATTTTTTGTGAGCCTGTGGCTCACAGTTTTTCTATTTTATAAGAGTAAACTAATGTATATGCACAACATCGATATTTGTGCCACACAACAATTGTGTAAGACACAGTTATCTCCCTTGATACAGTTCGGAGAGAAATTACCTTGTATAAAAAGGGTTTTTTCAGGGACAACGAAAATGATTATAATTTAGACATATTTTTGTTGCCATTAAAAAAGTGTCATTCATGAATTTATTTATCTGATTAAATTGTATATTTTACTGTCAAAGATGAAATGCATTATTAAATAAAATAACTAAAATCATTAAAGGTAGGTCTTTTTTTCAGTAACGTGAAAAGTCTACTACAAGAGTTGCCTTACAGTCGCACTCCACATAAAGAAAAACTTATTTCTAATTATGTTGTATGTGCTCCGTTTCCCAAGTTGTTTTTGTAAACAGCTTTTTGCATCTGAATTTTATAAAGGGAGGCCATTGTGACTTTAGCAATTGCTGATGTGTAAATATTTCCTGGCTAGATCTTCTTCTTTTGTACAGTCACAATATTCTATTCACACTTTTAATTAATATAAACCTTTGACTTAGAACGGCGACTAAAGCGAGTCCTGTGGCGTCGTTAAAGTAGTGAGTACACACGGGATAAAATATGTGATACCTGCATTTAAACTCAAGAGAGATAAAATTATCAACCAGTCATTGCAGACGAGATTATATTGGAGTTTGGTGCAAATTTGATATTATACAAGTGTTAATTTTATAAAGTCATACCAACCATCTCAAAATCACATTCTTACAACAACAAAAAATTGAAAATTGCAAAATAAGTACACCCGTAACATCAATCAGGGAAGTGAGGTAGGGTGCTCTGGAAGGGCAAGACTATCATGTTTCACTATCTACAAACAAAATGTATGAAATTGGAATTCAAATTGAAAGGAATATAGAACTAAAGGACGTCGAACATATCCAGGGTAATTTTGGATACAGCACCGGAGCGCCTTGATAACCCCGAGCTTGCAATATCCCTGTGTCATTATTTATTTGTAAGCAGCTTGTTTTGTTGTATAAAGTGGCCGTAGTGGGAACACGCTTTAACATATCGTATTAATGTTTTAACGTACAAGTGTGCATGGTTGAATTCCGATTGCCATAAACAAAATATATCAAGATGGTGTTTCTAAAAATAAACCACTAACCATTCGAAATACATTCGACAAAATACAAATAATATTGATATAGATTTACAAGCCTAGGCAGCTAAACAGAAGACACTTGCCATTCCGGAGCACTGAGCCACACTTCCATAGTGCATGTGTATGAGTGTATAAATTTGTCATTCTTTTAACGTTTTTACTTTGTTTTGTGGATTGCAATTTGAACGTGGACATGTATGTTCGTCGTTTAGTTACTTTGTAGACAACTAGAATTGTATCCCAGTATTTATGGAGCGCTGGTTGAAAATTGTTGGATGATGCCTACTTTTGGAATAAAACTACATCACTGAATGTATATCACTTTCCAACCGTAAATTTTTAATCAAAAACAAACATATCAATCCATGTCAAAACCGAAATTCAAAATAAGATAAAAACCTTGAAGCTTGTAAATTAGATTAAACAAGTCTACTTTCACTAGGAAATTGAGGCCGGATGCTGCGGGGGTGCAAGCACGTCCTGTTTAGCTACACCCGTCACGTGTGTAATCAAAAGTGGGAATAAAAGGTACATGGGACTATTTGTTATCGGTTGCCGTAAAGAATAAAATTGATATTCACTAAATCTATCATCATGGGATACCGGCATTGAAAAGCCACAGCATAGTCCGTAGTCGTAAAGCATTACGGCAGTAGAGAAAGAGTGGAAGAAAATAAAAGAGGCGGTTAATAACACAACGGTTCGTGTGTACAATTATGGCTGTTTCATTTTATAAAGATTGTCACAAAAACTTAAAATTGGACGACGATGCTGACACAGACACCTACAGGTCCGTCCAGAAAGTTTTGCACCACCTTATATAACCTTTGTAAAATAAAAGCAGTTTTGACAGTTTTAGTACTTGATGTTTTGTTGACTTATATTTGTCGAAGGACTATTTCCATATACTACATAGAATGTTTCTCCAAATATGGACTTAATTGATAGAAAATACTGAAAATTGCTATAATACTTAATTTCATATGATTATCAAGCACTTTCAAGGGTAAACATGGTGCAATCAATCATTTTACTCCATAGTTGAAGGAATTTGATTTTTCCCCAAATCTTTACATTTATTTTATTACTCGCAATTCACTAAAACGAAAATTGATCCTTTTATCAGTTATGCCATTTAAAAACATTCTAGGCAGTATATAAAAATAGTCGTTTGAGAAATATAAGTTAACAAAACATCAAATACTAATACCGCCAAAACAGCTGTTTAAAAAGGTTATATAAGGGGGTGTAAAACGTTCTGGACGGACCTGTAGATATGACACTATTGGCGGGAATAGCTATGTAGCTAGAATGTGCTTCCCTTTCAGAGCACCCTTGCATCACTTCCCTGGTGACAGTTCACATGATAAACTTAATTTTCCACTTTCGAAGTTTTTAGTCTGCCTTTTGGATTGCAATTTGGAGATGGACCAGTATGTTTGTGTTTGATTTGACAATTACTGCAAGACAGCAACAAATCTTTAACACTATTTTCACAATGGGATACTGTTTCATGTCTTCATTTATTTTAAAAATGCAGTTATTATTTTATATGTAGTGTCTTTTAATATTTTTTACAAAATAAAAGTCACGGTTCATTCGGATAGGAACTTAAAATACTAGGTTCCGTGTCACGGTGAGCTTGGCACGCTAAAGAACCCTGCTTTATAATGCCATCAGCGCAACGCGCGGGCAAAATTTCTGTACCTTTGCCTATAACTGGCGACGTCTCGATATAAGTGAAATATTCTTGACTGGAACGTTAAAAACACCATTATTCAACTCAACTCTTTTAATATAAACAATTTGTACATATGGCCAATGTTGACCAAATTGCCCTTGCTGGGAAAGTCAATAAAGAGAACGAAATATCACAATTACTACTTTAAATACAAACACTTATATGTGTGTTTGTTACAAACAAAATCAGTTGGGATTAAAATTAAGACTAAAGGATATCGGAAGTTTTAAGAGCTGCATCTTAAGAGATCATTATAGTTAAGTAGTCCCTGATAATAAACCTTATTGTTTTATACTTAATTAAGATAACTCGACAATGAGGTCATGTATGTCTTAACAACGTTGTGCTTAAACTTCACATAAGAGCATTTTAAAGCTGTTGTGGGAGGCAAGAAATTAAATGAGGTAACAGCAATTAAATGTATAAAAATTACAATAATATCAATAATGTATCTACATTATTTTGTATATGACATTCTTTAACACCACCCCCAATACAAATGAACAAGTATACGAACGATACTTCTGTTAAGAATTAAAAGGGTTTTCTTCGTATATTTTGTCAAAAAAATAATAAAATGAAATATCACCACTATACAGCTATGATGTTTTGTATTGGGCGGAAAGTAGTGAGATATAAAATCGAAGTTGCATTCATATAGGGCATACATCACATGCAAACATGCTTATCCTTGCCCAAAGCCCAAAGCACAAACCCAAGGTGAAAACTGTGCAACTGACAATGTAGGAAAAATTTCCAACAGAGAAGTGAGGTCAAGTGCTCTTGAAACGTTAGCCCCTACTGCTTAGTTAATTATATTCCCCATACTTGTAGGGAAAGTAACATGGAACTTTCGGACGTCATACTTATCACAAATACTGTTGTGAAGACAATAAAACTTTTTGAGGGCATTGCTTAGCGTAGATTTCATAATGTAAATAGAAATATCAGAGGAAAACAAATAACGCATGTTTCAGATGTGGTTTTGGACCTGTAGAATGCATTGATAGTGTCAATGGTCTGCCATTTACTAAAAACATACACTGTTGATTTAAGTTTAAATACAGAGAGAGAGAGAGAGAGAGAGAGAGAGAGAGAGAGAGAAAGAGAGATGTTTGCGTGTGTGCACATAATAATACAAAATATGATGAACATCAGACAATATTATTATCATTTTGGCAACCCTGCAACCAGTTACATTAACATTCAACTCAAATAAGCGGAACGCATAATTAAAATTCCAAATGTTATATATGTGGCGATCATCAGGTAGTATTTGCCAATTACATCCAATTGTTTAAATGTTTTACAGAATTATTTATACAAAAAACCAATAATGTACAATAGATGACAATATATACATATATTTATTGTGTTTCTAGCACAATATCTCAATTCAACATACGATATATTTTCTGACAATTCAGGGGTGGAACAAAATGCTATTTCGTTACATTTGATTCACATATACCGATTTTAACTCGTACTTGCTATAATAAAAATATGAAATAATTACTTTTTTCACTATGACACTGAAGCCAGCATCATGCATGCTTCGAGTATCTTCATCTCTTTAAATCGAAGTTGTTGTAAATCGCACTTTTTGCTAGCTTTATACAAGTATTTGCAGTTTGACAATTTAGAGAACACCAGAGGAAAGATTATTATTTGTAGAATTTTCCGGGTCTGTGAATCCCTTTTCAACTTCTTTCTCTACTTTTTGCTTTTCTTTATAATTACAAATCGTTTTGAAGAATGTAGAGTAACCGTCCCGAAATCTGTTGTTTGTTAGTCCGTACAAAATACTGTTCAAAGAACTATTAAAATGACCAATCTGAAGTAAAAATATATATACCCATTGTGGGCATCTATCTTCACGGTCAATTAAAATAAGCAAGTCAAATGGCGCCCAGCAGATCAAAAATGACATAAAAACAATGAAAAATGTCAATGCTAAGTTGGCGTCATCTTGAAGTTTTCGTGATCTCTTTTTGTCCTTCTTACTATATATGGATATCTTTCGGAGTTGCTTTTTAATTTTGGAGACTCTTCTGTAGATTTGGATATAACAGTAAAATATTATAATCAAAGGCGTCCATAATGCCACAAGTCCTAGAAATAATGTGTATGGTAAAGATATAAGGCGATCAAAGGAACAACCTAGTGTCTTCATGTCAAAGGTATGCCCTCCCCAACCGACTAAATTAGGCAGTTCCATAAAGAAAGCAAGAACCCAAAGTGCAATACAAATACAAACTGTTCTTCTCTTGGTATATATTTTTCTGTAAATGTGACTTTTTGTTATCAAAATATACCTGAAAAAAAAACAAAAAAAACATGGTTACCAATGATGCACAAATGAAGTAAATCAAAATGTCAGGATTCTTGCCAGGGATATCGAGGAGATAATTTCTTAGGTCTTAGATGAAACGTATGCATGTACTCTTAGACATTTCAAAATATCTGGTGCCATCGACCCTTTTGGATGTGCACGTGATTATCTGCATCATATGAGTGTTTACAAAATAGCTTAATGCCCCATGTCTTATTTGTGATGACTGTAAACGAATGATATTTGTATGTTTATACTATCATGTTCTATAAATGTTTTGTATCGGCATTGCGGTCGAGAAATCCTAAATTGACTTTTTTAATTGTTATAGTCGAAAACAAACATACTAATCAATGTCCGAATCACAATCCAGAAGCAAAGTAACAACTTTGGAACTGACAAGTTAGGTTAGACACGTGAACTATAGTACTTAAAAACCGAAACGTTATAGTTGCTCGAGGTTTCAGATTTTGGTTCACACATTTCTGTTTTATTGACATTTTCTTCACAATATTAACATTTTTTTTTACAAGTCAAGCTTTATTGTCTCAAATGCCAAAAAATGTATAACGAAAAATTATTTTCCTGTCTTTTTATTTTTTCATCATGTTTTTATTTTGTGACATACATACAATGACATGATTAATATAGTAACTATACTTAGTTTACTTAATTGCAAATACTCAATTATACTTTATGATAAGTGGTGCACAAAATAAGTCATACTAAGTATAAGACAGAAAGTTATTGATTTGGAGTAAACATTTCCGTAAATTTTAATCAGCATGTCTTTAATAAAAAAAAAAACAAAATTGCTAATCCATGTCCGAATCACAATCCAGAAGCAAAGTAAACACTTTGAAACTGACATGTCAGGTTAGACACGCGTGTCCTCCCCAACCGACCAAAATAGGGAGTTATTTTTTAAAGTTTTTTTTTCCTTCTAAACATTATTTTTGTTCTAGTGGCACATAATACGCTTTGAGTGTCCTTTTATTCACTTTTGCTTTATAAATGCAAAATTTCACTGTAAATAATATATAATTTAAAGGTTTATATTTGTGAATAATCTTTGAAACACAATAAAAGCAACTTTAGGGTTTATTTTAAGATTAAAACAATATTCGAGAAAAATCCATAGATCGACTACTAATCCACAGTCACAGAGGATCAGAAATAGATTCGGGTTCTCTGTTACAAAAACAGCATTTATCAATCATTTGTATACCGATTTTTATTAATGATTTTGTCTCTCGGAGGACCAAGTTTCGTGTTACTGTTTTTGAATATACGTTTTAAATGCGATCTTAATGAGTTTTCAAACACTTGATCTTTCGTATCACGGTAGGTGTTTATCCAAAGACACATATCTTGGACGTTACTTGTATTTCATGTTTTGTGGTGGAATAGTCTTTGTAACAAAGAATAAAAGTTATCACATTCGTTTCTGAATTTCATAATTATGATATGAACTAAACATTCATTAAAATATTGAAACACAAGTTAAGTATACAGTAAGTGGTAGTTCATAATAAGTTTACCTGTTTATAGCTATTGCGGCCAGATTGAACATAGAACACACACACGCCATCACGCAAACAATAGACACAATGTGACAAATCCACAGATTGTTCAAAAAGAAACTGGGACCAACAGTCACACCTGGAAAAACAAAATATTATTTGAAATATTATAAATTGACGCGGCAATTAAAATTGCACTAATTGAAAAGTAAACAAAACAAGGATTTAATGTATTGCCGAAACATGGAATTCTATTGTTGTTTGTAATGACTTTATAGTAAGAACTCTCGCATATCTACCTGACCAAGACTTGAAAATAGGTGGTTACTGTTCTGTCGCCAAGAACTTAGAATTTAGAAATAGAGTTCACGGAGTTCTTCGGAAGAGGCCTTAAAAGCCGATGTCCCGTGTCAATACAGGCGTTACACGTTAAATTACCCTCCCTGTACATTGTTCCGAGTGCATGACAAAGTTCAAAATTTCCGCCACTTCAGCTTAAGATGATAGCGTCTCGAAATCAGTGACATATTCTGGACTGGGACGTAAAACCCCATTCAATCATTCAGTTGCATATCCACACGCGTCTAATGTTCGGAAAACGTGTTCATTCAACGCGCACGCGCGTGTGTGTGCGTGGATTTAGTGTATGCCAATTAGAATTTTTTGTGTATTGAAATTAACAATTGATCGTTATAATAATCCGGTTTTACTATGAAAGATACAAAGCCTACAAGTAAAAATACATATTATCTGTTTATAATATAATTTACATATGTTGACATTTTACTGGTTTCACGTTTATGTAATTACACATTATATATAAAATAAATACATGATGATATTTTATAAGCGAGTTAATTAACCACGCAGTGATATAAATAGCAAAACAAAAAAGATTTATAACCACTATTGTTTTCAGTTATACATATAAAATAAATGGGAATTTGTATTTTTTTCTATGCTACTTAATTGATGTTGTTTTGCTTGGACACACACACACACACACACACACACACACAGCTTCGAAGTGTTTATTGTGCTTTTAGATTGTGGTTTATACATACATTGGTAGAGTTTTGGTAAACAACCAACCTTTTAAACGGAAAAGGTTTTTGACCATTGGGGAGAAATTATTTAGTCCCCTTAGGCAGACTGTGACAATTCAGCACATATAAACAAATGTTGTATACAAAGCATACTTTTATCTTGTAGATCATAACGGTTACTCACCAACAATATTGAATGGTTCCACAATGGTGACAACAATCAAATCAGCAATAGCCAGATTAACTATAAACATGTTCCCCATCGTCCTCAGCTTCTTATACACAATAACTGCACCAATAACCTAAAAGTAATTACATTTCTTGTGTTCATTCTAGGATTTTTTTTCCAAATGGGGACATTAAAAAAATCCTCTAAAACACAATAAAATCAATATTTTTGCATTCATCTAATGTTAATTAAGTATGCCCCAGTAAGGCCTTAGCGATTGGGTCATTTGGCAAAAAAAAAAAAAAAAAAATTGCCCCCTGCCAGAATGAGCACTGTCATTGCATGCATGAGCTGTCTATGTCAACACTGGATCTGAAGCGATAGCGATTATCAAACTTATCTACAGAATGTACTATCAATTTTAGTTTTGATATGTTTGCAAGATTTTATTTGCTTCTGCATTTAGTATAATTAGATAAAAACAGTTACGAAAAATAAATTTTAAAAAAATCCACTAACGAAATAAATAAAAACTTGCCGATCTACTAACAAATATTTTAACTCGGAGATTGTATGCGTATAAAATTACTGCTTAATAAAGGTAGTTTCCCCTAGAGAAAAACGACTATACGAAAAAAATGAATAGAATTCCCAAAACAAGAGTGATAAACAAGTAATTTTAGAAAAAGATTATTTTGTCAATATTTAAAAAGGCAGATGGTAGTTTTTAAAGCCACATCAGTCACTGCAACTTCTTAGTACGTCTTTACATCTTGAAACATGAATTTGAAATTTTGACCAGATGATAGATATCAGACATTCTCATTCAAAATGAATAGTAGATAAATGAATTTTGTCAAATTAAAATTCCGTATTGTACATGTACAGTACAGACCTGTCAAAAGTTTAACACTAAGCTAACGAATAAGTGTCAAATCGGTAGTTCCTACTGGTGGTCACTCATTAGCTATATCTCGACAGCTGCCATCTGTCATAAAAGCTATTCCGGCAACTGGCTATTACTTCGAGCTTCGACTCTTTTTCTTAAACTCAGTGCTAAACTTTCGACACTTCGACATGCCTGTATGTCATATTACTTACCATTGTATTTCCAATAACTCCAATTAAACAAGAGATAGACAACGCCGTTAAGAACACTATTGAGATGTCCTCTTGATGTTCTAAAGGTACTTTTGACAGAGTTGTTTCTGTATCATTCATACCATCATTTTGTCGGTCCATAATTCGACGGACAATTTCACCATACTCCATCGTTATAACAAATTTCAACCAGAGCTCGTTTTGAATATAACAACACTAATCTGGACGGCTATGTACACTTTTCAATATTTTGTCATGGTGTCACTTGCGTGAGAAAGTCATCATCACAATAACTATTGTCACTCCTTTCTAGTTGCGTTCAATAAGCTTATAGATTTGACCATTGATCTTCTTATGTGGGAATGACAGTGGCACAGACAACAAAATGTCAACAGAAGTATGTATATCCGTGGACGCGGGAGTTTATATGCTACCGGAAGTATGACTTATCGCCTGCTTTCACACACTCAAGTTAAAGAAATATTTAATACAGCTATCTTAGATAGAATAAAAATATCCAATTATCTTCATATATATATATATATATTAGAATAGGACTTGTCACCTAATTGATATTCTGGAAAAGTAGACATCCGACAATTAAGTGTCAATACACTGTCAGTGAAAATTCCTGTGTTGCGTCGTCATGTATACGATCAGTGTGTAAGCGTAATTACTTTACTACATGTTGACTTCACCTGCCTATGTAGATATTTAGATGTTTAGAAAAGCTTCGACACACACACGCGCGTGCACACATAAGAGAAGCTCTAAACACATACGCGAAGCTCTAACACACACGCCGGGGCGCGCGCGAATCAAACACATACTAACACACACGCACACGAGAAGCTCAAACACATACACACGGGAAACTCTAACACACACGAGAAGCTTACACACGCACAAACGAGAAACTTTTGCACACATGCTTGAGCTCTAACACACGATAAGTTCTAACACACACACGTGCGAGCTCTTACACATATAGATATGTAACCCTAACAATACTGACATGTGTTGATTTTGAATTTCTAATATTTAAATTAGTCATGTGTCGATTTTGAATAGAAATTCAGAATCAACACATGGCAATACTGCTTTGAGCAATTTGCAAGAAGGACAAGGATGTCTAGTTGCTTGCTATCAAAAGCACTTTGTTGCTGTATTTGATATATTACAGTAGTGCGGTCACTGTGGTGAAACTTGAGTCAAACTCTTATTTTTGACGTGGAGGAATTTGGTTTTCGGGCCCAGTAAAGAATATTTTACTCATCGATACGTCACCGGCTATAGATGCCTATAAGGGAGCTTGAGGTCATTCACGCTACTCTCGGAAACCCGAGAAATCCCGTTGAGTGAACATTTGGACATTTGCGATGATAAAATGTTTAAATGATACTAAAGAGTAGAATTAAAAAAGAAAATATTTCACAGATCTTATTAAACCTAAACTCAATAGGTGGTGAATAACCTCCCTTTTAATAATGACTACAAAGAGATTTATATGACAATCAATAACCTCCCGTGTGCAAAGTAACAACGATACACCCTAAGTGTACCCCTGTATAAGCTGTCGAGAATTCATCATGCTCCTGAACTATAAACATTGATATCGGTGCCTTCTTATGCCCTTTGATAACACACAGGTCAATTTGTTTTAAAACAGAAAATGGAGTCTTTACGAGACAAAGTTGCCATTATTACAGGTAGGTTGATTAATAAGATAAAATGTAGTTTATATACAATATATGGGGCTGCACACTTTGTATGTAAACTGTGTATTAAAAAATAACACAGTGTTTGACCCATTTATTGACGCTTGTCATGCGTGATCGTGTGACAAGTTTAACCTGCTCGGGTTACGGATTAGGCTTGATAGTGTTACAAGTTTAACCTGCACGGGTTACGGATCAGGCTTGATAGTGTTACAAGTTTAACCTGCACGGGTTACGGATCAGGCTTGATAGTGTGACAAGTTTAACCTGCACGGGTTACGGATCAGGCTTGATAGTGCCCACGGGTTTCATGATGAATAATTTATTTTCCCCATTTTTATTGCACTTGAAGAATGAATGACGAATGAAACTAGGTGGTCAGGCCCAAATTTCACAAACATTTCTTAATTAAGATTTTCCTTAACTTAATCAAGCAAATTTTCACAATATCCCGTGGGGTATCAAGACAACTCGGTTTGTTCTACAAATATAAATTTGCAACAAAATATAGAATTATCTTCATTATGACACCTCAAATTCATAAAAATCTTGATAACTAACGGAATTATTTAGATTTAAAATTTGTCCGATATAAACTTAGGAAAGTCTTAGTTAAGAAATGATCGGAAAACTGGATCCTGGTCAAACAAAAACAGGTGAATATTAAAAAAAAACTTAGTTGAACTCCCATCCTCACCCCAAAATCATCATTTTTCTTAAATCAGAGTAATTCAATGTAACTGTTGCTGTCAGCCTATTGTTTAACTATTAATATTTATTTACCTTGTAACAGTAAAACATAACTAATTCATGAAGTAAATATTCTGACCCTCACACCCTTTAATCTTTTGGGGTGATAGTGGTTAGAAAATCAGTTTTCTCCCATGACCAGCCATAAAAGATAGCGAATTTCATTTGAGATACCCTTGAAATATTTTTTGTCCCATTTGACAAGATAATCCCACATTTTACCTGGCTATGATGGACATTGAGAATATTTATCAGTGTGACGTCATATTTTGTTATCTGCAGACATCACGAGGGAATTAGCTTTACAATTAAAACTAAATCGTTGTGCATTTTTATTCCATATTGATATTACATCATATAAATTAATAAACTGGTAGTAAAATGCACATGTTACGATGATGTTAATCCTTTGCTTCTAATTACAAACTAAACTAGACCCCCTCTCTCTCTCTCTCTCTCTCTCTCTCTCACCTTAGCTACTTTTAAGTTGACACCTGTGAAAACATCCTATAAATCGTAATAATAGGAAATAGAGTTGACCACTACGATCTTTTTAATTGTTATATTTGATTTAATACACACTTAAGTGGTCTTTGGTTATCTTAGGTATACCACATCCAATTATGATATGATATCAGCTTCACGCATTATTAACATCTAGTTTATTACATATCTCATCTTTCTTTGGTGGCCCTAGCTATGTCACAAGATTAAACAATCATTTTAATCCAAATTCTAACTAACTTTAACACGAGTTTGAGACACTTAAAAGACATGTTCACTCCATGCAGATTGCCCTCAGCGCACGGCAACATTAAAAAAAATATAAATTTCTGCCACTTCGCTTTAAGCTGATGATATCTCGATGTAAGTGAAATATTCTCGACTTGGACGTAAATCCTCACTCAATTCGTCTCAATTATATGAAAAAGAAAAATCACTTGCCGCATTTGCGGACCCACGGATTACTTCGTTTTTGCAACCTCAATCACATCGGAATATGGACTTCAAGTGATTTTAATTATAATCTGGTTTTACAGGATCAAGTTCTGGGATTGGTGAAGGCATTGCTGTCCACTTTGCCAAACTTGGATGTCGACTCTCGTTAAGTGGAAGAAACCAAGACAGACTACAGATGGTTGTGAATCGATGCACCAAGGAATGTGGTCTTCCTGAAGGAAAAGTTAGCTATTCTTTCAGAATTACTCCAAATTCACAAAAAAGAACAGTAAAATAAATATATTTAGTTTCCATAGAAACGTCTGCATATATTGGCGTGGAAATTTTATATTTGTCTTTAAATGAATTAAGAATTTTTTTATTTTTAGATATATTTCAATACAGATTTATTGTTTTTTCATACGTCGCGACGTCAGTAAACAGACGTACATTTTTAATATAATTTGTAAGTATACACAATAAAAGATATGTTTTTGCATTCAGCAGGTCGTCAGGACACTTTTAATTCTTTGAACATGTCAGCTGATATTCCGGAATTCTTTTAGTGTATGACCAAATATTGTTATTTTTGTTCGATTCTTTGAGACCTGACACGAATGGAGACAGTGAATACCATTTTTCGCTACGATTATAATTAAATTTGGTTAAGTATAAATTAAAAACCAACTTTGCAATTATTTTGATTTTTTATTTTGAAATAAGTGAACATCGAACTGTGCTCGTCACACCTCACCAAGCTACGTCAGGGTGGTTTGATTATGACGTCATTAACTTCAATGAGAATCAAACAGAATTAACCAATCAAAACACTAGTTGTTCACAAAATTTATTTATTTACAGGTTATATTTCAAGTAGGAGATATAAATGAGAAGGAAACTAGACAAGCCATCATCGAGAAAACGTTGTCTACATTTGGACAAATAGACGTATTGGTGAGTGGTACCAAACTCTACTTGTTATTAGCTCAATTCTTTACTCACTCTACAACACCGGTTGGTATTCAAGGTAACTTATAAACATAACAAAACGTTGCGGCATTAAATAAATACTCAAAACCACACATACATGTATGTGGTTTTCTGACGTAGCTGATCGTTTATTGTGCAGACGGATACATTACACAAGTGCGCTCTGGGCACGAGTGTAATGTATGCGTCCGCACAATAAACTCGTGGGATCAGCTACGTCAGAAAACCACATATGTGTGGTTTTGTATTTATCACATACCCTATTAAACTAAATGAAAAACTTTCTTTGGCTTAATCTGTCAATGAATTCACAATCAACTATTTTATATTCATTTTTGATCTGATTCGAAAAATCTGATACCTGACTGAAAAAACTGCTAAATACAACAGATAACTCTTCATTTAAACATCATTGGTTAACATTTTACTAATACCATCGTAAACACTGGGAAAAAAATTAAAAAACAAACATTGATTTTACAAAATTATTTAACATCGTCCGCGATTCTCCCAACTCCAAACTTAACATGATGTCACATTATAAGCAATGAATGACGTCATATTATTGTTGTTGGAAAAGGGAATTCCCCTAAAAGTAGTTCCGGCTACTATGGTGATACGGAATATTGTATTGCACATGTGCGATACGGACCTTTGTATCACATGTGTACATAGCAAGAAAATGTAATGTATCGCTATAGTAAGATTCAATAGGTATCTGATAAATATCTATTTACAAACAAGCCTGAGAATTGTAAGTAATTAAACACAATTATCACAAAATATGTAACATTTAGAAATGTATTTGGCACATTGTTGCTTTTGTAACTCATAAAAACATGCTTCGTTGAATGATAAACAGGACAGGTAAACAACTAATTTGATCTGTCCCTAACATTATGTCCCTGAAAGACGGAAGATTTTGATTAAACCTAAAGTACTTAAACCACACTGGTCCCTATTTCACAATAAATCCTAAGATTTTCATAATCAACTTAACTCTAGAAATTTGAAAATTGAGTGAAATATCCGTGACTTTGACGTTAGCCCTCGGTCAATTAATTAATCAATTAATCAGTCAATCAATCAATTAATCAATAAGTCTTGTTTTGTTGTTTTTATCATGTTATCGTGTCGCGTTTTGGTTCCAGAAGCTTTTGAGAAGTAAATGTTTTTCAGTTGCAAATGTTCAAATCTTCTATTCAATCTATAGGTTTTAACGCCTGTAGATATTGAACTAGTGTTTGGTATGTGAATCTACAGATCAAGTCCGAGTTTTGTTCCAGTCCACCCAAACTAGTTTAATGATGTTTTTGCAGACATATTAAACTAATATTTTGTATGTGGATCATACATCATATACAATGTAAAGTTGCAACTCGACTAGTGTCTATTGATTTTTTTAAACCTCCATTTCAGATAAATAATGCCGGCGTTTTAAACTTTGGAACTGTTGAATCCACATCAGAAGAAACATACGACAACATCATGGGAACAAATTTAAAGTCTCACTTTTTTATGTCACAGTTAGCGATTCCTCACCTGAAGAAACAAAAAGGTAGATCAGTATTTTATTTACGTCTCACTTTTTACAAAATTTAAAATGCCTATAAAATTGAGGCCGCGGTGGCCTAATGGATAACACATCAGTCTACAAATCCAGGGTCTCTCACTGCTGTGAGTTCGAGTCCCGCTCAAACCACATGTGGGAAAGTGAATTTTCCTTGCCGAAACGGCTTTTACTGGTTCACCTGGTATCATTATAATGTGATTGGGGAGTAGGACGCTTGTCTAAGGCGTACTGACTCTGTGAGCTAGCACGTTAAAGTCGCCCCTGAGTGCGCGCTAATACAAAGCAGACCATACAACACACTCGCACTTAACATGAAAACACCAACTTGTTCATGGATTAATCCATAGAGATATTAAAATAGTTCTCATCGCGAAAAGCTGAAAAATTGCTTATGCGACATTAAGCAACATTCAACCAGCCAACCTATAAAAATTATTCATTAGAATAAAAGTTATAGAAGACGAGTCGATGTTACTTATACATGTATAGTTAATTATATAAAACATATTGTCTTTTTATTTCAGTTTTTAATATTTTATTACACTTGGTTATATATGTCGTATACCATTTTTCTAATTTATGATTAAATCCAAATATGGCATAGACATTAACATATGGCATAGACATTAACAACATACTCCGTTACTCAAATATACAACATGTACCAAATCTATTGAGTCGCATCTCGTGCTTCTGGGTGGCTGAAATATGGATAGTTAGTGGCCAAAAAGCTGTCGAAATATAGATATAGCAGCTGTAGAAAAACTGACGAGATAGAGCTAACGAGTGGCAGAGGTGTGCTGCACTAATACATTGGCTCTGTGTTAAACTTTGAACACGCCTGTACTGTACCTGCTAATCTATAATAATAACAAGTCTATGTTCTTATTGTACCCACATACTTAACAATGTCAATATGATGATGTCAGTAATGTAGAATATACCACTGCGTTAGCTTAGGTGGTAGCGTGCTCTCTCTAATTAGGACTCGAACCTTAGATAGGACAAAGACTGAAAATTAAATTAGTAGTGATAGATCTTTGGCCAAACATCCAGCATCTAGAAATGAAAGTCAAGGGCATAGCACGTAGCGTAGATTCCTCCCTCCCCTCCCCATTGTCCTTCCAAGATTAAACTTTCTGCCACTCACCGATATCTGGTGACAAATTTAGCCTGAAAAAGTCTCGACTGTGACGAGAATACTTAATCAATGAAACAATCACGTTTAGAATTATTCTACAAATTTACTGCCTGATCATCGATACATAGTCACAGATTATATACAATGATAAAATAACCCTCTGGTATTAATAGTAATGATTATTAATAATGTCCGATAGATTGACACCACAACGAAGAAATTATTTATTTGTTTTATTTATTTATTTTACAAATAGAACACTTACCGTCTCTGTCTTATTGAAACATAAAAAACGAACATAGCGGTCAATAATCAAAACACAATCCCAAAGCAAGGTAAAACCTTTGGAAACTAGCAAATTTAGTGAACCTACACCCGGGAAGGAAGCTGGTCTTGTGTTCCGGAAGGGTGATCACCCCTGTCTACCCACTTTCACCCGCCGCGTACACGTATAATTTAATTAGATTCGATATATTATTTTTCAGGCAACATTATAAATATATCGGCTGGGTTCGGAAATCGACCTGTAAGTATTTATGTCGCACACACACACACACACTCTCTCTCTCTCTCTCTCTCTCTCTCTCTCTCTCTCTCTCTCTCTCTCTCCTCAAATATAGGCAAACAATATTGATTTGGTTTTGTAACATCAGTGGACAAATATTGACGTCGGTTAGGCCAAATTTGCTTTGCACGCTATATTGTCGTAAATTCCAACAGTATAATTACAACATATTGCTTAATAAAATAATAATAATAATAAAGTAGAAAACAAGTCTCCCATCATATCAAACCACTTAATTGGCACTACATGTATTATTACATTGATAATTTAGTCAGTGATGTGTAAAGTACAGAGCTGTTGAAAGTTTAACACTTGGCTAACAAAAAGTCGACGTTCAAAGGATTATATATTGATAACTAGCGACCGAAAACTACCGAGAAATATATAGAAAACTGCCGAAATGAGCTGCTAATTTGGCAATTAATCGTAAACTCAGTGGGCAATTATTTTGTATTGTCAAAAATATACTACTGTCTAAATTTGCTGCTAGCTAAAAATCTGAAATACTGAAAAAGCTAAGGTAAACTCCATTAAGCAAATATTTTCTTAGCTAATTTTGGTTAAATATATTTTCGTCCTTTTGGATATTTTCAACCCCTTAGAAAAAAATTGGTTTTAAAATTTCGGTCAAAGCATTACTGTTGAAGAATTGTATTCCAAAACGACCATCTAGCGTTGTAGCACTGGTAAAATATGTATTTTGTCGAGTTTTAAACTGTCTTACATGTGTGTACTGTAGAAAATTGAACATTGAAACACAGACATCATGTGAATGTTCTTATCTGATCATAATATAGATAATTTGTATAGTAAATGTTCAAATTTTGTCATTTACTCAATTATGTATACAATTTCTGCATATATTACATATATATGGAAAAGATTTTAATCTATGTAATTTGTGTTAATACGCTAAAACAAAGGCAAGAACCTGATTTGGTTCAAAACAAATTAAGCACAATTACGTGGTCAGATGTTAGTGCTATTTTAAATTAAACCTTGGGATCGCTAAAATAGCTAGTAGTCACTGCTAGTTAAATGAATAAATGCTGATGTATTTTGAAACACTAAACAACCATTGGCTATTAGTCAGCAAACAATGAGTCTACTACAGTTTTGTTCGTCAAATCATAACAGAGCAGATATCGACTTCACTTTCAATAGGATACTTTATACGCTTACTACGTAGATTGTGTGGCTTATGTTTGACCTTTATTGATTTCATGCCCATCCCTGTTTATCCTATTTGTCAACTACGGTTCTCGTGAAGGGGCATTGAAATAAATATTTGTTAGATTCCTACATGATGATATTTCGTTCCCACGCAATAGCGTTTCGTCTCCAAACAATGACATTTTATTCTCACGAAACAATCAAACAAAACATACCAAGCAATGTACAAATCACAATCCCAAAGCAAAGAAAAACACTAAAACTGACAATAAAGTAAATCATGTGTACTGCCACCAGGGAAGTAAGGCTAGGTGCTCCGGCTGCATAAGCATTCTGTTTATGTAGCCACACCACCACGTGTACTGCCACCAGGGAAGTAAGGCTAGGTGCTCCGGCTGCACAAACATTCTGTTTATGTAGATACATCGCCACGTGTACTGCCACCAGGGAAGTAAGGCTAGGTGCTCCGGCTGCACAAGCATTCTGTTTATGTAGCTACACCGCCACGTGTAAATTAAATGAAACACTGAACTATGGTTTATCAAATATATGCAGAGTATTATTATTATTTCTTTTCTCTGGTTTTGTAACGAATACTGTCGAATTTAACGGTTTTGAAATTGTATTTCAGGCAGCTAGTGTGACGGCTTATTGTATGAGCAAGGCGGCACTTGACATGTTTACACAGTGTTTAGCAATGGGTATGTATACATTACATGTTGAGTTGAGTTGAGTAATGGTGTTTTACGCCCCAGTCAAGAATATTTCACTTATATCGAGACATCGCTAGCTATATGCGGAGGTGCAGAAATTTTGCCTGTGCGTTGCGCTGATGGCATTATACAACAGGGTTCTTTAGAGTGCCAAGCCACCGTGACACGGGTTCTCGTTTATTTTAAGTTCCCATCCGAAATAACCGTGACTTTCACTTCGTAATGCCGAGTGCTTGGCGAAAGAACAGTCACTACCCACTTTCAAGTCTTGGGTCAGACCCGGTCGGGGTTCCATCTCACGCTCTCCCACTTACGAAGCGAGCACTCTACCAACTGAGCTACCGCGTGGTTATATATACATACATATGACAAACAACATAAAGACGTTATGATATTAGTCGTGCATCGGTATATTAGTGGATTGCCCTGGATATTTTTGACGTCTCATAGTTCAATGTTCCTATCACACAATTTTGATTACACACGTGGCGGGTGTAGCTAGCTAAACAGGAGGTGCTTACCCTTCCGGAGCACCTGGCCTCACTTTCCTGGTGGAAGTTCACGTGTATAACCTAACTTGTCAGTTCCAAAGTTTTTACTTTGCTTCTGGATGGTGATTCGGATATGGATTAGTATGTTTGTTTTTGATTGGTAAACAGAATTTATATTTTTGCAGTAGCCATGGCAACCAAGAACAAGCCACAACAAAACTAACTAAACTTGAGTACAGAATAAGAAAATGCGATTTGAGGCCATTGGTTCCATAAATAAAAACAAATTTCCCCTGATGTTGGTAATCGCGAAATGGTTATTACAGTACATACTTTCGAAAAAGTTAACACCTAACTAACAAAGAGACTTTATCGCTCTGCCTTTTAGTAATATTTCAATTTTTCAGCAACTGAAAGTTATATATTCTGTCACATGTCCAGATTTAATGAAAACAGTAAAAACTGAAACTTCTTGACACTAATACTATGGTAATGGTATGGTATCATTTTGAATTTATCTAACTATGCTCATATCTCATGGTTTAAGTGGCAACGGTAGCCATTCAAAAAAAATTTAAACCCCGAATGCATTTTCTTATGTATGTAACAATTATTTAAAGTATATGTACGAACACTTTTTAACGGAAAACAAATATCCCGTTTAAACGATGTGTGCCCCAATACGTTCTGTAGACTTAATAGTTATGGTATAACTTTGTCTTTTGTAGAACTTGGGTCATCAGGAGTGCGAGTTAACTCTATATGGTAGGTATAAAATGTAAAATATGTTACTTAATCCCTGAAATCATAAAAGTTTTACAGATAATAACAAATGAAAATTATTAAATCTAACGACAGCAAAATTATTTTTTACGGCACAATATACATTGAATGCATGGTATTTCAAAAAGGTTGTATAAAATGATTACGCATTTAATATTATGATTACACACTAATGATGCACACACTTGAGGTTCTAGCCTAAAGGACTAATGTAATGCATTCATTCGAAAGTGACGACTGTAGTGCTTTCTCTTCCGGAACACCGGCCTCACTTACTTAGTGGAAGTTCACAATTGTAACAAAAACATTACTAGTAATGAAAACATTTTTTAGAAGTGATTTTTATAATTTATGTTATTGGTATATCTATTTTAGTCCAGCTGCTACGGAATCGTCTATATTACTTCGAGGTAATACGCCATATCAAAACGAAGAAGATTACAAAAAGGTAATGTACTGAATATACAGAACATGTAATTTTTATAACGACCGGTTATGTCTCCAGACCAAAGATTCAAGAGACACTTAAATTACTTTGCAAAAATATAAAACATTAAAAAAATCGCGTCTGTAGAATCGTAAAAGTTTTCAACATACAAATCCATTTATATATCGATTTGAAACTCTTGATAAATTCCTTCATTGCATTAGGTTTCTTCATTTCACTTGGTCCTTTACAAACAATATTAGCATACGAATATTTCTTGTAGCATTTTCGTAATGCCTGCATCAATTAATTATTAAGGATAAAATAATTAAACAAACCTTAGAAATACATTTTTATTTGTTTTTGCTAAACGTTTCAGAAGAAAACTGTTGATCAGAAATAGACGAACCAAAATTGTGGAAATTCAAATGTTTTTTTAAATGTTGAAATGATACAAATTAGAAGGACGAAGATGTATTTTACCACATAAACGATTAAACTTATATTAGTCTTTTAAGGAATTGTAAAATTTAAGAACAAGATTATTTTAATGAACAATATTTATCTGACTACTATTTATTGCTTTCTGGATTAACGATGCCGTCGGGGAAGCTTAGGTAACCAGCTGAGATACCAGGTCTGTGGAGGTAATTTTTGAATTAGTTTTATTTTAGTTGATATGTTTAAAATCTTCTTTTATTTAAAATGTTTCAGTTTTTGGAAAAGTTAGGACCATCTTACCCATTAGGACGTGTCGGACAACCAAGTGATCTTGCCAAAGCTGCTGAATATTTGGCGTCTGACCAGTCATCATTCGTGACAGGACAAATATTGTTTGTTGATGGAGGATGGCACTGTACCATACCCCCTGTGCCTCACTGATATACAATAATAATAAAGAAACTGCAATCATAATAAAGAAACTGCAATCAAAGTTGATTTATTTTTACAAATATAGTGATTACTCTTGTTCGAAATAAAATAGTTTGTGTACATTACAAATTCTTAGTCTAAATTTCCGTCGATCTAAGGGAGATAATAATATTGTGGCATATGTATAGCACCGAGTCTCTTATTTTGCTTTGTTGAGATGGTTTTTTTATTTACATTATGAACCGTTGTCAATGGGTTAATTCAATAAATATCCAGTAAACAGGAATGAATATCGGATAGGATACGATTGAATAATCAAAATAAACAAATTATCTGTTTGTATTTAACTACCTGGAGACCATCTCCTCTAAAATCACCAGACAAAAAATCTCATAACAAAGCAGTTATTTGAAAATATGTTGATTTAAATTATTAGGTGTTTGTTTTAAATGTTTTGACTTCATATTAAAGTAGATATGCTTCCAAAATACGAATCAGGAACACAATTGAATAAAAAATAAATAAAATGTATGATTAAAACAGAATGTGTATTGTTGTTTGTTTTGTTTTTGTGCAATGATATTAGAAATCGCATAAAAATAAACGCAAATATTTTATGATATTTCAAAATTATACTTTCGGCTATTTTTTTATATAAGGTTAATTACTCAGGTCATTCTCATGCCAATGATCAGGCAAACCATGTACAGCCTCTATACAATTATTCAATACTTACAGTATGGTCATTACATGATTCATGCACCTTGTCTAATTAACCTGTAATATCATAGTTGGTCATGCTACATAACAGAAGAGTATATAAGGTTGTCGCAGGCTTCACTCGACACAGAGAGATAGACCCATACACGCAGGTACTACACGATTTCTATTCTCTACAAAAAATCAAATTATCTTATAATAGGACATAGAACGTTTGATTGATATTAAAAATCATATAAAAATAAACGCAAATATTTTCTCGTATTTCAAAATTATACTTTTAGCTATTTTTTCTATAAGGTTAATCCCATGCAAACCCTGTAAGTCTCTAGCAATACCTTACAGTATGGTCATTACATGATGGATGCACATTGTCTAATCAAGCTGCAAAATCATGTTTGCTCATGCTCTTACCTTCTGTTACCTAACATAAGAATATATAAGGTTGTCGCAGGCTTCACACACACACACACACACACACACACACACACACACCAAAAGTTCCAGTACCAACCAGCGGCCATCCATTTATCTGTTCCGCTGAATTTATGTCTATACCTCAATTAATATTGTTGTTTTTCCAAACTCGAAGTGTTTCATTTTTGATAATTTGATAAAGGGAAATTATAATGCATGTCGAGCTCTTTAAAAGCGGATACAACAAAAGAGTCGCATGATTTGTTTAAAACAATAAACCAGTACGTGTCCAAATCAACCCAAAAAGCACAGTAAAATCTTTGAGAACTGGCAAATTAAATTCATCACTTGAACTTTCACTAGATAATTGAGGCCCGGTGCTGTAGAAAGGCAAAAACTTCCTATCTTTCTATTTTAGCTGTTTATTAAAACATTGACGTGTGACCTTTTTAATTGTTAAATTGTAGACGCGGTATTCTTAGGACTCATAACTAAATGTGTATTTGGGTCGAATTGTTGAGAGTTTGGATTTTTAACATAATTAACCATTGAGTTTTTATACTATATACGAGACATATGCATAGATGAACGTTAAGGCCCATGGACCTCTTGTTGACAATACATATCAAAGTTAATAACATATTTCATTTAATCTGTAGTATATATACATTTTTATCTGCATATCTTGTCATGATATACATGATATGCAGCGAGTATGAAGTTCAATTATCAAATCACCAGATAATACAAGCCTTATGTACTAGTATCACTTAAATAGTTTTATTACCCTAAAATCTTAACATAATAATAGCATTAATAATACAGACCCTCTTGAAGAAATTAGCAAAGTCACACTAACTACATCGGACAATAGGAAGTGACTCGTATAACGGTTTCAGTACTTTTTGATATACAAGCCTACCATGCCAGTTTTAGATATAGAGTATGGCAGGCGAGGATTGGAAGTAGAGGCCAAGGGAAAAGTTATACTCTGGGTAGCATTTTTCTCGTTCATAGGTGGATTAGCTATTGGAGGATATTTAGGTTTCAGGGCCCGTGATCGAGGAGGAAAATTCATAAAGAAACTGAAAAAGGACGACTTTGAGTGAATACATTATAGATTGAGATGTTTTGATGTTAATTGTGATTTGAACTAGTGTTTTTTTTTTTTTTTTGGTATCTGAGGAAAATATCCAATGAAATTTTTGTGGTTCCGATATTTAAAACAAAAAAAGATGAAAATTTGATATAGAGATAGTAGAAATCGTAATACTTATTTAATCATTCGAAAATCATATTTGACTAACTATTGGATTCTGATATTTGAGGAAGTCGAAAAGTTGTTAAGATAGGTAGTGGAATCGTCATGTTCTAAGGGATATCATGTTTAACTAATTTTTGGACTGTAATTGGTAAAAGTTTGAAACTTTGATATAGAGAGAGTGGAATCGCCATGTTCATATTGAACTAACTTTTGGATTGTGGTTTTGAAAAATTTTACTTGGCTTTTAAACATCGCTATATGTTTGTACTTGATTTTAAGAAACAAACAAGCATTGGTATATATTACAAGGAATGAACAATATAATACACAATATGACAAGGGCACTGGTTAAAATGTGAACATTTGAGCGAAAGGGACATTCGTTTTCTTTGGTTTTTAATATTAAACATTTTTTCTCTGGTTATATAGTTTTTAAAATTTAATTGATTTCAAATACAATGTAAAAGCGATTAACTTCCCGGTCAAAATTATTTTACTTGTATCGAAATGGTCAGTTCTGTAAGGTAGAGGAAAATGAAATAACGAAACAAGAAAAAACAACCAATCGAACTGGTAAACTTTCTCAAAATACTAGGGTCTGCCTAAGTTGTATTCAAATTTAGGCTTATAGAGGCCTAAATATTCGGTCGCCTTGGCCTCTGACATTTGTTTTTTTTATCTGCACTATAGTTTAACGCTAGATTTGTGTAAAGTAGAAACTTTGCTTTCACCCTTATTTCATCCCATTTGGTTATAAATTTGTGTCGACCATTCACATGCAGCCAGAGTTAGCATTCTCTTCCTTGAAGTGTGCCGTCCGGTCTACAATTCATTAGACCAGAAATTTTAAGTTTCAAGTTATTATTTCTTCAAAATACTGATCAAGAGTAAGGATGTCTCGTTCCTTACTATAAAATGCATTTAGTGAAGATATAGTAACCAATCATTTCGGAGATATAAGATGTTTAATTTACAATTTTGGCTATGGTCCTCGTTCCATCAAACGTTTTCCATTATAGGAAAACAACACTTACCTGTCAGCTTGACCTTTACGTTATATATTTATTATGGATGACTACTTATATCCAGGGAACACAAGTGTTTAGTCGCCTTCATTAATGGTGAAACACAACGCTTAAACATTTTCATTGAGTATTTATTTACTGTGAAGCCTAACTTTATGTGTCATAAAATGGAGACTTCTATATCAATAATGATAGATCAAGCAGACATGTTAATGTTGTTTGTCTATATTTCTTCTATTTATTTTATCCAAATTAGGAATGGGAATTCTTGTCCAAAAACTGTATTCTATGATATCAATGTTTTTTGTGAGGAAACCAAATTATTGGCGAGTCAGGAGAGAGAACACTCGAAACTTTTGTAGATTAAATATTGTAAAATGTGTCTCACTTCCCTGGTGGACGTTCACGTGTTTCACTTTGATTAACCAGCTTATACTTTTGTTTTGAATTGTTATTTGGACATGGGTCGAAATGTTTGTGTTTGATTGAAATAAACTCTTGAAAGGTTTACACGATATTTTTTAATTATTATTATTTTTTATTATTTGACACAGAAACACGTTATATTGTCACATCAAAACATTTTACATCAATTGTCAATGCATAGGAAACTTTACAATTATTTTAATGTAAACACTTGTTTAAATTTAGATTTCATAATGATAATAATAATAATAATAATTTAAAAGCAGTATTAAGCATGATTTACTATATCAAGATGATCCAAATTATTTTAGTCCTTTTTAACAGAAGTTGCTACTGGCACGGATACACAATGTCGTGCGCCATCTACAAATAGTATTTGACCGGAAATAAAAGATGCTTGATCGGAAGCCAGGAATGCTACAGCATTAGCTACATCCTGTGGAACACCAACACGTCCTAATGGATGTCGAGTTTTCTGGATTTCTAAAAACTGAAAGTAAAAAAGGAACATACATGTATACATCTGTTATTAATGTTGTAATTGGAACGAAGTAGGCTGCTTGCAAATAAATTATTGCAAGCCTAGGCTTATCAAGGCCCTCAAAAAATTTTATGGTTGTCATCACAGTATTGTTGATAAGTTTGATGTCTCTGTGTCCAGGATTGCCTTGGATATATTTGACGTCTCATAGTTCCATGTTCCTTTCACACAATTTTGATTACACACGTGGCGGGTGTAGCTAGCTAAACAGGAGGTGCTTACCCTTCCATAGCACCCGGCCTCACTTCCCTGGTGGAAGTTCACGTGTCTAACCTAACTTGTCAGTTCCAAAGTTTTTACTTTGCTTCTGGATTGTGATTCGGAAATGGATTAGTATGTTTTTTGATGTTATACCAGTGTTAATTTTACAGCACTAGAGAGCCTTTTCAGAATAAAATTACTCATCACCTAGTTCTTAATCCTAAATACCTTCTAAAACGCACTACTAATTAAAATTCATAATACTTTGCAAGTGCCTTTAAAATTTTAGGATTTTTTAACCGAGTGGCGGGTGTAGCGAGCTAAACGTGGTGCTTTTCCGGAGCACCGAGCCTCAATTCCTTAGTTGGAGTTCACATGGTGAACCTGATTTGGCAGTTTCAAGTCAATGCTTTGCTTAGGAATTAGGCATGGATAATTATATTTGTTTTTAATCTGGACACTGAATTGATTTAAAGATTTTGCAATGAAAAAAGAATAAAATAAAAATCTCAAACTGTTATTGAAGAGACATATAGATTATACTTGTTGAATCTTACTAATATTCATTTAAATTTGTGTTTTCTATATCCTTAGTGCAAGTTGTAAACGCATGGGCGCAGGTATTTGATTAGAAATTTTATTTTATTTAGTTCTATGCCAATCAAGAACTTTTCCATTCATTTTTTATCAAGGCAATACTGTCAGGAATGGTGGAGGACAACGGAGTTTCCGAGAAAATTACCAATCTTCAGCAAGCCAACTTACAAAATTTCTAATACTAGGATCTGTCCCGAGTGAGATTCTAAACAAGGACGTGATCTATATGTGTATGCTGTAGATCACTCGACCACCGTGTCGCGTTGTTTGAATGGAGTTTGCGCACTTAGTTAGTCATAATTTGGTCTAGTATAATATCAACTTTTTCTGATTTTTTTTGGTTGAAAAGAGAAATTAATGTATACGATTTTTGCAGAAACATCGCTTTAATGTAATAAATTATACAATGGTTTTTATTCATGTTATGAATGTGTGTTCCGGCTAAATCTTAACTGGGTCACTTGTGTTTCAGTCAGTATTTAATTTCAGCAAAATTCTCATTTAAAATTGCATTCATTATTACCTTCTGATAGTCCTCATCTGCCTTATATGGGCTGTATTCTCTTCTGGCTATTTCACTAACAATTGTACCTGGGCTGTAAATAGAGATCAGATTAGTATATTAAAATTATAACAAGGCTAAAATGCTATTACTACGTGAACAGTGTTGTCATAAAACATGAATGATTTTTGGATGTAGATGGTAAAGTAAAACCGTTTTTTAACATTGTTAGATCAATTTTTGATTTTTAAAACTCTAGCATTCATGAAAAAGGAATGCATTATCCACAAGAACAAAACCCAGTGAGTCATAGAATACATGTAGGTAACTATTATTTCAAGCACAAAAATATAGGTCCTTTTACAAATCACAATGGTTCCAAAAGCGAACCAAAAAATTTGAAAACTAGCAAAATTAGTTAAATAAGAGAACATCCACCAGGAAAGGTGAGGCCTGATGTTTCTGTAGGCTATACTCTCCGGGTCTAGACACTTGTGAAATCAAAATTAAGAATGAAAGGAAATGAAACTATAAACGTAAAAAATACTAGTATATCCAGAATAATTTTGGATACCACTACCACTTCGGTAGCAGCCAGCATAATTGGTAGAGTGCTCGCTTCGTAAATGGGAGGTCGCAGGTTTTGTCCTGCGGTCTGACCCAAGACTTGAAAAATTTACCGTAAAAAATATAGCCTAATTATTCCGGATTTTGACCGATTATTCCGGATTTTGTCTGATAATACCGGATTTGGCCTTATTATTTCGGATTTTGACGTATTATTCCGGATTTTTGTCTAACGATTCCGGATTTTTCCAAAGATTACGGAAAGTGTCTAACTATTCCGGAATTTCGCAATTATTCCAGTTACAAAGGATTGTAAATACTAGTATATAAGGAATGACATTTGCTTTGACTGGACTGCATTGAGTTATGCAGGAGATTGTACTGTCTCAAATAATCATGAAAGCCTTCGTTTCGACAAAAAACTACCTGGTTTATTAATGTTTAACACTTCAATGTTAATATCGAGTTAAATACTTACTTGACAGCGTTGACTCTAACACCATATTTTGCCATTTCTGAAATGTAAAACATTTTATAAAGACAATATTTTTATGGCCGTCATTGCCCTGGATATATTTGACCTCTTGTAGTTCCATGTTCCTTTCACACAATTTTGATTACACACGTGGCGGGTGTAACTAGCTAAACAGGAGAAGCCTACCCTTCCGGAGCACCGGCCCCACTTCCCTGGTGGAAGTTCACGGATTTGTATGTTTGTTTTTGGTTATCTTGTTTTTCAGCTTAACAAGTTGTTTTTTCTAACTGAATTTGTATTATTTTGTTCATTTTGTCAGTGATAATAATGATAATAATTGCTAACAAAATTCAAGAAAGGAACTGTTGCTTGCGTTTTGTTCACTTGGATTAATAGCATACAACATTGATCTCTCCATGGGAACCGAACAAGCTGGAAGTTATATTAGAGCTAGTTGCCTTCACAAAAGTTTACATAATGTCAAGGTTGTCAGTTTATGGTGGAGGAAACCGGAGCGCCCTGAAAAATCAACCAACCATCGACAAGCAACTGTCACTTTCTCACACTAGGATCTGTCCTGAATTAGATTCAAACCTAACCTAATGCCCCAATTTTCAAAGCTTTTACTGATTTGGACGTGGATTGGTATGTTTGTGTTTCTTTATAAACTGGCTTACCTAATGCTAAACATTCTGTATACATATCCATTGCTGCTTTACTCATACAATATGCTGCTATTCCCTCCATCTGTTAAAGAAAAATAGATACACACTGGTGCGTTGTATACTGTGAAACCATTTATTTTTGTGTTTTTCCTATCTTCGAGTTCCTAGAACAATACCATTGCTTGGAGTGTTAAATTCATTTACCCTTCCGGAGCACCTGGCCTCACTTCCCCATGGAAGTTCAAGTGTCTAACCTTACTTCACAGTTCCATAGATTTTACTTTGCCTCTGGATTGTGATTCAGACATGGATTGATATGTTTGATTTTCATTGTGTTTAAAATTAATTTTAAGTTTGTAATGTACAGTATTTCATTGACATAGGGATGTCCAGGAAACAACGAAAATTAGATAACCACGGAAATGTTTGATTACACAGTATTATGTACCGTCGTGTCGCTATTCGATTGTTTGCTTGTTTCGACCATTACAGTTTTGTGTTCTTGGTTGCACTCACTGTAGCCAAATACACGGTATACAGTGACCAATGTCTTTTTACTCACTTTGTTAAAAGTACTAGGCATTAGAAATGTTTGCAGAGATGTCTGTAACCTTAATTAAACAAATTATCAAAGGTATGTGTAGATGTCAAAAATTGTTTTTTCGGTGGATATGAAATACAAACAGATTGGATTCGGACGATATGGGACACAACGACAAAATTGTGTCAATATGCTTAAAAAGCAAACTGTTGCTTGGATTATTTTGAATTTTAAATGTTAATGCAGGTTATGTAAATATGAAATATGCGCATGTGTAATCCTTACATTACTTACCGCTTTTGGACCACATATGCTGGATATATTCACTATATTGCCTGTAAAGACGATATTAAATAATACCAATAAATTAAAAATACAACTAATTGTATAGGCATACAACATTGACTTGTCGCTTGACCTATGATTTAAATAACTTTTAGCGACCAGTATATTTATGTATATGGAACATAGGTGTTTATTTTGACAGCATCAAAGGTAAAAATATATCGTTTTTGGTATAAAATCTACATCCTAATATTACCCATACATTAGGTGAATCGTCGTATATGAATGTTTCCAATGAAAGGTCAAGCCGACAGGTCAGCCTTGTGTGTGTACTTCACAATGGCAAGGCCAAGAACAAGTCATGAAACAAGACAGCAAGATAAACAGGTACATGCATTGAGTAAATAGTATTAATAAAATCGTGCACGGAGAAAATAATCCCCTACATAAGCTATTTGGTACTTAATATACTTTTACACTATTTACTATGTATGAGACCAATATGGTAAAATGAATTCCCGCAACATGACCCTCGAGTAGGTCTGACCCAACTGAGGAGGTCTGACCCAACTGAGGCCGTGTGTCAATGTACCACATTTACCATACTGACCTTATACATAGTAAATATTTTTTTATTGTACCGAAACCTTTTTTAAACCACTAATGAATTGTTAGTGCTATAAGATTTTTTTTCAAGAATCCAGCACAGAACAATCATGACCATAGCCAAAATGACGTAATGTCTAAAGTTCGATTAAAAATTAAATGCGTCTATAGTTTGTATCGATATTTGAACATCATAGTGAGTCAATAATAAATTGTCCAGGACAAGAGTTAAATAGTAAAAACCAGTGATTACAAATTAACCAACCAAAATTCAAGAGTCAATTATTACCTTCTGAAGACTTTATGCGAGACAAAGCTACTCGTAGAAGAACAAAATGTGATTTTTTATTTGTATCCATCATTGTGTCAAACTGTAATCCCCCGTCTTTCAAAGAAATGAAGGGTGTATTGAATTCGAACATCCATCCCTCAAGACACTCCTGATACTCCGGAGTGATTCTTCAAAACTATAAACCACTATTTTAGTCAATATCAATGTATATTTTAGTTTACAGTCAAACCTGTCTATAAGGGGCATCCAAGGGAACAAGTAAAAGTCGCCTTAATGGGCAGGTGGCCCTTATATACAGGTTCAAATAATATGATCAAAGATCCATTGGGATACAATTCTACTGGCCTTTATAAGCAGGTGGCCTTTAAGGCAGGTTGGACTGTATATCAATAAACCGGGTTGGTTTGCTCATTTTCTTGGGAGTTATGCTCTTTTGATAATAAGTTTAAATCGTAAGAAATACCTACTGGCTGGGGATCCTAATTCACTGAATTAGCTTGTCCTGGTGTTGTATCAGATCCGATATTTATTATCAAATTTTACCTTTTGATGACTTTATATGAGGTAAAGCTGACTGTGTTAAAAAGAAATGTGATCTCATATTTGTATCCATCATTGTGTCATACTGCTCTGGTGTTGTATCTGACGGAAGCGCGTAATAAATCATACCAGCGTTGTTAACCTGAAAAAATAAACAAAACTTTTTCACTGGCGTGACTATATTTCCCGCCACTAGATAATTTATGGTAATTTTTAATGTAAAAAAACGGCAAAAATTATGTGGAACATTACTACAAAATATCAACAACAGGTTGTGACCATCTGCATATGGTAATAAACATTCCAAGAATAATAAAATTTATCGCTACTGGGAATATGAGATAGGGAAATCTTAACCCAAGGTCTTATATATTTGGTCCAGAAGGAGGCTTGCCTAAATACATAAGACCGATGGTTGAGATTCCCCTATTTCATATGACCAGTAGCGAATGATTATTTTTCTCACACCTTATTCCTTTAGAAATCCATCAAAAGTTTCTAGGGTCACAGAAAACAGTTGTTTATTCAGGCGTAGCGTTTAGCCTGTCTCAACCCTAGGGTGAGACAAGGAAATCCCACATGAGTAAAAACAAGGGATTTCCATGTCACAGGTGTGCGAAAGTGTTATATCAATCAATTGAATATTGTAGGAGTTGCTCTGGAAGGTTAAGCACCTGCTGCCGAGCTACATGTAGCTACACCTGGAACGTATAATCAAAATTTGGGAAAAAAATGAACATGGAACTAAAATATATACAAGGTAACTTTGTATACAGATACATAAATCTTACCAAAACATCAAGCTGGCCAAATGTTTTAATGGCGGTGTTTAATATTCTGTCTCTGTCCTCCGTCTTCGTTATGTCCCCGTCCACGGATACAATCTGAGAAATAAATACACATAACAAACAGCTAGTGGTATAACAAACACAAATATACCGGAACATGTTCAAATCGTAACCCCCTCACCCCACCCCACCCACCCCCAGTCCCAAGACTAAATTTTTTGAAAAACAAAAATTTTGTTAAGCACGTGAACTTCTATCAGGGAAGCGAGGCTCTATTCGATGCTCTGGAAGATAAAATGATTCTCTCTGCCTAGCTACACCCGCCACATGATAAATCATTCATATAAGTTAAAATAAATTGTCATTTACGTTTGCGTGGCGTTAAATTTGCTGCTGGATATGGAGTATCATAATTTAACTTTAATACAAACGTTGGACCACGAGTACAATTCACAAAATCGACCAGAATTCGAAAACTAGTCGAGAATATAGTTCATGAGAAATATTATATGCCTACAAAAATAAAAAAGATATGCCTTATTTCACATACGGACAAAAAAGATTTGTAAAAGTTCTTTTATGCGATTTTTTTTATTTTTTGTTGATAGACAATGTCAAATTCTCTCGAAATTTTACAAGAAACGACCAAGTTATTTCAATACAACTTCAGGTTTTACCTTATCATAATTACCCTCGCTATATTAAAATGAGCTGTACCGTACCCACTGACAGCAATTTGACAACGCATTGCTTTTTCAGATTTAACCATTCTTTCAAGTTACATCGAAACGGCCAGTTTTAGAGGGTAAAGAAATATTGCCTACTGGGTTAAAGATCTTTAGTCCACCAGCAGAGATGCCGGTCCAGTGGTTGTAATTAATACTATGGTTTAAAACCAAACATCTTACCTTTTCCGCTGGAAGTCCTTCTGTTACACATTTTTGTACAACATTTTGTAGCTTGTCTTTATTACGTCCTGTGATACATAACCTTGATCCAAGTTTTGCAAAGTGTATAGCGATTCCTTCTCCAATGCCAGCACTTGCACCTTAAATAGCACAAGTTAAATTACAATGTAACCTTGAGTCATAGCCGCCATTTATTCAGTCAAAATTTTGTTTTATAAAGGAACAATGAATCGAGGAGGTACATGTAGGTTAAAACCACATGACATCAGTGATATCATAGGCGTAGGAGGGTGCTAAACCCCTCACATAGGTGGGGGTCCGGGGGGCCTCCCCCGGAAAATTTTCAAAACTAAGTCCTGTCTAGACGCATTTTCAATGTATTGTGCATCGTTTCGATAGGTTTAAAATGCTGTGATATCAAGGCAAGATTATGAAAAATAACCGTATGACACAAGTTCCATAATCCCCCCTCATTTGAGATGGATATCAGAGGCTGATCCAGAATTTTAGAAAGGGGCGTATGATGTGAGATTTGAAAGCTCGAACCTTCTAGGGGGGTTTTTGAAAAAGTGGCGCAAAAATCCTGCTTTCTGGTGCAATCTGAGCTGAACAATATGTATTATTAGCGACATAAAGGGGGTGCGTATTCCCCCTACGCCCCCCCCCCCGCTGAATCCGCCACTGGATATGGGGTACCCCGGAAAATTTTGACGCCCTTTTACAAGTATAATGATGAAATTGATAATTGATTGGTTACCAGATGGACATTTCCTGTTAAAGCTCTTGTTTTTGTTTTTTTTTTTCTTTCTTATTTTTTTTAACATGATACAAAATTCCACACAATATATTGCGGGGGCCTGCCCCCCCCCCCTTCTCTGACATTGGGGGGGGGCCGGCCCCCGCTGGCCCCCCCCCCCCTGCTCCTACGCCTATGGATATGGTAAAAACACATGACGCCAGGGGTATGGTTAAAACACATGACGTAAGAAATGTGTTTAAAACCGCATGGCGTCAGTGGTATGGTAAAACACATGACACCATTGGTATGGTTAAAACACAAGACGTCAGAAGTGTGTTTAAAACGGTATGGTTAAAACACATGACGGCAGTGTTATGGTTCAAACACATGCGTCAAAAACGTGTTAAAAACACACGGCGTCAGGGGTAAGGTTAAAACACTTGACGTCTGGGGTATGTTAAAAGCGCTTGCCTTAATGGGTTTGGTTAAAACACATGACGTAAGGGGTTGGTTAAGAACACATGGCGATCAGGTAGCGTTTAAAAACACATGACGTCAGGGGTTGGTTAAGAACACATGGCGATCAGGTAGCGTTTAAAAACACATGACGTCAGGTGTGTTGTTAAACCAGATAACGTTAGGGGTATGGTTAAAACACACGGCGTCATGGGTATGGTTAAAACACATGGCGTTAGGGGTTTTAAGTTAAAAACACTTAGTTTACGAATGATTGTGAAATTGGGGTCTGGTACAGGCAAAAATGTATGGAGACGTTGTCTAACCACTACGGTTGCTCAATTGGTAGAGTGCTCGCTTCGTAGGTTCGAACACTAGCCAGGACTGTTCTTTCGACAAACACTCGGCATTTAGAAATGAAAGTCATGGGGTCCTTCGGACTCGATGCTCCGTTTCAAGGCGCCGCACTGTGGAGGTCAAATTTTCTGCCACTTCCCCTTTAGCTGGTGACGAATCGATATAAGTGTAATATTCTTAACTAGGAGGTAAACTTGCATCTTATTAATCAATAGTACATCGGTCAAGAGTTCACATGTAGCTATACAGTGGAGACCAGGTCATATAGTAGATTGCGCATTTTTACTAGGTCATATCACCCCATTAAATAAAGTAAATCGTTGTGTGATAAATGTATAATACAAGGGGTAAATATGGTGTTTCTACACAAGGTTAAATACATGTACAAACTATAAACACACTAACCCACACACACACACACACAGAGCGAGAGAGAGAGAGAGAGAGAGAGAGAGAGAGAGAGAGAGAGAGAAAATTGGGACTGCTTGGTGAGTGTTGAGATTTCCCAGTACAAACATAGAGAGAGAGAGAGAGAGAGAGAGAGAGAGAGAGAACGTGTGTGTGTGTGTGTGTGTGTGTGTGTGTGTGTGTGTGTGCTGAGATCCCCCCCCACACACACACACACACAGACACAGAGAGAGAAAGAGAGGGAGAGGAAGGAAGGAAGAGAGAGAGAGAATATTGGGACCGCTTGGTGAGTGTTGAGATTTCCCAGTACACACAGAGAGTATTTGACCGATTGGTGGGTGTTGGGATTTCCCAGTATACACAGGGCACGGTATAAATCAACCGACCTACATACACAGTATAAAGCTATCTGCACACAACATGTTATGATGATTTACCTGTTACAAGAACAACTTTATCCTTCAGTGACTCCATTGCTGACTTACATAATATAAATACTGAGCATATGATGGTAAAGCAAATATATAGGTCGCGATTGTTGTGACGTACCAAGTAAACATGGCGACTGGTTCGTGCAGATGAAAATCCATAGCTTGTCAAGTAAAATTACTCTATTCCCTAAATAGATAAATAAATAAATAAATAAATAAATAAATAAATAAAATTAAGTTAAAAATACGGGGATGTGTAAACCTTAAATATTGTATGTCCTTGCAGATATAAGTGAAAATTCATAGCTGTTAAAAAGGCGTGATAAATATATGTGAAAGGTTTAGCAGCTTCACAAGTAAAATTACTTTCATCCCTAGATAAATAAATAAATAAATAAATAAATAAATAAGATATAAATAACTAATAGCCTGAATAACAAATATAATTATATACATGTAGTTGATCGGACAGAAAATCACGTCTCTGTTTAATAATAATGAACATAAGTTCATACATTAATAATAATAATAATAATAATAATAACAATGAGTTTTAAATAGATTTTCGTGAACATGAAGCCCGTAAATCCCGTTAGGATACACATACATTGTATACATTGTGTCATATATAATTTTTTTTAATTTTCTGGATGAAATCTTCAAATTATTATATGGCAATATACTGAAGCAAAAAAGAAACACAAGGTTATTTTCATCGTTATTATTTCACACGATTCTTTTGGTTGCTTGTATTTCTTGATGATTTAATCATTATGGAATATTTTGGTCCAAACCACAGCCGTGAATAGCGTAAGCCATTTAATTGACAAATAGCCAAACTACACAATTTTGATTATCGGCATGTCAATTTACTGTTTTCGACAAGAGTATCCTGCGCCGTTTCCAGATCGAAATCAGTAGCGTGTCACTGTGTGCCAAGTCCTGACTTTAGTCAATGCTTTTGATCTCCTTAACTTTTATCCCATCAAAGTGTTTACTGTACTTAGAGTGAATTTGTTTCACTCCGCAAAAAGGACCTGCGTGAGTTGGGCGACGTTATATGGTACGCTGACGCGATTCCAAACCCCCATCCTTTCTTGCTCGTCCAACGAATGGTTCCTCGCTGACTTATATAGACTGTATGGTCGCTAATCAAAACATGCCACGTCGTTTTCAGTCAGAAATTCACTACATGCCTTAGCAACACGGGAGTGGGGCCTCACGTTGGTTTGCTGCAATGTTAGGTTCCGTTGATGGATAATAGGAAGAATGTTATATTCCCAATACCTTATCCTAAATGATATCTTAATACTGTAAGATTTATATGAATAACCATGAAAAGGTATTCACGCCATGGGGGATATCCCTGTCCATACTATAACAGACTCCCCACCGAATTTGTCGTTTTCCGTAACACAAGCGTCAAAATATCATCCAACAAGCCGTTGATATTGTCGTCCACCTGACCGAAAAAGCGTAAAGTGAGACCTATAGATGAACAATACACGTCTCCAGTGGGCAAAACGAAACCGGTTAGGCACATATACAAGGAGCCAATTCAACATTGACGTCGACGCTGCGTAAGTATTTAACCAACATAACGGCGCCGTGTCCTGAAATAAAACTCCGGCAACCGATTGTAAAACGTTCTTGAACATGCTGAATGACAATGAGTGCGTGTTGCTTTCGTAGCCGTCTGAAATCGGTTACGAAGGTGCGAAAGTCATATACCTCTATCTTGATATAACACACGGGCGTCCGATCCCTGGACGGTCACCCAATCTCCCTGTGGCCCGAAGACCCCTATTTAAATAAGATATTGTTTTCTCATGTATACCAAATTGCTGGACTACATAACATTACGAATGGCTCTGTATCATTTGAGCAATGACCCTGCCCGATCGTCTTTCCTCAATCGCTGAATTTCTCTCTATAACCGCGTTGAGAAATTCTGTATAACTGATCAGTACTGTTTCAATTTTCGATTTGCAATGATTTACTAACACATATGATGAAGGAACACCCCAGATGTACGCTTTCATGAAAAATATACCAAAAGCATGCAGCCTTAAGTGTGGTAAACTCCCAGCTGAATTAAAATCGTAGAACAAAGTAGCCTAATTTTGAATATGATATAATTTTGTCAAATTGTCAAAACTTTACATTTATTAAATTTTTCGACTGAAATTTAAACATTATCTTATTTTTAACTTTCATTTTGAAACGTTTAAATTCACCTAAATTATTATAACTTTTTTATTGTTCACACATTTTCTTGTCATTAACACAAAGCATAATTATTATGACAAAGTTTCTGATCATATTTTAAACATCGACGACGGTTTCTTTTTAGAAGTGTGTGTGCATTTTTACAAACTTAATGACAGTAGGTACTAAGTTTCCCTTGTTTCCTGGTCACACTATTAAATTCTTGCTTTTGTAAAACGAAAAATCAACTCACATTTAGCTTACCTTAGCCAAAGGCTCAGATGCGCTATTGCAATGACTCCCTGTCCGTCATGTCATGTGCGTCGTCCAGCGTGCGTCTTTCAGCGTGGGAACGTTTTACATTTAATCTTATGATCTTTATTATGTACTACTTTAAATTTCACAAGAATGATTTGGGCCTGAATCGACCGATTTAACACATACGTGAAGGGGAATTTGAACCCTAATGGTGATTTGAGCATCATTTTAACCACCTATAATTACAGTATACAGAGCTCTAATAAGATCATATTCCGGCGATTTGATACTCCATACATTTGATAAAAAACAGACATAATGTTTGAAGTGAATGCTCACAGCCTCTTGCCCAAATGATGTAGAAATTGTTGTGATTTTATCCCTGGATAATATTGGTATTTATGTAACACGTGATTATGAACAACGCCTATCTCATCATCTACATTTTCTTTTGTGCACGCGTGTTTTATCTGGGCATTTGTAAAAAACTATTAAATCTCAGGTTTGACAAGAGGATTCATTTGAAATTTGATTTAGGGTTTTGACAATTTTTCGCATTTAAAATTGATTAATCTACAAAATCGAGCATAAATTCACCGGAATGAGGTCTCGCTTGAGCTGTTTATGTCGTAGTTTTGTGGCCAAAATGACGCCTATATCTTCACTTGGTTTGATGTGACAGTTTTACACGTCCTTGACGTAAGGACACTAATGGGATGTACAATGTATATTGCGTATCTTTATCGTTAAGATCATTATTTCTAATTATTGATTTAAAGTTTGATCTTTAAATGTAATACGTAATATATAAAATCTGTATACATGTTTATCAACTATATATATTATGTGTGTATTTATATGAAATCACGGAGATAGGATTGGTTGGTTGGTTGAATGGTGTTTTAAGCCTCAGTAAAAGATTTCACTTATAAAGAGATGTCACCATCTATAGGTAAAGTGGCAGAAATATTAACGTTTGGTGTTCCGTGTCACGAGGCATCGGTTTTTAAGGTTTCTTCAAAGGACCCAGACGTGACTTTATTTCTAAATGCCAATGACAGTCACTACCTACAATGTACTTTAAAGTCTTGGTCAAACTTGGCCGGGGTTCGAGCGAGCACTCTACCGACAAATTAAAACTATCGTTGTTTGTTCATAGGTGATGGGGATGATATCTTCTTGTATACTGTATATACATGTATTCGATCTCATTTCCAAGCTAAAAGCTAATATAATATTTAAACCTTGTGTTATATTCATAATCAAAAACAAACATACAATACAATACAATACAATACAATACAATACAATACTCTTTATTTGCCGTCGATTATGGTTTACATAAAAACATAAGCTCAGTAGAGCTTGTATTCGACAAACATATTCAAATGGTTATAACAACAGATAAACATGTAATATCACAAGTAACATAAAATACATGTCTATAGTACAGGAGTTATAAAATGTAAAATACGTGTACAGTGAATATACAAATAAAAGTTATAAAATAGACCTAAGCGATGCTAAACTAGAATAAACTAAACTAAACTAAAAATTAAGCAAGGCTAAACTAAAAATTAAAGCAAAGCTAAACTAAAAATTAAAGCAAACTACATAAAGCACAAAGAGGTCCATCCCAGATATAGAGTAGCGTTTTGAATTGTTCAAATAATTCAGCTACCCGAATGTTATTGGGAAGGTTGTTCCATATAACTTAAATGATTTTATTCCGTACCTTGTACGTTATTTGGTATCTTGGTATCCTAACGTGGTTTTCATTCCTTAAATTATAATAATTAGTTTTAAACTTAATTAGATCTAAAATATATTCTGGGGAGAATCCAGAAGCAAAGTAAAAACTTTGGAACTGACAAGTTAGGTTAGACACGTGAACTTCCGTCAGGAAAGGTAAGACCAGATGCTCCGGAAGGGTAAGTACCACCTGTTTAGCTAGCTACACCCACCACGTGTGTAATCAAAATTGTGTGAAAGGAACATGGATCTATGGTTATTGAGACCAAATACAGCACTAAAAACAATATTTATTTAAGTTATGACCTTGATATATATCTTGATTTGTATAATTAAGTCATGACCTTGATTTTTAACTTTGACCTCAAACTTTCACTTTATTTGCATTTCATATATGAAGCCATTGTGAAACGGAAAAACAAACTTATGTTATAGTCATAATTGGAACGAAATAATGCTGTAAAACAATGAATTTGTGTAATTATGTCATGACCTTGACCTTTATACTTGACCTTAAACTTCCCCTTCATTTCAATTTCGTATCTGTTTATTTTCATTTATGGTCAAATAGAACATTAATAGCGAATTTACATGTTCAGGTTATGATATTGACCTCTGACCTTGACCTTATAATTAGTTTTATACATCATACAATATGAAAGTCATATAGGTAATTGTAATAACTCAACAACAAACTATTTACGTGAGTCATAAGCTTTCTAGAGCACCCGGTCTCATTTCTCTGGTGGAAGTACACGTTTATATCTGGGTTTTCCAGTTTTCAAAGTTATGACCTTGTTTTGGGGATTTGAACACAGACCTATATTTTTTCATGTGTTTGATTTCTTAATCAGAATTTAAGTACACCAATAGGCCTACTCATACATAAATAACCACTGAAAACCGGAGATAAAATGGTAAAATTGGGATTTTAGGTGGGTTTTTTTAACTGAATACTTAACTGATATACCCGTTATTTAAGCCCAGATAACACCTTTCTGAATTTATTATCTGGTCTTTACTAAGCGACTAATAGGATTTAAATGTATGCAACGCTCACCTCCAGATTAAAGATAAATTCAGAACAGAAACTAAAGATTAATATTATTGAGTAAGGATTTTGATTTGATTTTGATCAACCAATAAGCAACAGTGTTAAAGTCCATTTACGATCCTTTAGTCTCTTGGTTTTTCGTAAAATTCTCTAAAACGAAACTTTTTATTGCAAAAGTAAAATCGTACATTTATTATACAATTCATGCCGTAATTAATTTTTAATATTTCTATCCTTAAACTTTTCTCAGTTTTGACCCATACTCCGTAAATTTTGGTCAATTTTGAGCAACGGCTATTTTGTCTAAGTCCTACATTTCGGTCGAAACCATTTCGGACAGGGAAATACTGAGCTAATTTGCATAAGGAATACTTATCGACAATATGTTGATACGCAACACTACCCATGATTGACAGGGGCGGATATTTTTTTCATAAATTTGTTTATAAAATTACTCAAAATTGTTTAAATTTTTCAATAGTATGGTCTTACGAGTACGTCATATACCAAAAACTTATTTTGTTTACAAGATTTTTGTACGAAATAGCATTCTTGCCACAATTAACGTGCAAATTATTATTTGAGACAACGTTCTCTCTCTCTCTCTCCCTCTCTCTCGTTGTATCATTATTCTTAAATGGTAAATTATGGTAATTAATTAAACTTATAAATCGTGTGTACGGATAATTAGAAAGACTGCAAGAACTTGTCAAATCTACTTGGTGGTTGGCAAGAACTATCGTATTCATGATCAGGTGTACACGTGTTGTAAAAGTCGGTCAACTTTGACTTTAGCAATTTGGTAACCGGATTATAATTAGAGGCGTATGTTAACAAATAATTCTGATCGTTGTAACAGAAAATATAAATTAAATAATAACGATAAATCAACAAATGGGTAGATTTTTAGAGACATTAACTTAAAAACAGTTTCAGGAAAACTGATGTGATATTAATATACACGTCGTTGGGGGTGACTATCTTCGTAGAATCGAAGACGATTGTGTAAATGACCCGTAACAAAAACTGATATGCATATGAAAAACCCTCTCACTCCTGTTTTTGGTATCGCCACAAAGGTTAAGAAAATGGCGCTAAAATAATTTACATAGCGATATCGAAGGCGATATTAAAAAGTTTTAATATGTAGTAAAGAGAGTAGACACCGGTTACAACAGGCCACATTACGGCATGGGTTGGTTTTCACGATGCAAAAAGCTATGATTTTTATTCACACGCTAACCCCATGAAAAGGGACAAAAACCAAGAGACTAATTGGTTGTAAACAGACTTTAGGTATGTGGTAATTTTATATCACAACTCATTTTACAAACATTGTCTATTAAACTAAGTTTTTCGTCAACTTAAATCTGACCAATTTAAAATCTAAATAACTTTGTTAAATTTTAAGATATTCGTTAATTTAAGGTGTCGTATTGACGATCATTCTAAGATTATTACATATATGTCTTAATTTTGTTGAAACTTTTTATTTCAAGTACTATAAGGCTTTGTCAAAATTTGCCAGATTTAGGTTAGGGAAAATCTTAGTTAAGAAATTATTGAGGTGTATATACCAGTATACCGTCAAAGTGACACCCAAACCTCCATTTGAGTTCATGTCCTCCTTATTCTGAAAGAAAACCCCAACTTTAAGTTGTGCACACAGGTTGTACATCTTTTTATCTGATTTGTACAAGTGCGCACTTATGGTAGATATTGGAGTACCCTTACAATTGTTATAGATAAACATTGCAGTCATTCGGTCCATTATACTGTCATATACCATTTTTTGTATGTATTTTATGATTAAATTTAAAAAATGGTACATTGAGAAACAAAATTGACCTGTCCGCTTGACCTTTTATAGGGAACATTTACACGGAATGACGTACCAAATACATGTGCATTGATATTGGCAAACTACATTGACCTGTTCGTTTGACATTTATTTAAATATCTATGATTGACTGGTAGACTAGTTCATTTATTTATAGATAACACAGGTGTATGTTTCGTCTGTATCACAGGAAGGGCGTATTGCTTAAGTATTAACTGCGAATTATTACACAACCCATGTATTGGGTGGAGCATCGTTTATGAATACTGTTGATAAAAGGTCAAGAAGACAGGTCAATGTTGTTTACTTATAGTCTTAGAAATCGCAATAATACATGTACACGATACAAGCGGTTACTGTTTCCCGTGATGTAACCAAAATTTACAAAACGCTTCCAGTCCTCGGTTTAACAATTATTTCTTTACTCAAATTTGCCTAAATTTAAATTAAGCAAACTTTGACAAACTCTTTTTGGAATAAATATATTTGTCAATACAGATGTCATAAACTGGATAAAATTTTCAAAATGGTACAGGTATTTTAAATTGTTTCAATATCTTAATAATTACCAAAAATATAAATGTTTGACATTTCCAGGTTTAAGTTAAGGAAAATCTTTCTTAAGAAATGATTGTAAACTGGGGCCAGGCCAAAGTATTCTTAAACCAATTTTGATATACTTTAAAAGACCTTACATAGTAAATGGGAAACATTTTAGTTTTGAACTCAAAACTCGACTTTAAATCAAAAGATACGGACTAACATGATTTAGATAATCCCAATAATTTATGAATAACAAAATATGTTAAATTATCAGTTTAAAATTAAACCACATATAGGTAAACCATACTGACCATCGCTTGACCTTTATTAGGAACATTCCTTTACTTTATTATGATTTTTTTTAATTTAATGTTTTAAAACTACAAAACCTTTAAGCTCATCTAAAAAGCCAAGATTCTTTTTCTCAAAAGATGAAATTGTAGGCGAAAAAGCATTTTACTACGTTATACACTACATCTGATAAAAACATTTTATTTGTTTTTTAGACTAAACATAAGAAATTTAACCAAATTGTTTCAACACATGTTATAAAAATGACAGGTTTACATATAGCATTAATAAAATTTTAGGTAAGTAATCCACGATCTTTTTAAGGTCACCTCGGTTTTATTCACTGAATAAGTGACCGGACTACAGTATCAATTAAATCATACGAGCATATTCCTATGTAACCATAGCTGAAAGTTGAAGTTGGCTGGCAGTGTATATATGTCTGTTGTGTATTATTGTACACTCAGGACGACTTTTAGGTGCTAGCTCACCGAGACAGAGGTTGGTGCCTCACCGGTCAATTATTCTGACACCGGGTAAGTCAGCAGCAAGATGACATTAAGTAACTTACTTAAAAGTTTTATGGCCGTCATCACAGTATTGTTGATAAGTTTGATGTCTCTGTGTCCAGGATTGTCATGGATGTATTTGACGTTCCATAGTTCTATGTTCCTTTCACACAATTTTGATTACACACGTGGCGGGTGTATACGTAGCTACTTAAACAAGAGGTGCTTACCCTTCTCGAGCACCTGGCCTTACTTCCCTGGTGGAAGTTCACGTGTCTGACCTAACTTGTCAGTTCCAAAGTTTTTACTTTGCTCTCTCTTGGATTGTGATTCAGACATGGATTAGTATGTTTATGTTTATTTTCGATTACCTAAGGTCACGACGTGATTCAAACAGACGGTCTTTGGATCTTTGGATCTCCGAATTCCTTTATTTTTTTATTTTATTCACATACAAGTACTTACATGCTAACAACACGCATCATATTACATAATTCACAACTTAATTATATTTTGTATAAAGGGAATTCTAATTGAACAATTAGACAACTTATTATTTATCAACATAATTATCATTTAAAAGAAACAGTTTTATAATATACCCTCTGTCTTTTTTAAATATTGCATTAATAATTGTACAAATAGGTAATATTATTTCTTAAAGTATACCTAAAAATCTGACTAGATCTACATTATCAGAATTATCTATAATTACACGTCTTATAACAATGAAAAGCTTAGCTATTGAGCAAACAAAAGTTAACAAATAACAATTATCACCAACTGCCGATTGCGTAAAACCAACAAAAATCCTCTTTTAAAATCTTTAAAAAAATTTATAAAACTATTATCAACAAAATATTGTCAGCTAAATAAACTAAATCATCCTTAAACATTGAACAATCATATAACACTTTGGCATACATTATTATGGCACTTTGTTCCATATTACACTTTAACAGTTTGACTTAAATGAAAATAACATGTACATGATTAAACGCTCTACCAACTGAGCTACACGTTTTCACTATCCGAAAAAGATGATCTACCCAACACATTGGTAGTGTGAGGTTTTGCCATTGCTACGTATATAAACAATGTACTTTATAAATGTTTACTCTTTGAAAAATGGCATTTCCTATTATAATGTACGCGTAGATAACCTAACTTGTCAGTTCCAAAGTTTTTACTTTGCTTCTGGATTGTGATTCGGACATGGATTAGTATGTTTGCTTTTGATTTGTTCCTTACACATAAATGTACTAATTACTATTATGTATTTAAAGTTAAGGTCAAGTGGACAGGTCAGATTTGTTTGCCTATACAATGTCCGATCCGATATGTTATTTCATGAAAATGAACATCTTGGATTTGAGCACTGGACTTGTAGTCATACCTGTTACTAAACCATAAACGGATTTTGATGCAACTTGGTAGACATGATAGGCCTATGAATGAACTATGGGTGCCAAACCAAAAGCAAACATGTCAATTCATGTCCAAAATCCCATAGCAAAGTAAAAAACTTTGAAAACTGGCAAATTAAGTTAAATAAGGTGCTCCAGAATTGTAAACACCTGTGTCGCTAGCTACAGCAGCCACGTGTGAAGTCAAAATTGAGAATGAAAGGAACATGGGGCTCTGGAATTTCAAATATTGGATACAGAGATATCATACTTATCAACAATATTGTAATGGGGACAGTACCGTAACTAGGCCCTTAAATAAGCCGAGGCAAGAATTGGTAAGAAAGAATTGAAGATATATTATGGCATACAGTACCAACAGTCTCAATGTTTTACATCCTTTACATGTAAGGAAGGTATTATAATACAGTATAATAGGAAAGCTCAAAACTAGACCACCTGTTGTAAATTAAGTGGGATGATTTTGTGCCATAAGAACTAGTTTAACCACACTACTAAACCTCGTAATCTAGGTTAGAGGGTAGTTTAAAAGATTAAATTTTATGTGGGCGGATATCCAAAAATAGGTCTATCATTTGTCAGAATAGTTCTGGGTTTTCACAAGCAAGATCACTTGATACATTTACACAAGATATAATGCTAAATGTAGACAGTACTGCAATACAGCTAGTAACCAGAATGAGATAAAATAATAATGCAAACGTTGAACGTGACAATATTTAGAGAAGTCAGAGTCTCACTCCGGGATTGAAGACTTAGAACGCCAGTTCAATTCTCCTGGTCGGTTTACCCGGACAAGCCCATCGCTTTGAGATGTCTAGTCTATCCGGCGTCATCATCTCTGTAGATTTACAGACAGTCTGTTATGACATTCTGCTTCTTGCTATGTTTTCAGTCTGTAGTGCCAAGAAGGATCGTTCACAGTTACAAGATCCAACGGGCAAAGTCGTTAAAAGCTCAATAATCAGTGTGACGTTCGGGTAATACACGATTAATTTTTACCGAGGTAATTGCCTCGGTTGCCTCATAGGTAGTTACGGTACTGGGGGACCATTTAACTTTTTGAGGGCTTTGATAAGCATAGGTTTACATTATCCCTGCGTCAACAATTTCTAAGCTGCTTGCTGTGTTGAATAAAGTTCCCCTAGTTGGAACAAGTTCCACCATAGCGTATTAATTTTTACATGTGAAACAAATACACAATACGCAAGAGAGACAGGAAACTTTTATATATACATACTTACCAAAAAATAAGGACCATTGAAAAATTTGAAATAATAATCCAAAAACTGAAAAAATGTAAAATCCATCTGTATTTTGTTCTTATTCTTCTCTTTTCAAATGATGCTATGAAGTAAAATGTTTGTGCATGAAATTAAATCCCCTTAATGAAATTATGAGAAGTGTGAATATGAAATGATATGTTTAACGTTCTACAAAATTAAATCATGTTTTTGATGTGGTCATTAACTTATATATATGCAAATAAATGGTAGAAGACCTGGCCATACAAATTATCATGAAACCTCAAAGTTATTCTTAAAATCTAAAGCCACCATATACTGAACTGTTGTTTGTTTGTGATGAATAAACTTTATTTCAATAATTGTAAATCTTTCACACTAAAACTGTTTTGTTTCTAAGGACCTCAAATGGTTATTAAAAAGCACAATTAAAAAACTTTTCAAAAATGATTACAAATGATTAAAATGATTTTCCATTATTAAGGAACATATTTAAGACTACTAAAATTCAAAAACAGGTTACTATATGAAAATATAACGAAATATCTTCGATAAAAATACTTTAACACTCCAGTAGAATATATTTTGATTCAAGTGATCAATAGTTGATTAATACTAAATCTTAAGTAAACATTATAAAGTCGGCAAGATATCGAAATTTTAAAAGTCCGTTTTCTAAATTGTATATGTTAATAAATGTATCATACGTGTTTTAACGTAGTTAGCTGTCTAAACCAATGGAATAAGTTTGGGTTTTCCCAACATTTGTGTATTAATATCCGGTTTCAAAGTTCCGATTTCAGAGCTTACATTGACTATTGCTAAGTTTGTTTATTCAACTAAATTGCCTTATTTCTATTTAGTCAAGAATGATAATGAGAATCTTACTTTTATTTATAGTGATAAGTGAATGCGTTACAATTACTCATGCTAGTTTTTTCGACTGGACACCGCAATTTGGACCAAAAAAAGATATTTTATGTCCTCAAACTTGTATGAACAGCGAGATTGATAGATGTTGTAGCTGCAACTCGATAAGCAAGTATAAATCTGACCATGATGGAACTACATTGGAATACATTGACATAAGAGGTAAAGGAAAAATAATAGACACGTTGTGTGAGCGGTCATTGACAGGCAATCAAGACTTATGTTCATTGGATACAGGAACCAATCACCTAGATAACCGTTCGGGTAGTAGCGTTATCAATTCTTTGAAGCATACACACGGGTATTTGCGATATATGCCTGTCAATAGTTGACAGTTGCTTTGTTAGACCCCTGATTAATATGAACTTAGCAAATAATTTCATTATGGATATCGGGAATCTGTCGTGTTATACTAAACTTGAAACGCTAAATCTAAAAGGGAACAAATAAGTTATGTCACCAATGATACCTTCGTAGGATTAAGTAACCTCAGAACACTGGATTTATCAGATAATGTTATACAGCACATTGATCCAAACACGTTTGCAGATAAACGGTTGAAATATTTATGATAAATGTAGCCCACAACAATATGAAAACACTTGATATATCAAATGTTCTTTTACAAAAAACTTTTTGCCATTTAGATTATACAGTAGTCTTGTTGGAAAAGTGACCAATCTTCTTCACATGAGGATAGAAAAAAATAATAAATATGGATCCGGTAATGTTACGTTTGCAAACACGTCCATGTCGGAGCATCCTTTTAAAAGTCTGTTCGAGAAGACTGTAGTCGTTGGAATCAGCGGAAACCGTCTCCAAACAAATTTTTGGAATCTGGAAATTTGATGGTTCGTCTATCAAATGTGATTGCACTGTGGGTCGTCTGCTCAAAATAGGATTCAATTTCTTGGAAAGGTTTTATCACAAATCAAAACATGTCGATCTAACATGTAACTACCCTGACAGACTAAAGGGCAAAAATTTAATGGATATAGCAGACGATGGAGACTTAATAAATGAAATGACGTGTAGTGAGAAACCCTGTCATCCATCGTGTACTTGTCTAGAGAATCCACATACCAACGATTAATAGTCAACTGTACCAATGCTGAATTGACGTCCATTCCAAAACTTTGTTCCAAAATCTTGTTTTAAGATTGATCTATTACTAAATAATAATTCCATTAAAACACTCGAACACAGGGACTTTTTCAACAAGTTGTCTTTCCTAGATTTATCTAATAACGGATTAACAAAAATTGAACCATCTGCCTTGGCAAAGCTTACATCAGTTATCGGAATTAAACTTAATAATAACTCATTGTCCACATTACCCCACAACATACAACTTTTTCATCCAGACATTATTGAAACTGGCGATACTTCGATAACCTGTGATTGTGGTAATCTTTGGATAGGCGAATGGAGACGAACGCGTCTATCTCAAACAAACAATACTCTTTATTGTAAACTAAAAGGTAAAACAGACTTAATATTGGCGGAAAACGTCCATGCCAGCGACATCGGGTGCGTGACCGATAAACCGTATAAGTATTTACCATTGGCCCTAGGCATTATTTTATGTGTGGTATCGCCTATAATTCTCCTTACCTTCTTCTGTAGAGGAGAAGTTTATATATTAACCAGAAAAATCAGAGCACGGAAGCGCGATCAAAATTTCCAATTCGATCTGTATTTGTCTTTTGATGAAAACGACGAATCGATTTTGTCTTTTGTTATGTCAGATTTGTATCCGATTTTGATGAAAAATGGATATAAGGTTTTTATTCCTTGTAGAGATCTCCCACCTGGTAGTCCCAGAGAAGAGGAGACAATAATTTCGATACAAAATTCCAGGACAGTCCTGATTATCTTGTCTGAAAATTACGGAAATGACGAGAATGGGTGGGCTCGAACAGAGTGTAAGAAGGCATTTCAACTTTATCTTACAAATCGGGCTTACAATGTTGTAGTTATAAAATTCGGATATGGAATATATCTTAAGTCTACAAATACAATCTTGCGTGCATTTGTACGACTTGGTAAACACATAGACATAACAAACAGACATAAAATCTATATAAGGAAGTAATAACGAAAATAGGATTTCCCAAACAAGAACTTATCAGTGACGATTTAGAAGAAATAGATATGGTTCATGAAACGGTCTCTTATGTAAAAGCCGAGTCACATGAGAACAATGGAATGGACATAGTTCATGATGAAAGTATTGATGTTAATACCGAAACATACGAGTTTAAAGAACAAAAAAATTCAAAGGGTTCGCGGAGAAAGTATGTAGTCAAACTGAGACATATGAATTAGCAAACAAAGAAATGGACATGGTTTGGAGAAAATACCGGTGTAAATACTGAGATAAATACGTTAAAGAAAAACGAAAAGGATAATGTTCGTGGTGTAAATGCCGATTTAATTATAGGAAAACAAGATGGCAAGTGGTTCGGCCATTTGAAATACATTCTAGACCAAACAGCAATACTTCATTTGTAAGTATTAGGGATTTAGATGCAAGTGCTGCACCTGAAGTTCAAACACTAACAGTTGTTGACTTTTAACTTGTGTCCGGGATTATAGGGCATCGAAGAGATAGAGTATTAATTATTCCCCGAGTAACATTTTCGAATTGTTTAAATTTTTATATGTCAAGTTGTGACTTTTAATGTCATATACACACTAATTGAAAATATTTTTGTTTCAATGTTTCAAACCTTATTTTAAGCAGGGCTTGCTTACCGTTCTGGAGCACCCGGTCCCATTTCGCTGGCGAAGTTCACGAGTTTAACCTATTTTGCCAGTTATAAAGTTATCATTTTGTTTTAATTTGGACGTAGATTGGTATGTTTTTGTTTTGAATGATCAATATTAGTTATAATATATAAAAGTGTCATATCATGTTTCAATTTTATCATTTAATGCATTCAAAAACGGTTATGATATTGTATTTGATATGTATATAATTTCTCAGTTTTTAATATCCCATACAATAAAACCGTATAATAAACATCATATAACACACGTGTAATATCGTTTTCGCGACCTTGATAACAGCGTGCGACATTCAAAAGTGCGCAAGGTATGTCATCGACTGTTGTTTGTTTCACCGACACAATTCATTTAGCTATTTTATTTTATAAACAAGAAGTCATAATTAATGGAGATAAGTTGTCTATTGCTTTAAGTTATTTTAATTCATAAAAAATCTCACAATTATAAGATGAGGATAAGTTGTTTATCGTAATTATTCTATGAAGAAGTCAGCAGTTTATTCTCATAAAAATTTAGCACGTTTACCAGACTTTTATATTTTTTCTGAAATAATTATTTCGTATTTTCGAATTAGGATTTCGAAGGTAAAAATATGTTCGAATAAGACATTCATTTCAAAAATACGTAACACTTATTGCAAAATACGACATTTCATTTTGAAATTAAGAACAACAAAAACTTACTTACATATGTCAGCTTACGGACTCCGTACTAACTTGAGTTGTAATCACTAATACTAGCATGCTCTGTTTGTACAGCGATTGTATATGCATTGTATATTAATTAAGTGTACATTTTTTTCCTTGTTGTATTTCATTTTTTATTTTTTACACCAATTTAAATTTCCTAAACAGTATTGCTAACAGTGTCTCATAAGTCACTTTTTGATGGGCACTACTGCCAAACAAAATTATTTCGTGTTTATAATCTGAGTATATTAATGTGTGTCACTATAATAAAATAGCTATACAGTAGGACAGTGGTGCTTACCCTCCCACCTGACCTCACTTCTCTGGTGGAATTTCACGTGTTTAATCAAATTTTCAAAGATTTTATTTTGTTTTTGTGGAATGTAATTTGAAATATTAACTGGTATGTTTAATTTTTTTTTCCACGCCTACCGGATTTCTTAAATAATATTATTCCTTAAGGTATTAAACAAAATGATCAATATTGTGATTCGGACATGGATAAGTATGTTTGTTTTTGATGCAACAAAAGAATCACCATTTTCATGTATAAATGATAAAAACACGCTTGAAATTTGTGTATATTGTAAATATATGCTTAGTCGTTTAGAAAATAAACACACTTGTTATAGACATCAGAGATAGATTTAAAGTGGACTGTTTATCATGTAATGTATGTATTAATATTTTGATTTATTAAACACGTTGTACTTGATCTTTGTGTCTTTATCAATTTATCTTAACCTAACAGTGGGAAAACTTGTCACACTTTTATCATCACGTGCTTGTTTAAATATGATAACAGTTATTGATCAAGATTTATATATCATAAAACAACATTGAACTGTCCCCTAAAGCTTTCATTTGAACATTTATTTTTGGCCAGTAAAGGATGATACCCAAAACGCAGAGCTATCCGCCTATAGGATTCAAAATTAAAAAGTATGTTGAATACATATTGATAGTGAGAAACCTAAAGCTACAATTATTATGTAAAAGTTTATATGGTAAAAATCTCAGTAAAACATTGCATTATATGTTTAAATTGTGTAATCCTTTAGGTTTGTCTCCGTAGAACTCAATACAAACATGGAACAAGTAAGTTAAAATCAACACGTTTTTTAATAAATACATATAGAGCGCATGCCTCTCCATTAAAGATATTTTGAATATAAAAACTATATTATTTTACTGTTAGATATGCAAAGTATGGTTAATGGAGAGACATGCGCTGATACTGAATTTTGTAAAAATCAGTGTTCTGAGAGTTACCCCGATATAACCTCTTAATACACCGTACTATACTCGTACTTGATATTAATAAACCTTAATGTCAACCATTACCTGCGTGGTGTAGTGGGTATACGTAGGTACCAGTAACTCTTACGTTGTTGGTTTGAATCCCAAAGTTACAGTTATATTTTTCAACTTATTTTATTTTGATAAAATGTAAATTTTACGGCTTGATTTCTTTTTATCTTACTTTGTGTTAGAATTTAAATGCAATATTATTTTTTATGCCACAAATAACATAACAGATAAAAAGACATGCACATTTGTTTTATACATACAATATATATAACGACATTACAATTCAGTTTAAGGCCACTTGTCATTTTCCGTGTGTTTCGTGTATGTTTAACACGTACTAGTAAATAAAATGCCAAAAGCTTTTCTAAGTGCATTCGTCGCACGCAGAAAGGCCATATACGAAAAGTCGGGGTGGGTTTCATATGTGATGAATGTCACTAGCTGGACACGACTGAATATCATGAACCTGCGGTTTGTCGAATAATAATATTTTGTAGTTAAAGTAGAGAAATTGATTTCGATTATACAAATGGCCTTTCTGATGATGACTATTATACATTGACTGGACGTAGCATCTTGTAACAAAGGTTATATCAGTAAAGTCCGCAGCACTAAGTCAGAAAGCTTTGCGTTACGACTACTCTTGACAAAGCTTTAAACTGGTCTTTATCATGAACTCTTAGCAACACTATTTTGTCTGAAAAATGCTCCACAGGTGTCAAGCATGCTCTCTAAAGCACGGTGGCTCTAACAACTTCAGTTTCTTGAATGCCTTCTATCACTGATTTTATGATGGCCTAAATCAAAGTATTCTGCTATGAAATCACACTGACATGCCATCAATAGACACAACGTATACGCATTATGATGCAAAACAAAACAAGTCATTGTGACACCTGATTTTTTGTTTTTGTGCTAGCAAAGTAATGGCAATGACAGTAGCGCTACACTTTGGTGCAGAATAACAAACATTTAAATTATATAGACAGCTAACTACCCAGTAAAGTCAGCTTCCACACACGTCAAAATAAAAAAGGAAAAATGTTATTCATATGCAACGTATATATTTACACAGAGATTTATTTGTACTTGGCCTCGAAGTAGTGACGGGTATAGAGGCCTGAAAAGGGTGTAACCTAGTTTCTTGCGTATATATTCCTATAGGCGGATAGCTCGGCGTTTTGGGAATCATTCTTTCTAAATAGCGAACACGGGAGATAATTCCGTCTATACCATGGAAAACATCCATTGTTTATGTATTAAGGAAGGTTTTGAATTCTTGGGTTTTTAAACCTCGCACATAAAAAAGCTCATTTTCTAAAAACTTTCCGTTTCGCGCCCAATTATCGAAACTCTTTTGTCATTCATTTTAATTAGTTTTACTGTTTGTTGTGAAAGTAAACAAATCACTCATGGAATCTAATAAATGTCATTAGCGAGCGGTACTAGCAGATGATGCGAAATGGAGGACCAAAGGAACAACATCATTGAATGTAGACACCAAAACAACGTAATGTTTCATCCACTTGATATTCCTTTCGATGATATGGACATTGGCGTGTTGATTACTTTAAAAAGTGTTTACTTTACTCTTATATTTTATATTGACCGATATGTTTGTGTTTTATTCATACATTTAAATAACATTTATAGTATAATTTTGGAATCAGCGATTTAAAATTAAAATAGAAGGTTAAAAATATTTTAAAATTCCAATGTACCTACCTTTAAGGCAATTATTTGTGAAGTATTTAAAACTAGTTTTGGTTAATCTACGTAGTTCAATTGGGAGTGCTTGCATCATATGTGGGAGGTCGGAATTCGAATCCTAACCGGGGTTTGACTAAAGGGCCTGTTACATGGTAAAACTTGGGTTATACATCTTGATTTATATAACAAAGTTTACTAAAGGGCCTGTTACATGGTAAAACTTGGGTTATACATCTTGATTTATATAACAAAGTTTACCGTGTAACATAGCTAAATACTCTGATTTTATTTTTAAATCAATTTCAAAGTTTACGAATTTAGAGCAATGTTCGAAATCTGTAAACCTTTTTTTATTGTCCCACATGCCGAGATGTATTGTAGTGGACATTTTCTAATATTTTTTCCCAATCAGAAAAAAGGTTACCTGGACATTGAAAAAGCACATGTTTATGTTTATTTATTTCACAAATATAAACATGGCTGAAGAATCAAGAAAAAAAACTGATACATATTTCTCCTCAAATGAAACAGAAATTCATAAAAACTTTCAATATCCATTTGTATGATTTTTTTTTTTTGATTACATGAGTCTTCTATGGTCAATTCCTGCATCAATGCATGATAAGCACCATGAAGTTGCTCTCGCCTGTCAAGCCATGGGCGAACCAAGATGCTTCTTCTTCGCCTTTGTCTTCTAATGTGTTATATTCCAGCATAAATTAACATAATGCACACTGTTTCTACAATACAATGTTATCTTTATATTCCATGTTGGCGGGAAATGTCAAAATTTTATTACTGTTAAAGGTTAATTACAAATTTTTACCTGTGCTGTATACAGCTTAATTTACCGTGTAACATACCTAAGGAACATACACCTTGAGGTTTATAAATCTTGATTTATAAATCAAGTTTTACCGTGTAACAGCGCCTTAAGACTTGAACATAGGTAGTAACTGGTTTTTCGCCAAGTACTCGGCATTAAGGAATAAGAAATGAAAGTCACAGGGTCCTTCGGAAAAGACCTTAAAATCCGATGCTCTTGTCGCTTGTGTTTTAATCAAAAAGAAAGATATTAATCCAAAATCAAAATTATAACTTTTGAAGCGGCAAAGTAAACTAAATACGCAGAAGACCAACGTGTAAGTGAGGCCAGGAGCTCAGGAAGGGTTATCACCACCTGTGTAGCTATCAATTATCATTGATTTCCAATTGTAAATCATTAATTTTCTTTATACATAAACTATCGATGTTTTCCATGGTAGAGACGAAATTATCTTCTGTGTTCGCTATTTAGAAATTTACTTGCCAATAATAAATGTTAAAAATTAAAGGTCTAGAGGAAAGACCAATTTTGTTTGCCTGATAAATTAGCGAAACATATCCAAAGGCAAATTAAAAAAAGCTATCAACGCCACGTGCTTAAATCATGTGGCTGTCCGTGAGACATGTCTTTTTACGTGGTCATTATAAATATCAATCAAGTCTCACTACACTCAGTATTAATTTACCGAGATAGAATATTAATAGGTTAATAATTAGGCCACTTGATTAAAATAATGATATCATGTGGTACAAAGTCGTATTATAATCGGGTGACTCTATTGTCTTTCTACCCCGTAGTATCAAATCCTCCCAAATTGTCAGCTTACATAGAAAATAGATAAATGTTTGTGATGTCATTCGCTCTTAATATTAAACTTTTAAAATAAAAATGCAGACGGAACGAAAGTGAACGCACACAACACAAGAGACCGCTTAGTGAATGTTGTACGGCAACTTTGAACGGACAAAAAATAAATGCACAGAACACGATGGATGGCTTATGATGTACTGTAACTTTGAACAGACGAAAATTGAATGTCCAAAATACGAGGATCGCTTAGTGAATGTTGTACGGTAGCTTTGAACGGACGAAAAATTAAAGCACAAGACATGATGGATCGCTAAGTAAATCTTGTACCGCAACTTTGAAAGGACGAACTTTAAAGAGTTTTAAGAAATTGACAGGCAAATGCCCAAGTATGCTGCTCCTAATTGAACTCTTTTGCATGGGAAAGAGCAAACATGGCCAGTGCTACAACGGACGTGCATATTAATTTTGCTAGACTTTCCTCTTTAATAGTGGACATATGCACTGACGTATTAAGACATGTGTTACGTCAGCGGCACAACGGGTCACTTCAATCGTTCCAGCAAGTTCTGCGAGTGAAAAAAGCAGCTTTGAAACACGATCTGAAAGATTACCAGTTAAAAAAACTTTATCCACAATCTGGTTATTACCATGGCGACTTCGGCGATTTCGATATATCTATGCTTTATTCGCTTTTGCGGAACGTGGCTAACCTCCAGCCTCATAAAAACGGGTGGGGTGTGGTTCCTCAGCACGACGACTTCTCTTTATCGGCAAATATAGAACGTATACGAATTGCTAAAAATGATACGTATAGTCACATTACCAGTACGACAATTGACGATTCTAGGTTCCATGATATATGGAATACCTTGAGCGGAGCAGTGCAATCTATAGAACAATACCTCCTCTTTCCAGCTGGCACATTTACAAACAGGATAAAGGACCTAGAAAACCTTCAAATTTATACTACCTCTGCCAACAAGTTAATTAAGGGGCTAGAAGATCTTTATAGACAAGATCATGAAATAATCAGACAATTAGAAGGTAAGGCAAGTTAAATGACTACTAGGAAATTACCTAATCAACCAAAAGTAAAGCAATGTTCATTTTTGCCCCAGTCAAGATTCTTTCACCAATGTCGAGGTAGTGATGTCTTAGATATTAGAAGTAACCAGAGAAAAGCACCAACCTTCAGCAAGCGAACTGACAAACAATCTACTACTAATAACAAGTATAATAATAAAACAAGGGCAAGTCAATAAGTAACCAGCCTAACTTATTTCCGGTTCAGATCCACCTCTTCTTTTGTGTTGTAATTTAAACCAACGCTGTTCAAGTGCAATCAGCCTAGAACTGACGAAGTCATGTCCTTTCTACTAACACACTCATTAAACTGTCTTCATGACTTCTTCGTCAGACCAAAAAAAAATACGTCTACGATTATCATTTTTATTTTGAGGAATAGGAACAAGTCGCTAACTGCTAGGATCTACGTCGACGAATAGACAGGGTGTGGTATTGATTCCTACCCGTTTCGCTCTTCAGAATCCGCTGCAGCTTAACAAGTATAGACTCTGTTGTCCTGTTGCAACAAAACCGTTTAAGAGAGTTTACCTTGACGTTTTTCACGGATGACGGTTCTCAGCTGGTCTAGCAAGTTTGCATTGTACTCTCCTTTTTACTTCTTTTTGAAAAAAGGCCAACACAATAACACCCTATACGTTCCAAAATACACATGTAATGTGTCCATCACCTTGCAAGCAGAAGGTAGCGTCTTGAGTTCTCTGTCCTCGGGGACCAAGGCCTTTCCCACTGACGACTTAGGGCTTTATTCTCTGGCTGATTACAATGAACCCAAGTCTCATCTACAGCCACAAAACGCAAAAAGAAAATCATCTGTTAAGCGAAACAAGCGTCACCAAGACATTGCGTATTGATACTCTGATTACCATTTTCTTATCGCCAAGAGATTTGAGAACTCAACGTGCTGTATACTTGCGCATACCTAAACGGTCATGACAAACCAAATAACAGCATGTTCATAAACAAAAGAATTAATCAAATACATGCCTTTGCGTGACTCAATACGCGTGTAATCTAAAATGTATTAAAACAAGCAAGAAAATCATGACCTTGTCGGACAATCGAAATAGGATAGGCTGGCTACTGTTTGGCTTGCCGTCGTAATAATAATAACTTATCATGATGTAGGGAAATATATATTGTATAATATAATTTTACATTGAAACTTGAATCTATAAAACTTCCACATTAGTGCATTATCCACGTATCTTGAAAGATAAATGAAAACGAGAAGGATTTGTTTCACAATTAATATGCTTTGGTAGAGCGTGTTCCCACTACTGAACCTTTATACAACAAAGTAAGCTGCTTACAAATAAATTGTTGACTGGGATATTGAAAGCCAGGGACTCTCGTCGCTGTGAGCTCAAGTCCCGGTCAGACCACATGTGGGAAAGTGAATTTTCCTTGCCGTTGGCCTTTACTGAATTACCTCGTATCAGTATAATGGAGTGGACGAGTGGTACGCTTGTCTGCGGTGTACTGAATTTGTGACCTACCACGTTAAAGTCGCCGAGAGTTCGCGCTAATACACAGCAGACCATACAACACACCACACTTGCACTTCACATGCATACACGAATTTGTTCATAGATTAATCCATAGAGATTAATAAAATCGTTATCGTCGCGAATAGCTGAAAAATTGCTGATGCGACGTTAAGCATCACTCTACCAACCAACAAAGCAACTATTGTTGATAAGTATGATGTATTCAAAATACCCTTAATATATTTGACGTCCCATAGTGGCATGTTCATTTACACATGGCGGATGTAGGAAGTTCTTACTCCCCGGAATCTCCCGGCATCACTTCCCTGGTTAAAGGTTACGTAATTCAAAGTTTTTACTTTGTGTGAGAATTGTGATTTCGACATGAATTGTTATGTTTGTGTCCGATTTCTTAAAACTCTATAGACGACCTACACGTCTCTAGAAGTCACTAAGATCGTATAGACCTTTTTCTATACATCAAAATGATCGTTGTATCAATACCTACAATATTCTAATATACATGCCTATACAAAAAGTTAATAGTTTTCAAGTTAATTAACTAGTTCAGTATTGTTTTGCATCTGTGACCTTGACCTTTGAACCCAAGACCTTTTTCTATACATCAAAATGATCCTTGTATCAATACCTACAACATTCTAATATACATGCCTATACAAAAAGTTTATAGTTTTAGAGAGAATTAAACATTTCGGTATTGTTTCGCATCTGTGACCTTAACCTTTGAACCCATGACCTTTTTCTATACATCATAATGATCGTTGTATCAATACCTACAACATTCTAATATACATGCCTATACAAAAAGTTTATAGTTTTTGAGATAATTAACCATTTTGGTATTGTTTTGCATCTGTGATCTTGACCTTTGAACCCATGATCTTTTTCTATACATCAAAACGATCGTTGTATCGATACCTACAACATTCTAATATACATGCCTATACAAAAAGTTTATAGTTTTTGAGATAATTAACCATTTTGGTATTGTTTTGCATCTGTGAACTTGACCTTTAAACCCATGACCTTTTTCTATATATCATAAGGATCGTTGCATCAATACCTACAACATTCTAATATACATGCCTATACAAAAAGTTTATAGTTTTAAAGATAATTAAACATTTCGGTATTGTTTCGCATCTGTGACCTTGACCTTTGAACCCATGACCTTTTTCTATACATCATAATAATCGTTGTATCAATACCTACAACATTCTAATATACATGCCTATACAAAACGTTAATAGTTTTCGAGATAATAAACTATTTCGGTATTGTTTAGCACCTGTGACCTTGACCTTTGAACCCATGACCTTTTTTTATACATCAAAATGATCGTTGTATCGATACCTAAAACATTCTGATATACATGCCTATACAAAAAGTTTATAGTTTTCCAAATAGTTATTATAATTAGAGGTAAAAAATTAGGTCACGACCTTCACAATTGACCTTGACCTCATTTTTAAGATACTAACAAGATGTCAAAACTGAAAACCTCATGTCATTATCTGGTCAAATAGTCAAGTTATAACAATTTGAAGCTATTTTACGATTTTTTAAAAATTAAACGCAAAAACGCGTAACCCATTTTTTGTCCGAATTTCACAAAATGAACAAACTATAGGCTTAAGACCCTAGAAAACCCAAATATCACATCAGATATTTCCAATCAATACTTTCGGAGGAGAATATTTTTTAAGATTTTTGCACCCCTAGGTCACCTTGACCTAGTTATGGTAGTCATGGCAATGCCACGAACAAATCTGAATTGCACCGGCCCATATATACTTCTCACCAAGTTTCATTGAAATCTGTGTTGTAGTTTCAGAGGAGATGTCGAAAATAGGTGTTAACGACGCACACATGCACGCACACACGCACGCACATACACACGCTGCGCTATGCCATCAGCTCACATGACCTTTCGGTCAGGTGAGCTAAAATAAAGTTTTGTAAAATGATTGATAGATTTACATCTTCTCTGGTTACATTGTCAATGCTTATCTAGTTAGTTACTCCACTTAAATACACTCTTAAGCTTTGTTGCTTTGAGATTAGTATTAACACATCTTGAAGATTTTCAGTGGACTCTCGTAAGGCGTGTATAATTAGCAGAAATTATTTTAAGGATAACCAGTATGCTATCACGCGAGTAAGCTAGTATAAGAATGAATTGAATGTACAACTTGACAGGGCATTAACTGTTTAATTATGCATGGTCTTTTGAAGAAGACTGTCACATGATATTTACCTGTTTAATATAGTAATGAAATATTATTTTCTGTTTTAGAAAACATGGCCAGCTTGGTAAGCAGAGTTGACAACCATATATACCAAACAGGTAATTAAAGACTTTGATTTGACAAAGAAAAGAACATTCTTTTCAGAACTTATACCATTTTAATTTGATACAGAAGAGGTGCTCACCCTTTCAGAGCAACCGGCCTCACTTCACTTACTTTGCTTTTGAGATTGTGATTTTAACATGAACTGGTATGTTTGTTTTTGATTTAGAAATCTCCATTGTGAACAACTTTGAATGATATACAAAGTCATGTTTTAAGCATCAATCATTAGAGTCACAAAGAGTTCATTTAAAATGTTGAATTGAATGTTGCTTAGATCAATTCCTTGCTTTTCTTGCAACGATTGCTTCCTTTGCCAACTTTCATTCTAAGTGAAATACTACCCTTATGGAGAACCCCTTTTCACGTCGTCTCTGGTGGAAGTTCACGTGTTTACCACCTTATTAGTCAGTTTCAAAGTTTTTATTTTCTTTTGATTTGGGATATCGATATGGAATTGTATGCTTGTTTTTTAAAACACCTTATTATGTCATGAGTGCACAGATGTGTGTAAAAATTCATAACTAATGTCTAATGTGGATAATTTGTAAAAGGGGAAAATGCTAAATCTTCCATTTCCGCATCTTGCCAAGTGACTGCTAATTAGTATAATGTTGAATCTTGGTTCCCGTATTTGTAGCAGTGTACATGAACACATTCGGATAACAAGTTTCCCGTTTTCCCGATATAAAAGTTTACTGCAACCTGAACATTAAATGCAGTAAATCAGATTTTTACTTTTGCAAGTCATATTAGCATTATTGTAAATACGAGTATCATTTACTTGAATATTTTTTCCTTTATGTATATAATCACAAGGACGGCAAGGAGGATCCCTACATTTTGTTACCGAAAAGGTTTTATCTGCTGTTTGGGATGTAAATTTAGCGTTTCAGATTTTTTTGGTTGTCTCCTAATCTGAACTGTTTTTTCAGTAATTCTTTTCTTGACAATATCACTTCTTTGTAGAATTTGTAAATTGGATATAACGGCGTTAAAGATGTTTACATTCCGTGGATTGAAAGTAACTGCAAACGGAATAATTTCCTCTTCATTATTTAAGGTTTCTTGTGTTGTATGTAGTTTATTTAGCGGAATTTGTTTCACTAGTTTAATACAATTTGTAATGAATTCTGTCTAAGTAGGAAGGATCTCACTTAGCCGTTTATCTCTGGTGTTAGTATTGTCTACGACTGTGCTGAGTTTTTTGCTAGACATTATGGAATATTCCGTTTTGTGTGATGGATGACTTAACCGGAAGTCTAGGTATTGATGGGTATCAATTTCCTTGTAGAAGATATATGTGGGTGCCATGATATCCAGGAATGGTAGATGTACATCACTTGTATCTTTTGGTAATTGTATTTCTTTCTATTTTGACGGCAAATTTTATTTACAAATCAGTGGAACAGCTATGGGAACTAAGTTATTCATTTTTTCAGGCACTAGTATAGAAGAAGTAAAACTTCATGACAGAAAAGTTAAAGTGCAAACCAGGGCTTTACAAGAAGGAAAAAATAAAACAAGAGCTTTTGGAATAACAATATTCACTGGAAGAGAGGGCAGCGGTAAGTCTAGTCATGCATTAGAACTAATTAGTAAAATTGGAGATGGTGAAGTATTTGGACGCCGCTTCACTATTATACATCCACAAAATGTCATGCAGTGGGACCAATTGGTAGATACCACGCAAAACACTGCAGTTTTCTTGGATGACCCTCTTGGAACGTCACGCTTAAATGCAGAAATTATCGAAAACGATGGAGGACTATTCAGAAAAATCTGGTCCTGTGTTGAAATGGGAAACGTTAAGCTTGTAATGGCTATTCGCTCTAATATATTAAATGGAAACAAAATGACTCTTGAAAAGCATGCTTTATTTCAGGATGACCATGTAATTGATCTATCCGATGGCCCGTATAAGCTCAGTGAAGAGGAAAAACAACACATTGCGACCAATATATGCCATCGCAATCATATCACTGTGACCGAAAATACAGAAGAAGAAAATATCAACTCGCAAAATATATGTGAACCCACCTTTACTCCTCAGATTTCGAAACAAACCATCAAGACGATATCGAAAATGGACCCATTATTAGGATTTCCTCTGTGTTGCACATTGTTCTTTTCGAATAAAAACCATTTAAAAGTTGGACCTAGGTTTTTTGGTCAACCGTCCGAATTATTAATAGACGAAATTAGAAAGTTAGCTGATAGTACTATCGAAAAAGAGAAAATGCAATTTGTTTCGCTTTTATTTTTGTTGTTCCAGGGGGGCGAAATTAGTTTCCATAACCTTAACATAGAACACTTAAGGTTATTTGGACAATATGTTCGAGTCTCGAGTCTCAATGAAATCGTATTGAGAAATTCGCTAAGGAATTGTGCTGACAAATATGTTATCTTCATATGTACTGAGGGACAAAGTATCGTGACGTTCATGCATTCATCAATACTTGAGGCAGTTTTTCTAACGGCTGGTGGGTTCACACATTATTTGCCCAAACTGATTGATTCTTGCAACAATAGAATGCTGAATGAATTAATCAGAACAGAAAATGTTGATATTATGCCAAATGAGAAAGTTTTAAAAATCAATCAACAATACAACGACAACCTTGCAAAACGATTTGTGAAGGAAATCAGAGAAAACAAATGCAATCAAATAATTCTCCACCCAGCATTCGAAGACGAATTGTTTTTCATTCGATTCATATCAGAGTTAAAACTGTCTAGAAACAAAGATATTACAAGTTGCAAGCACGGTGGCTATTCTTTATTCAATCTCGGATGTCTTTACAACAAATTTGAAATCATAGAATGCATGGTAAAAACAAACAGAGTACCAAATCATGTCCTCGAAGATGGTTTTGATGTTGCAGTAGAGTTCCAGAATGTAGAAGTCATTGGCGTACTCCTTCACAAGGTCTCGAAAAATCGAGCACTTTTAAAATTTTACGACTTGTGTTATGAAGAGTCAACAGTTCCAAGAACATTAAGGGCATTTCTTGATAGCAGGAGATTATCAACCGCCAATATTGGCAATGGCGTAATATTAGCCTCCAGAAAAGGGAAAAAGGGCATCATTGAAACTCTACTTAAGGGACAAGTGTCTTTAGATGTCATTTCTAAAAGCTTGTTAGTTGCTTGTATATACAACAATAACACTGCTGTGCGATATTTCATATCAGTATCATCGATACCAATTAGATGTATAATATCTGCTTTTAAGGCCGCTTGTAAAAATGGACATTTTGAACCAGCAAAAACCATCATTCGTCTAAAAAGAGATTTACAGCCCGAACATATTATCCGCGGATTCCGTGTTGCTTGTGAAAATGGGAAAATTGATATAGTTAGATTAATTATTGAAGAGAGACTAGATCTTTGCCATGAACTACTTTCCGGGGTTATAAAAGATTTATGTCTTAAAGGTACTCTTGGAAATCCAAATCTGATTGACATTGTCCGTATTTATCACCAAACCCGTAATATTCCCATCGACTACTTAAACGATATACTACAATGCGCCTGCAGCAGTGGGCATTTCGATGTCGTTGACTATATCATGGATCAAAAGAAGTTTCCAAACGAAAAACTACAGATAGCATGTTCTATTGCGGCTGCAAATGGCCGAGATAAAGCACTGGCAGTTATTTTAAAGAAGGGCAACATCAGCACTACAGATGCGGATTCAATACTTATGACAAATGGGCTATTAACTGCTTGTGTTAGCAATTTCGCAAAGACGGTGGATTTAATATTAAATTCAACGAACGAAATCACACCAGCTATCGTTCTTCAGGGACTCTCCTATGCTTGTTCAAAAGGATACAATTCAATCGTTATAAATTTGTTGAGAAGTCCACGTCTGAACTCCTTGGAGGTAAACATGTGTTTACAAAAAGCTATAGAAAACATGCATTACGACACGGAAGATGTTATCGTTCGAATGCGACCCAATGATATTACACCACCCTATAAGGAACACGCTTTTCTGAGAGCATGCGCAGGAAACAATCGGGAAACCGTCACAATACTTTTGAAATCTGAACCTAGTTTGGAAGCGGATAAGGTAGCAGTTGGTCTCATAAACACTAGTGCTTCAGGCTTTCATGAACTGACAAACACAATTTTAGAAGAAAGAGACGGAGGAATAACGTTATCAAATCTTGACAATGCACTTATGAAAGCTTCAAAGTTCAACCGCATAAAGGTTATAACGGTTCTTTTGGGAAAATGTAGGCAATTTACTACCAAGGATATTGAGAACTCGCTTAACGTTGTCCGGTATAAAGGCTTTTATGAATGTGAAGAAGAAATAATTCGGAATAGAACTGATGTCGATATACACCAGTATGTATTACATGCGTTTGTACAAGCATGTAGTCACGGTTCCGCAGACACGGTGGAGGTAATACTACAAAGAAGACCCGACCTTTCTTTTCAGCAAATTTCCATCGGTCTGTTGTGTGCCTCTGTTAGTGGCCATGAAAATATCGTTGATTTAATCATTCAAGGTAGAGATGGCGATATGGACGAAACACAAATCACAGCATGTTTTATTAAAGCATGCATGTATGGACACATTAAAACAGTAGAAAGATTATTGCAACATCCTGGTCTCAATAGAGAAAGCATTGTGAAAGGATTAACTTTATCTGAGGAATGTGGTCATTACCATATAATTGACGCCATTTTGCAAAATCGTTTTGACTTACCTCCCCTTCTTTTGAAAAAATCATTCCTCAAAGCTTGCTATATGAATGATAACAATATTCTAGGTAGAATTCTCACACTTCCAGAAAATTTACCTCAAAATCTAATTGCCATGGGGTTTTATACTGCGTGTGCATGTAATAATGGAGCCGCAAGTATAGTGATTCTTACAAATAGCGTTTGGACCAGTGACTTCACACAAGGACTATTAGTCGCATGTGCCAAAGGATTTTGTGACATCGTCCAAAGTACTTTGGCAGAGAAAACAGAAATTGCATTAGATGATGTTTTCAGTTGTCTTGTGAAGGCAGTCAAATGTTGTAACAAAGACACAGTAGAGGTTTTACTGAACGAACGGCAAGACTTCACAACATTGCATATAGAACAGGTGTTTCAGTTTGCTCGTTCCCGTGGGTTTCATCATATAACAGACGTGATCATTGAATACAGACGAGATATATCACTTGACAATGTTTGCTACGAACTTATCAAACTGTGCACCAACGGAAAATATGAGACAGTTAGACAGCTCATTACTGAGAGGCAAGATATTCCTACGGATACATTAAAAGCTGGACTTTACAACGCATGCGCCTCTGGCCATAAAGACATCGTTAATGTGATTTGCGAATCAGAAAACAACCTAAATACAGACCAAATAAACGAATGTCTCCGTAAAGCCTGTTTAATGGGACATTTAGAAATCGTGCAATCTATTCTTACTCGATGGCAAGATATCCCAGTTGAACTTTTAAAAGATACCTACATCGAATCATGTAAATATTCGACGGTTGAAATTGTGTCAGAACTTTTATCAACAGGGCATGCACTACATGATGTCGACGTAAGAGAAGGGTTCATGATGGCGTATTTGAATGAAAAATCCGATGTTATGGATTCTATTCTCCAAAGTCGATTTGATGTAGCAAAGTTAGAACCGATGGTAGCTCTTGAAAACTCTTACAGATATGGATTCGTAGATACCTTAAAAACATTGCTGCATTGTCGTGACCTCCTGACCCGAGATCAGGTGTCGAGAGCCTTTGTCAAATCATGCACCGGCGATTGTTTAGAGATTATTCAATCTTTTCTCCAATTAGCAAACATTTCCAATACCGACATCGAAAATGGATTATTCAGCGCATGTACGTACGGTCGAAGAGGGATAGTTGAACTAATATTACAGAAAAGGGATAACTTACCAGTAGAACACCTACGTCCGGCTATTGCAAAAGCCCATAAATGTGGATTCCCCGAATTGGTTGATTTCATATACACCGTCCGGCCAGATCTGTAAAGTGTTAAATTATGCCTTTGAAATTCGTATTTCATTTCATTCGTTAAAAACGTGTTGGACTTCATTTGACATACAGTTACGGTATACGCATACCAGCTAATTCATACCAGAATAAAGCGCAAATTGTCCAAACTGATAGTTCTAATTCGACGTCTTCTGTTCAATGGGGTATTCTTTAAAAATCATTATTCGCGAAAAAGAACACTTGCATGATAATTTTGTGCATATAATTATAAGGATTGATTTTTACTTTTAAATCGTCCATCAAGGTATGAACTGTTGAATCCTGCCAGAGCAAATCAAATATAAATCGCTCGGTGATCTATGTGAAACGAAAAGGTGTGTATCCGACTTATCTTTCTTAGGTTGACTTTTATTCTTTAGTTATGTTCTTTTTTCAAATTCAGTATACCATTATTTATGTTGATATTAGGATACCAAGAGGCCGAAGCTAGTCATTTCGTACCATGACCATTTTTTACCCAAATTTACCATTTCTTACCCAACTCGGTCGAATTCGTACCATGCCATATGACCATTTTGTACCATAACCATTTCGTACCATCACAATTGTGACCCAAATTTTCTATTTCTAATCAACTAGCCTTAGGTTCATAGTACGAAATCGACATGGTACGAAATGGTAGTTGATATAGTACAAAATGGTACGAAAACGGTCAGAGATTATGGTACGAATTGGTCGTTGATATGGTACAAAATAGATGGTTCAAAATGGTCATGCTACGAAATGACTATAATTCCCAAGAGGCTATGTTGAAACATTTTAATCCGGGAACATTTTAAATGCATGTTTGTCTTGATAATATATATGTGAAGACATATTGACCACTTAATTTCAGAGTTGAGTTGAGTAATTGTGTTTAAAGTCCCAGTCAATAGGCTATAGGCAAAGGTGCAGAAATTTTGCCTGTGCGTTGCACTGATGGCATTATAAAGCAGGGGTTTTTTAGCGTGCCAAGCCCACCATGACACGGAACCTCGTTTTTTTTAAGTTCCCATCCGAAAGAACCGTGACTTTCATTTCGTTATGCCGAGTGCTTGGCGAAAGAACAGTCACTATCCACTTTCAAGTCTTGGTTCAGACTTGGTCGGGATTCGAACCCACGACCTCCAACTTACGGAGCGAGCACTCTACCAACTGAGCTACCGCAGTGGTTTACTAAATTTCAGAGCTTTACAGACAAATATTTTGACAAGTTATTGCAGAATTAACAGTTATAACACTAATGCCTTCATTCAAAAATAGAATTGACCAATGGTGTGTTTTAATGACTATTGTTTGTAAAATAGGATAGATGTGCCTACAAAAGCACTCTAACGAAAACATCTGACATTACCCAAAAGTATCCTGGGTATTTTTGACGTCCCATGGTACCATGTTCCTGTCATTCTACATTAACTCGTGACTAGTGAAACTTAACAAATAGCGCTCACCCTTCTAGAGCACAAAGCCTCACATCCATGACGGAAGTTCTCATGTTAAACAAAATTTGCCAGTCATCCAAATTTTAATTGAATTTTGGATTGTGATTTTAACTTATATTGGAATACTATTCTAATATGTATATATCTGACTTTATTATTGCACACTTTGGTTTTTTGTTATCAAGGTAACATTGGCTGCCCCAGTTTCATAACCATTCCATAACTAAGATATACCTTAACTTACATCTAGCCAAATTAAAATTTAAATGATTTTTTTATCTTTAAGGTATTCTGCAATTTTAGCCTTAAGGATGTCATTCGCTTCAAGCTTATAACATAGTTATGTAACATAGGTTTGTCGAAAAATTGAGTTCCACAGTAGTTTGCTAAAAATAGATAAATTTAAGTTAAGGAAAATGTTGGTATTGTATTGTATGTGAAACCGGGTATTTATATTTTAGCTACAACTTACGTGTATTCATATTCATCTGATAATGACATTTTTATCAATATGCGTATTTGATAAGATTTTATTACTTGAAAATTTTTTTTTTTTTTTTGGTATTGGTATTTTTTATTTCATCTTCCACATAATTTCACAAAAATATTTCACATTTAGATGCTGCATAGTATTGTTAATTACATACAAATACACATATTATAAATAAAAGAATGTCAAAATAATTATATATGTCTTCAAAACAAGAGTTTTATATCGTACTAATTTTTTTTAATTTTGTTTATTTTCTTGGGGCTATAATTATGAAGCGAAAACAATTCTAAGTTCCGGTATACTTTTATCTTTTGCACTGCAACATCATAGTTTGGTAACGTTTTTTTTTTATTTTGCACAAATAAATATAACTTTTAATAATAAAAAAACAGAGATTAATTATGTCTTTTTACTTTACTTGAAAAATTAATTGAAATTAATATCACATTGAATCCATTTGGAAAACACTTAATGATTATGAAATAATAAATGTAGAACATTTGTATTTTTGCATATTATTATATGTGATGCGCAATGAAGAAATCATATGGACCATTTAATCGTTTTTAAATACGATTTTTCTATAGTCTTGATCAATTTCTTATTGAGATTATACAGCTGATGAATAAAAATTAAGCACCTTTTAACAGGTTGACGTCATGCCCAAAGTATGCTACTTCAGGTTATCATCTAAGAAAATATTTGGAAAAATATTTTAATGATATTTTCAATTGATTTTAAATTTATTTAATGGTATATTGAAGAAATGAAATTTTGGTAAAACATAGTAGTCATAATTACATTCATGTAATATACCAGTGTTAATTTTACAGCACTTGACCCGTTTCGGAATACAATTCCTCATAAGCAGTGCTGTAACTAATTTTTGAAGCATTAGTTATTTTTATTCATAAAAAAAACATGGATTTTGTAATTGTTTGACATTATTTTCTCAAACATCACAAAAACTAATAAGTCTGATTTTTGTTTTACGTGCCACCATCACAAAAACAAATAAATATGATTTTTGCTTGACGTGTCACCATCGCAAAAACAAACAAGTATAAATTTTGCTTGACGTGTCATCACGACAAAAACAAATAAATATGATTTTTGCTTGACGTGTCACCATCACAAAAACAAATAAATATGATTTTTGCTTGACGTGCTCACCATCACAAAAACAAACAAGTATGATTTTTGCTTGACGTGTCACCACCACAAAACCAAACAAGAATGATTTTTGCTTAACGTGTCACCATCACAAAAACAAAGAAGTATTATTTTTGCTTGACGTGTCATCACGACAAAACCAAACAAGAATGATTGTTGCTTAACGTGTTACCATCACAAAAAAAAAACAAGTATGATTTTTGCTTGATGTATCACCATTACAAAAACAAATAAGTATGATTTTTGCTTGACGTGTCACATATGAAACAAAAATCATTATCACTTTCAATATTTACAATCTAAATATCTCATTGTTTATGAATATATTGTTTTCTTCCAGTGACGTTATTATTTTATGAGCGCCAAATGTGTAAATAGTTACACAATGTCGTATGAAATGTGATATTGTGTATATTCCACAAAAAGTCCCAATCGATATTTTGAATTCGATGTTTTCTGTTCAATCTATTATCCTTAAAAATGTCATCATTTGCAGAATGAATACTTAGTTATACATGATTGTAAATGTAATAATGACGGGCAACACAATATAATTAAGTATTGACGATTTATCAACATAACAAAACTTCTTCGCGATTTGAACGATTTGCCCCGTTGCCTCCATTAACAGCAAAGGCCTGTCAAAAGTTAAACACTAAGGTAACGAAATAATATCCTATCGACAGCTCATCTCGGCCTCTCTATAGCTATCTCTCGACATCTCATCTCGGCCTCTCTATAGCTATCTCTCGACATCTCATCTCGGCCTCTCTATAGCTATCTCTCGACATCTCATCTCGGCCTCTCTATAGCTATCTCTCGACATCTCATCTCGGCCTCTCTATAGCTATCTCTCGACATCTCATCTCGGCCTCTCTATAGCTATCTCTCGACATATCATCTCGGCCTCTCTATAGCTATCTCTCGACATCTCATCTCGCCCTCTTTATAGCTATCTCTCGACATCTCATCTCGGCCTCTCTATAGCTATCTCTCGACAGCTCATCTCGGCCTCTCTATAGCTATCTCTCGACAGCTCATCTCGGCCTCTCTATAGCTATCTCTCGACATCTCATCTCGGCCTCTCTATAGCTATCTCTCGACATCTTATCTCGGCCTCTCTATAGCTATCTCTCGACATCTCATCTCGGCCTCTCTATAGCTATCTCTCGACAGCTATATCGGTAACTTTTTGGTAATTAGCTGTCCATGTCTCGATATCCTAACTTTGACTCCTTTTCGTTAGGTCAGTATTAAACTTTCGACAGCCCTGTACAGTACCTTGATGAACGGGTGAATACTGTAAATTCACATATTTTTGTAAATTCGAGGTTTGTGGTTCATATTTAAGGTTGTTCTGATATTTGCCTGCAGAATTTCGTAAATATCTTACACAGTGAAAAATGGACCATCGTGATTATTATTGAATCTACAAAAACAAACTGTCAATACTTAATTATTCCCCCGCAAAATATTTTCAGTAGGGCATATAAGAATCACTATGGCTGTCTGTCCGTAAAATCGTGTCTGGGCCAAATCTCATAGTAGCGATGGACGACTTTCATTAAACTTCATGGTCCATAGGTGTGTCATGACCTTGAACCATGGTCATATCACATTAAACCTTTATAGATATTGGGACGGGGATATTTGGTTCTCAAGAGACAGTTCTAGTTATATTCTAGTCATATCTAGTACCCACACCGCACAGACAGGTGTTTTATTTAGTGGTCTAGATATAGATTTATCTCCCCTTTTTATGCTACATAATTGTGTTCTTTTTATATTTTTTTTTCTTTGGTTTCAAATTACTTTAATGAAATTTATGATAAAAACAAAATAGTAAAAAATGATTATAATATAACATTACACTTGCTTCGAATATTGTTTCCATTTGTAAAAACGAAATGATTGACCACCAAATACTGGGAAATTTTATCTGTGTAAATTAACATATGAAACCTTATTATTTAGTCCTTTTTTGTTTATTCAATGTACATGTATATTTCATCATGAGTTTATGTATATTAGTGCCGGGGTTCAAAATCATTTTTTAACTAAGAGTTAACAAACTTCAACAAATTTAACTATTTTTTAATTGTTAAACCAAATATTGTCAATTTTATTGTTTTACAGGTGAAAGATTTTTTTTAAAAAAACATATGAAGTCAATATGATCTTTGAAATGACATAATCAATTTCTAAATAATTTTACGAAATATTTGTATTTCAAATTTATTTGATGTAAGTTTTTCGCCGGTTTTCTTGGTCTTTGCGGGTAAATAAACTTAAAGCTTCCTGTATTGTGAAAACAGACACATGTCGTAATGTGACCTGTTGTAACCGACTTCACACCTTATCTTTGACTTCGTATTACCATTAAAGGATACTGTAGATCTCTTATTTTCGAGAGTAGAAAATTTCGCGTCAAAACCATATAAAAATTTTTCGCGAGTATTTGAATTCGCGTTTGGAATCTTATTTAATACAACAGATGTATGTCAATATAGAAATATCTGCGTGGTGGAAATATTCGTGTGATAGTTGAATTCACGAATGGGGCGAGTCGCGAATTTACGCGAAAATAAATCTTTCGCGAAATAAAAGTGATCTACAGTATTTAACTTCAATTAAGACATATAATTCTTAGATGGTGGATGAAACACCGGTGGAGTACTGGAAAGAAACCTTCGACCTTCGCCAGTTAAGCTGACAAATGAAGTGAAATTAAAATATCGTTCTACATAAAGGCCATATCGTTTTGTTGTTTAGCAGCGATTGACTTTATATGTATATTATGGACTGAGTTCTGAGAGGTTTTAATGTGCACAAAGTATCACGGTCTTTGTAAATATTTTATATATGGATAACGCCTCATTAATATTTATAACAGTGTTCTTGAACATTTTATGTATTTATAACACATGTGTCCTAAATAATGACACCCTTTTATAATTGTCCTTTAGAAATTTAAAGCAGTCATTGTTAATTGTGAAGTCAAATAATTTCAAATCTAATACAGCAGTTTTTCATCTTTTATTGATATAGGCAAACAATCTTGACCTGCCCGCTTGATCTTTGATTTAAATGTTCAACATTGACGAGTAAATTTAAGTTATAGGGATCATGCGTGTGTATTTTGTCTATTAATGTGAACATTAATCATGGGCAATGTGTACATATATGTATTAACTGCAAATCCTAACGATATCTATGTATTGAGTGGGTCCTCCTTTATGAATATTTCTAATGGAAGGTCAAACGGACAGGTCAGTGCCTACACTATGTTATGTCATCTTGATTTTTTTATGTTTCATGTTGTGCCTCTATCCCCACACCAATCATCTTGTTGTCTGAATTATTTTCATTCCTTTTTTTTTATATTGTACTTTTTGTTGTTCATATCTTGTTTGTTTAACAGACCGTGAAGTTGTAACAATATGTTACGAACTGTACAATTCAAAGCTAGTATTTGACTTAAGAAGTTGATATTTGATAGAATAATAAAACGTTTATAGCATTTTAGTGGTTGTAAATGGTGTGACATTGACTGGAAACAATATTGAGCTCAGCTGTCAATATTTATTTTTCTGGTAAATATCACACCATATACAACCACTGAAAAGTCCATACTTGTATATTAATTATATAAATTATAAATAACATTATTTAACTAATGATCGATGATTATAGTTTCTTTATTTGATATTTAAATAAACATATTTCTGTTCTATTTACAAAGGCATACAACATAATATATATGACATTCGTCATCTAAATCAATGTTACATAGTTGAAATACTAATCTATTCTGTTTTGGTCTACACTTCAATTAGTGTCACACTTCCCTGGTGGAAGATCGTGTGTTTAACCTAACTTTTCAGTTCCGAAGTTTTTACTTTGCTTCTGGATTATGATTCGGACATGGATTAATATGGTAGTTTTTATTATAATCACCATATCTAAAATTACTTAAACTTATTCTGTTTATCTTTAAGATCCGAGGTTAAATACTAGCGTTGAAGCTAGAAAGTTGTAGTTTAAAATTGAGACATTTAGAAACGAGTGAAAATAAGAAAAATATATCCAATTTTGGCCATCAATAGTTCAATATAGTTCATCAGTTTTAATGATAAAAAGTGAATATGTTTTATGCGTAAAGCATCCATACCGATTATGGTCAAAGTGTTTTATTTGTGTTTGATTTTGTTATGTTTTTTGGTGTTGAGTACCTGTAACGTTATAATTTAAATTGTATTGAGTACTTGTACCATTATAATAAAACTATTATTAGTATTAATTAATTTTTTTGCTAGAAATACCTTTTAACTGTAAAGATTGCATGTCTAGTTGCATTCAGTTGGAAAACTTAAATAGTGACGATATGTTGTCTATAAAGACCAGGCTTCAGTTTCACAATAATTCCTTAAGTAAGATATTCCTTAACTTACATTTCGCAAATTTTGGCAATCTCTGTTGGAACTAAATGTAAATTCTTGACGAAATTAATGCAGATGTTATAAGCCTAAAATGATCTTCAGAATGACACCTAAAATTCCTAAATATCTTAACAATTCGCAAAATTATTGAAATTTCAAATTTAATTTGCAAATTTTAAGTTAACACATTTCTTACTTAAGGAATAATATTGAAACTTGAGTCAGTTGCTGGTATTCCAATGCTCACATTTAAAATTATAATCAAACTGAACATCTATATAAAGACCTTATGATTATTGATTGTACTTACTGGTCCGAATGGAAAGTTTGGAAGCCCCTTTAAATTGATACATAAACGTACTTAAAGACTAATAGACATGAAACGTAACTAAAACGTTCGTAATTCTTTTAAAATATAAGTTGGCTCAATAATGAATTCATATCTTTCAACATATAAACAAATGCCTGTTTTGTCCGATTTTTTAATGTTTGAAGCTACAACACGAATGGACATGTTTATATTTATAAAATGGAATGGTAGAAAGATGAGACAAAATTTAAAAAACGGCGCAAAAAGAAAAGAAGTTCATGAAGGATTCAAAAAAAGGCAAGACATTTTTATGCCTCGTATTTTGTGCTTGTTTTTCCAGTATTATGATTACATTTCAAAAACAAATATTTCTTGTTTGGTAGATTATAATTTGTTTCTATTTGTTTCAGGGTTTCTAGAACAAGAGGAATCAACAACCAACTAAGGTTTATTGTCCCTCTTCATCAAGCAGACTTAAACAATAAGGGCATTTCTTGGGGCTAACAAAACTTTATCGTTTAGATTTCCAGTTTCTTGATAATGTCTCTATATTTTCTGCATAGTGTCTCTGTAAACCACCATCATATTTCAGAATATTTTATTTTGTTCAATTTCACTCCAAGATAAGCCTGCTTGATTGAGATGGAAGATTTTAAACCTTAGCTGGTTACTGATTCGGCTTGTTCTAAAAGCCCTGAAACAAATACACAACGTCCATAAATTACCAACGAAGAAGTAATTGTTCTTGAAATGCAAGCATAATACTGGAAACAATATGCAGAGACGTTTAAGCTGTTTAAAAAACACAAAATAAGGCATAAAAATGTCTTATCTATTCTTTGAATCTTTAATGAACTTTTTTCTTTTTGTGGTGTATTTTTGTCTCATCTTCGTTAAATGTAATGGAACACCATTTTATTTTATGCATATAAACATGTTCATTTTAATTTCAGGTGTTTTGTAGCTTCAAGTATTAAACATACAGATACAACAGGCATTTGTTCATTTTACATTTTTCAGGAAACATTACTTTTTTAAATTTAGTTAAAATGTTGAAAGATATGAATTCATTATTGAGCCAAATTGTATTTAATTATTTATATTTTCAAATACAAACTTTTTAGTTATGTTTCAAGTCTATTAGTCTTTAAATGCGCTTATTTATCTAACATTACACTAGTTGTTCTATCGGATATGACGAAATACAAGTTTTATCTAACACGTTTGATACAGAATCTTGTATCACCACCTCATTGTGACGTCATTGGTAATCTCCAATTTGTCAAATGGAAACAATGGCGTCATTACTATAGAACATGTCATAACATAGTTAAGTGGTTTTCTGTGGTAAAATGTATTATTTTCACATAAAGTATTGTTTTTTATTATTTGAAATAACCTAATTGGAAATGTTAGATAAAACTATCATATACACAGTGTGTATGTACAACCCATCGCGTCAGGTCTCGTCCTTTTTTCGTAGCTATATCACTACTCGTCGCGCAAGCGCGACTCGTAGTGATACGACTACGAGAAAAGGACTCAACCTTAAACTGAGGGTTGTACATACACACTGTGTATATAATATGTATGTATCAATTTTAGGGGGACCTCCAAACTTTCCATTCGGACCAGTATATACAGCTTGTTTTGACAGGTTTAATTGACCATGAGGTAAATGTCATTACTTAAATGTAATATCACTATATATGTTGCCAAGGTTCAAATTTGAGGCTGTTTTATGAAGAAATCTTTTCCTGTAAAATCTGTAAAATTATTACAATCTTTGATAGCATCATTTGAAACCTACAAATAAATAAATAGATAAATAAACCAAACAAAACAAATAAATAAATAAATAAACACAACAAACAAACAAATAAATCCAATTTAGTAGATTTCTGATCGTTATAAGTATAATCACCCTTCCTAAACCTCTCAGGTATAAAAAGGGTGACATTAGGTCCTTAGCAACCAACAGCATCCAGTATTGTGACCATGGCGGTAGATAAGTTGGTGCTCGCTTCTTATGTGCGAGGTCGTGGGTTCGAAGCCCGGCCGGGTCCGACCAAGATAGAGACTGTTGTTTCGCCAAGCATTCGGCATTCGAAAATGAAAGTCACAGGTTCCTTTGGAAGATACTTAAAAACTGATGTCCCGTATAACAGCAGTCATGACAAATTAAAGATCATTGCCTGCACATTCCCTAAGCGAAATCCAAAGGTACGTAAAATCCGTTCGGATAATCAATTAATTAATCACTTCAGTATAAAATTCTATCATGTTATTTATATTTCAAGTGCAATGGAGTTCGTTTTAACCGTGGCATGTTATAAACTGATACAATCAACACAAAGGACAAAAACCAAAGAAACTATATTGAATCGGCAAATTTTCGCCTCATCGTCATCATTGATTCCATCCTCGGGTTTTTCACCCTTGCTCCCATGCCTTTGCGTATAGGTCGACAATTGTTATAAGATTGTAGTCGGAAACAAAAACATCATTGGTAAAGTTACATTTAGCGTTTAAGTATAACCTGGATGTTTTTCAAGAGGATCCAGTTACGCTTCATGATAGGTGATTCGATCTTCGATTTTATCACCATCGCTCCATCTTCTCATAGATCGACAATGGTTTTGAGGCCGTACAGACAATAATATGAATGATTACTTACCTTAAGCAGTTTAGTATAACCCGGTGTTTTTATGAGGCCCAGGGTCATTTGAAGCTCTGTTGTATGCAATCACCATTGCACGGCGAATATTTTCACTCGTGTTGTCCCCACTTGAATGTAGAACGTTACAATGAAAGAACAAAGCGTCCCCTGTAAAATGTTTAAAAATCATATAAAATGTTAACTAAACAATTTAATCAACATAACCAAACACAAACATTCACTGTTCATCTCTTAATCACATCCCAAAAGCAAAGAGAAACTGAAAATAAGCATAGGTTAAACGAGTGAACCAGAGATATGGGGCCAGGAGCTCCGGATGGGTAAGCTCCCCAATGCTTAGCTAGTTCCATACGCTACGTTTGAAATCAAATTGAGAAAAAATGAGTGTGAAACCGGGGTGTAAAATATGTCTAGGATAACCTTGGATAAGGGAAATCATACTAACTATCAACGATATTGTGATGACGCCCGTAAAACTTTTTCATGGCATGGCCTTGATAAGCAAACCTTGTAATATCCCCGCGACACCAATTCACCTGTTCTACGTATATTAGGTAAGGGAGTGAGCGAGCGACTAAAAATTGAATGTATGCATTCATAAAAACTGTTTTCAGCCGACTTCTCATCAACCGAGATTCTAATTTCGTTTATCTCGTCAAATTACCTATTTTCCCCTACAATTTACTGTTTGAACAAAACTGATAAATGATCAATTTCTATGTGTGCAGTGGATACTAATATATGTATAAGTCCCGATGGTTTAATTTGCAGACAACAAACACTGGCATTGTTTACGTATGTGAACATTTAACAAACATTACAATGTTTAAAAATTCCATATCACAAAAAATGGACTGAACTTGGAATGTGGATAGTACCAGGAATTTCAGATGGAAGGAGTTGAAACTGAATTTCTGAATTTAAAAGGCAAAAATATCCGAGGAATTATAAATTATTTTGGCATAGCCTAATTTTCTTTTAGCTTTTTTGTTGCTTATTTACACTACAAATGGCTTTTATAAGGTCAACAACATTGACTTTTATAAGGTAAAAAACATTGACCTGTCCGTTTGACCTTTATTTTATATATTTATCATGGATCAGTTCATTTATATATAGGGAACACAGGTGTTCATTTCATCTACATCAAAGAAAACATGTATTTTTATGTATTAACTTCGAATCCTAGCACTCCCCATGTATTGGGTGGATCATCGTTTATGAATATTCGTAATGAAAAGTCAAGCGGACAGGTCGCTGTTGTTTGCCTATAAGCGTTTGCATAAGACCATCTATAAAACTATTCTGTCAAGTTCCTAAAACAAGCTAATACTCGAAAAAAACTTGTTTAACGAAAAACATATACAAACGTTAAATTTTATAGCCAATAACAAGTTGTTTGGAAATACAAGGTATATCATATTGGATTGCATTATTTACACCAAACTCTCATTATCCTATTGCAAAAATATTGAAAAGCCACAACTTTATCTGCAGTTGGTGACAAGTATAAAACTACCTTTGCCGGAACGTAAAATCATCGTAACAGGATTTATTTCCCCATGTCCTCTATTCAGATTTTATTGCAAAAAACCTTTCATTCTATTATATTCCATCAATCTTTCATTAAATATACCGTACCTGGATTAAGTTCGACATGTACAAGTTCGCAGTTATTAGCTATTTTTTCTACCCGTTTACTATCAGCACACGTTTGTTCAGCTTCGATCAGATGCTCTATTCTGCCACATTTATGAGATCCTCTTAGAACCTGTGAAAAAAACAGGCCCAATACATCAATGCAATTAATAATTTTGCAACCTACCAAGGGAAGATGGGTTTATCACAATCCGAAAGGAAAGTAAAAACTTTAAAGCTGGCAAGTTAGGTTAAACATGTGAGCTACAACCAGGGAAGCCATGTCGTGTGCTCCGAAAGGGCTGAAGCATCTCCTGTTTATCTAGCATACATTCGTCATCTGTGTACTCAAACTTGTGAATGAAAGGAAAATGAAATTAGGGGACGTCAAATATATTCAGGGAAATTTGAGATTCAGAGACATCTAGTCCGACTAATCAGCCCACTAAACCCCCATTTTAATTTTTTGGCTTGTTGAGGGTTGGTGGTCTGACAGCTTCCGTAATTGAATTCTTGAAATTTCTGGCGAAAACGACAGAAACGAAAACACGCGTTGATAACATCCAGTATTTACTCACATCGCTCTTGCTGAAACACGGAACACTTCCTAAAACATTCTACCGATCCATGCTTAACTTTTAATTAAAATTCATCGAAAGTGGTAGAAATGCGAGGTTTTCTGGTGTCTCTCCAGCTCTCCGTCACTTTCGCATCGTGAAGACATTACTAATTTGCATTGACCAATCAGAACGCAAGTTGCATTTGGATGGTGAAGCTCGCAGTTCTATCTTTAGAAAGCACATGGCGATGTTTATTTAAATAAATAATTCGCATTATTAATGCCGTTTTACATGGTGTTTTAATACTTACAAAAGATTAAAACGTATGTATATTCAAAATATTTAGAGATATAACTGTCAGGTTTATAGACTTCCAAATAGAGTAGATCTTCTAGATTTATTTATATTCTTGATCCCTCTCATCTTATTCAGAACTAGTATCCTGGAAATATTATTTCAGTATTTTGGAAACAAAATGACGCAAGGTGACAGACTACAATCATTTGTTAACAGCTATATGTGTAGTCACATGGTTCAAAATCTTTTCTTAACTTTAATCTAGCAAAATCTGGTTATCTTGTTTTGGACCTACCATTAATTAAATAGTTTGGTTAAAAACTCTAAGCTCAACCTTATCTTTAAATGACACCTTAAATTGGTAAATACCTTGAAAACTAACATAATTATACAGTTTTCAAATATATCAGAAAATTTTAGTTAATGGTTATGTAACTGGGGTTAAGTAGTATGTCCCTGTGCATAATTATAGAAATTATCATAAGTAATACCCTAAAAAGGGGTGGTATTCCCAAGTGCTTGTCTGTTAAGCATATATAGCAGTATAGACCTGTCGAAAGTTTAACATTAAGCTATGAAATGACCCACATATAGATAGCTCGTGGTTTAAACTCTGGCGAAAAATACGAAGCAGGTGCCTAATAGGGACGGACATTAGCTGGTTATTCTGTGCCAGGTGCCGAATAGGGACGGACATTAGCTGGTGATTCTGTGCCAGGTGCCGAATAGGGACGGACATTAGCTGGTGATTCTGTGCCAGGTGCCGAATAGGGACGGACATTAGCTGGTTTTTCTGTGCCCATTTTTAGTTTGTTTTTATGCTTTTGATAGGTCTGTCCCTGGTTTCTCAACTAAGAATTCCATTAACTTAAATCTGGCAAATCTAAAATTTAAATAATTTCATTAGTTTTTATGATAAATTTAAGGTGTCACCGAAGCCTGTATTGTAATATTACTACTTGCGAATGCAAGTTTTATCCTCCTCCGGACAGACTATCTTACCTGAAGACATCCGTTACTTTTCTGGCAGTTATCTATAGCTATCCATACAGTTAACATATCTGGGAATAAACAGTTGTATTTATACCAATACCTAAAATTATTAAATAGTCTTCCCTTACATCCTTGTTCTATTGTAATTTAATAATTACGATTTTTCCCGTACTGGTAGCAAAAAGCGCCATTAATCATGACTACTAATTTCTGAGAATTCGTTTAACAGTTACCTATTTTAGGAAATTTGTCGAAAAACTCTAGTAAAACTGTATTTTTACAGTCTGGCTAATTTGACTACAAATAGTTTCAGATTTGTGGAAACCTAGATTAAACAATTAAATAATAATAATAATAATATAGGCAAGCAACATTGACCAGTTAGTTTGACTATATTATGAGACATTCCAATCGTGTATAGGGAACACAGCTGTTTATTGTGCCTATAGCAAGGGAAAAATTCATTTTTATGCATTAAATGCAAACCAAAATTCTACCTATATAATTAATACACCATCGTATGTAAATGTTCCTAATGCAAGATCAATCGGACAGATTCGGATATACTATATCCTAGAAAGCTTTTATGGAAATGTTTTCATTTTCTAGAATAATCAAAATTAAAGACGTCGCACCTTCATCATGACGTAGATCTATCGATAGAAAAGGTCTATAACCCGCTGCTGCGCATGCTTGTCAATAGTAAAATGTTGCTGTCAGATTTTTTCCTGAGAACTTGATTGACAGCAATAACTGGAGTTATCGTTCTTTTCTAGAAATTTAAACACTTTATGAATTGTACTTAGTCTTGTTGAAAATTTTGTAAAATCGCTTACTGGCGTAATACATCAGGACTTGCTAGTTGCTAGTTTCGTTTCGATTCAGCTAATTTTAGGGGAGAGGGTATGGGAAGTTAAGTGCCCCTTTAGGAGTTTCAGATTTCGATTTCAGTATTATCCCTTACCCTGTTTTGGGGCAGAATTAATAAAGATAAAATACATACCCATAATCCTGATGCCATTCGAATGTCCCTCCGACATACGGTTCCTTGGTAACCAGCTTTGTGTGGTAATGATACACCTCTCCACCTAAAAGCTGAGGTAAAGATAATACAACGGTGTTTCTTCCTGATACTAGAGTCATCCGTCAAACAGTTTCCAGAGCATCTTGTCGTTTTGTATTGTTATCGAGGAAAGTCTTTGCAACCAGATTAGTTAGGGACATAGACATATACGAGCACTTTGACAAACTGATCTATATATCGCAGTCTTAAGCTCACGAATCATATATGTCACCGTCAATGGTAATCTATCGTCCGGCCGTCTTAGCTTCAGAAAATTTATCGGTTCGCTTGTGAAGGTTGGTGATATTTTTCGGGTATTCAAATTTCTCACTTTCACTGAACTGACCACTCGATATAAGTGATAAAACTAGACTGCCAGGAGTGTTTGACTAACCAGTCGGAATACGGTATAGTATTACCTAATTACTGGTACCTCCCTAGGTTCGTCATTTAAATATGAGTTACTTGCTGTAGTTTTCATTGATGTTTAAAAACTTTCAAATTGTACCAAAATTGGTTCGCATCATTGTTCTCACACCGGGAATGGCATAGTGTGAAAATACTCACTTCAAGAGACTGACTGACTATACTGCATTGAAGGACTCTTTATGACTGGAAGTCGATCGATGAACGTTTGAAATAATTTTTTTCAAAAGGCAAATTTTAAAACATTGGTTTTGCTGTTCGTCTTTTTTTTATTCTGCACGTGATCGGGTGTAGGTAGCTAAGCAGGAGGTGTTTACCAGTCCGGAGCATACGACCTCAATTACCTTGTGGAAGTTGACGCGTTTAACCCTTCTCCTGCTGAATTGTTTTCAGAACTATATGTAGCCTATGCTGATTTGTTTTTGATAAAATTGACCCCCTAATTCATTTGGCTGTAGAAATAAAACTATCTGTCCGATTTTAACCATTTTTGGACACAATATAGGAAATTCAATTTTCTATAAAATTACATAATAATGAAATAAAAACAATTTCTGGTTACTATGGCAACTGTTCAAAAATCATTATTATTTACCAAAAATAAGAAAAATTGAGTTTCTTTACTGTAAAATAAAGCTGTGGACCAGTGTGTACTAAAATCAATATTGGCAATATTAATCTTACATTTTTCACAAAAAAAAATTACAAAATAATGTTTTTCCAGTTGCTATAGCAACATTTAGATCCCCTTTATTTATCACTAGTTTTTGAAATATCAGTGTGCAATGGTACAAAGATTCATTTGTCTGTAGAATCAAAACTAACAGTCCCAAACTCATGAAATTTGCGCAAATTATGTAGAATAATATTGTGTTTAAAATACTGTCAATAATAATAACAAATATAATCCCGTTGCTATGGTAACAAAATACTAATTTAAAATTTCTTGAAAATTCAAAATATTTATGTATTTCTTGGAAACATTTTCTGTTTAAATTACCTTATTTGACTAAACAGTATTATGGAAACAAAACATATTGCAAGGGTGTAAAAATAATGGCATAATTATAGATTGTGCTTCCATGGCAACCATTTAAAAGCTGTTTTAGTTGGTTAAATAATAACCAACCATTTTAGTTGCAAAATTTATGTGACCCTCTACTTCAAATGACTGTAGAAATAAAACCATCCATCCGATTTGAATCATTTTCGCACAAAATATGGGAAATTTGATTTTCTACGAAATCAAGTATTTATGAAATACATATAATCTTTGGTTACCATGGCAACTGTTCAAAAATCATGATTTTTACAAAAAATTAAAATGATCAGATTTTTTCATCGAAAAATGAATGTTTGAACCTATTGGAATAAAATATATTGCAATATATTTGCTCCATAATACTTATACACAGATGACAGGTTAAATTTGTGTCCAGTTGCTATGGCAACCATTGATATTTCTTATTACGGTACTTATGTTTTTGTTGACAATCAATGTGCTAATCATGCTAATGTTACAAAGTTTTAATTGGCCATAATATTAAAACTAAACATCAGAATTTCTTTACACTTGCACAAATTGTGTAAAACTATATTGTGTTTACAGTGCACTAAATAGTGAAAATTAACAACTATTCTGTTGCTATGGTAACAGAATACAAATTCAAGTCTTCTGATCCATGATGAATTCAAAATATTTAATTTTTTATAAAAAGATTTTCTGTTTGAACTAGCTTGGTTATCAGGCAGCGTTGTAGAAACACAATGGATTGCAGGATTGCAAAATCCATGGAAAAATTATATACATTCAGTCTCCATGGCAACCATTTAAAATAGTTGCAAATTGTTTGCACATTTTCAGCACAAATGTAAAATGAGAACAATGTTTTATTTGATAGAAAAATAAAACTTGCCTTTGACAAAATTGCAGAGTTTTTGTAAATTACCTCAAATAACACTTTATTTAATTTTACAATAAAAACGGATATCATCCGATTTCTGGGGCAACAAATTCAAATATAGGAGTTTTGTGAATGTTTTAATACCGGTGTATTTTTCTCACATAATGATTCCTTTTTTACGTAGCTGAGTATATTGGTTAGATAAGATTGTTGACAAAAACATATTTCCTTAACTTATAATTTAAAAAAAAGGATAAAAATTTATTTAGTTACTATGGCATCCATTTTAGTGATCGCAAATTTCGAAAATTGATGAAGGACATTGTCAAATATTTTACAATATATATCATTGTCAGTGAATCAGGAAACAAGTAAACATGCTGTAGGCGTGAGACCTTTTTAAACCACTTTGTCTCAGTAGCTTATGTAGTTGATGTTGCACCACCACAGATAAAAAAATGTTGATCATAAAAAAAATATCACTCAGCATGGCTGATGGGAAGAGTGGTGATAAGCTCACTTGGTCTGTTGGAGGTCTTGTTTGGAATCAAGACCCATTGCAATAACTACAATATATATATATTTGTGGCAGATTGGGATCGATAAGTGGCTGAGTAGCTCAACTTGATATTGGTAGACTGTATCGTCAGTGTGGGAAGATTCCTGGTTTGACTCCCTGTTTGACGACAGCATGTTTTCCCATCTCCCTTCCATAGACAAGAATAACTTTATTTCAGGACCACGCAGTTTAAAAATAAATCCTGAGTTTGGTCCTTATTTTCTTCCATCTCCATTTAAATACTTGGAAGCATATATATAATTTGATTATTCTACAATTTAATGATAATTCTTGTTCTGAACAAGAACAATACAACATTTAAGCCTGTACCACATTTACGACAATAAATTAGTACAATGCTAAATAAATAAAAAAATAAATGAATAAATAAATAAATAAATTTAAAAAGGTAAATAAAAATAAAATAAATTAATTAATTGAAACAAATAACTAATAAAAAAATAAAAACAAAATAAATAAATAAATAAATATAAAAAAATAAATAAAATAAATTAATTAATTAAAATAAATAACCAATAAAAAATAAAAACAAAATAAATAAAATTAATAAATTGATAACTCAAAATAAGTCAATCACACAATAAAAAAAATTAAAAAATAAAGATAAATAAATAAATAAATAAATAAATAAATAAATTAATTAATTAATTAATTTAAATTCATATAAGTTTGTATAATTAATTAATTAATTTAAATTCATATAAGTTTGTATAAATAAATAAATAAATAAATATCATGCCACCAAAATATAATTGATATGTTTAAAAAAAATATGGGTACATTTTCTGTTTTTGATTTTGGAGGAAAAAATCATTGAAGTTACAAATTACAAAAGTTTTTTCATACGAAGACGGCAAGGTGTCGGTAGGCCTTAATGACAGTAGTTTCTGTTTGTAAACACTGTAAGCCACGCCCCTCTGACCCAGTTGCATGGGCATCGATTAGCCGATCATAAAACGTTAAATAAATGTTAACAAAAAAAATAATAACATTGGAAATCAATGCATCAATCACTCGGTTATTCTCCTATGATAAAATACTTGATTTTAGAAAAATGTGTGTCTTGTAGATCCATTTATGCAAATATTAACGCAAGCAGACGAAATCTGCATACCGGCGGGAAAACGTACTTCCGTTTTATTTTCTGATCAATTCAGTTAAATTTTTACGTTTTAAGGATAAAGTTAGATACATTATGTCAGGAAATCGTTTAATCTTGATTCAATGTCAGAAAAGATCGTTTACACTTCGGTAAGTGGAGAAATTTCTTGGTTTTTAGTTTTTTTTCACAGTTGAACAACCATGTGGCCTGTGATCTATATTTAGAAACACTGTTTGATTGGCATACGCAAACCAACTGTGAAATCTACTTTTTCATTGTCCCACAAATTATGACTGTGTTGGATTATTTATTTATTTATTTTGAACTTTTCCCAAAAGAAAAATTGTGTTTAGTTTTACGTATGAGCGTATTCTGTGGCAAATTATTTAAATTATTGTAGTCCAAGAAAACCGGCATGTTTCCTCAGAAGACAAAACGAAAGTAAAACAGTAGACGTTCCTTCAAATATTACAGTCGGTAACATTGAAAAACCTTGACGATGGTCTGAATAATGCTTGCGTTTTTACTTTTCAAAATCCGACAGTCGTGTTTACTTATGAACGTTTTGTTTTAAATTATTAAACAAAATTCTATGACATTCCAGAAACCAGCACATGTACTTTTAGATCGCGTGACGTCATTTATAAGCTGTTGTCGAATTCGATGCAATTTGTGTACAAAAACGATATTTCGTGCAAATATAACAACAACAAATTGAAAAATATGAACTTAAATTTTCAATTAGAAATTTATTTAACACAAACTCTGCATTTCTAGGACAAAAACGATGTTTACTTTTCTGAAGCGATAGGTCATGTGACATGTCGGGAAAACCCTGCTCCCGCCATTGGATTGTGATTTGGAAATTAATCGGTACATGAGTAAGTGAGTGAGTAATGGTGTTTAACGTCCCAGTCAAGAATATTTCACTTATATCGAGATGTCGCCAGCTAAAGGCGAAAGTGCAGAAATTTTGCCTGTGCGTTGCGCTTATGGCATTATACAGCAGGGTTCTTTAGCGTGCCAAGCCCACCTTGACACGGGACTTCGTTTATTTTAAGTTCCCATCCGAAAGAACCGTAACTTTCATTTAGTAATGTCGAGTGCTTGGCGAAAGAACAGTCACTACCCACTTTCAAGTCTTGGGTCAGACCCGGCCGGGGTTCGAACCCACGACCTCCCACTTACGAAGCGAGGATCGGTACATGGTAACAACTGTTTCACTGTAAGACTCAACATAAAGTTTAAACTTAATATTATAACTAGCTTTTTGCTTATTTCCATGTTGTTATAGGAATTAGGATCTATTGTTCAATAGGTATTATTGTACCTCTTCTGTTGTGTTTGCAATCTTTTCCGATCTTGCCACCATTCCTGTGACATCATTTCCGGGATGTTGCCATAGAATTAGTTTTGGTTGTTTACCGTGTTTATCAGGTCTCTATAACATAAGAAGATTCGTGATTTAACTTAACCTGAAAAGTCCTATGCGCATTTAGAATACAGGTTAAGTTAGTTTAGAAACCATTTACTTTGTACTTTAAAAACCAAAATACTATAAAGCTCAAGACACCTGTAGAGAAACTCATCTGTGGTCGCTAGTTGGCTACAGAAAGCGCGGGAAAACAGTCCATAGTCAATTGACACACAAAACTGGCCCCGATTTCACAATCATTTCTTAGCTAAGATTTTCCTTAACTCAAATCTTGCAAAATTTTAATCCTTTATAATTTTCTTAATTTTGAAGATATTCAGTAATTTAAGGTCTCAATCATAAGATCACTTCTAGATTAAAACATCTGCATTTAGTTTTGACAAAAATATTCATTATTAGTTCCAAAAACAGATTACCAAAATTTACTTAATTTAAGTTAAGGGAAATCTTAGCTAAGTGATTGTGAAACCGGAGCCTGTTACTATGCCAAGATCTTGGGGATTATGACTATAATACTTCACCTTTCAAAAAACTGATGCATTCAGGAATTTACCGAGCAAGAAGGTGAGTACACAATACTTTGGGTATTCTGAAAAACTGTCATTTGTCATCTAACTTTTTTTCAGAAAATTCTTTCTAAACTTCTGTAAATAATTAATTGTCGTTGTTTTCGTTAATATTCTAAGTTATAAATTTACATGTCAGTGAAATGGCAACTTGAAAAGCAGACAAATTAAATGATTGAGCGGTATTTACTGTTTAACATATCCAATCAAACCATAGTAAGTATATACATATGTCTATTTTATACTCTTATAAATAAAAAATAAAGAAAACCCTAGTTTTCTTTTATATTTGCCTGTAGCCTGTGGCACTGATTTTATTGGCTGTGACACTTGATTAGGCGGCATTTATTATTTATAAATAAATTTACATTTTATATATTATATGTATATACACAAATAAATGAATGTTTACCACAAATTATTCACAAAAATACTTTTACATCTTATTATTTTCTGAACAGAAAAATTGACCCAAAATGGTTTTGCAATAATACACATACAAAACTTTTATTCAAACTTGTCTGGGCTAAAAACCAGAGATCAAAAACTGTAAGAACAGACAAAAAAGTCTCTGGAAAACCTTGACAATCTATTCAATATATATTAATGTTTGATGAAACTTGACCGACAACTTGGAAGGAACAGGCTAGAATGATATCTATATACACCGCTTCACTACAACTCCTATACTCATTTAAATAAAACCCGTGCAAAATACACCCGTGTTATTTAACACTGATACGTTGAAGCAAAAGCCACACCCCTATGAAAACTATTCACATTTAAATACTAAGAACCAATTAGACAACAGTGTTTTGCTATTCGTTGAAACGCTAAAAAACTATACATATATTTGGTTAACACTATAAGCTACGGTTCTGTCACGGTTCATCGACCATTTTTCGAGACCTTCTTGTTTAATTATGGAGAGGAAATACTTACGCCATATTCATGCTTAAGGATATCTGGGTTTTCAATGACACGTTTTACTTTCTCCAGCTCATTATCGTCTAACACGTTTCTAAAACAAATATAAAATATAAAACTCGAAACAAATTATTTGAAATCAATAAACGTCATCGCAATATAGAAATTAAATCCAAAACAAACATACCAATCCATGTCCAAACTACAATCCCAAAGCAAAGTAAAAACACACATACCAATTCAAGTCCAAACCACAATCCCATAGCAAAGTAAAATCTTTGACGCTAAAAAAATAGATGAGAATTAGGTTGAAATTCCACCAGGAAAGTTAGGCCGGGTTATACGGATGGGTAAGCATCTCCTGTTTAGTTAGCTTCACCAGCTACTTGTGTAATCAAAAATATAAATAAAAGAAACACAGAACTATAGGATTTCAAATATATCCTGGCTAATTTTTTATCCGGAAACAAATTAAAACGATGATATCCCAGTTCAATGGAGGACTTAGCTTAGTTTGTGTAGATATACAGAAATTTTAAGCTGAAAATAATTGCTATAGGAGCTGATAAATAGACCTCAAAACCGAGGTCTCGTGTCTCAGTCCACGGTAAAGATAACTCTGTAGAATTTAAAAAAAATAGTAGTCCACTTATGGCCGCTACAGAGGACGCTTACAACTACAAGCGATTGAAGCAGACTGAGAAGGTAGAGCAATACAAAGTGTGTTAGGATTCGCAGTTATTATACAGACAATGTATGGACGATTAATACACCCGTGATCTCTATACATATATGTACTCATCCATAATAAATATCTAAAGGTCAAGCATACAGGTCAATGTTGTTTGATTAAATTACCTGAGAATAATAAATCCATTTTCTTTAAAACTTTCTTTCATAGATTGGTCTATCATCAAAGGCGATTTGTAGGGAAAGTCTATAAGATAAAATTCAAAATGTATACGAAAAGATATAGATAATGAAATTAAACCTATATAGTAAATGTGTAATGAATAGAACACGTGAACTAATTATTCGTGTTGATCCTAACATGAAAGAAACATTGTCCACGTGTTTGCAGAAACTACGAGGACTTAGATGAGGAAACATCACGAACATATATACATATATATCGTTTTCAAATTCACGCGCTATCAATATAAAACTAAGGTCACCTTACCTTCGAAAAGAGTTGACTTGGTTGATAAATGTTACGCCCCAATCAATAAAAAATTCACTTATATCGAGTAGTCGCCAATTATAGGCAAAGGTGCAAAAATTTTGCCTGGGCATTATACAGCAGGGTTCTTTATCGTGACACTCTTTAAACGGGACTACGTTTATTTTAAGTCCCTATCCGAATGAACCGTGACTTTCATTTCAAAATGCCTATTGTTTGGCGAAAGAACAATCACTTCCCACTTTCAAGTCTTGGGCCAGACCCGGTCGGGATTGAACCCACGATCTCAAACTTACGGAGCGAGCACTCTACCAACTGAGTTATCGCTGTGGTTTATTCGATAAGAGATTCTTCCTTTGCTACCCATGTTTCTACGCACTTAGCGTTTTCAAAAATCAGCAAAACTGAATATGACATGACAAAATGGTTTCCAATACCGTTATCACTGTTCTATATGAACATCTCGAATATTGAAGGCGGAGCTAAAAGCTCTGAAGCGATGAAATGGAGAAAAACGGGTAAATCAGTGGATTAAACTGAAAATATCCTTTCGCCGCATTTTCTTTGCAGAAAATTCAAAAACTAATTTTGTAAATTTAAGAAACAACTTTCAATTTGTTGTGGTTTACTGGGTATAAACAAAATTTCGCTTCGCAATTTTATTAGAATTGCCACTTCAAAATTATCATCACAGAGTAAACCAGTTATTTTTCAAATAAACATGACCTGTATGTACTTGATAGTTCCTCGTCTTATAGAACGTGTTACTGGATTTTGTTGATGTCTGGTCAATATTTTAACAGAATATGTCGCTTACCGTAATTTACTCCCATTGTCAATTAACTGCAAGAAAGCAAAGAGATAATCACTGTTCAACTAAGATACTAGCACATTACTTTACAACTAAAGAACCCCAATTATAATCAGAACTTATCCTGGATAAGATTATTTCTTCGCCCACTAATCAAAAAAGCAAACTTTCCAATCCAAAAGTTAAAACGTTTGAAACAGACAAATAAAGTTAAACACGAAAAACTCTACCAGGGAAGTGAGACCGGGTGCTCCGAAAAGGTTTCCACCTTCTGTTTAGGTAGCTACACCCAGCACATGTGTAATCAAACTTTTAAATGAAAGGAAAATGGTACTATGGGATCAAATATATCCAGGGTAATTTTAGATACAGAGACATCATAATTATCAACAATATTATGACGACGGCCATAAAACTTTTTATGGCTTTGATAAGCCCAACACAGGCTTTAAATATACGTGACCATTGGATCTCACATGATATACCACGGATTTTCCAGTGAATATCAAATTCGGTGTACGTCATCGATTTCTGTTGAAGTTCTCCGTAAAATGATTAGAACGTCATCAATTAAGTGTGCGTTATTTTTTTCATAGAACGTCGACGTTATGACATTATCAATTTAGTGTGTAATTGATTGTGTTTCATCTGAAATGCCATTTATTTTTTCATATAATCAGATTTAAAAAGTCAGATTGATCTAATTAATGCGGGATAATTTTAGTTAATTTGCCTGGTCACAGTTTAGAGAACTGAAGTGTCACAGTGGCTAAATTATATAATAAAACAGTTATGGACATAGGCTAATTTTAGATACAGAGACATCATAATTATCAACAATATTGTGATGACGGCCATAAAACTTTTTATTGCTTTGATAAGCCCAACACAGGCTTTAAATATACATATTAACAACATATTTTTGCAGAGATAATAAAAAAATTAATACATTTATCATATAATTAATAAATTCCATTTTTATGATTGGCTAAAATGGTAACACGTGACCATTGAATCTCACATGATATACCACGGATTTCTGAAAAATCCGGTGAATATCCAATTCGGTGTACGTCATCGACGTCCTTCGTAAAATGATTATAACGTCATCAATTAAGTGTGCGAAAGTGATTGTGTATCATCCGGAAGCCTGTTATTTTTCATAGAACGTTGACGTTATGGCACAATCAATTTTTTGTTGGTCATCCGGATTGTCATTTTATTAATAGATTCAGATTTAATAAGTTGATCCGGAATATTTTTCGTGTGATCTGTCCCAACCAGGACGAGACGGGGAAATCTAACACCGGTAAAATAGCTAGATTGCCTGCCTGGTCACAGGTTAGAGAAAACATTGTCATCGGAAGTGCCACAGTGGCTAAATTATATAATAAAACAGTTATGGACTTTTTAATGGTTGTATATGGTGTGATATTCACCGCAAAAATAAATATTGACCTCGGCTGTCGCATCGGTGTTAAACTTTCAACAGGCCTGTACTGTGTACTGTCAAATCACCTGATATGGGTGCATTGAATATTTGTAACTCGCTCTAACAACTTCTGATTAGCCATTGCTAAGATTGATTGAATGGGGTTCTGCGTCCCAGCCAAAACTGAAACGTCAACAGCTACAGAGGAAGTGGCAGTATTTTTACCCTTGCAGTGCGCTCAGTGCAACGTTCAGAAAGGGTTCTTTGGCTTGCCATGCCTGCTTATGGTATCACACTTACCTTGTGTGTAGTATGTGTGTAGTGGATAAATGTTCTAAATATCGTCGTTATCTGTGAAGATTTATCTGATATACAGTACAGACCTGTCGAAAGTTTAACGCTAAAAATAGCTGATAATGAGTCTGACGCTCGGATGCTGAGTGACCGAGGTAAGTATAACTGGTGGAGAACAGCTGCTGAGATACATAGATAGCAACAATAGAAAGGTTGTCGAAATATACCTAACGAGGGATTAAAATGATGACACTTATTTATTAGCCGAGAATGAAACTTTCAACAGGACTGTGTTGTATGTTTAACGCACTATAGTCAAACAACATTGACCTGTCCGCTTGACCTTTACTAGAAATATCCGTAGAGAAGGACCCATCCATTAATTGGGTAGTGTAATATATATATACAGGCGTCTACTCTGAAATTAGTGGAGGTCGTGTGTTTGAAACCCGACCGGGTCTGATTAAAGACTTGAATGTTCTTTGCCATGCACTCTTCATTACGAAATGGAATTCACGGTTCTTTCAGATAGGAACTGATTATAACCGAGGTCCTGTATCACGGTGGGCGTGACACGATAAAGAACCTAGCTGTATAATGCCATCCATCAGCGCAACACACAGGCAAAATTTCGACACCTTTGCCTTTAGCTGGCGACGTCTCGATATAAATGAAATATTCTTTACTGGGACGTTAAATGTCATTATGTACATGTGTTCCTTATACCTAAATGTACTCACTTATAATAAGTACAATACAGACCTGTTGAAAGTCTAACGATAGAGTAGTCGATGCTCGCTTGTCGTGTGACCGAAATATGGATTGCTGGTTACAGAAAAGCCAAAACAGTTGTAAAGATGTGGAGTTAAAGCAAACGAAGGACCGGTAATTTGCTGCCGAATTGACAATGATTAGGTATCTTAGTGTTAAACTTTCGACAGACCTTTACTGTATGTTTGTACCAATGATATAAAATCTCCAAAATTAATGTGTAAACCTTTTGTTGGAATCTGTAACGTTTCGATAATTATAGTCGAGTGTTCGCTGCGTATGTGGGAGGTCGTGGATTTGTCCAATACTTCTTAAAAATACAGAGCAGACCTGTCGAGCGTTTAATACTATGTTAACAACTTCTGTTCGATGGCAAAAATATGGACAGTTAGTGGCAGAAAACATGCCGAGATCTAAGATAGAAAACGACCACCAAAAAACTGTCGAGATAAACCAAACGAGGGCCAAGATGAGCTTTAAATTCGGCGCCAATTATTTCTCTGAGTGTTAAACATTCGACAGACCTGTACTGTACATAGTGACTGTCCCTTGTCCAAACACTCGACATTTAAAAATGAAAGTCACGGGGTCCTTCAGAAGAGATCTTGTTCGCCTGTTATATGGCAGGCCGCGTGGTACCTATAAAGTACTCTCCCTGCAAATTGCCCTGAGCTTACTACAAATGTCAAAATGTCTGTTACTTCATCCACATAGCTGGCGATGTCTCGATATAAGTTAAATCTTCTTGACTGTCAGAACGTAAAATCCCTTTCAATCAATCAATCGATTGATCATTTAATCAAACAATCAATCTCGGAACGAGCCTCGTTTCGCTAATTATAGTTTAAGGTAGGCGTCTAGCTGTCGTAAAATATAGGACACGTTATGATGCTTACTTTACCACCTCAACCAATGTTTCCACGAGTTTCGTAAGTAGGGGTTAAGTATTCACAATCATTAAGAACGCTTTGAATTACCAATTCAAGGACCTTTGTCACATTTTATCTTAATAAACTGATCAAAATTCTAAATATATTTTGTCAAAATTATTACCAAACATGTTTTTATTTGCAGAACTAATGTATTTCCACAAATTCAGTGCACATGGAAAATGCAAGAATAAAGTTGTATTTTCCAACAAACTCACAAAAAATTGTCAAAACTAAATACAAAATATACTGACCTAATAGGAAAATATATTTTTCATTCTTGAAAAAGTTAACTGTATTCTGTACATAAAGCATTTTTTGAACTTTTAAACAAAACAACAAATATGTCAAAATTATCCCTTCTGTACCTTCTTACTCGGAACATGTCATAATTGGAATATTTATGATGATAACACCTGAAAAAACCAAAACAACAATGACCTACCTGACCCTAAATGCCCTGATGTAACTTTGAATGAGGCCCATTGGTGTATTTCCAAAATATTTTCGCGTAATTTCTTTATGTACAGGAGAACTGAACAATAATGTTTGTAATAAAAAAATAATTTGGTTAGGTCAGTGCATTTTAAATGCATTTTATTGATAGTTTCATAGAAACATTTTCAATTAAAAAAAACAAATAATAAAAACCATGTGCACTCAATTTATGGAAATACTTTAGTAAACGATCGAAATAAAAGAATGAAATACTAGTTACATATATTTAGAGAATGCAAAGGTGCATGCACTACTGAAATTATGAGAAATTAGTCATTTTATACATGATCAGGATTTCATAAGACGTTTTGAGAACGTTCGGATCCATTAATTTTTTTTATTTTAATAATAATTGACACGTATTTGAGGTGTGTCTGTGACGCCTCTGTAAAAAATTTTAAAAAAACCCAGACCTGTTGAAAGTTTAACAGAGAGCTAAAGAATTAGAGGCGAATCGGCAGCTTAACCCGACCCCTATATCTCCACAGTTTCTGACAGTTGTCATCTATGTCTCCAGACAGCTTTCTGGCCACTATTTATTTAAAATTTTGCCAGTCGACAGCCGAGCAATGTAAGCTCAGTGTTAAACGTTTAACGGGTCTGTACTGTAGATCATGTTTCGGCACGCAATAGACATTGTTCAAATCAACACGGATGGGCTGCATTTTTGTGACACCTTCATTAATGAATTTAAAATATATACGTGTTAAGAAAGCCAAATTAAGATTCGACTATTTTTAAACAAAATATCCACACGGTTGAAATGCATCCGTCAAAAACTTTAATTTAAACGCCGTTAATGACTAATGAAGCGAGACTGGTGAATCACATGGATACGGTAAAGTTAAGTCGTACAGTACGGTTATGTCGAAAGTTTAACACTGAGATAACGAAAATGAGACGTAGCTCAGCTGTCAAGTGGTCAAGATAGGAACAGCTAGTGACCAAAAAGCTACAGAGATAAAGATAGCTATCGAGTGTATATACATATAGCTAACGAGGGGCCGAGGAGAGCTTCCGATTCGACACCTGTCCGTTAGCTTCTTGTGAAACTTTAATTTCAACAGATCCGTAATGCACGCCTACAATAAGGAAATTTACTAAAATTCCCTGTATTGCTAATGGTTCAGGACACAGTACATGCCTGTCGAAAGTATACCACTGACCTAACGAATAGGATTCGAAGTTCGACTGCCGAGTGGCAGATATATGGTTAACTAGTGACCGTGAAGCTGTCCTAAGGTCAGCAGCTGATATAAAGCTACCGGTAATATAATCAGTGATCTAGATACGCTGTAGATTCGACAGTAATTTGTTAGCTTATTGTTAAACTTTGGACAGGTCTGTACTGTATTTGGATGGCAACACTATATACACACAAATACTGACTTCATATAAATACAAATACTGACTTTCATGTTGTATTTGATGAGAGATCTTGTACGGAAGAGTTTAATCGTCAAACTGTACATAAAGTGACATACAGGTAAGTTGAAAATAGTTTACATACATCGTTATATACTCGTATTAGTGTGCATACAGTATAATCATCTTCGTGCTGTGTCTGGGAAAATGTTACACCGTGTTATGGTCCAAAGACAGACAGAAATGGAAGCCTCTGGTGACGACCTTATGTGCCCAGTTATGTAATAAACGTCACCCAATGTAATAACCACCTTGTAGTGTAATAATTTCGTGTAATGTAATAACACCTAGTTATGTAAATAAAAAGACGCGTAATGTAATAAAACAAGATTTTTCCATGTAATGTAAAAATGAAAGTAGGCAAATTAAGGGTAAAAGATATTGTTCTAACCACTGATGTAATGCCATTTTTATTGATTGTGAATAACGTCTGTAATGTCTGGAGCCCTATGGTCCATGTCATTATAATACAGATCATATTAAATGACAATGACCTTCAACTGTGATCAGGATTAGTCTACACTCATCCTCCTTATCCTCAGTTTGTCCTTAACACAGTCGGCTTAATGTCAACGTCAACGTCAGTGATTGGAACAAAATTGCTGGCCTTTCATTGGCCATATTTCATTTTTTCATTTCATTACACGAAAAAAAATTTCACAAAACGCGAAACACGGTTTTATAACGTTTCACTGCGTTTATATTAAATAACAAGGTGGTATTACATTACCCGAAGAAAATTATTACACTACAAGGTGGTTATTACATTGCGTGACGTTTATTACATAACACGGCGTAACAGGGCACATAAGGTCGTCACCAGAGGCTTCCATTTTTGCCTGTCTTTGGACCAGTGCTATATATATTTGTCCCCAATCCCATCCACAGGGGCATGTAGCAATACGGTCACATAATTTTTTTATTGTGATTTGAAAAAAATGTTACAACCTTTTTCTCGAATCCTCCCCACTTCTCTTTTAGTCTGCCTTTCTCTCTCTTGCCTGGCGGTGTTCTTCGCATTGCTACCATTTAGATGGATACAGGATACATGCGGAAAAAAGTCTAAGCTCGTTGCCCGAGAAATGGAGATTCCAATAAAAATCACCTAACTGGTTAAAACTTTTGAGCTATATTTATGTAGCTACTGTCAATAAGCTGTCGAGATATATATTATGTATTTAGGAGCTGGTCTTAGTTTCGCAGTTATTCCTTAGCCAAGATTTTTCCTTTATTTAAAGTTTGCAAAATTGCAAATCTTTATACCGGTAATTTTGTTAAATTTCAAGATATTCAGGAATTTAAGGTGTCATTTTTAAGATCACTTCTAGATTAAAACATTTGCTTTAGTTTTGACAAAAATATTCATCGGTAGTTAAAAAAGAGATTTTTTAAATTTACTAAATTTTAGTTAAGGAAGTTAAGGAAAATCTTAGCTAAGGAATAATTGTGAAACTGGGGCGTGTTAAACTTTCCACATGCTGTACTGTATATGCTATTGATACTCAAATAGTTACGCGTATTATAGTAGACACATTCTAAATCTTTTTACATATTATATAAATCTTTTCATATACATCAACCTTATCGATTCATTATATCATATATTGCAAGGCTGATATACACTTTATTTTCCTAGCGACAATATAACCACGCATTTATACAGTATTGACGCGCTGTTAGGTACCTTCAATGAGCCGTTGCGTAATTCACACGATTAATAAGGCCATACTACTTTTTTCTTTCTTAAGTGTCCACCCTATCTTCACGAACCTATCTACCTTTAGGATAATAAAACACGAAACAAAAATAACGAATCTCTTATGTTAAAAAACAATAGAACTTGGCATTAAAAAGTCTAATTGTTACAAAAAATAAAACAAGTAAAAACCAATTGGAAATTGTAATTTAAAAAAGAAAAAATTAAAATGATAAATAAATAAAATTTTAAAATCATTGATATTTTCCCCAAAACAAAAAACAAAAACAGAATTAATTGGATCTTTTTTTACGTTTGAAGTCTCAAAACCTACTAGTCTAAGAGATCATGTCAAAAATCCAGGTGACCAAAAGGTTTGAAGGTTGATTCTTGTAGGAAAATGTCCCTAGTTACTGAAAACCAATTTCTTACGCGTCAAATCGTTTCCGACTTTTCAATCAGAAACAGTCTTTGAAGAAAATTCTCTGCAAATGTTAAATTTTTGGAAAAACTAAAAATTCCAGATTGTGAAGCATTCTGTGACACAAACAACACAAAAATGATCATTATATCTTTCATTTTGGACAAATGATAGATTAAAATGCAAAACATCCTGACAGTTTTCCGATTTTGTGTCAACATTTCAAAATAAGCGATAAAATCAGTTTTTATCATATCTACCGTCTTTCGATTCTTGTAAATTTGTTGTTAATGCATTAAATCTGACAAACTATATATTTTTATAAAGCCTTGGTAGTCCCGTAGATAAAAGTGTTACACAAATTCGAAAATATCAAACCTTAATACCGTAGCAAATTATTATGTTTCCCCTACCCCAAAAAATACGAAAATGTCAAAAATTCATTATTTTGGTCCATACTTGTCAATAAGTGTCTAAAACAAAACATAATTGTTTGTTACATCTTTCGCCTGTTCCCAACATATTTATAAAACAATAATATGTAGAGTGATTGGTGATCTAATATGAAACTTTGCACTTTGCATAGAACAAAAGTAATGGTCTTACGGATCCTATTGGGCCTCTTAATGTAGCGTGCGTTTCGTTGTGTCAATTGCTGCAAGTACACATTTGCAGTGAAAAATATTTTTTATTTAGGTTATTCAGTTTACGTAAATGTATTTTTGACGTAAAATTTATTTGACTTTCTTTTATAGGCTGAATTTGTTTGGACAAAGATGGCGACAGATAATGCAGCGCGTACTACAACGCTGTCTACAATCTACCGTACTGCCATTACAAAGGCACTTGATACCAACTACCGGCTACCAGAATGTTTGATTGAAAGAATCCATCAAGAAATCGTACAAGAAATTTCAACTAAATGTCTTCATGAAAACAAATGTATTAGGGAGATTGCCTCAAGCATTGGTTTAGAGCACCAAGTAGCACCAATTCTTGCAGCAGCTAAAGAAGCAAACTCCAAAAGAAAGTTTTCATTTAATCACCCGCAGTCGAAAGGACTTTATGAAGAAATAAATTTCCCTATTCATAACTATAAAATTTTAGAAGGCAGTGATTCCTCGACCGTAAAAACCAAATTAGACGATGGTTAGAAGATTTTGGTACCGAAAATGACAAATTTACGCTGGGATTTTATGGGAATTATACAGAAGTTGGCAACCTGCTGGTGAAAGTTGATAATGAATTGAACGTCGAACATCTGCTTCCGGAGATTTTAAAATGCAGCCAGAAGTCTCAGGATCTTGATGAAGTATCTGCAGCTTATCATTATTTTAAAGTCGAACCAATCACTGTGAAATGTTACCTACATGATCCAAATGATGCCGTTATAGACGAACACATTGAACTAGAATCGTACACTGTATCTTATTGTGACGTCACGTTCAACTTTCCAGTATGTAAACCACCTTACAGCATAGTAACAACAAATGCAGATATTGAATACACCGTTACTAAGGGCGTGTTTCATCGTAGATTGACACCAGTCAATATATCTTTTGCCGTTTTGAATCCCGCCTTTGCATTTTTGAAAGATTTAACAGAATCGCACCTGTTTGATAAAAGCGCTAGTGAAACATTTTCACATCGATTTAAGATTAAACTTGAATTGCCTACTGAAGCAGTTGCAGTGCGGGAAAAGATGAAGATCGAAGTGAAAGAGGAAACAGCAAAACATTTTCTAGAGGTCTATAACAATTTCGAACATTTTACAAGAGCTTTGTCTGGCCACCAAGAACAACCAAAACTTGAAGGTACCGAATCTGTCCAAAACTCCCAACTTCTTATTCTGTATGAGAGATTCCCTTGGCTGGAGTATATCATTGCTTTAAGACGTGGTGGAGTGGAAGCTGCCAATACTCTACTCAGGAAAAAACCAGAAGTTTTAAGAAATCTACCAGCGGATGAAAATAATGCACTTGGGGTTGCGTTTGAGGAGCTTCAAATTGCAAAAGTCATGGCCGAGGCAATTCGCAGAGGTATTGAACTTGAACATATTGCAGGCGATGGAAATGGGCATGTTGCTGTTGGAGACAGAAATGTGGAAACACCCGTTTATGTTGATGCAGTGTTTCGTGATAAACTAACAGATACATTATATGCAGTTCAATTCAAGTTTTCAGATACAGAACGCAATCTACTGGATATGGTGGTGAGATGGCGTGCTAGACATGGCGGTGTACCTCCAGATCCCAGCCTTCCGGAACCACTTCATCTTGATAATATACAAGTTATTGGGCCAAAGGACATAATTCAGAATGTACCTGGAGATGATATCAATCATGAAATGCATATTGGTGAATTTAGGGTTCGATCGGATGACCGGGAAGTCATACAAAATTTTCTTAGAGAAAATACTGAATTACTCCAAGATATTATTAATTCGGAAGAGTGGGACAACAGAAATGGCTTAATTCAAGAAAGAAGAGATTTGGAAAGAATGATAAATAGAGAGCGTCAGCAGTTACAACGCCTTCGACAGACCTTAGAAAATGAACAACTAAATAATGACGCAATACAACAAATAGAAAACAGGATTGCAAACATCGAGGAGTCTATACGGAACAACCAAGAACGGTATGATGCTGCGGAGGCTGGAATGAAACAAATTGAAGTAAGAACAACGGCACAAATTAAAAAGAGACTTGATATGTCATACAACAAGGATGTAAAAAGGCTAGCGGTTAAAGACACTGCTGTGGATGTTGCTGTTCAGGCAGTAACTGACGCAATCATTACCATGGTAACAACGAGTGATCAAGAGTTGCGAAAATATTTCAAAGGGGAAATAACTGTCTGGGAGTGTGCAAGGACAATAATGAAGAATACAGCCATTGCTTTTGTCAGAGGAGGCGTAACTGGACTTGGTTTCAGTGGAATTAAAATGTTGGCACGTCTAGCTACATTCAATGGATGGAAAATTGCTGGATTGGCATCAGCCGCTTCTAAGTTAGTTGGGCCGGCTTTGATGGTAGGCATGGTTTTATACGAAAGTCATAATGCTGTACAACTATGGAGAAACAAAGAAATTACTACCGCTGAAATGGAAAAGGCTATTGCTCGCAACGTTACTTCATCTGCCTTAACTCTGGCCGGTACTATTGCAGCTGGAGCTTTGATTGGTGGACCAATAGGACTTGTTGTCGGAGCCGGTATTGCTATAGCCGTAGCCGTTGGAGACCATTTCCTTGGCGACAAGGTTTGGAGTCTTGTTTTCAAAGAAAATCCAGAAGAGGTAAAGGCTTTAGTTATAAGAAAATACGAACAATTGAAAAAAGATGTTTTAAAAGCTGCTTATGATCTTTTCAATCTCACAGATCATGCTACGGATGAAGAAGTCAAAGTTGCTTATAGAGCGGCTTGTTTGAAATATCACCCAGACAAAGGTGGAGAAACAGAGAAGTTCCATGCCGTTTATGCAGCGTATCAAGTGATCAAAACATTAAAAGTGTGATTTATATAGAATTTGTGAAAAAGATGGATAACGCGTGAAACATTAACCAATTTTAATTACTTCAGTAATTAGTATACAGTAAAACCACGATTAACTATAAACATGTACAATCTAAGTGTCATCCTCTATATAAACCACGATTAACTATGAATATGTACAATCTAAGTGTCATCCTCTATATAAACCGTTTTTTTTTCTATCACTGACGTTATTGTTTATGAACTCAAGTGTAAATAGTTCCGTCATGGCGTATAAAGCACAATAATCACAAAAATAGTTGCAAGTGATATTTCTATTTCGACGTCTTCTGTTCAATATGTTAAAAATTTAAAAATCATCATTCGCAAAAAAAGAACAATTACATGATTATATATATAAGGATTGATGTTCGTTTTTTAATTGTTCACAAAGGTATGAACTGTTAAAATAGGCTGGGACAAATCAACAATAAACCACTTAGCAATTTATGTGATTTGCCCCAGCCTGCTTTAACAGTTAACATGCCTTGGTGAACGATGGCTTAATTGCTTGAATACCAAACGAAAAGGGGTTGCGCTTGTCGGTCCTTGAGATTACCAAGCGCACGTAGGGTCACCGTGCATCCCACACCTGACAATAGAGCGTTAGTCACTCAGTGTTGTCATGGACTTCAGTGGTCACATTTGGACGATGTGCAAGCACATAGTACTACTACTACTACTACTAAAAATTTTATTATACTGTTACACACTAAGGTTAAAGAGTCTCTATATATTTTAAAACACATTTAAAACCCAATTGTCCGGCCGTGCGGGTTTACGAGACAGTTAAAACATGAAAGTTAAATTAAAATACTTTAAATACATAACTAAATTATATACACTTTTAAAAAGACAATACCGTTTTTTTTTATATTATTTTCGATGTTCCGGCACAAGATACACTCTTTGCAGCGAACATCGAATTTTATACCGGATTAGCGTTTGGACGAAGGACTGGACGAAAACTTTTATTCTTTATAATAAACAGTGATAAGTGTCTTTTTATAATGAGTTACTCTTTTATACAGCTAACACTCAGCAAAGTACTTTTTAATATGTATATGCGAAGAGAGTATTTTAGCTAGATCGGTTAATATAACTTTTGATATTCATTATTGTCTTTTACTAGTGTATATAACTCTATAATATACTTAAAGTATACGTGTGCTTGGTGATCTCGAGAACCGACAAAAAGTTTATTTATTATTTTGGAAAACGAAAGGAATACATTTTTCATTGTAGACTTAGACTAGAATGCAGCTCACTTATTGAACACTTGTATAAAAATAATTTAATTGATAGTCCTCTATGTCAGTGTGGTCATATCGAATCTGTTAAACATTTTCCTCTATCATGTCCACTATATGATGAAATTCGTAAGGAATCCATATATAATCTGACCATAAACACATCTGTAAAATTATTATTATTTGGCGTCTCTGAGAATTTAACTGCTGAACAAAATAAAGAATTTTTAATACAATTCAAAAATATATCTATTTAACAAAAAGGTTCTAATTTACTTCGCCATACCGAAGGCTTGATTTGTTTCACATATATTTGTCTTATGTCAGTAGTTATGATGACATATACCATTTTTGGAATGTATTTTATGATTAAATTTTTAAAAAATGGTATATGACAGTTATATTATAACATGTTTTTGATGAGCAATTACTTTTTCTTTTTTCTTTTTTTCATTATTAGTTTGTTAGTAATTAAATAATTAACCTACTTACTTATATCTCCTGTATTTTTCCTAGTTACGGCTATTATATCTTAAATTACTGTAAAACAACCTTTATTGTTTCACTTTAAAACCAAAGTGAAAATAGCGAGATAGTGTCTTATTAAATTGGTTTGGGGTTGGCAGTTGACAATAAAGATTGTTTTACATTATGTTGTAAAGTTGTTCTGGAGACGGGTTAAAATAAGCTAGTGCTTGTTCCTGAATCCAGTTTAAAGTTTGTTTTGTGTTGTATTATTTGTATTTAATGATGAATAAATATTGTTCAAACTAAACTTAACTAGTGTGTCTGGATGAAAACACCAATCTTTGGCAAACGAACCGACAAGATTTCCCGTACTTTGGCAAACGAACCGACATAATTTTCCGTACTTTGGCAAACGAACTGACATGATTTCCCGTACTTTGGCAAACGAACCGACATGATTTCCCGTACTTTGGCAAACGAGCCAGCATGATTTCCCGTACTTTGGCAAACGAACCGACATGATTTCCCGTACTTTGGCAAACGAACCGACATGATTTCCCGTACTGCCCCGAGTGCGCTTTCAACGTATTTCAACTGGGTTTGCAATGCAATCTCATCTCGATCCTTTGTCTAATAGAGGTATAGTTATATTGTTACTATTGTTCAATGTTGATGTTTTATTTTTCTTTGCATAACTAATTTATTATGCAAAAGTTAAAATTGCGATGTCATTAAATGCTGAAATAGAGTTGAATGTTACTCTTGCATTTACAATGTTTATCTTGTAGTCAAAAGTGAATACAATTATGATAAACTGAAAATAGGATAATTGAAAAAAATCAAGTTAATTTATATTTGTATATATCACATAAATAGGTAATTAAAAATTACTAGCCATTATCATTGACACAGTCTGAAAATAAATCATATATATATACCTAGTCATCGGTCAGGCGGACACAGAAAATAGCGAATTCATCTATAAATAAACAAATAATTATTAAAAACCTGTCCTTATTTTTCTTTATCTCAGATGCTTAAAGTTCAACATTGAATAAGTAATTGTTATTTATTAGACACTCGAATATGTAGTTCATTCGCCAAGCACTCGGCATTTAGAAATGAAAGTATCAGGGGCCTTCGAAAGAGACTTTAAAAACTGATGCCCCGTGCCACCGCATGTCATGTCATTTTGAATTTGGCACGCGCCACACTATCTTGCATTACCCCTTGAAATATCATGAGCAGAAATGCCATTTCTTATATTTACAATTCTTTCTTTCTTCAATAAATATTTTATACCTTGGCGCTAAGATAGGGTCTTTAGCCATGCGAAGTCGGCGTATCTCAGATGACCACGTAACACCCTGTGTGGGACATGACGTAATACTGCGGGAAAATTAATACACATCAAGGATCATGACCCCAATTGTTCTTCATGGGAATTGCAATACAATTGCTTCTGCATGTTTCATCGAAGAGGGATTCAGCTACATTGCAAATATTGGTAATTATAGTCATAGTGCTACATTCACACATGACCGGGTCACGAACCAGGTGCTTACGGAATTAAAACAGTATAGACTCATATAAATTCCATATCAACCCGGTTTAAACTCTTGTCAAATCCGCTACTTGAAGGCAATGCCGTATACCACAAGGGTTCATGCGGTTTTACGCTGCGGGTTGAAACGAGTCGGTACGGATACGGATATCAATAGGACATTGAACATGACTATTTTGTTCTATGCTGTATCATAGCCATGGGGTCCATCAGAAATTGACACGTGTCAACGCGCATCTCTACGGCTAGTACTTTGGTGACCTGGTTTCAATCCCGTGTAAGGTACCTGTTTCGTGACTCGCCCGTATGTGACTGTAGCCATTTAATCAGTTATTAAACTGTAACTTTATCAACCCATTTTCAACATTTATGAAAGCATAACACTCTTCCACATATTTTGCTTACATGTATGTTAGCTGAATAAGTTAAAAGTTTTGTCAACATGAGTTTACCATTACTATGGCCAAAGGCACATGACCCTGACTTTTCCTCGCACGTTGTCTATGTATAAAATAAAAACAAATCTTGTCATTATTGTCTGTTAAGTCTTTTTTTCTTTTTTTGAAAATTTATAATGAAATTTATTTTTTTAAATAGAACGACAACACTTGAGCTCGATCAAAAAAATGAAGAGACAAAAATGGATTCGTAAATTTTAAAATATTTTATTATTATTTTCAAACAATGTGTGAAATTAATTGATTAAAAACACAAGTAAATAAAGATTTAGTCTTATTTTTGCCTAGTTTTTCTTTATTGAATAGTAGGAGTTTGAAAATAAAAAAATGTATTATGTTAAACTGTTTAAAACGGTTTAAATGTATAAAAAGTAAAGTAGTTCTTAAACCATTTTATAAAAACGTTTTGAGCATATTGATTTGTATAAACGGGGTTTATAAACTCTGTTAGAGACCAAATTTTATTATCTTCAGTGGACGCTAAAACATTCAATAGATCGATTTTCAGAGAATGGTGTGGTAACGTTTTGAAACTACTAATTGCAACTTTATGTAAAAATTGTTGAAAACTATAGGTTTATATTGAATTCAAATTATGGACAATTGCATTAAAGTATACGGCACACACGTGCATTTTTCAAGAGTAAACGGTGTATCGTGTATGTATTAACTGCGAATCATAACGCTATACATATGCTGAGTGAAAGATAAGTGGTGAGGTAAATCCTGTTTGACCAAGTCACTTTTTGTGTAATTGTGATCAAGTGAACATGACATTTAATATGTGATGAAGGAAAATTGTCTTGCCTCGAATACCTAAACATTACAGATACGACGTAAAACAACATTCTACATGCCAGTGAATCTTGGTAGTACGTATGCAGTAATTTAAGCAATATAAATACATGTAACGTAATTCAAACAGAATTATCTCCCCTTGTACTTTTGTTTTGCACACAGCCATGGAAAGCCCAGGAAGAAAATGCGTCTTTAGAAATTGTATTTGATTTTGTCCTAAATGTCATTGAAAAGTAGGTAAAATATTCTTTTTATCTGTAGTTAAATAAGATATACTTCTGTAATATAATGTACGTAAATGTTTATAAGTTAAACGCAGCATTAATCAACAAAGAAGTTATCAACAGACTCGTCATTTTAGACGGGGCGTGGTTTGATAACACCATAGTCTATACAATTTATTATTTTAATACAAAATACCATAAAACTTACAAGTTCTTAAATTACTTTTGAAATTTAATTTTTAGTATCAAGGAAAGAAGCATTTGCCGTCATGTGTGAATAGCAGGAATGAGCAACATTGACCTGTCCGCTTGACCTTTTATTTTTACACTAATATTTACGGTTTGTGAGTACATTTATACTAAGGGATAATAAGTACATAATTGGTAAACTTAGAGTAAACACCTGTATTGTAAAAAAAATCCAAAACGTGATATATAACAATATAACCGACTGCAAAATCTAACACTGCCCTTATATTGGATGGGTACTCCAGGGGTCTTCCCGATTCTCACACTTTTAATTACTGGTAAATATAAACATTGTCTTAAATGTTATTTTAGTAATAATAGTCTATTTCCTTATTCTTGGTTTCATTTACCTGGATTTCCCCTGTTATTTTAATGCAATATATATAAAATATATAAAAAATAAAATACACATTATTATGATTCCCCACCACCCACCGAAGGTAGGAATCATATTGTTTTCGTTCTGTTTTTCTTATTATTATTATTTTTATTTTTATTATTTTTCCGTCAGGACCATATGCTGCAGATTATCTCGGGAACGGCTTGATGGATTTAGATGAAATTTGGTACCAATAATCTGTTGTCTGTGTAGATAATCAAGACGTGTTCATTTTTGTTATCTTGAAGGTGGGTGGGTGGGTGTAAATTGCTTAATTGAATACATAGTTAAATACCCGGGGAAACTAATTCTGAATGGACATAAGCTGGTTACGACACTTTAATCATACCAAGCAAATGCTTTCACCTATGAGTTAATCCGATTAGTGACCATCAAAAACTTCGCGATTTTTAAAACCACACCTTGTCACGTCACACGTTATTAAAACCTTACACAATGAGCTGAATGGTGTATACAATTTGCCTTGATAGATCGAAGAAGGTTAAGCGTGTCGAATGGCTTCGGGGTATTCTGTTAATCACTGACTGTGGAAGTAGAAGACTGCCCACTTTTAAGTTAACACCAATGAAATTTCTCCTTTTACTGACTGACACTTTCCTAATGACCGGTATGTCGTTTTTTTCCTTTAACCGGACTTTATATAGTGTGTTGAAATATATTGGAAAATTGACGCTATGGTGATGCATAAGATGAGAATTATATTAAAATTTGAAATGAAATTTAGAAAATTTTTTGAAAAACTATTTTGTTCTTTTAGTCGTGATCAGGATCTATGAGGCACCAATATTTATTTTTCCCGAAATCATACTCGTAAAATTAAGGCAAAAATTGTAAATAAAATTAAGTTATTATAACTACCATTTTGTATATATTATAGGATAATTATTTTGTTTTTAACATTTCAATTCAATGTACCATTTCCATGAACATTGCCAAATGTTACAAAAATTCATATATTTTGACTGAGTAGATATATCGTTATGATCATGAACCTCAAACATATAGGAATAACCGATATAAGTCGCGAAATTAAAATACGATGTGAATTGCGCATTGAATCACGATTATTAATCAATTAACTTTAAAAAAATAAAATAAACATCACAAAGGGTAACTTTATTATTTTTATTTTGGATTTTACAATAATTTCGAGTTCATCGGTGTTTATACTGTCAGACGACATCGGGAGGGCACATATCCTCATGCAGTGTCGATACGCTCCTATATTACCTGGATCTACCTGCCCATAATTTGAAAGTCTTACATTCACACCTAAGACAACGATCTTAATCAACTAATTCTTTAAGACCAGTCATTAACTACTGTGTTTATTCAGTGGCACTCGCCGATCCGTCACTGGCTTCAATGTGTTATCACCTGTTAATTACTGGTACCAAGATACCGGTGAACTTTGAAAACTTGTGGCCAAAAAAATCGCAAAGCGCCGTTGTTTTTTTTTTTTGTCGTCAGTTAAAGAAAAAAAATTGCAATTGGCGACGTTGGCGATGCCCAGCGCAAACCCTCCCATACGTGTTCATTCATTGTAACACGCGGCGACGCCGAATCAGAGACCTGAGAGAGGTTCTACGAGTTATCTTATTCAATGAAATTCATTGAAAACGTCACTTCCTATGCCGAGAAGGCCTTCCAATGTACGATTTTTCTCAACCGAAAACTTATGATTTTTTTTAGTTTACCAGGTCGGCGCTGTAAAAAGTACTTCAAACACAACTGCCTTTAGAATGTAACCGTTCATCAAGGCAATATATACACAACATTAAAAACGCATGTGACGCGAAAATCACAAAATTTACCTGTTGATTAATAACTAAACAACAACATCTCTTGTTTATTTATTGTTTTATTCAATCTTGTAATTCATATATGAAAGGTCGTAATTTTGATATAAGACTACCTGCACATGCAGGTACCCGACTCGACTAGTGTATTACATCAAATGTTGTATGTGTCAAAAAGTATCCTTGAAATTGGCAACAAAATTTTACAACTGGCGATTTGCTTGGCGACAGACTTTTCCAACCCAGCGCTAACCCTGCTAGGGTCTTTTCACCAGATATATGCCATAAATTATTTATGGATGGTGGGGAATCATACGTAACTGGTATCCCAGTTACAATCTCTAGTTATTTATTATATTATTATTATTATTATTATTATTATAGCACTAACTTATCAATTGTGATAGTGATTGGAGTCAGCCAAATAACACTGATCAGCTGAATTTTTAAAAAGTTAAATGTAAAAAATATTTAAAAAAAACAAGAGACAAGTGTCAATCTAATAAAAGGCCAAATGGACAATTCAATGTTGTTTGACAATATAGATATGGCAATAAAAAATAAATCAGCAATTACAGTCATTGTCGCTCATCCTGTACACCTGCAGAACATTCCTGTCTTAAGAAGTTATGGCTGACCCCTAAGTCAATCATTCTGTGATAAATAGACGTATGAAGGACAAGATAATATTAGCCGAAAACGTGAAATTAATATAAATTTATTTCAGTGTGGTTATTTGCAAGACCCTCTCGTGCTTGGAATTTCGTTTTTGGTCATTTGAGTCAAGGCTCCAGGTGACCTATAGCGATTGTTGTTTGTCTGTCGTCGCTCGTCGCAACCAATTAAGCATTTTCTTCCACATCTTCTCCAGAACTTGGATAGTCCTTTGGCAAACCCCTTTCAAATTCACAAGATTGGTAGACCTTGACCTACATTCAAGGTCACATAAAGTGGTAAACACTACAAACGTCTTATTGAATAGAACCTAAAGGTCTAAAAGCTTGAAACTAATATATATGACATTAGGATATAAAGGTCTACCAAGTTTCGTAAAACCTTTTAATATCTTGGAATAAACCAAAATGTTAATTTGGATCTTCATATATAGCATCAGAGCAAGAAATCGTACCGTGTGCACAGCTGATTGACATTCATATATAGTTTGAACCTAAGCAGAACATCTTTTTGCCATGAATTAATGCTAGAAACTGTATATACAGCACCAGGACATGTTTCTCATCATGTTTTTCGAGCTTGTTGAAATTCATTTACATTCAAGGTCACGTTGACCTTAAAACATTATTGTGTCATGAAACAAAAGACTCAGATGCTTGAACCCAAGTTTGCGGAGCGGACTTATCTTTATCTACATTAAAGGTTTCAGTGACCTAGAGCAGTTAATTCTTAAACCATCTTTGTCACGAACCCATAGACCTAGATGCTTGAAATGTCATTTATCAGTGCATAAAGTTTTGTCAAATTTGCGAGCAAAGCTGGTTGGCCTGCATCTACTTTCAAAAGTAGTGAAACTTAAAACATCTTTATGTCATGGATCAAAATGTTTATATATACCGTCAGGACATGAAGCTGTATTAAGTGTAATAATCTGGTTGACATTCGTTTCAGGTGAATGTTAAGACCATTGGGTCTCTTGCTCCAACTTTAGCTAACCTTAGCTCCCCATCCGTCATGTGTCAACTTTTCCATATTTATTCTCCCCCATGCCTTAAGTGCCAAATTCGATTATATTTTACAATAATCGTGTTAAGGTGAAATGACATGAAAACATGTATTCTTTTTTAAAAAAAATTCCTGTTATAAAACATATGTACCCTAAGAATTTTAGATCTAGCATCCTTATAGCATGCGATTTTTAATTTGCAAAAATCTTTGCAATCTTTGCTTTAAAATATTTCAAAATAAGAAATGACTTATATACAATAGTAAGACTTTAGATATTTAGGCCAAGCAGTATTCAGTTACGCGGATATTGGTTGTGGGGCCCCAAATGGGAAAAATGTTAAGAAGCAACTATAAATAATTATAAAATTATAAAGGGCTAATGTTCAATACCTTGATCTTAGATTTTAAAGATGTAGCATCCTTGGATGGGCAGTATTCAATTTATACAAATAGCTGGATGTTAGAAATTTCAGATACAGCATCCTGAAACAAGTATCGTTTTATTTCTTCAAATAAAAGTTGTGAGACTCCCTTTAAATGGGGAACCTGTTGATGGGCACCATTAAATTATTTTAAAAAATTATAAATCAATTTTGTACAACAGCGTGACGTTAGATACTTAAGACGTAGAAATCATAACACATGTTTATAAAAATGTTTGTTCTGTGGTTCAAAATCGGCAATTTATAGATGGATTATTAAGTGCAATAGTTAAAACATAGATTGAACTAAGATATAACATCTCTAGGATGAGTAGTTATTAAGTTGCCCAAATGAATGTTTTGGCGGAATATTGATAGACTGAACATTTATCAAAAACAAAAATACTAATCTATGTCCAAATCAAAGTCCAGGAGGAAAGTAAAAACTTTGGTAAAACACGTAAATTTACACCAGGTAAGCGATGCCGGGTAATTCAGAAGAGTAAGTGCCTCCTTTTAGCTAGCTACAGCCGTGTAATCAAAACTGAGAGTGAGAAAAATTGAAAGCCACTTGTACACCTTTATATTGCACATTACACAACAAGGCTGACAATGTGTGTCAGGGCCTACATACGTGAACACTATATAGACCACATACACCGCGCACACACGCACACTACAGAAACTGGAGTACCCGGAGAAAACTATTGAGTGAGATTCAACCTAAGGAACATAGAGTATTCTCAAATGCGCACTATTGTCTGGAAATCGATTTAGATTACACCACAAATTACCCTGTTCTGTTGCAATATCATTATAATCTGCTGATATTAAGTTTTGAATATTCAATATATTATACTAAATGTATAAGGGGCTCAATGCCATATGAAAGTTGATGGACCGGGCTTTGCTTCTGACCATTATCACTTTTTGGCTAGCTACCCACGCCATAAACTGCCACAAGTCCCTGATCTCCTCAAATATTGGTGTCTGAAAATACATTTATTTATATTTTCTGAAATATTATTAGTAAGATGAAGGAAGCATTAAAAAAGCATACAAATGCTCCAAAACTCACATACTTACCATTTTTGACTTTATTTTTCTTTTTTTAATCCCGAGGCAGCATGCCCCAGATCCTCATGAATTTTCGCGACTTTTTCTCTGACTTGTACAATAAATTTTCCCTCTGTTGTATCCACAACAATCCCGAATACATAGACATCATACGTATGCCAAATTGTCAATGATGTTATGCTTATATAAACCCCAATTTAGATTAAGAAAAATTAGCTTGCCTAAAAAGTATCAATTCGATGTAAACAACAGTTGAATCTTTGAGGTATGCTTGTATGTAGCTCAAATGAATTACTTCCCTTTGTACTTTCGTTATGCACGTAGCCATGGAAAGCCCAGGCAGGAAGAAAGATCATCGGTAGAAATTTGATTTGATTTCGTCTGATATGCCATTGAAAAGTAGGTAAAATGTTCTTTTTATCTATCTTCAAACAATATATGCTTCTGTAATATATTATAATGTACGTATGTGTTAAGTTCAAATGAACGTTTATACAATCAACAAATATTTTTGAAAACACTCGTAATTTTAAATTCCGGGTTGAAGATTCGTAGCGTGTGATTTGTTAATATTATATAATTAACTAATTTTAACTAATTTTTACTCGAAATAAAATAATTATTTAACTTAAAATTGTCCAATTTTATTTAGAATTTAATTTTTCTCGCATCGTAGTCAGTCAAGACACAAACATTTCTCGTCATGAATGCGTCACGTGACAATATGTAAATACAATGTAGCATGAATGTGTAGGTAGATAGCTGGGTATAGGAAAACAACATTAACCAGTCCGTTTGACCTGTCATCAGTTATATTTATATACGCCGATCCACCCACACCCAGTGCATGGGTAGAGATCGAACTTGCAGCTAACACATACTTTATTCACTTCACCCATGAAGTAGACGATATAATCACTTTTGTAACCTATACGTAGTTGTACTGACCTATGATTAATATTTAAATTAAACTATAAGCGAATGGTGTTTGACTATACATGTATTACCTAATGACAGTAAAACTGTTATTTGAATTTGAATAGGATTTTAACTTTACGACATCTAAACAAAAAAAAGTTTTATCATTGTAAACAACCAGTCAACATTTTTTGGTGCATTAAATAAAACAAAATGCATGAATTGGATTGAAATTGAGATTTTAAGCATCGACTGGTCTAATGCGAGTAAAAGATTTATAATTTTTGTACCCTTCGCATTGATAAACTGTGAAATAGATATTTACGTTCATGCTTTTTCCGAAGTAAAGTAGGGTATTCATCCGATTGTAAAATCTTTGCTTTGTAATTAGGGAATTCTTTTGCCTATAGGCTACAGTTATAATCTATATGCGAGAAAAATAATAAATTAATCGTTTCAGACCGAGATCAGGAAATTCCAATCAGATATTTTCATCCCAAACGAGGCGGAGGGCCATGAAATTTTTTTTTGTCTTTAAAAACCAATTAAACATTTTGATTTTGCGTTGCTCTCATACCTCCCATTGTAATAAAAATTAGTAATATGACATTATGTACTTTCAGTTTGGACTTATCCTGGAATTCCCATAAAGGTTAAGTAGGTCAAAATATATCAGCGAAAATGGCTACATCAAGGAAGTCTACAACATCAAAAATGACAAAATCAACAACAGGGTCCACGGCACTGACAACAGGATCTATAACATCACAAACAATGGCAACATCACTAACTGGACCTACAATATCACTATCGTCGTCATCATCAACAACTGCACCATTAGCATCACAATTATCAACATCGACAACACAATTATCAACATTGAAAACAGGACCACACAGTCGTCAGCAGGTCCATCAACATCACAATTATCAACATCGTTAGCAGGTCCATCGACGTCACAATTGCCAACATCTACAACAGGATCATCAACATCACAATTATCAACATTGACAACAGGTCCATCAACATCGTCATCAGGTCCATCAACATTACAATTATCAACATCGTTAGCAGGTCCATCGACGTCACAGTTGCCAACATCTACAACAGGAACATCAACATCACAATTATCAACATCGTCAATAGGTCCATCAACATCGTCAGCAGGTCCATCAACATCACAATTATCAACATCGAAAACAGGACCATCAACATCGTCATCAGGCCCATCAACATTACAATTATCAACATCGTCAGCAGTTCCATCAACATCACAATTATCAACATCGACAACAGGGCCATCAACATCGTCAGCAGGTCCATCAACATCACAATTTTCAACATCGACAACAGGGCCATCAACATCGTCTGCAGGTCCATCAACATCACAATTATCAACATCGTCAGCAGGTCCGTCGACGAGTGGTTCTCCCAATTTAAGTAGTGGTCATATGAACATTACAGAAGAGGAAAGTTTATTTTTGAGACTCACATACTTAATTTTAAATATAGGACCGAGAGCTGTAAGAAAAATGGTTGATCAACGGATACCCTCATCTAATCTGAAGCAGAAACTTGCTAATGAGACAGGAAAGCTGCAGAAACTAAAACAGAAACGTGTGATAAATACAAATCAGTGGAACATATTATATCCATCCAGTGGTAGTATATACATTTTTAAAATTAACAAAGATTTAAATTTTAGAAATTGCAAATCATTTTAAAGAAATTTCTCTTTCAAAAGCTGTAATATATCGACCGAGTATTATAGCTATTGTAAATAACACAACCCAACAGTAAAATCAAACAATATACTCCATTAAAGGGATTACATTTTCTCTTCCATTTTCCGTTATAAAAAATTAGGAAAACGTTTTGAAAAATGTTTTAATGAACAGCAACGACAACTTATCTAAACAAAATTGAATAATCTGATTATGTAGTATAACTCATCCTAAGAGGCACTTTATAAAATCATACTTTCTATTATGAACCTCTCCTTCGGGTTCAGTTCTCCTATGGTGTTGTCTGGAGAGATACAGTGCCTGAACCGACAGGCGAGGTCACTATACCTCTCCAGACAACTTTGTAGGAGAACTGTTCCCGGGGGAGAGGTTCATAATAGCTTTAGTACATCACATGTCTTTGTTTGAATTAATTTTCAAATAACAATTAATTTTATTTAACACAACTGTAGTAAAAAAAAAAATAAGTAAATGAAACTACAATAAATTTCAACATTAATGCGTTTTCACACATATCTAAAAATAAATAAGTATAGTCCCTCGCGTTAGGGACTATACCTAGGTGCTAAGCGTTGTAAAAACCAGATGATTTCTACATAAAATAGCATTCATGTGATTATCTAATAATTATTCAACAAATTAACATGTGATGTATTAAACATAATTATTGATTAAGTAGAATTGCATTTGTTGTCTATATAATATAGAGTAAAGATTCAAAAGACAAACCTGTAACGATCAACAAAACCAAGAACAATCCAAAAACAGGCAATCAAACAGACACATACCTGTCCATAAGAAAATGTTAAATAGCAAATTACATATTATACCAGTTTTAATTTTACAGCAGTAGACGGTCATTTCGGAATACAATTCCTCATCAGTTGTGCTAGGACCAAAACTTTGAAATCAAAATTATTTTGAAGATGTTGATAAGCTACCCAAAGGACCAAAATATATTTTACCGAATTAAGCTAAGGAAATACTTTGCATGAGGAAGTATACCTTAGTTTTTGAGACAAGATCAAAATACATGTTGAAATCACTGTTTATACAATATACTTACTTTTGCTATAATATTGTGCATTCTATAACTATAACAATGATAATATATTTGATACACAGGTACTGTCAACTCTAAAGACTTTGATATGACCCTCATGATAGTCTTACTACGTGAAATTGTCGGCGTTAAAGAGCCATCAACTGGATGGAATAATTTACCAAGACAACATGACCAAAGTGATGGTGCTCGAGTTGCCACAATAAAATTCCACAGAAATCAGTTAGCACATACTTCAGCCGGCTCAATAAGTAAAACTGAGTTTACAAAGGTGTGGAATAATCTACAAAAGGTAATAATAAATTAATCGTTCAACAAATACAACAGACAGCTTAACGAGTCGGAATGAGTTTTAAAGGCTTTAATATTCCTTAGAATTGATTTACACACGTGGCAGGTATAGCTAGATAGACAGGAGGAGCTAACCCTTCCGGGGCACCCGGCCCCACCCTGGTGGAAGTTCACGTGTCTCGCCTAACTTGTCAGTTCCAAATTTTTTACTTTGCTTCTGGATTGTGATTCGAACATTGATTAGTATGTTTGTTTTTACTTTGCTTCTGGATTGTGATTCGGACATGGATTAGTATGTTTGTTTTTATTTTGCTTCTGGATTGTGATTCGGACATGGATGAGTATGTTTGTTTATACTTTGTTTCTGGATTGTGATTCGGACATGGATTAGTATGTTTGTTTTTACTTTGCTTCTGGATTGTGATTCGGACATGGATTAGTATGTTTGTTTTTACTTTGCTTCTGGATTGTGATTCGGACATGGATAAGTATGTTTGTTTATACTTTGTTTCTGGATTGTGATTCGGACATGGATTAGTATGTTTGGTTTTACTTTGCTTCTGGATTGTGATTCGGACATGGATGAGTATGTTTGTTTATACTTTGTTTCTGGATTGTGATTCAGACATGGATGAGTATGTTTGTTTATACTTTGTTTCTGGATTGTGATTCGGACATGGATTAGTATGTTTGTTTTTACTTTGCTTCTGGATTGTGATACGGACATGGATAAGTATGTTTGTTTATACTTTGTTTCTGGATTGTGATTCGGACATGGATTAGTATGTTTGTTTTTACTTTGCTTCTGATTTGTGATTCAGACATAGATAAGTAAGTTTGTATGTCAATCTGTGATAATAATATAGAAATCATTACTGACAATAGAAGGTTCAATCAATCAAATCAAACACGAACATATCGGATACTAGTATATGCAAATTACAATTCTAAAACTATGAAAAACGGCAAATTAAGTTAAACAGGTGAACTTCTTCCAAGATAGTGAATTGAGGTGCTCCAGAGTACTAGTAGTTCATATATACCGTCTGAGTTTGGTACATCAACATGCTTCACTTTTTTTCGGTGAGGTTTTACATGATGACACATGTAACACAAAGTAATATTTCATGTCATATAATACGGTAATGTGGTCTTGCATCTTTTGAAATTGTTTACAAGCTGAACACTTCTACATTTGGAATTTAAAATGTTTTTCGGTAAGTTACAATTTTATTTGTTTTATTGTAATAACAATGTTTGCTTTTCAATAGCCATATTGTTTAATTTAAGGCAATTGTTGGCATCGGTGGTCAAGGATTTGAAGCTGAAATAAAACAGTTACTGACGGCACCCTTAGACCAGTCACATAAAGACCTGTGCATGGAATTAAAGAGTTTGGTACACGATATAGTAGTCCCCCCAAATATCAAGTGTAAGTTTTAATGAAAGACAAATACAAAATTCTGAAACATAAACATATCAAAATATCATTTTTTTATCTCACTCCTGATGTGACCTTCAATATTACTTTCTACTGTGTGCACAAGTACCAATTTAACTTTCGTGTATGCAACCTTTATGTCCTCAGCTTGATCAGTTTGTCAGCCAGACTAACGCATACTGCATTACATGATGCTATTCAGAATTGAAAATAAAAATTAAAGTTAATAAAATCTATCATACCGATACGGCTACCAGATGTCCAAAATTGTATATTTTTATCTTATAATTTTAAAAGAATTATCAGTTATTGTTTGTGTGTAAATTTTGAATTTTCAAACTCCATAAGCCTGTTTTCATGATTCATTGGAGAAAAGCAAATTGTTACTGTATTGGCATACGGATGTATGAAAATAATTTATACCTAATCTTTTTTTCTGTTTATAAATTGTAATTACCGCTTATCGCTTTTCAATGTTGATTTATCATGATATAAAAATTCGCTTAATTCTCCGAAAAATATTTTAAAACCAGGTAGAAGAATATTGATATGAAACGGAATCTATTTTACTCCGCGCCAAGTAACTACTTGTTAGTATTTAGTAGTTTTAGGCTGCTTGCAAATAAATTGTTGACTCAGCTTATCAAGGCCCTCAAAGAGTTTTATGGCCATCGTCACAGTATTGTTGATACGTTTGGTGTCTGTGTCCAAGATTGCCCTGGATATATTTGACGTCTTATAGTTCCATGTTCCTTTCACACAATTTTGATTACACACGTGGCGGGTGTAGCTAGCTAAACAGGAGGTGCTTACCCTTCCGGAGCACCCGGCTTCACTTCCCTGGTGGAAGTTCATGTGTCTAACCTAACTTGTCTGTTCCAAAGTGTTTACTTTGCTTCTGGATTGTGATTCGGACATGGATTAGTATGTTTGTTTTTGTTTATCACAAGGCATGCTAATATATAGTTATACGGTCGCAAGATATACAGTATAAGTATTGTTAGGTTGTATATATAACATAGTATTGGAATCGCAATATTGTTAGATTATCCTTTGTCAGTTTTTCAAGATGAAAATATACACTAATACAATTTAATTGCATTCAGACTGATTATATAAAGCTCTCTCTCTCTCTCTCTCTCTCTCTCTCTCTCTCTCTCTCTCTCTCTACAAGTCAAAAAACAAACATACCAATTCATGTCCGAATAACAATCTAGAAGCAAAGTAATAACTTTGGAACTGACAAATTAGGTTAGACACGTGAACTTCCACCAGGGAAGTGAGGCCGGGTGCTCCGGAAGGGTAAGCACTTTCTGTTTAGCTAGCTACACCCGCCGCGTGTATAATTAAAATTGGTTGAAAGGAACATGGAACTATGGGACGTCAAATATATCCAGGGCAATCCTGGACACAGAGACGTCAAACTTATCAACAATACTGTGATGACGGCCATAAAACTTTTTGAGGGCCTATATAAGCCTAGGCTTGCAATATCCCTGAGTCAACAATTTATTTACAAGCAGCCTACTTCGTTGTACAAGTCCGATAGTGGGATCAGACTCTTCCATAGCGTATTAATTGGGAAACAAATACACCATAAGCAGGAGAAGCAAGTATATTGCTGCATAGAAAAAGAAAGTTGACAATAGAAAAATTGAAATATCTTATGTAACTTTCTTTAAAACTTTATAGGTTACCAAGATCAGAAGATAGATGCTTGGACAATGAAGACAAAATTTTTTTTCCTACAAGGGCAACTAATGGTGTAATGGAACATGTAAAAAACAATAATGTTACCATAGTAACGGGTCCACCAGGATCTGGTAAATCAGCGACCATACATCACATAGCTCTTAAATACAAAGAAAAGGGTTATCAAATCTTTTACGTTAGAACCGTTGACAAAATATTTGATTTATGGGTACCGGATGGTAAACAAGTGTTTTGTTAGATGACCCATTTGATGTTCACGACATTGATAAATCTGAGTTACATAGGTGGAAGACCTTTCAAGAAGATATGGTTATATTATTTAACTACAGTTGTATGAAGATTCTAGCAAGCGTCCGCTCCCACATTATACATGATCAGTTATTGAAATTTTTATTGAACAAAACTATCGATATCACGAAAGCAGAAATGTGTCTATCAAATGAAGAACGACGGGAAATATTCACCAAGCATGCCTTGTGTCAGAACAGAAAAGATCTACTAAGCATGAGCAGTGAGATAGAGAGCTACACAATTTCCTGTTTTCCGTTATTGTGTAAGAGATTCACAGCAGAAGAAGAATCCAGATATTCTGCTAAAGATTTCTTCAATAAACCCTTACAAGTAATTGGAGAAGAATTGAATGAATTCAAAAACAATGAAAAGATACGATATTTTGTTTGCTCTTCTGTATGATATATGATAACAACTTAGATACCAAAATAATCGGTCTTAGCTGTAGGGACGAAAAATCCAGAACTATACGAGAATCCTTGCTGGATATCTGTGAACTCCCAACCTCATTGAGTAAAACAGAAATTAAGTCTAACTTAGACACTTTACTGAATACGTATTTGAAGAAGGAAGGCAGTAGTTATCAGTTCATTCATGACATTGTTTATGATGCAGTAGTTGATCATGCTAACCAGTTATCGTTGGAGGCCAAGAAAGAAGTTATACTGAAACACTGTACATCTAGATTTATCAAAGATAGAACAGTGTTATCTCCCTTGGATATCAATGGAAGGTCAGATGGCAAGATTGTTATCACGGAAGAGCTGGAAGATGATTGGGGAATCCATATAATAAACACTGTCAGAGAAGGGAAATGGGGGGATGTTTTTACAAACTCATGTTTACAAACAGATAAGGCTGATATTGTACTAGCAAGGATATTGCAAAATCTCGGCAATGATTGCATTAGATCCTTTGTAACAAAGCGCAGTATTACGTCAAATGAGGGAATTGTGTCTTATAATTTTTTGTCACCGTTAACGGATCCTATACAAAGTAGGTTGAGTAAGGCAGAATGTTCTTCCCTTCATTTGGTTGTTTTATGTGGTCTTGTTAAACTTACAAAAGTAATCATTAGTTCTGTAGATGTAGCGAATGAAAATTCATACATCAATTTACTTTTGCTTGCATGTTTATCAGGAAAAGAATACATGGTTACACTATTAAAGGAATATGGTTTAAACACGTGTAGTATGCACCAGTTAACACCATTGTTTTTATCATCGGGTATGGGTAACAACAGAATTGTCGAAATATTGATTGAATATGGAGCTTCTGTCAACATGGAAACCGGGTATTTTAAACAAACCCCTTTGCATATAGCAGCTCAGAATGGTTATCGTAATATTGTAAATCTACTTATTGAGAGAGGAGCTGATATCAATATGGTCGACATCAGAGGTTTAACTCCTATAGATCTGGCATCTGATAACGGTCATGTTAATGCTGTTAACACATTAATACAAGCAGGTGCTATTATCCATAACACAAGTAGGCTCGAATCGACTATCGTTACCTTGGATTTTTCATATGGCAAAAGTTGTACCCGTATACATCATTGTACTCCTTTACATCTGGCATCTAGCCATGGTCATGTCGATGTTGTTAAGGCATTAATACAGGCCGGTGTTAGCGTTAATAACATTGGTAGTGATGGTGATAGTCCTTTACATCTGGCATCTATGCTCGGACATGTCGATGTTGTTAACGCATTACTTCAGGCCGGTGTTAATGTTGATTACATTAGAAGTGATGGTTATACTGCTTTACATCTGGCATCTTGGGACGGTCATGTCGATATTGTTAATGCGTTAATACAGGCCGGTGTTAATGCTAATTACATTGGGAGTGATGGTTATACTGCTTTGCATCTGGCATCTGGGAACGGTCATGTCGGCGTTGTTAATGCATTAATACAGGCCGGTGTTAATGTTGATTACATTGGTAATAATGGTGACACTGCTTTACATCTGGCATCTATGTTCGGTCATGTCGATGTTGTTAATGCATTACTTCAGGCCGGTGTTAATGTTGAAAACATTGGTAGTTATGGTTATACTGCTTTACATCTGGCATCTGGGGACGGTCATGTCGATATTGTTAACGCATTAATACAGGCAGGTGTTAATGTTAATCACATTGGTAATGATGGTAGCACTGCTTTACATCTGGCATCTAGGTACGGTCATGTCGGTGTTGTTAATGCGTTAATACAGGCCAGTGTTAATGTTGATAACATTGGTAGTGATGGTTTTACTGCTTTAAATCTGGCATCTAGGTACGGTTATGTGGATGTTGTTAATGCATTAATACAGGCCGGTATTAATGTTGATCACATTGGTAATGATGTATCATAGCTTTACATCTGGCATCTATGTTTGGACATGTCAACGTTGTTAGCGCATTAATACAGGTAGGTGTTAATGTGAATAACATTGCGTCATGTCGATGTTAACGTTAATGCAATAATACAGGCGCGTGTTAATGTGGATTACATTGGTAGTGGTGGTTGTACTGCTTTACATCTGGCATCTATGCACGGTCATGTCGTTAAAGCATTACTTTAGGCCGGTGTTAATGCTGATAACATGGGTAGTGATGGTGATACTACTTTACATCTGGCATCTAGACATGGTCATGTCGATGTTGTTAATGCATTACTTCAGGCCGGTGTTAATGTTTATAACATTGGTAGTAATGGCTGTACTGCTTTACATCTGGCAATTAGGCAAGGTCATGTCGATGTTGTTAACGCATTACTTCAGGCCGGTGTTAAGTTGATAACATTGGTAGTGATGGTGATACTACTTTACATCTGGCATCTAGACATGGTCATGTCGATGTTGTTAACGCATTACTTCAGGCCGGTGTTAAAGTTGATAACATGGGTAGTAATGGTTATACTGCTTTACATCTGGCATCTAGGCAAGGTCATGTCGATGTTGTTAACGCATTACTTCAGGCCGGTGTTAAAGTTGATAACATTGGTAGTAATGGTTATACTGCTTTACATCTGGCATCTAGGCAAGGTCACGTCGATGTTGTTAACGCATTACTTTAGGCCGGTGTTAAGTTGATAACATTGGTAGTAATGGTTATACTGCTTTACATCTGGCATCTAGGCAAGGTCATGTCGATCTTGTTAACGCAGTACTTCAGGCCGGTGTTAAGTTGATAACATTGGTAGTAATGGTTATACTGCTTTACATCTGGCATCTAGGCAAGGTCATGTCGATCTTGTTAACGCATTACTTCAGGCCGGTGTTAAGTTGATAACATTGGTAGTAATGGTTATACTGCTTTACATCTGGCATCTAGGCAAGGTCACGTCGATGTTGTTAACGCATTACTTCAGGCCGGTGTTAAGTTGATAACATGGGCAGTGATGGTGATACACTTACATCTGGCATCTAGGCAAGGTCACGTCGATGTTGTTAACGCATTACTTCAGGCCGGTGTTAAGTTGATAACATAGGTAGTGATGGTGATACTGCTTTACATCTGGCATCTAGGCAAGGTCACGTCGATGTTGTTAACGCATTACTTCAGGCCGGTGTTAAGTTGATAACATAGGTAGTGATGGTGATACTGCTTTACATCTGGCATCTAGGCAAGGTCATGTCGATGTTGTTAACGCATTACTTTAGGCCGGTGTTAAGTTGATAACATGGGCAGTGATGGTGATACTACTTTACATCTGGCATCTAGGCAAGGTCACGTCGATGTTGTTAACGCATTACTTCAGGCCGGTGTTAAGTTGATAACATAGGTAGTGATGGTTTTACTGCTTTACATCTGGCATCTAGGCAAGGTCACGTCGATGTTGTTAACGCATTACTTCAGGCCGGTGTTAAGTTGATAACATAGGTAGTGATGGTGATACTGCTTTACATCTGGCATCTTATTACGGTCATGTCGATGTTGTTAATGCATTACCAGGCAGGTGTTAATGTCGATATAATTTGTAATGCTGATTAATCTGCTTGACATCTCATATATTCGGACATCTAGTACGGTGAAGTCGATGATGTTAATGCATTAATACGTCTATAGTATTGGTAGCGATATTGTTTTTGCTAAATGTCTGTCATCGGTTAACGGTCATAACGGTGATTAGTGAAGTCTATATCCGATGTAAATAAGTTTGGTTAATGACAATAGAGTGATTCTTCTTTCGCAAATAACTCATCATATAGACATTAAAGTCGCATATCGTTCAGATGAAACATAATTTTGTTATCGTTAATTATTAAAGGAATTTAAAGTGTCATTTGAAGATCTGTCCCAAGCTTATTACAGCTATGTAAACAATCAAGCATGGTTTGTCAATCAGCCCGAGACTCCAATATCAGACAGACGGCTTTAGCACGAAGTCCGATATTGGTGGAGGGCCGATATGACATGTGATATTGAATTAACCATTCTTTAATTTGTTCTTTTTATCATATATTTGAATTTTTGCATATATTATATCAGTTACTAAAATTTGCCATCACATATAATTGTAATAAAAATCTATGAAAATAGGTCCATTTATCATTGTTGAAATAAATGAAAAAAGGACTAAGACACAATTGTCGAGTTTGTTTTTTATAGTCTATGATAGTTTATAGTTCAGTCAAGTCACTTGTATCATACACTAGTACTACAGTCCAACCTGCCTTAAAGGCCACCTCTATATAAGGGTCACTTGCTAAAAAAGGCCAGTAGAATTGTATCCCAATGGTTCTATATCCATATTGTTTGAATCTGTACATAAAGGCCACTTGTCTATAAAGGCCACTTTTACTGGTTCCCCTTGGTGGTCTTTATAGACAGGTTTTGCTGTATAACGCTTTTCCGCTTGTATATATGTTTGACATTTTTATCAGATTTTTTTAGGATATCTGTTAAAGCCATAGTTTATTATGACATTTCCCCTAGTGTATTGTAGCATTACCTAATATATTTGTAGGTGAAATTCTATTACTAATAGCTAACCTAGCAGGATAGCCAACCCGACCAGCGCAGTTTATTCCGAGACAAAATTTCACGCGCAGACGGTCAAAAAATGACATTCACTGATCAAGACAATAATAACAATATTTATTTTACTGTGAGCTGTGCGTATCATTTGTAGTATTTTATCGGGGTTTTTTTTTAGAACAAAAGTAATTCATTTTAACCGATTTTTATCAAAGTCGGTGAGAATTTAACATCGTGATTGAATGTTAGGTACCAGCCAAAAATTGAAAATTGAAACTTTTATAAAATAGCATTCCATGCATGCCGTTGCCCATGCACCAAAGATGTTTTACATGAACAGAAAGAACTTTTCTCACGGTTATTTTGATGTATGATTTGTCAAATAATTTTCTTTACAAAAAACGTACCAGTTTTTTTATGTCGAAAAATCGATGGGTATTGTCGGATTCTCGATCATCGCGTCGCTTCCTTTCCCGCTAATTTGAAAAAAAATGTTACGACAGCTTTATGCTGGAAATTATAAAAATATAGCTATCTATATACTCCTAAAAATAAACAAGTACAGACACAGTACAGACATTCGAAATTTTCAAACCTACCGCAGCCGCTTATATTAAATCGACGTTTTTCTATTTTTCGGTAAATAAATCCACTTAAATCAGTCATTGTCAAGAAAACGCTATAAACTGTTTGCAAACATAAAATTCCCTCAATATCTTGAATTTGAAAGAAAATATTCTGTCAAGAAATTTGATTTAGTCTTTGATTACCAACATCGTGGACATAGAACGGAAATCGTTTTCTATACTCTTGGGCCGACTTCGATTTGTAGTTCCCTCCGATGAAGAAGTGAGCTGTCCTTTCGGTACTCGTCGGACGTCTTCCAACGGACTAAATGATGCGAAATCGAACAGCGGGTACTCATAATAGATTCTTATAAACTAAAAATATTTCGACAAAACTTGCAGAGTAAGTATTTTATCAACTATTTCATTGACACTATAGATGTAGGATGATTCACATATGTGCTTTCAAAACGTTCTATGCCTCTTAAAGTTTGTTCAATTATTTCTTGAGAATTGGACAAAACGTAAAAAATCAAAATCATCTGGAAAGTCACTCATTCTCACCAGCACTTGAAATTGCTAAGAACTAAAGACTCGTCTGAAAATTGGTTTACACCATTAACAATACCAATAACACTCGGTTTGTTTACATTGCTGAGAAACAGTGCAAAAGAGCCAACTGGAAAGTCAAACTGACCACACTACCGGTAGTAACAGTACTAGTGGCACTTTTAAGAGTTCTGGAAACTGACCACACTGCCGGTAGTAACAGTACTAGTGGCACTTTTAAGAGTTCCTGGAAACTGACCACACTACCGGTAGTACAGTACTAGTGGCACTATTAAGAGTTCCTGAAACTGACCACACTACCGGTAGTAACAGTACTAGTGGCACGTTTAAGAGTCCTGAAACTGACCACACTACCGGTAGTAGCAGTACTAGTGGCACTATTAAGAGTTCCTGGAAACTGACCACACTACCGGTAGTAACAGTACTAGTGGCACTATTAAGAGTTCCTGGAAACTGACCACACTACCGATAGTAGCAGTACTAGTGGCACTATTAAGAGTTTCTGAAACTGACCACACTACCAGTAGTAACAGTACTAGTGGCACTATTAAGAGTTCCTGTAAACTGACCACTACCAGTAGTAGCAGTACTAGTGGCACTATTCAGAGTTTCTGTAAACTGACCACACTACCGGTAGTAACAGTACTAGTGGCACTATTAAGAGTTCCTGTAAACTGACCACACTACCGGTAGTAACAGTACTAGTGGCACTATTAAGAGTTCCTGGAAACTGACCACACTACCAGTAGTAACAGTACAGTGGCACTTTTAAGAGTTCCTGTAAACTGACCACACTACCAGTAGTAGCAGTACTAGTGGCACTATTAAGAGTTCCTGGAAACTGACCACACTACCGGTAGTAACAGTACTAGTGGCACTTTAAGAGTTCCTGTAAACTGACCACACTACCGGTAGTAACAGTACTAGTGGCACTATTAAGAGTCCTGGAAACTGACCACACTACCGGTAGTAGCAGTACTAGTGGCACTATTAAGAGTTCCTGTAAACTGACCACACTACCGGTAGTAACAGTACTAGTGGCACTATTAAGAGTTCCTGTAAACTGACCACACTACCGGTAGTAACAGTACTAGTGGCACTATTAAGAGTCCTGGAAACTGACCACACTACCGGTAGTAACAGTACTAGTGGCACTATTAAGAGTTCCTGTAAACTGACCACACTACCGGTAGTAACAGTACTAGTGGCACTATTAAGAGTTCCTGAAACTGACCACACTACCGGTAGTAACAGTACTAGTGGCACTATTAAGAGTTCCTGTAAACTGACCACACTACCGGTAGTAACAGTACTAGTGGCACTATTAAGAGTTCCTGTAAACTGACCACACTACCGGTAGTAACAGTACTAGCGGCACTTTTAAGAGTTCCTGTAAACTGACCACACTACCGGTAGTAACAGTACTAGTGGCATTATTAAGAGTCCTTGAAACTGACCACACTACCGGTAGTAACAGTACTAGTGGCACTATTAAGAGTTCCTGTAAACTGACCACACTACCGGTAGTAGCAGTACTAGTGGCACTATTAAGAGTTTCTGTAAACTGACCACACTACCAGTAGTACAGTACTAGTGGCACTTAAGAGTTCCTGTAAACTGACCACACTACCAGTAGTAGCAGTACTAGTGGCATTTTAAGAGTTCCTGAAACTGACCACACTACCGGTAGTAGCAGTACTAGTGGCATTTTAAGAGTTCCTAAACTGACCACACTACCGTAGTAACAGTACTAGTGGCACTTTTAAGAGTTCCTGGAAACTGATCACACTACCGGTAGTACAGTACTAGTGGCACTATTAAGAGTTCCTGGAAACTGATCACACTACCGGTAGTACAGTACTAGTGGCACTTTTAAGAGTCCTGGAAACTGACCACACTACCGGTAGTACAGTACTAGTGGCACTTTAAGAGTTCCTGTAAACTGATCACACTACCGGTAGTAGCAGTACTAGTGGCACTTAAGAGTTCCTGTAAACTGACCACACTACCGGTAGTAGCAGTACTAGTGGCATTTTAAGAGTTCCTGTAAACTGATCACACTACCGGTAGTACAGTACTAGTGGCACTTTTAAGAGTCCTGGAAACTGACCACACTACCGGTAGTAACAGTACTAGTGGCATTTAAGAGTTCCTGTAAACTGACCACACTACCGGTAGTAACAGTACTAGTGGCACTTTTAAGAGTTCCTGTAAACTGATCACACTACCGGTAGTACAGTACTAGTGGCACGTTTAAGAGTCCTGGAAACTGACCACACTACCGGTAGTACAGTACTAGTGGCACGTTTAAGAGTTCCTGTAAACTGATCACACTACCGGTAGTAACAGTACTAGTGGCACTATTAAGAGTCCTGAAACTGACCACACTACCGGTAGTAACAGTACTAGTGGCACTATTAAGAGTTCCTGTAAACTGATCACACTACCGGTAGTAGCAGTACTAGTGGCACTATTAAGAGTTCCTGGAAACTGACCACACTACCAGTAGTAACAGTACTAGTGGCACTTTAAGAGTCCTGGAAAGTGACCACACTACCGGTAGTAACAGTACTAGTGGCACTTTTAAGAGTCCTGAAAGTGATCACACTACCGGTAGTAACAGTACTAGTGGCACTTTAAGAGTCCTGGAAACTGATCACACTACCGGTAGTAGCAGTACTAGTGGCACGTTTAAGAGTCCTGGAAACTGATCACACTACCGGTAGTAACAGTACTAGTGGCACGTTTAAGAGTCCTGGAAACTGATCACACTACCGGTAGTAGCAGTACTAGTGGCACGTTTAAGAGTCCTGGAAACTGACCACACTACCGGTAGTAGCAGTACTAGTGGCACGTTTAAGAGTCCTGGAAACTGATCACACTACCGGTAGTAGCAGTACTAGTGGCACGTTTAAGAGTCCTGGAAACTGACCACACTACCGGTAGAAGCAGTACTAGTGGCACTTTTAAGAGTTCCTGGAAACTAATCACACTACCGGTAGAAGCAGTACTAGTGGCACTTTTAAGAGTTCCTAAAACCACACTACCGGTAGTAGCAGTACTAGTGGCACTTTTAAGAGTCCTGGAAACTGATCACACTACCGGTAGTAACAGTACTAGTGGCACGTTTAAGAGTCCTGGAAACTGACCACACTACCGGTAGAACAGTACTAGTGGCACGTTTAAGAGTCCTGGAAACTGACCACACTACCGGTAGTAGCAGTACTAGTGGCACTATTCAGAGTTTCTGTAAACTGACCACACTACCGATAGTAGCAGTACTAGTGGCACTTTTAAGAGTTCTTAGTTTATTCAAATTGCTTAAAATAGACAATATCTGCCTTTGCTGATCAAGAGAAGGTGTGCTGTAATTATTTATAGAAATCAGACTTTTGTGGCCTGAAAGTTGATGAATTAGTGTTCTGCAATCCAACATATACAAAAGTAGTAATTCCGGTCTTTCTGGCACTGATTCACTTTGCGACCTGTTATATTGGAAGTGATTAAGCTTGATTAAGGTGACCCCTTCATATGGATGGCAGCTCAAAACTGAGTCTGTATCACTAGTGTTAAAATGGAACTTGAATATACCCTCTGTGTAGACATGTTGGTCTATGCCTATGCTACGCATATCACAAAAACATGAAAATGTCGTCGATAGCAAAGGGATGTTACAAAAAATTTCAAAATTATCCAAAAATTTGCAATTTCAAGTCGAAATACGGCGCATTTACATATAAATTAGAGCAAAAACATCATTTCATTTCAAAGAACCTAGAAAACACGTGTTATTTATGCATAAAAAGACGCCGTAAACGGCTCGTTTTCGAGATAACCGCATTTCAGTGTTAATAATACAGCACCAGACCGTTTCGGAATACCGGATTACAGTTCCTCATCAGTAATACAAATATGAAGGTACCTTTATTTATTTTTTTTTTTATTTTATTTATTATTATTTTTTTTTTTTTTTTTTTTTTTGCACGATATGGGCGCATTCTGTGCGATATAACAGAAAATCCATTTTGCACTTAAGTGATCTTTGACCTCTTGTGTAAAGGGTAACGTGACACCCACCTGCTCGTCTAGATCAGGACCATAAACTTAATTGAATCTCTTTATTTTGAACATTTTGAATTCTCTTAATAGCTGTCATATAATTAATGTTTTGATATATCAACTCTCTCTCTCTCTCTCACACTCACACACACTCACACACACACACACACACACCACGCGCGCGCGCGCGCGTTGATTGAAATACCGCTATAATAACATTGTTAAGTGTAAAAGGAAAATACATTTATATTCATACTTTTTGAAACAGGATTTGAATATTTTCACGTTTCACTATTTCGAGTGAAAAGGTTTAACACATTTTTTTCATAACCTGCACTTAAAAATGCAGATGTTATGGTATATACATGTACTACAAAAGTATGTATATGGATTTGAATTCACAATACTATGTATAGGCAAACAATATGACATGTCCGCTTGATCTTTAATTTAAAATCTACTATATATATATATATATATATATATATATATATATATATATATATATATGATGGACCACAATAGTTAAATGTATAGGAGACACAGGTGTTTGTTTATATTTGTCTACATCATGGACAAATCTGTATTGTCTAATGTATATGTTGTGTACATGTTATAATTTAAGTTATAACTTGTACAAAATCAGCATACAAGTATGCTGGCAAACTGTCTCGCACTAGGATCTGTCGCGAGAGGCGTGATTTTCACCCTTGAGGAATCGATGCCCCTTCCTTGTCTCGTTCCTTCTAAAATTTGGATTATTCATCTCACTATGCATCAATATTTAATGTAATAATTCATCTGCTGTTGAATGTTATTTGAAATATAGTTCAAAGTTTGCAGCTGAATAACATGTACTTAACAATAGTGTATACAACGAAGAACAAAATACACAATTTAAGTATTGAAAAATAACCAGACAAAACAAGATAATAAGACTAACACATATGGAGACATGTCAAAAACAAAACTGTACAAGTTATTATTTTTCTGCTTAAAAAGTTTGTACAAGTTATAACTTGTATGGCAAAAATTGTACAAGTTGTAACTTGTATGATCGCAGCGTTCAAGTTATAACTTGTATGGTTATTTTGTTACATGATTTGTTTCTTTATTCTTACGAAGCAGAATTTATGCAGAACCTTGTTAAATCTGGAGAGAAGACTGTCGCCAAATCATTCAACTCAACATACAGATACATAGATGACGTTCTGTCTCTTAACAATCCTAAATTTGGAGACTGTGTAAATGTCATCTACCCTAGTGAGCTTGAAATAAAAGACACGACTGATTCCTCAAGTTCTGCTTCATATTTAGACTTATACCTGAATTATGACGCACAAGAAAGGCTACATTTGAAACTTTATGACAAACGTGATGACTTCAATTTTTCTATTTTTATGCAGCAATACACCTGCTTCTCCTGCTTATGGTTATTTGTTTCCCAATTAATACGCTATGGTAGAGCTTGTTCCCACTACGGGGACTTTGTACAACGAAGTAGGCTGCTTTCAAATAAATTGTTGACTCAGGGATATTGCAAGCCTAGGCTTATCAAGGCCCTCAAAAAGTTTTATGGCCGTCATCACAGTATTGTTGATAAGTTTGATGTCTCTGTGTCCAGGATTGCCTTGGATATATTTGACGTCTCATAGTTCCATGTTCCTTTCACACAATTTTGATTACACACGTGACGGGTGTAGCTAGCTAAACAGGAGGTGCTTACCCTTCCGGAGCACCCGGCTTCACTTCCCTGGTGGAAGTTCACGTGTCTAACTTGTCAGTTCCAAAGTTTTTGCTTAGCTTCTGGATTGTGATTCGGAAATGGATAAGTATGTTTGTTTTTGATTATAACTTGTACAAAATCATAACATGTACACGACATATATATAGCTCTACCCATGTACATGAACATGTATTAGGTGGATCATGATATATAAATATTCCTAATGAAAGGTCAAGCAGACAGGTCAATGTTGTTTGCCTATAATAATATCATGATAGTCATTAAATAATAGGTTTACATGTTTGATCGTAAAAGAAATCCCGACATAAAGCCTGTTGATGTCCCTGTAGGATCATATCGTAAAGACGTGTCAGGGACTTTCTGTCTGGAAGTACCAAATGCCCCTTAAGGGTGAGTGCATTTTAAAATGGGACAGATCTCTTCATTTTGAATTCTCTAAAAAGCTGTCATATAATTAATTTTTTGATATCTACTCTCTCTCTCTCTCTCTCTCTCTCTCTCTCTCTCTCTCTCTCTCTCTCTCTCTCTCTCTCTATATATATATATATATATATATATATATATATATATAGCTGTGTGTGTGTGTGTGTGAGAGAGAGAGAGTTAAAACCTTGGAGGATGACGACACCCATGTAGTTATTGTTAATTATATACGTTTGACCTTTCATTAGGAATATTCATATAGAAGGATCCACCCAATAAATGGGTTATAGTAGGATTCACTGTTGATAGTATGTACTCAAGGTATATAATAAGTGTTCACATTATGTAGACAAAATTAACACCTGTGCTCCCTTTACATGGATGTACTCGGTCCGTGATAAATGTTTAAATCAAAGGTCAAGCGGACAGGTCAACGTTGTTTACCTATACATACATGTATATCATATCAAAGTAAAGTTATTTCTATTAAAGCTGGAATTGTTTTTATTGTCCAGAGGGTCATCAAACGTTTACTGAACAGATGGCAATAAGTAACAAGACATAAAATCATCATAAAAACATAATATATATCTTATTGTTTTAATGAGCAGGTTATAAAAGAACATAGACCAGAAACACAACTTAAGAGTAGTGATAAAACAACCAGGCTATATAAAAAATCTTCTTATCCAAAACAAACATATCCAAACATACTTATCCATGTCAAAACCACAATCCCAAAGCAAAATAAAAACAAACGTACCCATCCATTGCCAAACCACCATCCCGAGGCAAAGTAAAAACAAACGTACCAATCTATTTCCAAACCACAATCCCAAAGCAAAGCAAAAACAAACGTATCAATCCATGTCTAAACCACAATCCCAAAGCAAAGCAAAAACAAACGTATCAATCCATGTCTAAACCACAATCCCAAACCAAAGCAAAAACAAACATACCAATCCATGTCCAAACCACAATCCCAAAGCAAAGTAAAAACAAACCTACCAATCCATGTCCAAACCACAATCCCAAGGGAAGCAATAACAAACATACCAATCCATGTCCAAAACACTATCCCAAGGAAAGTAAAAACAAACATACCTATTCATGTCCAAACAACAGCCCAAAGCAAAGTAAAATTAACATACCAATCTATGTCCAAACAGCTATCCAAAAGCAAAGTAAAATAAACATACCAATCTTTGTCCAAACCATAATCCAAAGGTAAAGTAAAAACAAACATACCAACACATTTTGTCAAAAATATTTATAAGTAGTTCTGAAAAAGATAAACATAATTTTCTAAATTTAGGTCATGGGAAATCTTAGTTAAGAAAAAAACTGTGAAACTGGCCTACATTTATAATACCAATCTAATGGCTCACTATGTGATGTCATCTATCCTAGTATTAAGTTTGAAATTAAAAATATGACTGATTCCTCAAATTCTGCTTCGTATTCAGATTTATACCTCAATAATGACGCTTACGAAAGGCTACGTTTGAAGCTGTATGACAAACGTGATGACTTCAATTTTTCTATTTTCAACTTTACTTTTCATATGTAGCAATATACCTGCTTATGGTGTTTTTGTTTTACAATTACTAGTATTACACTATGGTAGAGCTTCGTCACACTTAGAACACTTTATACAACGAAGCATGCTGCTTACAAATAAATTGTTGACTAACGGATATTGCAAGCTTAGGCTTATTAAGCCCCTCAAAAAGTTTTATGGCCGTCATCACAGTGTTGTTGATAAGTATGATGTCTCTCTCTCTCTACTTGTTATTTGTAGTATCATAAAATATGGCCAAATTTGCCAGATTTAAGTTAAGGAAAATCTTGGTAAAGGAATGATTGTGAAACTGGGATCTGGTCATTTATATGAAATCTTCAGTCTATCGAAGTCATCTAGACAAATTAATTACTATTTAAATATTAAATATCGAACCCCCAATACTTGTAAATTTTACCAGCATGCTTATATTCGCATTATTGTCAGTTTACCGACATGTATAAGTCTAAATAAATAAATAAATAAATAATAATAAATAAATAAATAAATAAAACAATTTTTTAATCATCATAAAAATTGTCATCCATTTATAAATATTTTCATGACTTTGAGAGGCTTAGAGGTTTAAGCGTGTTCTTATGGATACCACCACTGAGGTTCGAATCCCACTATGGACATACCCATCTTTGAGAGGGTTTTGTCATTCACTGGTGGTCAGTTTCTCCGGAATTTCCCGGTTAGTTTCCTTTCCCATCCCTAACTTACCACCTTGACTATATACGTGACAGAATCATAGCACCTTGGCACCTGAGGCAGAACACATTTTACATACATCAGACTTACAGTACAGACCTGTCGAAAGTCGACCACTGAGTTAACGAATTAGTGCCGAACCAGGCCCAGGTTTCACAATCATTCCTTAGCTAAGATTTTCCTTAACTTAAATTAAGCCAATTTTGGTAATCACTTTTGGGAAATACTGATGAATATTTTTGTAAAAACGAAATGCAAATGTTTAATCTAGAAGTGGCCTTAAAAATGACACCTTAATTTCCTGAATATCTTGAAAATTAACAAAATTATAAAGTTTTGAAATTTTGCCAGATTTAAGTTAAGGAAAATCTTAGTTGCGAAATAATTTTGAAACCGGGCCCGGCAGCTCATCTCTACCCCGTGTTAGCTATATTTAAACCGGGCCCGGCAGCTCATCTCTACCCCGTGTTAGCTATATTTAAACCGGGCCCGGCAGCTCATCTCTACCCCGTGTTAGCTATATTTAAACCGGGCCCGGCAGCTCATCTCTACCCCGTGTTAGCTATATTTAAGCCGGGCCCGGAAGCTCATCTCGACCCCGTGTTAGCTATATTTAAGCCGGGCCCGGCAGCTCATCTCTACCCCGTGTTAGCTATATTTAAACCGGGCCCGGCAGCTCATCTCTACCCCGTGTTAGCTATATTTAAACCGGGCCCGGCAGCTCATCTCTACCCCGTGTTAGCTATATCTAAACCGGGCCCGGCAGCTCATCTCGACCCCGTGTTAGCTATATTTCGATAGCTTTACGTCAGTTAATATCGATGTTTTGGTCGTTTTACGGTCACTAGTTACCCATGGCCATACCTCGGTCAACGACAGTCGAGCTTCGACGCTCTGTTTATATCCATACCTCGGTCAACGACAGTCGAGCTTCGACGCTCTGTTTATATCCACACCTCGGTCAACGACAGTCGAGCTTCGACGCTCTGTTTATATCCATACCTCGGTCAACGACAGTCGAGCTTCGACGCTCTGTTTATATCCATACCTCGGTCAACGACAGTCGAGCTTCGACGCTCTGTTTATATCCATACCTCGGTCAACGACAGTCGAGATTCGACGCTCTGTTTATATCCATACCTCGGTCAACGACAGTCGAGCTTCGACGCTCTGTTTATATCCATACCTCGGTCAACGACAGTCGAGCTTCGACGCTCTGTTTATATCCATACCTCGGTCAACGACAGTCGAGCTTCGACGCTCTGTTTATATCCATACCTCGGTCAACGACAGTCGAGCTTCGACGCTCTGTTTATATCCATACCTCGGTCAACGACAGTCGAGCTTCGACGCTCTGTATTAAACTTTCCGGCGCAGGCAGGTCAGTACTAGAAAATGGTTAAAATTAAGTGCGTGGGTGGGGATGAAGTCTTTTAATTATTTTTCTGTTATTTTTATAATTGTGTACTAACGTAATAAAAAAATCCCACAAGCATTTACAATCTTATCAAAATTACCTAATAATGAAAGAATGCCATCCGATAAAATCAGAGGATCCTGGTTTATAATAGTGTGACAATTATTACCTGAATTGTGACCTCATCCATCAGCTCGGCTAAATTTATTTTTACAGTGATAACAATATTCATAATATTCAAGATTTTTTCCATTTAAACGTGTTTATTTCAAGAAATTTAGTATTCATGTAAAAAGAATAGATTACACTGGCTCTAAACAAACCGGTTTTTAAATTCGAATAGAGATCAAAGGTCAATCAACACTCCAGGTCAAAAAGGTTAAACATAAAAATAAAAATGAAGTCGCAATTTAGATGTATTTTAGCAAGTATACTCTAATATGACGACATGGTATGTGTGTATCAATTTTCGTAGAGACGTTATACATTATTTCCTCTATAACACTGACAATATGGTGACTTGATATAAATCGTACACGTCTGTCGTCGTGAGGATGAATATTCACTTTAATATAGAATTTTAAACTGTAACGTGTGTGTAAATATTTTAGAGAGGTACAGACGAATGAAGTTGAAAATCTGTTGCGTTATAAAAAATAGGTTTTGTGTTTAAAGTAATATAATTTTTACAATTATTCGACACTTGACTGTAGGTAATAATGGAGTGGGATTCAGTAGTTATTATAGTTGGGTGTCTGGCAGTTAACTACTTAACTTTTGGAATGGTGACATCGTTTGGATTGCTTTATAGTGAAATTATAGACCACTTTGATACAGGGAAAGGGGAGACTACATGGATTCCCTCAATAGCATTTGGGTTAATGCTGGCTGCAGGTAAAGAATCTCTACATCTATCTATCTATCTATCTATCTATCTTTGTATGTCCATCCGTCTGCCTGTCTTCTTGTCCGTCCGTCCATCTTCATTCATTCATTCATTCCAGTTCGCCTCCCAGGCAAACGAACTGGCTAGTCAGAGCTGCTTAACGACAGTAGTGGTTATCTGTTTCCATAACCATCCAAAAGCTGCGGATAAATAAAAGAATCTTGACTTCCAGTTGTAGCGTAATCTTCCACTAAGGACAAATTTTATCCTTCGGAATTATATAACCCTATATCCTAGTTAACAGCTTATTTAATTATCTTATTATGATTAACATACATACCACATTTTTGACACACACACACACACACACTTTTTAAAAGCATGACTTAAAACATGTTACATTTACTATCACAAGGGCTGGAACCATGTTTCATAACAATCATCAGGTGAAATAATAATGTAACTAATTGTTTCTTACTTATATATATATGATAGAGAAAGTGATTGATTGAACGGGTTTTACTGTGCCAGTTAATAATATTTCAACTATACCGAGACATCACCAGCTATAGGTGAAGTGACATAATCGTTTACCTTTTGTTCTTTTACGTATCACGGATTTCACGGCTGAAGGGTCATGTGACTTCCATTGCTAAATGCTAAGTGCTTGGTAAAAGAACAGGTCTTGGTCGTTTCATATTTTGATTTACATTACATACTTGTAGTCATAGTTGGTGTAAAAGTTTAATGTTTATACATCTACATATTATGCATACTGATTCATCACGCCAGGTGTGGTAGCCGGAATTGCACACGCAAGGGAGTGTACAACTTTGAAAACCAGGAAGTGAAATTCTTTTTTATAACAAAGTCGTCTATCTGACGAAATGAAATCGATCTTTGGTACTCGTTAGACATTGTAAACTCTTTACCTTATCACTCCGGTCTAATCATTACCACAGGGGTCAATTTCATAATGAAAAAATTAAAAATGCCCATAAGTGAAAAAAGTACTCTTTTTTATATACTTAAGGGTATTTTTTAATTTTTATTATTAAACATACCCCTGTCATCGTTTCCATCTATTTTTCGCTTCAAATAAAATTTCATATTTTAAGGTAAAGTTTAAAGAGATTTCAGAATTAGGTTACTAAATATATATAACTCTACGTCACATATGTTTATATACATATATTCTAAATTGTAAATTCTAAGTAACAACTGGAGTATAAAAGTCGAGATAAATAACAATATAACCGATATATCTACCTAAAACAGGTCATATTGTATAGTATTTCGTCTCTCTCTAAAGGGGGGGGGGGGGCTTGGGAAAATTGTAAAGGCAGTAGTGTGCCATTGATGTAAAAGTGTTTTAGAGGGGGTTTTTATGGCTGCATCTAAAACTCCTATAATGAATCTCTCTCTCTCTCTCTCTCTCTCTCTCTCTCTCTCTCTCTCCTTAAGTGAGAAACTCTCTCTCTCTCTCTCTCTCTCTTTTCTCTCTCTCTCTCTCTCTCTCTCATTCTCTCCCTCTCTCTCCCCTCTCTCTCCTTAAGTGAGAACCCCCTCTCTTTCCTTCAGTGAGAAAACTCCCTCTCTCTCTCCTTAAGAGAGGGTTTTTAGCTACTGTCTGACTCGGTATAATACAATGAATGACACGGTATGATAATATTCTAAATGCCTTATTCCACCATAGTACAGCGCAGATTTGATGGACAAACTCAATATTCCTTAAACTTTGTTGAAGTTACAACTAAAACGAGGCTTCTGGTACCTCAGTTAGTTGTATAGAAATCGGTAATTAATTTTTTGTCGTCGATGTCGCCCTCCTCCTCTTCTTCATCGTTTTACTGTTAGTTATGTACGTATGTTTCAAACTCAGATGTGTGAGCATTGTTCTGCATTGATGTTGTTGTTGTGGTGCATTGATGTTGGTTTTTGTGGTGGTAGCGGTGGTGGTGCATTGGTGTTCTTATTGTCGTTGCTGTGCATTGATGTTGTTGTGGTGGTGCATTGATGTTGGTTTTTTGGTGGTAGTGGTGGTGGTGCATTGGTGTTCTTATTGTCGTTGCTGTGCATTGATATTGTTGTGGTGGTGCATTGATGTTGTTCTGGTGGTGCATTGATGCTGCTATTGTGGTGGTGGTGGTGGTAGTGCATTGATGTTCTTATTGTGGTGGTGGTGCATTGATGTTGTTGTGGTGGTGCATTGATGTTGTTGTGGTGGTGCATTGATGTTCTTATTGTCATGGTTGTGCATTGATGTTGTTATTGTGGTGGTGGTAGTGGTGGTGGTGCATTAATGTTGTTGTGGTGGTGGTGCATTGATGTTCTTATTGTGGTGGTTGTGCATTATTGTAGTGATGGTGGTGCATTGATGCTGCTATTGTGGTGGTGGTGGTGCATTGATGCTGCTATTGTGGTGGTGGTGGTGCATTGATGTTCTTCTGGTGGTGCATTGATGCTGCTATTGTGGTGGTGGTGGTGCATTGATGTTCTTATTGTGGTGGTGGTGCATTGATGTTCTTATTGTCGTGGTTGTGCATTGATGTTGTTGTGGTTGTGCATTGATGTTGTTATTGTGGTGGTGGTGGTGGTGGTGCATTGATGTTGTTGTGGTGGTGCATTGATGTTCTTATTGTGGTGGTGGTGGTGGTGGTGCATTGATGTTGTTGTGGTTGTGCATTGATGTTGTTGTGGTTGTGCATTGATGTTGTTATTGTGGTGGTGGTGGTGGTGGTGCATTGATGTTGTTGTGGTTGTGCATTGATGTTGTTATTGTGGTGGTGGTGGTGGTGGTGCATTGATGTTCTTATTGTCGTGGTTGTGCATTGATGTTCTTATTGTTGTGGTGGTGCATTGATGTTCTTATTGTGGTGGTGGTGCATTGATGTTCTTATTGTCGTGGTTGTGCATTGATGTTGTTATTGTGGTGGTGGTGGTGGTGCATTGATGTTGTTGTGGTGGTGCATTGGTGTTCTTATTGTGGTGGTTGTGCATTGATGTTGTTGTGGTAGTGCATTGATGTTGTTATTTTGGTGGTGGTGGCGGTGGTGGTGCATTGATGTTCTTATTGTGGTGGTTGTGCAATGATGTTGTTGTGGTTGTGCATTGATGTTCTTATTGTGGTGGTTGTGCATTGATGTTGATGTGGCGGTGGTGGTGCATTGATGTTCTTATTGTGGTTGTGGTGGTTGTGCATTGATGTTGTTGTGGTTGTGCATTGATGTTGTTATTGTGGTGGTGGTGGTGCATTGATGTTCTTATTGTCGTTGTTGTGCATTTATGTTGTTATTGGTTTTGTTGTGGTGGTGATGCGCTTTTGTTGTTGTGGTGATGGAGGGTCATTGATGTTCCCTCGTCGTCGTCGTTGTATTGTTGTTGTGTCTGCTACTGTTATGCTTATAAACTGGCTATGTCGCACCATATCGTCATGGTGTATTTTAAGACTCTATACCTGACAGAAAATGTTAGTTTGTTTGTTGTTTCGTTAATGGGGTCCGTTGTTGTACCACGTGATCAATACCTCTTAACGTTAGTACGGAACGTTTCGAAAAACCTTAACGTCTCAAATTCACGGAATACCATCGTTTTACGGAAAATGTCATCTTATGCGATTGGGACCTTATAAATTGGAAATTTATGATCCCACGTAAACGTTAGAGGGTATCATATGATACAGCGACTAGCCCCATTGAAGAACGCGTATCAGCTTGTTCATTCTTTTGTCCAATTACCCGTCCGTGTTGTACACAGAGGATCTACATATATATATGGAATATGTAATATTGGTTTATTAATTGACTTTTAACGAACTTTGTGAGTTGCCCCGCCTTCTTTTATGTCACAATAAACAAGAGGGTGGAAGGTCACGCTAGTCTACTGCGATGTAAACATTATCCTTGTCAATGTTTATGTAAGAAAAATTCATGTAAATCTATGTTTGATTATTATAATTTAATTCTATATTTTAGGGCCTTTTGCCAGTGTAATAGAAAGAAAATTTGGAATACCAAAGTTGACTATTCTTGGCGGTATTGTAATGACGATAGGCATGGTCTCAAGTGTGTTTGTACCAAATATGTATCTTCTATATCTGACTTATGGTTTGATATCAGGTAACAAAAACCTTTTGTTATCTGTAGGACTGTATTGTTGCAGGACAAATCGACCGATCGATTGATTGATTGATTGATCGAATAGGGTTTTACGTGCCAGTTAAGAATATTTCACTCATATCGAGACGTCACCAGCTATAGGTGAAGTAACAGAAAATTTGACCTTTGCAGTGCGCTCAGGACAATGTGCAGCGAGTGTTCTTTTACCTGCCACGCCTGCCGTGACACGGGGCATCGGTTTTTTCAGGTCTCTTCCGAAAGACCCCGTGTCTTGTATGTCCAAATGCATTGACGAGTGCTTGACGAAAGAAGAGTCACTACTCGTTTTCAAGTTTTAGTCAGACCCGTCCGGGGTTTGAACCCACGACTTTCCACATGCGGACAAATCGATGAAATTAGGACCAATGACACTGGGATCCCTTCTGGACTAAAAAGTTGTATATTCATATAGATAAAGGTGTTTATTTCTATCGTAATACACCTCCTATTTGCTTGTACATTAAACACAATATTTGAAGCGTTAGAAAATCTTCATTTTACCTGCAATTTAAACTTATTAGGCTATGTGCGTCTAGCTACTTACAATTAGCTGCACTTCAAATGTCGACTTTATTTTTTCAAAAATTTCTGATGTATTTTTCATTTAATAGTTTGCATAATGTATTTTCAGGAACTGGTTTCGGTTTAGCTATTTTTGCTGCACAAATTATAGCGACATTACATTCTGATAAAAGACGACCCATTAAAGTGGCCATTGCTTCAGCAGGAAGTGGAATAGGGCGCATGACATTGCCTTTCCTTACACGATATACATTAGATGAATACGGGTGGCGTGGAACATTTTTAATTTTGGCGGGGCTATGTTTACAGACAGTGGTCGTTGGATTTTTGTTCCAGCTGGTCGCCACTTCTAAAGCAGGTATGGTCAAACCTGTATATAAATGCCACCCAAGGGGACCACTAAAAGTTGCCTTTATGGGCAGGTAGCCCATATATACAGGTTAAAATAACATGACAGTCAAACCTGTCTATAAAGCCACCCAAAGGAACCAGTAAAAGTGGCCTTTATGGGCAGGTGGCCTTTATATACAGGTTCAAATAATATTGTTAAAGAATAAATGGGATACGATTTTACTGGCCTTTATAAGCAGATGACCCTTTATATTATAGAGGTGACATTTAAGGCAGGTTGGACTGTTTATGATAAAATACAATTAGTTTGACATATGTCTTTAATTTACACTGTCGGGTTTGTCGTATATGACTTGTGCCAAATATGAGTCATATATGTCTTGACACAGGGTGTAAACTGGTCTGTTATATAGAGAATCCACCCCGTTCATCTGTTGGTCAGCTGACCCAATTTATATTTGCTCCATAACTTCGACATATATGCGCGAATTTTATTCAGACTTGTCAAAAATGTACATGTATACCAAACATGGTACGATTTGTTGCATACCAAATTAAAACGTTTAAGTCAAAGGTTAAGGTAATGAGGTCAAATCTTTGATTGGGTCGAGTGTCTCTTAAGGGATTGGTCTCGTTAAATTCAGTCATTACATCATTTTAAGCTTGGCTTAGTTAAATCTTCGCGCATGGGGTTTGCAAATGTACCGCGTGATGCACCATAACATTTCTGCGGAACAATTATTTCCATTTGAGATGGAAGCGGAATAAAAAGGGATATGGATCAAGTGGTACGTTGGTGAACTCCATTTTTGTTATTTCCTTCCGACTGGTGATGACGTACGTGTTCCACCTGATCACGTGATGATGACCCTTTACGTTAGTTTTATGAAACTATTACTTCTGTTCAATAGTGGTTTAGTATGACGGCTATTGTTCTTGATCTCAGATATCGCAAATTCACGCTCGACTTGCAGTTGCTGTATATATAAAATTTGTCAGTAGTAGAAACCGTTTAAAATCTGCACTGTTAAGCATAATGATTTAGCATTGAATAATGTCATCAACATGCCATGGTCACTTAGCTGCCCACGCTAACAGGATGATGTCGTCATACATAAAAATTATTTAACATAAACAGTCAAATTCAGTACACCGGAATTCATATTCACAGGAACATAAAAACATTACTCCACCGCTCCAACCAACTGGTCAAAACAACAATACTCACCGCTCCAACCAACTGGTCAAAACAACATTACTCCACCGCTCCAACCAACTGATCAAAACAACATTACTCCACCGCTCCAACCAACTGATCAAAACAACATTACTCCACCGCTCCAACCAACTGATCAAAACAACATTACTCCACCGCTCCAACCAACTGATCAAAACAACATTACTCCATCGCTCCAACCAACTGATCAAAACAACATTACTCCACCGCTCTAACCAACTGATCACACGGTGAACCACTGGATTAGAAATGAATCAAAAACAAACATACCAATCCATGTGCAAATCACAATCCAAAAGCAAAGTAAAAACAAACATACCAATCCATGTGCAAATCACAATCCAAAAGCAAAGTAAAAACAAACATACCAATCCATGTCCAAATCACAATCCAAAAGCAAAGTAAAAACAAACATACCAATCCATGTCCAATCACAATCCAAAAGCAAAGTAAAAACAAACATACCAATCCATGTCCAAATCACAATCCCAAAGCAATGTAAAACAAACATACCAATCCATGTCCAAATCACAATCCCAAAGCAATGTAAAACAAACATACCAATCCATGTCCAAATCACAATCCCAAAGCAAAGTAAAAACAAACATACCAATCCATGTGCAAATCACAATCCAAAAGCAAAGTAAAAACAAACATACCAATCCATGTCCAAATCACAATCCAAAAGCAAAGTAAAAACAAACATACCAATCCATGTCCAATCACAATCCAAAAGCAAAGTAAAAACAAACATACCAATCCATGTCCAAATCACAATCCAAAGCAATGTAAAACAAACATACCAATCCATGTCCAAATCACAATCCCAAAGCAATGTAAAACAAACATACCAATCCATGTCCAAATCACAATCCAAAGCAAAGTAAAACAAACATACCAATCCATGTCCAAATCACAATCCCAAAGCAATGTAAAACAAACATACCAATCCATGTCAAAATCACAATCCCAAAGCAATGTAAAACAAACATACCAATCCATGTCCAAATCACAATCCCAAAGCAAAGTAAAACAAACATACCAATCCATGTCCAAATCACAATCCCAAAGCAATGTAAAACAAACATACCAATCCATGTCCAAATCACAATCCCAAAGCAATGTAAAACAAACATACCAATCCCTGTCCAAATCACAATCCCAAAGCAATGTAAAACAAACATACCAATCCCTGTCCAAATCACAATCCCAAAGCAATGTAAAATAAACATACCAATCCATGTCCAAATCACAATCCAAAAGCAAAGTAAAAACAAACATACCAATCCATGTCCAAATCACAATCCAAAAGCAAAGTAAAAACAAACATACCAATCCATGTCCAAATCACAATCCAAAAGCAAAGTAAAAACAAACATACCAATCCATGTCCAAATCACAATCCAAAAGCAAAGTAAAAACAAACATACCAATCCATGTCCAATCACAATCCAAAAGCAAAGTAAAAACAAACATACCAATCCATGTCCAAATCACAATCCCAAAGCAATGTAAAACAAACATACCAATCCATGTCCAAATCACAATCCCAAAGCAATGTAAAACAAACATACCAATCCATGTCCAAATCACAATCCCAAAGCAATGTAAAACAAACATACCAATCCATGTCCAAATCACAATCCCAAAGCAATGTAAAACAAACATACCAATCCATGTCCAAATCACAATCCAAAAGCAAAGTAAAAACAAACATACCAATCCATGTCCAAATCACAATCCAAAAGCAAAGTAAAAACAAACATACCAATCCATGTCCAAATCACAATCCCAAAGCAAAGTAAAAACAAACATACCAATCCATGTCCAAATCACAATCCAAAAGCAAAGTAAAAACTTTGAAGCTGACAAATTAGATTAAATATGCGAACTTCAACCAGAAAAGTAAGGTTGTGTATTTAGACTTAGAAACGATAACAAGAAATGGAATTTCTGTTTATAGGTAAAAAGGGTTTAGTTGAAACTAAACAGAAAATGGAGGAGAAGAAGAAGAAGAAGATATCATTAGATTTCGTGAAAACAAAATCATTCGCTCTATTCGCATCTACAATATTACTGTATTGTTTTGCCTATCTTGTCCCATACGTCATACTACCAAGCTTTGTGCAGGAACTAGGGATAGGTAAAATTAAAGGCGATTGGCTGATCACGATAACAGGAGTATCGGGTAAGATATACGTCATGTTTACGTCATATTATCCAGCTTTATGATTGGCTGATCACGATAACAGGAGTATCGGGTAAGATATACGTCATGTTTACGTCATATTATCCAGCTTTATGATTGGCTGATTACGATAACAGGAGTGTCGGATAAGATATGCGTCATGTTTACGTCATATTGTCCAGCTTTATGATTGGCTGATCACGATAACAGGAGTGTCGGGTAAGACATACGTCATGTTTACGTCATGTCCAAGACTGAATGGTACATCCTTGATCCATTGATTTTTTAATATATCACATAACCCTCCTGTTTATTGATGGAATAAAACGGTGTAATATTTTTCGTATTACACAGGTACCCATGTAATATCACTTGATTGTGACGTAATCAGTTTATCACGCTTCTGATTTACGTAGTGGTTGTGCCTAATGACGTCATATAAAAACTGTGTCAGTCTGTTGTTTATTTTTAGACTTTTGAAGACTTTCCGATTCTTTGAAAAATAATTTCGATGCATTCGGAAAAATATATGATTTAAACTTACATTCTGATTATGTCTTTTTTCTAGGTGATTAATTTACTTTTACTATAACTAAATAGAACTATATTCTTACTTGCGCAGTTAATTTTGAGGTGATTTGTCTGACCTAGATAGAAATCGTCCGTTTCTATATGGCATCAAATAATATGTACATGTCATTATGCCTCGGTATTTTGAGTTATGTGATATATAGAATCTTAGACTCGTGAGGGTTTAATATGAAATTTATTAAACTCGTTCAATAATTAAATATGCCACTCGCCAAGGCTCGTGGCATATTTAATTATTAAACTCGTTTAATAAATTTCATATTAAACCCCCACTCGTCTAAGATCCTCTATATATGTAGAGCACACCACGTATAGAATTTGCCTTTCATTGATTCCACAGTAGAGAGAAAGATTTTTTTTAAAATTACATGCTTCACCTATGGTTTCAGAGTGATGGGATGGGAACCATGAAATTTACAATTTTGATGCTCCTATTATATATACCTAAACTACTAAACAATTTTGGTTGAAATTGATTCAGTTGTTATTCATTGCGAAATTGAAAATGATTACGAATGTTTTAGGACCACAGGCAAACTGTGATCGCGATAGGTCAGCTGAGAATTTCAGGTGACCTTTTATGTATGACTGCAATTTCGCCGTATATAGGACTTCAGTGCAATCATTTTACAACATACACGCAAAATAATGCAAAATTCTAAATGTCGACTAATTAATTCATTGTAATCAAACTAATTAAAACAACAGACACAATGTATATTAGAACCAGTAATCAAGAATGAACAAATTATTATTTATTATTATTATTATTATTATTATTACAGGTATTATTGGAAGATTATTAATAGGAATATTAGCCAATCATAAGAAAGTTAACACTTTATACCTGTACGGCTGTGTCCTCCTGGTGGACGGAATTATTAGTACCGGTTGTGCGTTCTTTCGTATTTATCCATTACTTGTCTTTTACGCCCTATTTCTGGGCATTTTCACAGGTATGTTAAATTACATGTTATACCAGTGTTAATTTTACAACATTAGACGGTCATTTCAGAATACAATTCATTTTTCATAGGGTTGAAAAAATATCCACAGGTCGAAAGTTAGCTTAGGAAATACTTTGCATGAGGGAGTATACTGTAGTTTTTGATGATTTTCCTGATTTAAACTATAAGAAAAGTTGGATAGTAGTATATTTCTGACAATATAAAACTGAGCATTGCCTACTGACTTTATGATATCCTCAAGGGTACTTAATCCACCAGTAGAGGAACTGGTACAGTGGTTTTAATTGCATAATGTTAACTTAACAGCACTAGACCACTGTTTGAGGCATTTACAAATGAAATAACGCGTCGTCATCATTGACATACATGTATATTGGCAATCTCCGACTCCGAAATAACTTTTCATTCATATCACGTTGTTGTCCTGTCATAGTCTGATTAATTTTCCTGAAATTTAATAATCGATCTCAAAGTGTAGTTATGTGTATCAGTTAAGCGATATAGGCCTGTCCTATTGAGTCACTTGCATAAGTTGAGCATTTTAAGCCTCTTACATCAATTGAGCGATACAGGTCGGTCTTTTTGAACCGCTTGCATCAGTTGAGCGATACAGATCAGTCCTTTTGAGTCGCTTACATCAGTTGAGCGATACAACCCTGTCATGTTGAGCTTCTTGGATAAGTAAGTTGTGCGATACAGTTCTTTCTTTTTGAACATATTGTATCAGCTAATGGATACAAATCTGTCCCTTTGAATGTCTTGCGTCAATTAGGCGATGCGATACAGGTTCATCCTTTTGAGCTTCTTGCATCCGTTTAGCGATAAAGGTCTGTTTTTTAGCTTCTTGCATAAGTTGAACGTTCCAAACTGCCCTTTTGGACTTCTTTTATCTGTTGAACAATACAACCTCATCCTTTTGATTCTTGCATAAGTTGTACGATACAGGAATGTCCTATTGAACCTCTTGTATAAGTTGCACGATACAGGCCTGTCATATTGAACATCTTGTATAAGTTGTACGATACAGGCATGTCCTATTAAGCCTCTTGTATAAGTTGTACGATACAGGCATGTCCTATTGGGCGTGTATAAGGTGCGCGATACAGGCCTGTTTTTTTAACATCTTGTGTCAATTAAGCGATGCGATACAGGCCTGTTCCATTGAGTCGCTTGCATAAGTATTACGATACATGCCTGTCCTAATGTCTTTTGTATCAGTTAAGCACTACATGCATGTCTTATTAAGCCTCTTGTATAAGTACGATACATGTCTGTTCTTTTGAACATCTTGTGTCAATTAAGCGATAAGATATAGGCATGTTCCATTGAGTCGCTTGCATAAGTATTACGATACATGCCTGTCTTAATGTCTTTTGTATCAGTTAAGCACTACATGCATGTCTTATTAAGCCTCTTGTATAAGTACGATACATGTCTGTTCTTTTGAACATCTTGTGTCAATTAAGCGATGTGATATAGGCATGTTCCATTGAGTCGCTTGCATAAGTATTACGATACATGCCTGTCCTAATGTCTTTTGTATCAGTTAAGCACTACATGCATGTCTTATTAAGCCTCTTGTATAAGTACGATACATGTCTGTTCTTTTGAACATCTTGTGTCAATTAAGCGGTGTGATATAGGCATGTTCCATTGAGTCGCTTCGTTACGTTTTACGATACAGGCCTGTCCTATTAAGCCTCTTGTATAAGTTGTACGATACCGTCGGACATGTTCTATTGAGCCTCTTGTATACGTTGCACGATACAGGTCTGTCCTATTGAGTCGCTTGTTTAAGTTGTACGATACAGGCCTGTCATTTTGAACGCGTTGTGTCAATTAAGCGATGTGATACAGTGCTGTTCTATTGAGTTTCCTTTTGAGCCTCTTACATCAGTTGAGCGATACAGGTCTTTCCTTTTGAGCTTCTTTTATTTGCTGACCGACACAGGGCTATCCTATTAAGCCACTTTAAACCTCTTTATCAGTTAAGTGATAATTGGCCCGTTATTTTGAATCTTTTTCTTGTTTTATTGGTCGTTTATCTGTTATGTATTCTGGTCACGTGGTGAACGTAAACATTTATTTTGTGTTTCTATCTAGGATCCTATGCAGTATTAATGCCAGTTGCAGCTATTGATGTCGTTGGAAAAGAAAATTTAAGCATAGCCCTTGGTATTACCAGTTTGTTTGCTGGGATGGCAATGAGTGTCGGTCCACCTATAGCTGGTAAATTAATTCTTTCTTTTTCTATATTACCACTCTGAATTACATGTTACCCTCTCTCTCTCTCTCTCAGAATCATTACTGTTCGTCTGAAATATTATTTCTGCCTATCATTCTTACTCAATATCAATACATATCTATATTGTCCAAAAAATAACCAGAATGATTTTATCAGTGTCAAATTACACATTATACAAGTTTTTACATATACAGCACTAGCATTTGTAATTTAATACCATTTAAACTTTTAAAAGCTAACTGTCACGCGTTTTATTTATTTATTTATTTATTTATTTATATTACAGGTTGGATAGTGGACGCCACAGGACATTACAATAAAGCTTTCTTCTTTCGTGGAGCTTATACATAGTTGCGGCGATTTTCTGCGCTCCTATACCTTTACTTAATAAACGTAAAAAGTATGCATCAGTGCCCATAAAAGACAATATTGCAGAATTAGGAGAAATAAATAAACCGACACAGTCAACACAGGAGGATAAAGAATTATAGTGAACAGCTGGGGTTGGGTGGGGGGAAAATAATCAGTAATCCAACACAAGTAAGCTTACTGGTGATGGGTTGTGTCTAGGGACTAGGGACTCGGGCTGATACATGGAATGGTTAGATGGGTTCGGGCTCACATAATGATACCAATAAATCAAAGTAAGCACTGGGTTTGGCGAAATGTTGGGGTAGAAACCGGCACTGGATAGGAAGGAATGAGAAATTAATAAACTTACATACATGTAGTCCCTCGGGTAGTTTGGGGTTGGGTGGGTGGTGATAAACAAGCAAATTGATAAAGGCACTGGTGATATATAAGTGGGTCTCGGCTTGGAGGAGGGTACAAAATGCCATAGTACCAAGGGATGATGAATTTATGGTGGGGGAAAAAATAAATAATCAACATGGTTGCTGATTTATATAAGAGCTCAAATGAGTTGCGATAAAATAACAAAGTAAGGTTATCACTTGCTTGGTTTAGTGGGGATGGGGTATTAAATTGTTGATTGTGGGAGGAAAATAGAATATAGTTTATCTAAGGTACCCCTTCCGTACCCCTTCCCTGGTACAGAGGGATAATTATCAGTCATCATCGGATGCAATGATATCCTATATTTTTGTGGTCTCCAGTTTTCGTCATTCCACGAAAAAATAAAATTCATGTGGTGGAAATTTTAATTACCGTTTTAGGTACGTATGTTATATCCACTGTATGTAAATTCGTGCATATATCAGGGTATCCACGATGCAATGGAAATTGGAACCTCACAAAATGATTTCGCGGTAAATAATTGGAGTTTGTATTATTGTCTCGCCGTAAAAAACCCAGAGACACAGTAACCATAACTATTTTCTTCGTTGCATGTAAATTAGATAATAATATGTTATACAGAATTACATTTGAGCGACAGTTGTGTTTCATGGATCTCTTTCATGTTGTTGTGCATGCATTGTTATACAAATGTATTTTTATATATACAGTTTTATAGTTTTATAATGAAAGAAATAATGGAACATTTTGGGTTTTTATTTAGTAAAATTCATTTAATCCAAGAACCAACAAAAAATCAGTAAACCAATGAGCACAAACTGTGCACCATTGCTTGATTATTTGTTTCTTCATTCGTATGGTGCAGAATTTATGCAGAACCTTGTTAAATGATTTTTGGAGAGAAGACCGTTGCCATATCATTTAACTCCACATTGATAGATAGATATGCCATCTATCAAAGAGAGCTTGAAGTAAGATACGGCTGATTCATCAAGTTCTGTTTCATATGAAAAATAAGACTTATAACCTAATTATGATGCCAAAGAAAGGCTACATAATTATGAAGAGGTATCACAATCGTGATGATTTCAATTTTTCTATTGTCAACTTTCCTTTTCTATACAGCAATATACATGCTTCTCCTGCTTATGGTGTATTTGTTTCCCAATTAATACGCCATTGTAGAGCTTGTTTCCACTATGACATCTTTAAACAACGAAGCGAGCTGCTTACTAATAAATTGTTGACACAAGGATATTACAGACCTGGATTTATCAAAGTCCTCAAACAGTTTTATGGCCGTCATCACAGTATTGTTGATAAGTATGATGTCTCTGTATCCAAAATTACCCTGGACATATTTGATGTCCTATAGTTTCATGTTCCGTTCATTCCCAATTTTTGTTACACACCTGGTGAGGGTGGATTACAGGTCAGAAAGTCCCTTTCCGTAACACCAGACTTCACTTCCCTGGTGGAAGTTCAAGCGTTTGCTTCAAAGCTTTTACTTTGCTTTTGGGATTTTGGTATGACCATGTCTGTTTTTAACATTATCTAACAAGAACTGACAACATTGATAAAGGAAGTCTTTCTGGTACAGACTGTATCTTCAATGTGCATCCAACTTAACATATAATATAGATTATAGGCAAAAATATTGACCTGTTGGGTTGACCTTTTAATAGAACAGGGTTCGTACAAACATTTGGACTCTAAATTTAAGGACTTTTTAGGGTCTTTTCAGAGACTTGTTTGCAAATTTAAGGCCTAATCAGATTTGGAATTTTAGCAAAAATTATTAGTGCAAAGGTAATTAAATTAACAAAACAATTAGGTACTTACGAACTCAGTACAGACACTTGAAGTGGAGGTTGAAGTTAGGCGTTCAAGAGGGCCAAGTACCTTTAAATTGCCAATTTCAATGCAACTTATTATATATCAGTCTATTCGCAACCACAATATCAAAATACAGACACCCAACTGGCCAAATTCAAGGGCTTTTTAGGGCCTTCAGGATCAATGCAACGGTTTTTTAGGGTCCGACTTGTTTTTAGGGTCTTTTTAGGGCAAACCTCAAAATTTAAGGACTTTTCCAGGCCTGTACGAACCCTGTAGAAGGGTCAAACCCAATACGTGTTAAAGATGACATAGTATAGGTAAACAACATTGACCTGTCTGCTTGACCTTTAATTTAAATGTTCAGAACATGTGTTTATTTCGTCTACATAATGCAACTTTCATTTGAAACATATTTGTATACAGAATCAATGGTTGATGGTTTAAGACATTAGGAAAATATTAATCTAAATAAGCTGCTATAGGTGTAAGTTTGTGCATTGTTTATGTATTAACTACGAATCCTAACACTACCCATGTGATGGGTTGACCCTCCTATATAAATATTCCTAATGAAAGGTCAAACAGACAGGTCAATGTTGTTTACCTATACCTGTGTTTCTCATTATGTACTTGTGTTCCCTATACCCTACACATAAACAACATTTAAACTAAAGGTCAACAGACAGGTCAATGTTGTTTACCTATACCTGTGTTTCTCATTATGTACTTGTGTTCCCTATACCCTACACATAAACAACAGGTAAACTAAAGGTCAAGCTGACAGGTCAATGTGGTTGTCTGATATAAGCCTGCCATCCAAAAATAAATGTACACTGAGATTTTAATGTAAAACTTTTATATGGAAATAAATGGCAATTCTATTATGAATATTATTATTACAAATAATCAGACTAAATGCACATTAATTATTATATTTCATTAATTGCCTTCATTTTTATTATTTAAAATAAAAAAAATAGAATTTGGATGTTTTGACAAATGATGTTATCATGCCAAGCAATACAGTGTGTAATTATTTTTGGATTGGCAGTGTAAGTACAAAAAATAATATAATTTATCATTTATAGCTTTTTAATACATTTCAGCACCTTAAAATATTATTACATTTCTACAATAAAACAAAATTGATGAAAAATAAATGGAATACAACAAAATAACAAGAGGCCCATGAGCCTTATGACTCATCTGAGAACATTCACAAAAAAAAAAAAAGTATTTCTGGTAGCAACACTTTCTTCATGAATTATCATATAGTTACGACACTTGCTACTTAGCAGACAAGAAGGACCGACAAAAAAGATGCCGCCAATTACAACAAACAAAGGTTGATCAGAAAAGCTCACTTGAGCCTTCTGGTCAGGTGAGCTAAACAGCAACATATCAATGGCGATAATTATAGTAGTAATGAAAGAAGGAATACAAATACTGATAATAAAACATAAAGCAATGTAAGTAACCATAGTAACCAATAACTCATAACGACACACAAAGTGGATGAAAATAACAGCCAAATTAACAGAGGACAATAAAACAACATTATAACACAAAACAAACACATTATTTTAAAAAAAACAGTTAAATTAAAAGAGAATAAAATAACAAAGATAAAATCAAAACACAAAAAAAATTGGAACACGACATATAGACATAATGGATTCCTTCATTAATTACAGGGTTTCAGTGACCTATAAAGGTCTAGAATGTGTTATTGTATAGATCAAATAAAATCCTAGTTGAAAATCATTGGTCAGTTTAGTTGTCACAGGTTGGTCCCCCACCATCCCAGAAATGACATCTAATAAGTGAAAGCCAGAATCTCGATAGCTTGAGACTGATTATTCCATTACTTCACCCATTGTTTTACCCATTAATGATATATTATTACTCAATGTCTCTCCACAGCAACAAGTTAGATATCTAGTCAGCAATAAACTAAAAACAATAGATAAAACTACAACAAAACAAAGAAACATTACAACAAACGAATGAGTGTATAGAAATGGTATTTTATGCTCCAGTGTCAAGATTCTTTCACTAACTTAAAAAAAAACCAATTATCACAGAAAGAGATCATTAGTTTCTGATAAAAAATGTAAAAATGAAATCAACTAAAATCAATAAAGCTTTCAACAACACAAACACAATATTTAAGTAATTGAATTCTCCAGGAAAAACAAAAATAACATTCATCTTCTGTCTATACTGGGGGCTGTATAAATCTTATTTCTGTACACTGGTAGTCTTCATAGAAAAGACTCAACTGAATTCATGTGTCTATGTAAAATTAAGATATCTACAGAGTTAAAATAGAGCATTCCATTTTGTAACAAATAAAAACAATTTAAAACTGATGTGGGATCCCCAACAGGGAGACCTATGTTTTCCCCAACCATGTGCATAATCAAATATGAATAGCAAATGGCATATCTAGGCCACAAAGATTTTTCCTACAAAGTTTCATAAAGATCTGTTTAATAGTTTTTGACAACAGTGGTGGATAAAATGCTAGATAAAATGGAGTACCAGTAAACCCTATAACCTTACTTACCCCACCCCACCCTCCCACCGATGCCACTTGTGTTTTGGTGAACTAATAAAACAATAACATAAAAATACATAAAACATTTATAAAAGTTGTCCACAATCTGATGGCAGCATGTTTATAAACAGTGATGTGTTAAATAACACATAGGTATAACATGTACAAGTAGCCTATCGCTGTATCTGTATAATCATACTGGCTCACGCCTTGCCTTATTGTTACAATTACCGCAATATTAAAATAGTCCTGCTCCATACTTTGCCATCAGATCATGGATGACCTATAAAAGACACACCGCAAAAAATACTGACCACTCGCAAAACAACAAAATAATATCACATCATCCTCTGAAGGGAGACAACTCTAGGATGAATGAGATCAATAAATATTGCAATATTGCATTTGTATGTGCACAAAGCCCACAAAAAGGACAAAAACAATTACAATAATGATGACAAATAAATATAACAACAAAATAAAACACAAAAAAACATAATAAGCATGTACATATTTGACCCTGGCAGTTCTCACCATGGAATAACTGATTGATTAATTAATTACACAGTTACATTCATAACTACTGAATACTACTCATGGCATGTAAAAGTTTCCATCTGTGAAAAATGACTACCTTATTAAAGAATATACAAGACAGCATTGAAACTTGACATTCCTTAAAGGAAAAGGGCCCTTAGAACGTTCCAATCGTAATCCAGAATTCAACAAATATAAAATCTGTTGTGAAAACATCATCATGACCAGGCTTTGTGTTTTTCACAATTTCCCCATAACTATTGGTGTGATTTATTAACTAGGATGTTTTTGTATAACCTATGTTTGGTACTTTAAAAAAATATATATAGAAAAGGTGAAAATCTCATACTTTTGTCCTAAGGGCCATTTTTGCCTATTAAGTCATATATCATATTAACGTTACAGATACAGCATGGGTAACCATGGTAACAATGTAAGCTTTAAAATGGCAAGCAATAATGTATACATATAGATCATCACATTTAAAAGTTAAAAATTTATTAAATAATTCTGTACTCAACATCATACATTTTGGAATGTTAACTAGCAGCATCAAGTAAATCTCCATAGCAACACAAGATAGCACTCAATGCTGTAAACTTCAATCAGAACAGACTACTCTCATGTTGTGTAATATCATTCTAAACTTTGCTCTATTTAGCTCTGCTCAAGTCCACCAAGCTGCTTAATAAATAGATCCAAGCAGATATGTTGAGGTGGCAAATACCGAAATTTGGGGGTGGTTAACACCAAAATGTTGAGGTTGGTTACCACTAAAAATGAGGGGGTTATCACAGAAATTAGGGATTGGTTATCACAGAAATTAGGGTTGGTAACCACCAAAATATGGGCGGTGGTTACCACCAAAAAGGTGAGGGTATATACCAAAACAAATATTGTTAACAGCACAACTGCAATTGATAACCACCTAAATTTTTGATGTCACAGTTACCAGCAGAAATAGTGGGAAGGTTACCACCAGGAATATTATGTTTGAAATTTAATATTTAAAATACATGATTTAAGTGTCATTCAAGAGCAAATCTTGTACTCTTAGTCAAGGAATCCATACCAGCCGTTGATCTAATAACTACAATTGAAGTCTAATAAAACTAAAACATTATAACTGTTAATCTGATTATTTTAACATTACTTTATTTTCGTGAATTACGTGCATGAGATTTTTTTTTGCCAGAAGATGAATTTACATTTCAGTCTTTGGGTATTGACTGGCAATAAAAATTGAAGCTGAATACTTTTAATATCCTACATATTAAATTTTGAAATGAATAAGAGCATGAATTGATGCAAAAATTATGATCAGGCAAAAAAATCGAATTAATGGTATTTATAATTAAAACATCACCAACAAATGACAGTGCGACCAAAAATTGTGATGGCAATCAGTACATACAACATAACATTAGAATAAAATTTCAATACGATGAAACGTACCTCACGAATTACCCAAGCTCAGCCTCCTTCTTTCATGTAAAACTAGTATCATATACTGACCAATTAAATTAAAGATAACAAACAGGGTGATTTATTTTAGAAATAACATTCAATATAGTCGTGGTTTACAAGGTATAAACAAAAGTGGCTTTTTAAAGTGGCAATTCTCATAAAATTATGAAGCATTAAAGCTATTTATAGCACTAATTATAACATTTATTATCATCACTATTAATCATAGGCATAAAAACCAGAACTGTCTCTTGAGAGCCAAATACCCCTACCCCCAACGTTTAATGTTTTCCCGTGACCTTGACCTTTAAGATATGAACCTATGAAGTTTTATGACAATCGTATAAGCCAGCTATGAGATATGACCTGAACACAATTCTACACAGACAGACAGACAGACATGGCGATTCCTATATACCCCCCTCAAACAAGTTTGCAGGGCTATAATTAAGTAGGCACCCATTTACCAAAAAACTATTACAATGTACATGATTTCCATTTAATTAAATATTTGTCATAATTATGATACAGAGATCAAATTGACTTATTTAAGGTATAGCATTGATACAGGCATGATGTCTAAATGTTCATAAAATTAAATTATTACATGATTTCCATTTAATTTATAAATCATCATCATGATGTACTTCACTTTCAGGCAGCTAAACAATGAAAACATAATGTGTGAATTGATTTCTCTTAACCTCCAAAGATATCATTGACGTTTGGTCCTGCTCTAATCTTCTTATTTCTTTTATCTGAATTTCTTAAAACATTTCAGGAGTACCTTAAATTTGGTTTATTGACATGATTCATAGCTGTAAACTACTTCCCAGTGTAAAACATTACATTTTATAGACAGAGTTAAGACTTAACAAATTCATTACGTTGTGATAAAATATTTTCCTAAAAATCTTTAATTTCTGAAAACAGTTTTACATAAATATGAATCTTAATCACAAGCAGCAATTTCAGTCACATTATTACTGATTCTTTCCTCCCTAAATGTAAAATGAAGTGTTCCATTGTTCTTGAACAAGATGAATAGGAACATTCCTTCATTGATCAAGGGGTGAAAATACCGGATAAAACAAAATCTGCATGTGCTTTACACAATTTCAGCTTCCATGTTGAGCAAAGATAAACGTGTCTGAAATAATAAAAACAAATATATTTATTATATGTAGAATCTGTATATCTTGTTAAATGACCAGCCTGAATTTGAGATTTCTGAGTGCAAGAAAAATATTAGCATACAAATGTAATTAGAAAATAGTGTTGAACAAACAGAAAATTTTAGGAATCAATTATTATGACGAAAAATAATCAGTGAACAAAGATGTTTAATTATCAAATAATTGGAAATTTAGAGATTTTAGCAAATTTTTGTTCAATCATAGTGTATTTACACACAGAGCCTAATATGGCTCATAACATGGCATATAAATATGAACTGTTGTTCAGGTGACACCTCATGGTTGGATATGGGCATCGTCATTTTGTAAGATTGCAGGACACTGCTTCAATGATTTGAGTCAATATCCTCTTCTTACCACCCACACATAACTCATATGACCAGGAGTTATTAAGATATTTATATTAGCAGTATTTATTTGTGGTGGTTTATCACATTAAACTCAAATTTAATAAGAGCATAATTACCATTGCTAAAGTGATGTCACTAATTTCTTGTGTATGCCTATACCCATGATGTTATTGAATAATAATTGACTGATCCAGTGATTGAAAATGCATGTTGTAAATGGCAGTGTTTTTAATTTATTTCTGGATTAAAAAACCAAAATAAGGTTTTCAAAAAAAGTGAATGGTAAATATAACCAAAGAACTGGCGTTTATAGTGCTATAACTTCCATTGATGTACAAAGCAAACAAATTATAACTCCCTAGCATGCATTATTTAGTTTGCTTTGCATGGTAAAGGAAGTTATAGCACTATATACATCATTTATAGACAGATTTTAGGAATCATAGCAGATATATAAATTACAGTACTACCTAGTTTCCAAGACCTAAATTAGAAGCATCTTTAATGATTTTCATTGAGATTTCAGATATCTTACCAGCTTCATAAACTAGAATGTACTATGGTCTGGTAGACCACACATGCCCTCACATAAGCAGCTTTCCAAACTTCCCTTCATGAAATGTCCTTAATAGACTATTGATAGGCCTGCACATGCATGAGTTGTTTGTACTTTAGAAAAAGGATGGATTGACAGACAGATGATCCATAGAAAGGAACACTCCTATTTTTACCCCTCACCACTTAACTTCAGTTGTGGGGATATAATTACTGATGATATTTTACCTACCCCTGCAGGCTCAATTCTGAATGTGATGTCATCATCATCTTCAATGTTCAGTGGATTATCATCTCCAGTAGCTGACAGCAGTGGTACATCATCATCAAAGTTTAAATCATTAGCTGCAGAGTTGTTCTGACTATTATCATCTGATTCCTGGACAATTTCAACTTGCTGCTTTACAAAGTTGATAAAAACCTGGAACAACAAATGGACTTACGTCTGATAAAGTATACGACTTTGTTAGCTCAGTTGGTAGAGTGCTTGCTCTGTGTGTGGAAGGTCATGGGTTCAAACCCCAGACAAGTCTGACCAAGACTTGAAAATTTGTAGTGATTTTTCTTTGACCAAGCACTCACCAATAAGAAATGACAATCAGGGGGTCCTTCTGAAGAGACCTTAAAAACCGATGCCCCTATCACAGCAGGCATACCCGTTTAAAGAACCCTCCCTGCACATTGCCCTGAGTGCATTGCAGAGATCAAAATTTCTGCCACTTCACTTATGACTGGTGACATCTAAACATAAGTGAAATATTCTTGACTGGAAAGTTAAATATTTTCCTATCAATCTAATCTCCAACACAAATCGAGTTAATCTGACAAAAGTGTTCAAACTGCTTGGCACTGTGCAAGTGTTGTGTGATCAGCAATATGCAAGTACAGCCAAACCTGTCTATAAACACCACCCAAGAGACCAATAAAGTGGCCTTTATTAGTAGGTCCTGTCTATAAATGCCACCCAAGGGAACCAATAAAGCAGCCTTTATGGGTAGGTCCTGTCTATAAACGCCACCCAAGAGACCAATAAAGTGGCCTTTATGGGTAGGTCCTGTCTATAAATGCCACCCAAGGGAACCAATAAAGCAGCCTTTATGGGTAGGTCCTGTCTATAAACGCCACCCAAGAGACCAATAAAGTGGCCTTTATGGGTAGATCCTGTCTATAAATGCCACCAAGGGAACCAATAAAGCCTTTATGGGTAGGTCCTGTCTATAAACGCCACCCAAGAGACCAATAAAGTGGCCTTTATGGGTAGGTCCTGTCTATAAATGCCATCCAAGGGAACCAATAAAAGTGGCCTTTAGGGGTAGGTCCTGTCTATAAATGCCACCCATGGGAACCAATAAAGTGGCCTTTATGGGTAGGTCCCGTCTATAAACGCAACCCAAGGGAACCAATAAAGTGGCCTTTATGGGTAGGTCCTGTCTATAAATGCCACCCAAGAGACCAATAAAGTGGCCTTTATGGGTAGGTCCTGTCTATAAACCCCACCCAAGAGACCAATAAAGTGTCCTTTATGGGTAGGTCCTGTCTATAAATGCCACCCAAGGGAACCAATAAAGTGGCCTTTATGGGTAGGTCCTGTCTATAAATGCCACCTAAGGGAACCAATAAAGTGGCTTTTATGGGTAGGTCCTGTCAGTAAATGCCACCCAAGGAAACCAATAAAAGTGGCCTTCATGGGTAGCTTTTATACAAATTCAGCTAAATGACAAGTCTATCAGACTTTTTCAGTTTAAATATCATGAGTCCCAATGTAAAATCATAAGGTCCCAGACTTCAGACTTTGAACCCAGGGGTCGCTATTTTACAGGAGTAGTGGCTGAGTGTTCATTAAAGACCTGGCAAGTCTGATGTTTATACTTACATTATCTAGGTTATTCTGACTGACTGAATAGTCTTCAATATCAAGATCTTTTCTTGCTTCTTCAAGTTTATTAAATAAACCAGACAATGATATGTAGGAATGATGTAGCTCATATTGTAACATGTTGTAATGCTGCTCCTGAAATATATAAAATCTGGTTGATACTGCAATAGAGCATCAGAGAGAGAGAGAGAGAGAGAGAGAGAGAGAGAGAGAGAGAGAGATAGTTGTCTGATATGTAGGAATGATGTAGCTCATATTGTAACATGTTGTAATGCTGCTCCTGAAAAATATGAAATTAAGATACTGAGAGAGAGAGAGAGAGCATCAGTGAGAGAACAAGAGAGAGAGAGAGCATGCATAAGGGTGTCAGAGAGAGGGAGAGAAAGTGAGAGAGAGCATCACAGAGAGACAAACTTCAATCACAGAGCATTCATTATATCAGCCAGGTTACACAAATTACATTGAATCTTATTGGTTAGTGGGTAAGGGGGTAATCAAAAACAAACATACTAATCCATGTCCAAATCACAATCCAGAAGCAAAGTAAAAACTTTGGAACTGACAAGTTAGGTTAGACACTCGAACTTCCCCCGGGGAAGTGAGGACAGGTGCTCTAGAAGGGTAAGCACCTCCTGTTTAGCTAGCTACACCTACCAGGTGTGTAATCAAAATTGTATGAAAGGAACATGGAACTAACGTCAAATATATCCAAGGCAATCCTGGAAACAGAGACATCAAACTTATCAACAATACTGTGATGACCGCCATAAAACTTTTTGAGGACCAAGATAAGCCTTAAGGCTTGCAATATCCCTGAGTCAAAAATTTATTTGCAAGCAGCCTGCTTTATTGTACAAAGTCCCTTATAACTTATTTATTTAAGTATAAATCATATAGATATATAGTCTGTCAATAAATGCTAGGGGAATTACTATAGGAAGTCAACAATCTGATGACAAGTCTATTTTGATATTAGGATACATGTAGTTGTAACAAATAAAATGTGAGCTGCCATGATTATACACATATGGGGATACACTATTACCTAAATACATTACTTAAACTTGTCTGTGTTTGTAAAAACTCTGCCATCAGATCGTGAAATACTTATAGCTTATATAAGCTATATCACAAGGGTTGTATAAGAAGCTTAGTAATCAAATCATAACCATGCCTATCAGTGGAGTGCAGCGGAGTGAAATAATAACCATAGCCAAGATTCTTTGTTTAACATTCATTTGTTAAGTTTTTGGATATTGGAAGTGCTTGGACAATAATGGAATCGACGGGCATGCCTAAATTATTAGTGAAAGAATACTGACCAGGGTGTATAAACTTACACTATTCTACTTTACTCCATCTAAATCTAGCATTTACTAAGTGGGAATGTGAACTTAAAGCAGTGAGATTTACAAGATCTGGCACAAGGGTTAATAGGTTATGGGGAGACATTAAAATATAAAGGGAGATAACCTGATTTTACCTTAAGTGTGGCATGCTGAAAGTTTCTTTCTATAAACCTTTTAAGAAGAGATTGTGATCGTTCATAATCCGGACCTCGTAAACGAATTGTAAATGTATATCCATCACCAAATCTGTTTTTAAGATGCTGAGTACTACCAAGGCACTTAAACTGACCGTTGACCATAATGGCCAGTCTAGTACACAAAACTTCACACTCCTCCATACTGTAATATCAAAATTTAAAATTCAATATTTAAAATCTAAAATTCAATATTTAAAATCTAAAATTCAATATTTTAAATCTGTTGTTTAGAATAAAAAAACTTAATGCTGAAAAGCAATGTACTTAGCAAAAAACCTGATTACACTTTAAACATACATCAGTAAAATAATAAAACAAAAGAGAATATGAGAATATATTTATATTATATATATATGTTACACCTGACATTTCAAGTTTTTCACATATTGTTATTTTTACCTTATCAGATGACAGTCAGTGGAAACATTAATTTTTTATAATATGTACATCATACTTGTCTACCATTTCTTGAGACTAGGAGTAAGTTTGGGTAACTTTTGATCATAACAAAATCAGTCGTAAAGTTTCCCATATTTGACTTGACAAAACATGGATGCTGTATAATACCCGGGTTTGAAATGTATATCCAATTGTTTCTTACCTCATTTTAATTTACAACTAAAGATCCTGATTGGCAGCTAAAAATTGTCTCTTTCATGCCCATGACGTTAAGAAGACATTTTTAAACAAATGTATGAAGTTGGCATTTCCCTACATACATGGACAAGAACAACAGTTACAATTACCAGTTTTTCTGTTTTAGTCATAAGTTTTAACTGGCAATCGTAAGGTTGTAATTTTAACCTCAAAATCTTACAACTTACCCAAAATCATCTGGGTAAGCAAGTGTATATATTTATTTTGTACTGGGCCAGGATTTCTATTTAACACTCATACATCCCACTTGACAGATACAGCATATAAATTGTGAATAATACAATTATATAATCACAAAAATTTTTATTTTCATGTTCTGTGAATTTATGTGAACATAAAATATTCATTTAAAGTATAGATACTAACCTGTGTGATGTCAGGATGACTGACCGGCCATCTTTAATGAGATTTAAGATCAGATCCCACAGAAATCTACGTGAATGTGGATCCATACCTGTTGTCGGTTCATCCTGAAAAAATAAATAGGATGAAAAAAATATGCTTAACATGAATGGATGGATGGATGGATGGATGAATGAATTAATTAATCAATTAATTTATAAATTAATCAATCAATCAATCAATAAATGAATCAATGTCCCAGTCAAGAACATTTTACTTATATTGATATGACACAGATATAGGTAAAGTGGCATAAAGTTTTACCTTTCCAGTGAACTCATGGCAATGCTTAGGGATGGTTATTAAGGCGCCCAAACGAAGTTTGGCGACTTATTGTTTTTGCACCGTTTCTTATTATTATTATTATTATTATTATTATTATTATTTTTATTATTCTTCCTCTTCTTCTTCTTCCGGCCATGAACTTGTCCAACCAATTTCTCGAAGACCGTTGGTCCAATCTTAACCAAACTTCACAGGAAGGTTGATTACCATCTCCTTCCCCAGAGGCCGAGGTAAAATGCCCATGGGGTCATTAGGGGAGGGGCAGGAGGGTGGGGTCTTAAAAACAATAATGCTTAATTTTGCTATTTATACTATATTTTGTACTATAAAACCATATATATTCATGATCGGTGTCTCAAGATGTACAAGTCTGTATCACAAGATTTTCCCGGGGGTATCAGGGAGGGTGGGGATGGGCGGTGCAGTGTGCTAACTTTTAAACGGTTAAGATCCCCACCCATAAACTATATATTTTCTGGTTCTGCATGAAAAGTTGAATTGAGTGATACTAAAGAAAGTCCTATGGGGTCATTCCTGATGGAGGGTGTGGATGGGCGGGGCTTGGTACTAACTTTTAAATGGTTGATATCCCCATCCTGAAACTATATATTTTCCAGTTCTGTTTTAAAAGTTGAATAGAGTGATACTGAAGAAATGCCCATGGCGTTTTCCAGAGGAGGACGGGGACAGGCGGGGCTGGGTACTAACTTTTGATCAGTTGAGATCCCCACCCCTAACATATATATTTTCTTATTCTTTATGAAAAGTTGAATAGATTGATACTTAAGTAAACCCATATGGTCATACAATAGGAGAGTGGGGACAGGTAGGTACTAACTTTGAGATCCCCACCCTCAAACTATAGTTTTCTTCATGGGATGGTTGTTATCATTTTGTTTAAGAATTAAAACAATCAGCATGAATTTTCATTGTCAAGGATACTTAAGTAATCACTGATCCATGTCCAAAAGCTTTCAAGCTTAATCTGTTTTTTATAAGCAACGCTAATGGTCAGTTATCCCTGGGGCATGATTCATTCAATTCAATAGAGTAGCTGCATTTAGTTGTCAATATGACATTATATAGGTAAATGCTTGGATTAATTTAAAATCAACACACCATTAGCTCATCAAAACAACAGGTTGTGGTATTGGGTATAGGTGATGTCAATCAACTTTGCCTATTGTTTGAATTTCAACCAATTGAATTCATGTACTACTTCTATATATGAAATTAAATCTCAATATTACAAGTTTAAAATTCTCGATTTGTATTCGTTTGGGCGCCTTATTTGTAATGATGCATCCATCATTACATTAGTACTCGTTTAGTTTTTGTTTATCAAGCCTACCATGACAAGGGTATTATTTTAGGTATCCTCAAAAGAACTTACGCGTTTCATTTCTAGTATAAGAGTAGCTTTGCAAAAGAAAAGTCAAGACCTATTTTCAAGACAGGAATTCTAATTTTCCCAGGTCCGACGTCTAGGACCTATTGATTTTACATTGGGACCCGTGATATATAAACAGTAAGTCTGATAGTCCTGCTATTTCTTACCAACATAACATACTTATTCTATATAATAACATAATTGTATATAGACATTTTCAAGATGGCATTGACAGTTTATAATTTTTCACTTCTTTGGACCCATTAAGTTATAATGGATAAGTTGCTATGCACATCCATCGCCACCACCCCCACCAACTGCCTAAAATGTTCACTTACCTTCCAATAATACAAGTCACTTAGTCAGCAAGGGGGGGGGTGACCAATCAGTGCTATGACTGTTGATAATTTCCTCTTGTTTCCTCCACTGTAAGTACATGATGGTTTATCAGCATATTGGGTAAACCCCCCCCCCCCCCACCCACCCCTACCTAAAATGTTCACTTACCTTCCAATAATACAAGTCACTTACCATAAATATAAGTGGGGGATGACCAATCAGTGCTATGGCTGTTGATAATTTCCTCTTGTTTCCTCCACTGTATGTACATGACGGTTTATCAGCATAATGGGTAAGACATAACTTCTTCAAAGCCCATTCAACCACCTGTAACATAACACAAAACATTAAGTACTGATGATAACTTATCCAGGTAGAAAAAGGCTGACTGACTGAATGGGTTTTTTATAAATTAAAGACCTAATCAAGAATATTTCACTTATATCAAGATGTCACCAGCCATAAGTTAAGTGGCAGAAATTTTTACCTTTGCAGTGCACTCAGGGCAGTTTTTAGGAGGGTTCTTTGTACCACGCATACAGAGACACAGGGTATCCATTTCTTTCTTGCGGTTTTCATTTCTAAATGTTTGAGTGCTTGGTTAAAGCAAAGTCACTATCTTTTTTTAAAGTCTTGGTCAGATCCAGCCAGGTTCAAACCCACAACCTCCTACATATGGAGCAAGCACTCTACCATTATTTCAACCAATGAGAAAACTTCTCTTTTTATTTGTTTTTGGGTGTCAGTCTGAGACACCTTACTGTACCTACACAATTAAATTTTGTTCAGGTAAATCTCTTTTTGCATGAATGTTATATGAATTTTGTAAGAATTTTACACATAATTTTTCACATATGAAATTCGTGTTAATTTTACGTGAATTTGCCTGTACTTAACACAAGTTTCACTTTACTTAAAATACATAAAAATTCATGCGAAAGGATATTTCTATGCCGGTTTAATTTTTTCATCATCTTATTATAAAACAATCTAAAAATATTATAAAGATTCTAACCCTTTTTTCTTCCTTAAATGGAATTCCCCTAAGTCTGGCATACAGCTGTATATGTTCCCTTGCTGTCAATTCGTCATATAAGGCATCAAACTGTGGACAATATCCCAAATTCTGTTGTACCTTTAACATCTCCTGTGTTATGCTACAATGAAAACAGAACAAACTTTAATCAAAGCACTGAAAGTACTGGTGAATAGCTATCCTCAAAATCTAATTTATAAGGGAAACCACAACAATTTTCAATTAGAAACAATTTAACAAAGTATCTCATACCAAATATCACTCAATTAGGTTCAACTGTTCTAGAAGAGAAGAAATTCAACTGACTGGCTTTAAATACAAAAACAAATTTTTGTAAACGGATATAGCACATGCCACATAGCAATACACCTTTCTGTATCATGGATATGTTAACACTTTATTTAAATCTACCTTTACCTGCTTTTATTTAGATAAGCGTCTCCATAGCTTGGCTCTATATCACCTGTTAACATTCTAAATGTCGTAGTCTTCCCAGCACCGTTAACACCAAGTAAGCCAAAACACTGAAATGATAAAAATAAAACACTGATAGAGACAGTATTCAGGGCTCAATTTCACTTGTATGTGAATGCAGCCGGGGACCTTGCTATTGCAAAAATAATCATCATAATGGCCAAAATGGTGAAAAATAAAACTTCAAATACACTGGCTTAAAAGCTTACATTTCCAAAATTGGCTAAGTCATTTTGAAAAAAAAAAAGAAACATTTTGAATCGTGAATGGGGCAGAATATCTAGAGCCAGAAAATAACCCAGTGAGAGACCTTGTATTACTCCCTTAGTACACTGAAGTTTTTTTTCCATGAAAACCATTTTTAACAAGAGGCCCATGGGCCTTAACGCTCACCTGTGACTTTTGAACCTATGAGCTTCATTCAAATATCAAAATGATAATTCGGCAAATATTCTAATATACATCCCTATACAAAAGTTTATAGTTTTTGAGATAATAATCATCTCAGTACTTGTTTGTATCTGTGATCTTGACATTTGAACCCATGCTCTTCATTCATCTATCAAAATGACCACTGTGCCCGTACTAACAATATTCTAATATACATGCCTATACAAAAAGTTAATAGTTTTTAAGATAATTAACCATTTAGGTATTCATTCGCATCTGTGACCTTGACCTTTAAACCCATGACCTTCATTCAATATCAAAATGATCATTAGGATAATACCTAAATAGTCTAATATACATGCCTATACAAAAAGTTCATAGTTTTTGAGATAAATAATCATTTCAGATCTTGTCCACATCTGTGACCTTGACCTTTGAACCCATAACCTTCATTCATATATCAAAATGGTTGTTAGGCTAATACCTACAATATTCTAATATACATGCATATCCAAAAAGTTAACAGTTTTCAAAATAAATAACCATTCAGGTATTCATTCACATCTGTGACCTTGACCTTTGAACCTATGACCTTCATTCATATATCAAAATGATCGTTAGGATAATACCTAAAATATTCTAATATACATGCATATCCAAAAAGTTAACAGTTTTCAAGATAAAAACCATTCAGGTATTCATTCACATCTGTGACCTTGACCTTTGAACCTATGACCTTCATTCATATATCAAAACAAGAGGCCCATGGGCCTGATACGCTCACCTGACAACTAATGGCTAGCTGATAGATTTAAAGAAAACATAAATACTAAACCCCAATGACTTTTTTCTTTAAATCATGATAACTGTTGTATCAATACCTACAACATTCTAATATAAATGCCTATACAAAAAGTTAATAGTTTTCAAGATAGTTAACCATTTCAGTATTGTTTCACATCTGTGACCTTGACCTTTGAACTCATGACCTTTTTCTATACATCAATATGATCGTTGTATCAATACCTACAACATTCTAATATACATGCCTATACAAAAATTTTATAGTTTTCAAGATAATTAACCATTTCGGTATTGTTTCGCATATGTGACCTTGACCTTTAAACCCATAACCTTTTTCTATACATCAAAATGATTGTTGTATCAATACCTACAACATTCTAATATACATGCATATACAAAAAGTTTATAGTTTTCGAGATAATTAACCATTACGGTATTGTTTTGCATCTGTGACCTTGACCTTTGAACCCATGACCTTTTTCTATACATCAAAATGATCGTTGTATCAATACTTACAACATTCTAATATACATGCCTATACAAAAAGTTTATAGTTTTTGAGATAATTAACCATTTGGGTATTGTTTTGCATCTGTGACCTTGACCTTTGAACCCATGACCTTTTTCTATACATCAAAATGATCATTGTATCAATACCTACAACATTCTAATATACATGCCTATACAAAATGTTAATAGTTTTCGAGATAATTAACCATTTCTGTATTGTTTCGCATCTGTGACCTTGACCTTTGAACCCATGACCTTTTTCTATACATCAAAATGATCGTTGTATCAATACCTACAACATTCTAATATACATGCCTATACAAAAAGTTTATAGTGTTCGAGATAATTAACCATTTTGGTATTGTTTCGCATCTGTGACCTTGACCTTTGAACCCATGACCTTTTTCTATACATCAAAATGATCGTTGTATCAATACCTACAACATTCTAATATACATGCTTATACAAAATGTTTATAGTTTTCGAGATAATTAACCATTTGGGTATTGTTTCGCATCTGTGACCTTGACCTTTGAACCCATGACCTTTTTCTATACATCAAAATGATCGTTGTATCAATACCTACAACATTCTAATATACATGCCTATACAAAAAGTTTATAGTTTTCAAGATAATTAACCATTTCGGTATTGTTTCACATCTGTGACCTTGACCTTTGAACCCATGACCTTTTTCTATACATCAAAATGATCGTTGTATCAATACCTACAACATTCTAATATACATGCCTATACAAAAAGTTTATAGTTTTCGAGATAATAATTATAATCAGAGGTAAAAAAAATTAGGTCACGACCTTCACAATTGACCTTGACCTCAATTTGAAGATACTAACAAGAAGATGTCAAAACTGAAAACCCATGTCATTATCTGGTCAAATAGTCAAGTTATAACAATTTGAAGCTATTTTACGATTTTTTCAAAATTAAACGCAAAAACGCGTAACCTATTTTTTATCCGAATTTCACAAAATGAACAAACTATAGGCTTAAGACCCTAGAGAAGCCAAATATCACATCAGATTTTTTCTCCAATCAGTACTTTCGGAGAAGAAGATTTTTTAAGATTTTTGCACCCCTAGGTCACCTTGACCTAGTTATGGTAGCCATGGCAACGCCACGAACAAATCTGAATTGCACCGGCCCATATATACTTCTGACAAAGTTTCATTAAAAACTGTCCAGTAGTTTCAGAGGAGAAGTCGAAAATAGGTGTTAACGACGCACACACGCACACACGCACACACGCACACACGCACACACGCACATACACACGCTGCGCTATGCCATAAGCTCACATGACCTTCGGTCAGGTGAGCTAATGATCGTTAGGATAATACCTAAAATATTCTAATATACATGCCTATACAAAAAGTTCATAGTTTTTGAGATAAATAATCATTTCAGTACTTGTTTACATCTGTGACCTTGACCTTTGAACTCATGACCTTTTTTTATGTATCAAAATGACCATCGGACCATTACCTACAATATTCTAATATACATGCCTATACAAAAAGTTCATAGTTTTGCAGATAATTAACTATTTTGGTAAACTTGTACATCTGTGACCTTGACCTTTGAACCCATGAACTTAATCGATATATCAAAATGGTCGTCATGTCAATGCCTACAATTAACCAAAAATCCCAAGTCATTATCACCAGAAATGTTTAAAAAATAGCATTTTTTATCAAAGGTCAAAAACTGGGACATGACCTTGACCTTTGACCTTGACATCAATCAGAAGAAAATCGCAAGACAACATCAACAGTGAAAACTCCATACAATTATCTTCAGCCATTATAAAGTTATAATAATAAATGTCTCATTTTAAAAATTACATAATTTTACGCAAAAAACGCGTAACCTATTTTCGTCCAATTTCATGAAAAACACAATTTAGTGTATCTAGGTATCCTGAATCCAAATATCCAATCAAAATTTGCCTGCACCTTTGGTTTCAGAGAAGAAGATTTTTTGTCTTTTGGCTATTTATAGTAACGGCAGCCATATTGTTGGGCGTGGTCAAACCCCGAACACAATTTGAAAGTCTGTTACCAAGGCATAATAATCACCAAGTTTCATCAAATTTGGCTCAGTAGTTTTGGAGGAGAAGATTAAAATGTAAAGTTTACGCACGGCGCACGACGAACGACGAACGACGGACGACGGACGGTGATAGATAGCAATAGCTCATCTGAGCCTTTCAGCTCAGGTGAGCTAAAAATTTGTAAGCTATTAGTATCCCCTTTTTATATTACAAAAATATGTCTGTAATGGCTTTAGTTCTGACTTTTCAGAAAATATCGTAAATTTAAGGTATAGCCCTTTTTTTGATAACAACTGGTGTTTAATTGTAAAATTACAAGTTATAACTGAAATGGATGCATTTAAAAAGTGTCTCCAAAAAGAAACCCAACTAGGAAATCCCCGACCATGTGCATGATCAAAATGGATATAGCCAATGACAAATTTTTACCAAGATATTTTTTTAGAAAATCTGAATACTTTAATTTTTTTCATTGTTTAATCAAAGTAAATAAATGTGTCTACAAGAATTAAGTAAGTTGCATAACAATTACTAACCTCTCCAGCAGGTACTCCCAGACAAAGTCTGTCAACAGCTAGGTGTCGTCCTAGTTTTCTAGTCTTATAAACCTTCAAGTAAAAATAATCATGAGTTGGATTTATATTCTGTTAATTAGGAAAAGATTTTTCAATGTTTGTTTCAATGTAGGCTCCTTAGTGACTGGGCTGTCTAAAGCACTCACATGTGCCTCTCACAGTGGCCTGGCAGTCTAAAGCATATACACGTGCCTCTCACAGTGACCTGGCAGTCTAAAGCATATACATGTGCCTCTCACAGTAGCTGGGCAGTCTAAAGCATATACACGTGCCTCTCACAGCGGCTGGGCAGTCTAAAGCACACACATGCCTCTCACAGTGACTGTGGGCAGTCTAAAGCATACACATGTGCCTCTCACAGTAGCTGGGCAGTCTAAAGCATATACATGTGCCTCTCACAGTAGCTGGGCAGTCTAAAGCATATACACGTGCCTCTCACAGGGGCTGGGCAGTCTAAAGCGTACACACGTGCCTCTCACAGTGACTGTGGGCAGTCTAAAGCGTACACATGCCTCTCACAGTGACTGTGGGCAGTCTAAAGCATATACATGTGCCTCTCACAGTAGCTGGGCAGTCTAAAGCATATACATGTGCCTCTCACAGTGACTGTGGGCAGTCTAAAGCATATACATGTGCCTCTCACAGTAGCTGGGCAGTCTAAAGCATATACATGTGCCTCTCACAGTGACCTGGCAGTCTAAGCATATACATGTGCCTCTCACAGTAGCTGGGCAGTCTAAAGCATATACATGTGCCTCTCACAGTGACCTGGCAGTCTAAAGCATATACATGTGCCTCTCACAGTAGCTGGGCAGTCTAAAGCATATACATGTGCCTCTCACAGTAGCTGGGCAGTCTAAAGCATATACATGTGCCTCTCACAGTGACTGTGGGCAGTCTAAAGCATATACATGTGCCTCTCACAGTAGCTGGGCAGTCTAAAGCATATACATGTGCCTCTCACAGTGACCTGGCAGTCTAAAGCATATACATGTGCCTCTCACAGTAGCTGGGCAGTCTAAAGCATATACATGTGCCTCTCACAGTGACCTGGCAGTCTAAAGCATATACATGTGCCTCTCACAGTAGCTGGGCAGTCTAAAGCATATACATGTGCCTCTCACAGTAGCTGGGCAGTCTAAAGCATATACATGTGCCTCTCACAGTGACTGTGGGCAGTCTAAAGCATATACATGTGCCTCTCACAGTAGCTGGGCAGTCTAAAGCATATACATGTGCCTCTCACAGTAGCTGGGCAGTCTAAAGCACACACGTGCCTCTCACAGTGACTGTGGGCAGTCTAAAGCATATACATGTGCCTCTCACAGTAGCTGGGCAGTCTAAAGCATATACACGTGCCTCTCACAGTGGCTGGGCAGTCTAAAGCACACACGTGCCTCTCACAGTGACTGTGGGCAGTCTAAAGCATATACATGTGCCTCTCACAGTAGCTGGGCAGTCTAAAGCACACACATGCCTCTCACAGTGACCTGGCAGTCTAAAGCATATACACGTGCCTCTCACAGTGACCTGGCAGTCTAAAGCATATACACGTGCCTCTCACAGGGGCTGGGCAGTCTAAAGCATATACACGTGCCTCTCACAGGGGCTGGGCAGTCTAAAGCATATACACATGCCTCTCACAGGGGCTGGGCAGTCTAAAGCATATACACGTGCCTCTCACAGCGGCTGGGCAGTCTAAAGCACACACATGCCTCTCACAGTGACCTGGCAGTCTAAAGCATATACACGTGCCTCTCACAGGGGCTGGGCAGTCTAAAGCACACACATGCCTCTCACAGTGACTGTGGGCAGTCTAAAGCATATACACGTGCCTCTCACAGGGGCTGGGCAGTCTAAAGCATATACACGTGCCTCTCACAGGGGCTGGGCAGTCTAAAGCGTACACACGTGCCTCTCACAGGGGCTGGGCAGTCTAAAGCGTACACACGTGCCTCTCACAGGGGCTGGGCAGTCTAAAGCGTACACACATGCCTCTCACAGTGACTGTGGGCAGTCTAAAGCATATACACGTGCCTCTCACAGGGGCTGGGCAGTCTAAAGCATATACACGTGCCTCTCACAGGGGCTGGGCAGTCTAAAGCGTACACACGTGCCTCTCACAGGGGCTGGGCAGTCTAAAGCGTACACACATGCCTCTCACAGTGACTGTGGGCAGTCTAAAGCATATACACGTGCCTCTCACAGGGCTGGGCAGTCTAAAGCACACACGTGCCTCTCACAGGGGCTGGGCAGTCTAAAGCATATACACGTGCCTCTCACAGGGGCTGGGCAGTCTAAAGCACACACATGCCTCTCACAGGGGCTGGGCAGTCTAAAGCACACACATGCCTCTCACAGTAGCTGGGCAGTCTAAAGCATATACACGTGCCTCTCACAGGGGCTGGGCAGTCTAAAGCGTACACACGTGCCTCTCACAGGGGCTGGGCAGTCTAAAGCATATACACATGCCTCTCACAGTGACTGTGGGCAGTCTAAAGCATATACACGTGCCTCTCACAGTAGCTGGGCAGTCTAAAGCGTACACACGTGCCTCTCACAGGGGCTGGGCAGTCTAAAGCATATACACGTGCCTCTCACAGGGGCTGGGCAGTCTAAAGCATATACACGTGCCTCTCACAGGGGCTGGGCAGTCTAAAGCGTACACACGTGCCTCTCACAGGGGCTGGGCAGTCTAAAGCGTACACACATGCCTCTCACAGTGACTGTGGGCAGTCTAAAGCATATACACGTGCCTCTCACAGGGGCTGGGCAGTCTAAAGCACACACGTGCCTCTCACAGGGGCTGGGCAGTCTAAAGCATATACACGTGCCTCTCACAGGGGCTGGGCAGTCTAAAGCACACACATGCCTCTCACAGGGGCTGGGCAGTCTAAAGCACACACATGCCTCTCACAGTAGCTGGGCAGTCTAAAGCATATACACGTGCCTCTCACAGGGGCTGGGCAGTCTAAAGCGTACACACGTGCCTCTCACAGGGGCTGGGCAGTCTAAAGCATATACACATGCCTCTCACAGTGACTGTGGGCAGTCTAAAGCATATACACGTGCCTCTCACAGTAGCTGGGCAGTCTAAAGCGTACACACGTGCCTCTCACAGGGGCTGGGCAGTCTAAAGCATATACACGTGCCTCTCACAGGGGCTGGGCAGTCTAAAGCGTACACACATGCCTCTCACAGTGACTGTGGGCAGTCTAAAGCATATACACGTGCCTCTCACAGGGGCTGGGCAGTCTAAAGCATATACACGTGCCTCTCACAGGGGCTGGGCAGTCTAAAGCGTACACACGTGCCTCTCACAGGGGCTGGGCAGTCTAAAGCGTACACACATGCCTCTCACAGTGACTGTGGGCAGTCTAAAGCATATACACGTGCCTCTCACAGGGGCTGGGCAGTCTAAAGCACACACGTGCCTCTCACAGGGGCTGGCAGTCTAAAGCATATACACGTGCCTCTCACAGGGGCTGGGCAGTCTAAAGCACACACATGCCTCTCACAGGGGCTGGGCAGTCTAAAGCACACACATGCCTCTCACAGTAGCTGGGCAGTCTAAAGCATATACACGTGCCTCTCACAGGGGCTGGGCAGTCTAAAGCGTACACACGTGCCTCTCACAGGGGCTGGGCAGTCTAAAGCATATACACATGCCTCTCACAGTGACTGTGGGCAGTCTAAAGCATATACACGTGCCTCTCACAGTAGCTGGGCAGTCTAAAGCGTACACACGTGCCTCTCACAGGGGCTGGGCAGTCTAAAGCATATACACGTGCCTCTCACAGGGGCTGGGCAGTCTAAAGCATATACACGTGCCTCTCACAGTGACTGTGGGCAGTCTAAAGCATATACACGTGCCTCTCACAGTAGCTGGGCAGTCTAAAGCGTACACACGTGCCTCTCACAGGGGCTGGGCAGTCTAAAGCATATACACGTGCCTCTCACAGGGGCTGGGCAGTCTAAAGCATATACACGTGCCTCTCACAGGGGCTGGGCAGTCTAAAGCGTACACACGTGCCTCTCACAGGGGCTGGGCAGTCTAAAGCGTACACACATGCCTCTCACAGTGACTGTGGGCAGTCTAAAGCATATACACGTGCCTCTCACAGGGGCTGGGCAGTCTAAAGCACACACGTGCCTCTCACAGGGGCTGGGCAGTCTAAAGCATATACACGTGCCTCTCACAGGGGCTGGGCAGTCTAAAGCACACACATGCCTCTCACAGGGGCTGGGCAGTCTAAAGCACACACATGCCTCTCACAGTAGCTGGGCAGTCTAAAGCATATACACGTGCCTCTCACAGGGGCTGGGCAGTCTAAAGCGTACACACGTGCCTCTCACAGGGGCTGGGCAGTCTAAAGCATATACACATGCCTCTCACAGTGACTGTGGGCAGTCTAAAGCATATACACGTGCCTCTCACAGTAGCTGGGCAGTCTAAAGCGTACACACGTGCCTCTCACAGGGGCTGGGCAGTCTAAAGCATATACACGTGCCTCTCACAGGGGCTGGGCAGTCTAAAGCGTACACACATGCCTCTCACAGTGACTGTGGGCAGTCTAAAGCATATACACGTGCCTCTCACAGGGGCTGGGCAGTCTAAAGCATATACACGTGCCTCTCACAGGGGCTGGGCAGTCTAAAGCGTACACACGTGCCTCTCACAGGGGCTGGGCAGTCTAAAGCGTACACACATGCCTCTCACAGTGACTGTGGGCAGTCTAAAGCATATACACGTGCCTCTCACAGGGGCTGGGCAGTCTAAAGCACACACGTGCCTCTCACAGGGGCTGGGCAGTCTAAAGCATATACACGTGCCTCTCACAGGGGCTGGGCAGTCTAAAGCACACACATGCCTCTCACAGGGGCTGGGCAGTCTAAAGCACACACATGCCTCTCACAGTAGCTGGGCAGTCTAAAGCATATACACGTGCCTCTCACAGGGGCTGGGCAGTCTAAAGCGTACACACGTGCCTCTCACAGGGGCTGGGCAGTCTAAAGCATATACACATGCCTCTCACAGTGACTGTGGGCAGTCTAAAGCATATACACGTGCCTCTCACAGTAGCTGGGCAGTCTAAAGCGTACACACGTGCCTCTCACAGGGCTGGGCAGTCTAAAGCATATACACGTGCCTCTCACAGGGGGGCAGTCTAAAGCATATACACGTGCCTCTCACAGTGACTGTGGGCAGTCTAAAGCATATACACGTGCCTCTCACAGTAGCTGGGCAGTCTAAAGCGTACACACGTGCCTCTCACAGGGGCTGGGCAGTCTAAAGCATATACACGTGCCTCTCACAGGGGCTGGGCAGTCTAAAGCATATACACGTGCCTCTCACAGGGCTGGGCAGTCTAAAGCGTACACACGTGCCTCTCACAGGGGCTGGGCAGTCTAAAGCGTACACACATGCCTCTCACAGTGACTGTGGGCAGTCTAAAGCATATACACGTGCCTCTCACAGGGGCTGGGCAGTCTAAAGCACACACGTGCCTCTCACAGGGCTGGGCAGTCTAAAGCATATACACGTGCCTCTCACAGGGGCTGGGCAGTCTAAAGCACACACATGCCTCTCACAGGGGCTGGGCAGTCTAAAGCACACACATGCCTCTCACAGTAGCTGGGCAGTCTAAAGCATATACACGTGCCTCTCACAGGGCTGGGCAGTCTAAAGCGTACACACGTGCCTCTCACAGGGGCTGGGCAGTCTAAAGCATATACACATGCCTCTCACAGTGACTGTGGGCAGTCTAAAGCATATACACGTGCCTCTCACAGTAGCTGGGCAGTCTAAAGCGTACACACGTGCCTCTCACAGGGGCTGGGCAGTCTAAAGCATATACACGTGCCTCTCACAGGGGCTGGGCAGTCTAAAGCATATACACGTGCCTCTCACAGTAGCTGGGCAGTCTAAAGCGTACACACGTGCCTCTCACAGGGGCTGGGCAGTCTAAAGCGTACACACGTGCCTCTCACAGGGCTGGGCAGTCTAAAGCGTACACACGTGCCTCTCACAGGGGCTGGGCAGTCTAAAGCACACACGTGCCTCTCACTGCCACTCAGGCAGAAAAAATGTGTCTGTTTGCTTGCTAACGGTTACTGATTTTCTCTGTGTACTCATGATGATAAAAACAAGCCAGCAGCTGACCAATTGTCTTTTTCAATAATTCAACTATATTTAACACAGTATTTTATTCATGAACTCAGCTTTTCTGTTTCAGTGTACTCAGGGCTTGGTTTACACATATTTTTGGTTCACTTAGGGTTTAGTTTAGATAATTATTAGGTTTTTAGGGTTGAGGCAGATTTACTCAGAACTGGGTTTACAGAGATTGCACAATACACATGTACCTTTGTTAAGTTTTCCAGTCTCAGTAGATCATATTTGCCACTTCCCTTTAGTACTCTTCTTCTTTCTGCTGCCACATCCATGTCCTCATCTATTCTAGTGTTCAATGATTGTTTCCCTTTCCTGAAACCAAAGCCAGATAAATGTCTTATTAAAGCCTTTGTCATTATTTGGTACCACCACGGTGACTAAGTTGGTAGAGTGCTCGCTCTGTATGTGGGAGGTAAGTGGTTCAAACACCAGCCAGGTCACCAAGCACTCAGCATTTGGAAATAATGGTCAAAAGTCTTGGAAGAGACCTTTAAAACCAATGCCCCATGTCATGGCAGGAGTGACGTGTAAAAGATCCTCCCTGCACATTGCCCTGAACACATAAAAATTTCTAATACTTCACCTATATCTGATGAAGTCTTGATATAAGTTAACTATTCTTGACTGGGACATATCAATCGATCATTTTGGTATATTTGGTTAAAAATGAAAATGCAGGGTAAATAAGATTATTCAACAGAAGTTACATACAATAACAACAAGCAAATGAAGTGAATTAGGAACATATCGAAATGGAAAAAAAAACTTTTATGCCACAAAGTCCAAGAATAATTCTGTTTTTACAGGAAAATTTAACTGAAATGATTCCATATCCATTGAAAAAAAAACAGACTGGCACAACACCACATGTTACAGTGGCGAGCCCCATTGGCACAGTACAAATTTGATGATACATGTAGTTATATATTAATGAAATAAATTAAACCTTTTGATGAACATACATACCTCCTTCTAATAAAGAACCTGTGTTCACATAGCAACGTAATTAAAAAGAAAAAAAACCCACGACTGCCATAGCAACCAAGTTCCTTGTTGTTAATTCCCATCTAAATGGTGTCATCATCTTATCATACTGTCCTATATAAACAAAAGTATATCGTTAATCTATAGAAGTTGCCATGACAACAAATATCTTTCTGTCAATTCCTTAGATCAAAGCAGCTTAAAATGACTAACATTACAATAAGAAGAGTTATTCTATGGTTACTTTTACATGTATATTTTTGTGATTTGTTACAAGGGAGTTCACCATGGTACTACTCAAAAACAAACATACCAGTCCATGCTAAAATCACAATACTACATCATAAATACCACTTAATGTTTCTGCAGAACATTCTGGAAAAAGTTAAGTAGCAAATTTCTGGAATAACATAGTTTTTACCCCAAACATCAAATTATCCAATTCCATATCTAATGGAAATAACAGAGTAATGAATGTCGATGACAGCCAACATGCAAAACTCAGAATAACTTTGTGAATTCATTTTATGTGAAGGCTAAATTTCAACACAAGAAGATGCCAAAACATTGTTCTTCAAAAGGCAAAACCTTGAATGTTGGCCTAAGTCAATTAAATTGGTAGACTAGAGCATCTTCATGCTAAATGCAAACCAATGTAAGACAATGGACAAAGTAACACACCTTAAACAAATGCTCAGGTGAATTTAAACAAGATTTGTACCTGTCTTGAAGTAAAATTCATTTTTATATTCATTAAATGCTATATCCATCAGTCCTCTCCCAAGACAATAGTTAGGAAACATTAAGAAAACATCCTTCACAATATTGTGTATCTTCTTCAAGTCCTGAAATTAAACAGATCCTAAAGTCAATATATATTTTTTTTAATTAATTGTGACATATTAACATATTATTATTATAACATATGTTTATGTACGGAAATGCAAGCATTCATACAGAAAGTAAAATCTGTTGTTCATAAGAAAGGTTTCGTGTTTATACTTGCTTTGATGTGTGGGGAGTATGGGTTTTACGAGAATTGATCAACCTTAAATTTTGAAGAAAAAGACTTTAACAGGTGTTTGTACACTAGTAAGTGCAATGTATTCCTCAAATGAATTGTTTGATGCATGATATCAGTATAGTATAATACACTGCCATCCATAAATAACTTAACAAATTTATATTTGCCATAGGTTTACTTATATAATCTTCATATTAAATATTGTTTATACAATTGAATATTCAAGTTTTTTTTCTGTTTTGAAAGTGATATCTTAACTTTATGATCTAAAGGTATTTTATTACTAATAAAGTTGTTTTTCTTGAAAATTAATTTTCTTAAAATTTTCTGAAATTTTGGGGAAAATATAAAAATTTGGGAAAACTATATTTTTCAGGATGAAAACACTAGATTAGCTAAATAAAACTCTCAGATTTAGCATAATGGTGTTTTCAACAATTTAATTTTGTGAAGATTTTGAGTCTGTTATCATAAGACCAGTTTTTAACATGTTACAATGATCATCATGGAGGGCAGTGTATAGTAATTGAGGGTTTACAACTCAGCAGAGCTATTTAGAGTTGGTTTTGGTGCGTTATTATGTGTGCTATTAACTTTCACATGTTTCATGAGGACAAACTAATCGCAAAAGTTAATGGTTGCAAATTGTTTTTGAAAATGGTATCATTTATAGCAAATATTCTGCTGCAGTTTGTATCATAAAATTTAAAAGTCGTAAAATGGTTTCAGTTAGAAAAAGTTGATACCCACGAATAAAAGTTGGTTTTCAGTAAATATAAAGATTTTTTTACAACAAACTCCATATTTTTTAGCCCCTGTGGCCAGTCTTTATATACAGGTTATACTATATTTATTTTGTAATGTGTCAGGATGTGCGTCTTACCTCGTCATAGGAGAATATCTCTAACAGAAAACTAGACACAATACATGTTATACCAGTAAACAGGTTGATTACTATCAGACAGATATAGGCTGTACTCGGCTCCTTAAACCAGAATGATGCCGGGTACATCACTGGTGTGATTGACCATCTATAAATATATATAAAAATACACAATATTAAAATGTTGGCCGTACTCTGTTCGTTAAATCAGAATGATGCCAGGTACATCACTGGTGTGATTGACCATCTATAAATATATATAAAACAATACTAAAATGTTAGTGGCCCTGAATTCATAAAAAAACAGGTTAATGTCAGGTATGTCACCATTGTGACCGATTTATAAATATACATGTATAAAAAATATAATATTAATATTAACAGCACTGAATTCATAAACCAGGTTGAGACTGGGTACATCACTGGTGATCAACCATCTATAAATACACATGTATATAAAATACAATATTAAAATGTTAGCAGCATTGAATTCATCAAACCAGGTTGATTCTGGGTGTAACAAGAAGACTACCCCTGTTCATCAATGGGGTAAATGACCATCCATAAAACCAATAGGACATTAAGGTTTGTCACTGACATGACTTTATTCTTTTCCACTAGATAATTTATGATAATTTTTATTTACTGCAGGATAAATAAAAAAAAGCAAATATTCCATGGAAAATTACAACAGCATAATTGCAATAGGAGGTGATTATCTTCACTTAGTAATAAACAACCACAGAAAATATTAATACAATAAGTCGAATATTATAGAAGGAATTGATTGCACAAGATTTGTGATAATGTAACAAATATTCTTTGGAAATAAAGCCTAGTCTCTGACTGAAATGTTCAACCACTCATGTGAGATTTTCCTATCCTAGAAGGATACTCATAATAAATTCTTATAATCTCATTCTCAAGTACTGATAGTGTATTATCAATTGTTTTATAATCAGAAAGGATGCTCCGGAAATAAAGCCTAGTATAAAAGAGATATTTCTTAATTAAAATATGTTTGTTAAAATAAAATTTGCAAAGGACTCTTAAATTATGAAAAATAGTTATGGTTCAAAATAGATGGCACAGCACTTCTCCTTACTGAGGTCTATCTACCTATGTAGTTTCATATTGATATCTCTTATAGGTTTTGAGTTTTGCTCCAGACAAAATTATGATGGACGCACATGCACAAACCGATGCACAGACACACAGGACAGATCATGGACAAAGTGGTAACTATATGTTCTCCCTTCTAGGAGCCTAAACATATCAGATTTAACTAGAACTTTCTCTTGAGAGCTAAATACCCCACACACCTCAACAATGACCTCCTGAACTTGACCTTTGACTTATGCACATAAATTGGTATGCCACACGATCCTCTCATGTTTGGTTTAAATTTGTGCAACTTTGATCAAAATCCATCCCATAGACATGCAAGATATGGAGCGGACACAATATTAGGACTTACAACAGAAAGAAAGGGCGATTCCTATATACCTCCCTAAACTCGTTTGGGGGTATAAAAAATGAAATTATACATACCCATAAAGTAAGAAGAGTGCTATTACTGCCGGTAGATTCTGTGGTGAAGTGTACGCTGGGATGTGAAAAACACAAGTAATATAATGATGATACAGAAGGCTTGGTATAATATAGTTACACTGAAAGTAATAAATAGCAATAAATTACAAAAACAAATCTAGAGCAGTGCCTTAGGTCACATTATACTTCCTACAAGAAGCTAAGTATTATAAATTTTGCTTTATCTCTAACTCATTAAACACATGCTAAAAATAAAAATAAGTTTTATGAAATAGTGATTAAATATTTGGAGAATTACTCCGGCCAAGAATTGTCCAGAAATTACCATTTGAAGACAATTTCAATTTTATCAAAATTTAATGCAAAAATGTGAACACATTTTAAGCAATTTCAGGAAATATAGATTTTAAGTTTAAGACCATAGAGAAGCCAAATATCAAATCAGATTTTGGCCAGTCATGCATTTTTTGAAAAATTACTATTTTAGGGTTTTTCACTCAAAGGACCAGGTCCCTGTTTCACAATCATTCTTAGCTAAGATTTTCCTTAACTTAAATATAGCAAAATTTCAAGTCTTTATAATTTGTTAATTTTCAAGATACTCAGGAATTTAAGATGTCATTTTTTAAATCCACTTCTAGATTCAAAACATTTGCATTTCGTTTTGACAAAACTATTCATTAGTAGTTCCAAAAAACAGATTACAAAACTTCGGTAAATTAAGTTAAGGAAAATCTTAGCTAAGGAATGATTGTGAAACCGGGGCCAGAATTCCTGGAAAATGAGCAAACCAATCAGGTTAATGATATGGGCTTCTTCTACCACTGATGATGCTTTGCGCCAAATCTTGTGAAATTGTACATCATAGTTTCAGAGAACTTTTTTGGACAATAAATTATAGATGTATAACAGAAAACTCTAATTTAATATATCCCTCTTCTTGAAAGGCAGGAATAAAAAACTCACCATGTCAAAATTCATTTGATCATACTATAAAAAGCTTTATAATAGCATATATCTATTTTAACAATTTTACTGTGAAGATGGAATAAGCAGTTTTATTTTAAACACCAATATTTGTGTCACTTATACTTAATTTTAGCAGTTTTATTTTAGCAAAACGGCCAAACACCTAGAAAAGCGCTAAAGTAAATCTTGGACTAAAATTTCTCGATTTACAGTACATGTACTGTATACAAGAAATATTCGCGATGTATTAATATTCGCGGTTTTCACGATCAATTCTCAACTGCAAAAATAAGGACACTGCTAAGTTTTCTACAAGTGAAAAAACAAAAATGGGTTCCACAAACGCCGAAAATGTCAGTCAGCTGTAATTTTTGAATTTCGAGCCATTATAATCTCTCCATTCTCAGCCATGTGTAAGCATCATCTGTGTATCATACTGAATGTATAAGTTCTATTTAGAATTTTATCATGCACTTGAGATTTAATTTTATAGTAAATTTTGCATGTGATTTATTTTGAAATTTGTATATACTTGGTTTTTATTAAAAATAACTTTAATGCTGTTGTACTTTGTATCATTTTACCTGGATCGATCTTCATGGTTTATTGAACACAACCGTGGTTACAGTACGTAAGAGATTAGGAGGATTACGTCTTGTGTTTATTTGACAGATAATTAGTATGAATTACTCATAACACAGATTTGACACCTGCCAGACAATCTTATGACCTGGGCTTCAATATTCTGCATTTTATTTGCCGATTCTTCGGCCAATTTTATTAGATATTGGTAATTTAATTTAATACCTACCAACTCATCAAATGTGAAAGTAAGTACATCCGAAGAAGTTGCTGAATGTAAAACCGCGAAAGTTTCTAACCGTGAATATTTCTCGTTATACAGTATTGAAATCAAAGATAGTAAAACTCACCATATCCCAGACATAGTTAGCCAACCAGTACATGATTGGGTCAATACCGCTGACAAACTGTAGATGTTTAGCATTGATAGATCTCTCATATACCAAAAATACGACAAAACTAGCAGGTACAAACGACATGGCTACGATTATAAATACTGATATCAGTACATCCGATCCTTGTAATCTGTAATAAAGATTGATTAATTAACTGATTCATTGATTACTTGCTTGCTTAAATTGATTGATTATTGACTGCTTGATTGATTGATTATTGACTACTTACTTGCTTAATTGATTATTGACTGCTTGCTTGCTTGATTGATTATTGACTGCTTGCTTGCTTGATTGATTATTGACTGCTTGCTTGCTTGCTTGATTATTGACTACTTGCTTGATTGATTATTGACTGCTTGCTTCTTGATTATTAACTGCTTGCTTGCTTGATTATTGACTGCTTGCTTGCTTGATTGATTTTTGACTGCTTGCTTGATTGATTTTTGACTGCTTGCTTGATTTAATATTGACTGCTTGCTTGATTGATTATTGACTGCTTGCTTCTTGATTATTAACTGCTTGCTTGCTTGATTATTGACTGCTTGCTTGCTTGCTTGATTATTGACTACTTGCTTGATTGATTATTGACTGCTTGCTTCTTGATTATTAACTGCTTGCTTGCTTGATTATTAACTGCTTGCTTGCTTGATTATTGACTGCTTGCTTGCTTGATTGATTATTGACTACTTGATTGATTGATTTTTGACTGCTTGATGGCTTGATTGATTGATTGATTGATTGGGGTTGTCCCAGTTAAGATAAATTCACTTACACTGAAATGTCACCAGCTATAGGTCAAGTGGCAGAAATTTTTTACCTTTGCAGTGTGCTCAGGGCAATGTGCATGGAGGGTTCTTTAACATGCCATGCCTACTCAGACACGGAATATCAATTCTTAAGATTTTTTCAGAAGGGCTCTATGACTTTCATTTCTAAATGCTAAGTGCTTGGAAAAAGAACTGTTAATACTTATTTTCAAGTCTTAGTCAATATAGAATGGAGTTCAAATCCCAACAGCGACATACAAGGTGGGCACTCAACAAACTGCCCCAAGCCACTACGATTCCTTTAGACTATCTTGCCAGTTAAGGCCGTATATCTCAGCTACCAGGTTTATTCAATAAAATAGACTTTGTATATATACATTATATAACTTACATGTATTCAGCGTTGAGTTTATTATTTGTCCTGTTTAATGGATGATTGAACAATGATATACCTGTCAAAATAAACAATATTTTTTTAACGAGTGGTGTCTTTGTCTTAATATATTATGTAAAATGTTTAAAAAAACATAAATATAAAACATAGCACTGCCGTGCTGTTGTACGGCGTATTTGGGACATTGGTATTGTGGCAAGACAGAATATATTCGAAAATTCCCCCCGATCTATGCATAGTCCGACAGATGTTTTTTGGAAAAAGAAACAATGTACCAAACCATGTATTGCTAAATTAAATGGTAGAAAATAATAATTTCATAAATATATGAAAAAGACAATCAGTATTTAAAATTTAATAAAGTGGTACCAGATCGTTTTGTCATTTTGGATAAAGAGAAAGTTGTTTTACCATGAGACCCTACCGTCGCTATGAGGGGGTACATTCTAGCGGTTGTATGTAACTGGATCATTTGTTGTTAAATCTGGGTTTTAATAAACTGCTGATTATCACTCACAATATTCCCGTTTCATGTAATGGTTAAGTAGTTAAAATCCACATGTGGTCATTTGCACACAACACTGTACGAATTATCTCCCTTTCACGAAAGTGAAATCTAATCGATAAACAGTTTTTAAATATGACACAATTGCCTCAAAATCAAAATACGTTATCATACCCTTCAAAATAAATTTAAATTACCGTAGATTTCACAAAGAATTAATTAAATCAACCTGCCATTGCTGTTTATTTTATAAAAAGTTATGATTTTACATAGTAGGACGCAAACTTCTCTGACTACTTTTTATTGTAAACACGAGATCAGTTCGCCAAATTGCAGAAATTATTGGATTCATCCCATCGCAATATTTTACTAGATTCTGAAATGTATTTAGAAAATTTATTCCAAATGTGCATATGTAACCAAATGCATTACCCGTCTCAGAATACATATCTAACGATAAAACAGATATATTTCTTTCACGCTCATTAACCAGGCACACTATTTCCATGCGCATTCATATCTTATAATTTCAAAACAAAGAAGCCCGATATCTTGGAAGAAAGCGATAGCAAAGTACGCTTTTACTATCGTGAAACGCCGTACAAAAAAAAATCAATATCATTATAACACATTTTTATAATTTCATTTGATTGGTAAATGATCCTGAACCTGTAATAGAGATGAAAGGAATAGCATTTATACTTTTTTACAAGAAGACTTTAAAACAAATTTCACGATTTCCCTCTTTGTGGGATCCTAAGGGGACATAACACACAATGCAGGACAGACAATGGACAGTGAAGGAAAGATGAGCTAAAAATTTCAATTGCCTATATTTGTTAGCAAGAGAATTTACAAAATATTACAGGTCCAACTGAAAAGTTATGTGTGTAGGACCTGTGGAACTGCCTTAAATTTTTAACCATGATTTCAACAGTCACGATACATGTATGTTTGTTAATAAATTTACATGTCCGACTGAAAAGTTACATGTCCGACTGAAAGTTTACTTGTCTAGGACCTGTGATATGGCCTTAAATTTTGAACCCTGCTTTTAACACTCACCATATGCTGCTGGGTTACCACTGCTTTTTGGTAAGTTTGCCCTCAAGATGGCGTTGTTGAGGGTATTCAGGTAAACTGGCATGGCATGATATCCTTTATGATTATACCAGGCCTAAAATTTGGAAGCAAAGTAGAAATAATGAAACATAAATGAACTTGCTTGTTTATTTGTTTTTTCTAACCAAGGCGATATCATTAATGATGCAGACTAATTATCCAATGCAGGGGACCTAAAATTAAGTTCAACTTGTCCAAAAATTCAAAATATCCGAGATGAAGATAATCAGACTTATTTTGGTTAAATGAAGAGCAACTCATTCTAATTTAATAAAGTTTGACTGTTCCGTAAATTTGAGATATTCGTTTTCCCAGTAGAGTATGTTTCAAGAAAATAAAACTTCCATGAAAAACAGTCTTAAAATCTATATATGTGTGTAAAGAGTTGCTTCCCTTTAATAATCTATTATATCTGTTATGACATCTAAACAAAAAAAGCAAGAAAAATAAATATTAATCTGCGATTCATTTTACATTGTAGAATAATACACTAATTTTATACCTTAGCTACATTTCTCACAGCTGCTTTCCTGAATTGAGTGGGTGCCGATTTCCCAAAATTTTCTGGTACACATTTCCGTTTCATACCAAATGAAAACGCTCCATACCTATATATAATATATATATAATACAGAGTAAAAAAGTGAATCAACATATTCAATACTGTTTTAACAAAAATCATCTGTATAATGCTACACATATTTACCAGGTTTATAGAGGATGTGAAGTAGAGAAATGCTAATTTTAGCACCCAGTCAAGATAAGTTTTTACTTAAATTAACATGATTAAGCTGGTCAGTTCTTAGGTGGTGGACCAAGAGAAATCCACCAATTTTCTACAAGCAAACTGATAAACTTTCTTATACTAGTATCTTCCAGAGAATAATTTCAACACAGGCAGTGAGAGGGCCTGTGCCTTAAGCCAATGTTTTGGATTGTTTTTAGAATTTTTACTAAATGCCAACCCTCCCACCTATCCAGCAAGCAGAAACCAACACCAACCCACCAAATGAATCACCAGACCCAACTCATCCTCCAAGCAGAAACCAACACTAACCTACCTATCTATCTACCAACCCTAACCTTCCTTCAATCTATCCATTAATCCCAACACTCCCATCTACTCACTAAGCAAACACCTACACCAACCAACCCATTCACCCCAACCCTCCCACCTATCCACTAACCCCAACCATCCAACCTACCCACCAAGCGAAAACCTACACCAGCCAATCCTTCAACCTCAACCCTCCCACCTATCCACCAACTCCAGCTATTCTACCTACCCACCAAGCAAATACAAACACCAACCCATCCACCCCAACTGCCCCACCTATCCACTAACCAACTTCTCCCACATTAGACCTACCAAACAACCAAAGACCAACACCAACCCACCAACCACAACCCTCTTAATCATCCAATAAACCCACACTTACCTGTGTAATCTATAAACTGCATCTTGTGTATTCAATATAAATTTTTCTGTATCAGCACCAGTTATATTTTGCATTCGGTCTCTAGTTACAACCTGGAACTCAGGAGCTGGCAGATAATAGGAGTCATCACAAACAAAGCCAGAGTTGTCACTTGCACATTCACATTTAGGAGCAAAATTCCTCTTTGTTTTCTGTGGCTCAACTATTTATAATAAAACATTTGAGTATTAATTATTTTATACATACTATACATAGTCTAGTACTATAAAATATACATACATTTATACATATATACATTGTACAGTCAAATATGTGTGTGTGTGTGTGTGTGTGTGTGTGTCTGTGTGTGTGTGTGTGTGTGTGTGTTCATGTGTGTGTGTGATCATTTGTATACCAACCTGTCAAGGTATGTGTGGCATTTTCTGAAATTTGCATGTGTGTGTGTGTGTGTGTGTGTGTGTGTGTGCATGTTCAATTTTTATACCGACCTGTTGATGGTTTGTGTGGCATTTTGTGGTGTGTGTGTTCATTTGTATACCAACCTGTCGATGTATGTGTGGCATTTTTTAAAGTTTGCACATATGTATTCATTTTTTATACCGACCTGTTGATGTATGCGTAGAATTAATCACAATATATGGATTATATCTGCCAGTATCCTTGTTAATAATTACTGGAACTGGTGGTACATAGTTAGGTATATGTATTCCTTCTATAAACACTCCCTCACAACCAGCTTCATAATACTTAGATAATAATGTAAAACTTTGCTTGCTGTAGTTCAGAACTTTAAAATCCACATCAAATGTACTGTTAAAAGGTGATTTTAATACACAAGTAGCACCAACACCGGAAGCTAAACGGAATGTATGTATTAGACCATTGGGCCCTGCATCATCATAATCTGTCGAGTTTTTCTCCAAAGAGTTCTCCTCATTTGCAAATGGAATGTAGTTCCCCTTTGGCTGTGTTAAGTTAAAATACTGAGAAGGACTTAATTCTATTGGTGGAGGATCGTCAACTTTCGGAGCAGACAATGCTACAGTCATTGCTATGGAAACAAAGAGAGCTGGAAGTAAAATCTGCGAAAATAAACCTTTCCAGTTACGTGTAATATAATGGAAGCGTTTAATGATAATGGCACGGAAGTGATTAAGTCTTCGACTGTGGCCACTTAGTTTATAGCTACCAGATCCACCAAAACATTCATATCTGTCTATAGAGCCTATAACATAGAAATAAATACAAATACTTTAAATCCAGATTAAATGATTTATTAGGTTATAATAGAACTATAGAACTTAGGACAGATCCTTATTTGAGAAAAGGTATAAATTTTCATTATATCAGTGATTTTCTCTGACACTTTTAATTCCTGACCAATTTAATAATGAATATTTAAACGTTAGTGAAAAAATAAATGATATGTAAAACACTATTCCTAACAAACAAACAATGGTTACCATGGATACACATAACAGAAACATGTCACTTACTTGATGAATGTTGTGCTGATGTCTGGAATACATTACACTCTGATGAGGAAGAATTTGCTGGAAATGTTCCAAGTTCTACACCATGACCCTGATCATTGTTGGGAGAAAGGTCTTCTCCAGATGATGGATCTGTTCCAGACAGTGACATATTATCCAACAGATTTCCATCCTGAGTTACTGTGTTCCCAGAATCGAAGTTGTCCAATTCTTTTGCTTGGTCTTTTTTTGCTACAAATAAAACATGGTATGGACATATCATAACCTAACAGTAACATGAATATATAGCCACTGAACTGGCTAGAAATGGTGTTTATGGTGCAAAGCAAACTGAATACTGTATAGTTGCATTTATTCATTGAAGGATTTAATTTCGCTTTATTCAGTTTGACTTTATAGTGCAAATTTAAATACCAAGTCAATATTTTCATGTAGCATCAATTAAACTTAGACTTGTATCATCCATACAGATTATTGTTAATACTTGCCACTGCACCGCAAAATTTTATACCTGTGAATAAGTTCAAGTGTCTAAACCTTAAAATTTTATCCTTGTAGAAATTAACAATTATACAGTAACATATACTAGCTAGCATATTATGATTAATTTGCTTTGCACTGCAACAGAAGTTAAAACACTATAAACAACATTTCCAAACAGTTCAATGGCTATATACATTGTATGTACATTTCGCACTGTCGTACACAACATGCATTTCAAAGTGTTGGAACAGTCATTCAAGGACATCGCAATAGGCTTAAGCAAGATATCAGTGATTAGCTATCGCCTCAGTCAATATTTATTTTTCCGGTGAATATCACACCATATACAACCACTCGGCTGTCGCCTCGATCAATATTTATTTTTCCGGTGAATATTACACCATATACAACCACTAAAAAGTCCATAACTGTTTTATTATATAATTTAGCCACAGTGGCACTTCGGTTGACAATGTTTTCTCAAACATGTGACCAGGCAATCCAACTATTTTACCGATGTTAGATTTCCCTGCCCACCCTGGTTGATCACACTAAAAATTATCCCCCATTAGTTAGATCAATTTGACTTTTTAAGTCTGATTCTATGAAAAAATAAATGGCATTCCCGATTAGACACAACCAATTACACACTACATTGTAAATATTGATAATGCCACACGTAACGTCAACACTTTATGAAAAATTCACATGCGTACACTTAATTGATGACGTTCTAATCATTTTACGGAGGACGTCAACAAAAATTGATGACGTACATTGAATTTGATATTCACCGGACATTCTGTGGTATATGATGTGAGATCCAATGGTTACGTAATACCGTTTTAGCCAATCATAAAGATGGAATTTATTAACTATATAATAAATATGTATAGGTTATATATTATACATTATACCCTGTGGGGTCCTAGATGGTTGAGTGGGATAATGCTTATAGATAAGAGTGTCTTTCACCATCTAGGTCTGAATTCTGCGTCTGCATATCCTAATGTGGATCAGTTTTTAAATCCACTTGCCACAGGTTCTTGATCAGGTTTTTTCTTCCACCAATTAAGAACTGACCATCTTGATATAGGTAAGAATCCTGACTGGAATGTATAATACCATTTCTCCACTCCTCTTTGCTTCCTGGGGGGTTGTGGGTTCGAACCCAAGACTTGAAACTAGGCAGTGACTTTTGCCAAACAATCAGCATTTAGAAATGAAAGTGATGAGGTCCTTCAGAAGAGACCTTAAATACTGATGCTCATGTCATGACAGACCTGGCATGTTAAGGAAACTGCCCTGCACACTGCCCTGAATACATAATAAGGGTAAAAATTTCTGCCACTTCATCTATAGCTGGTGATGTCCTGATATCAGTGAAATATTCTTGACTCAGATGTAAAACCCCTTTCAATCAATCAATCAATCAATCAAACATGGTTACAATGTATATAACATTATACTAACATACCTTCCTCTTCTGCAATAGAATTTTCTGTGACCTTTAAAAACACTTCCTCTAAAGTTGTATCCATGACACCATAGCTTGATATATGTAACTGGGTTATACTGTTTTCAAGTGCATCAAATAACTTCTCAAAATTGCCTTTTTTAGCCTCCTCAAACGGTAAAATATAATGAAGTTCTCTGACTGTCTCTGATTTAAGAAATGCTGTGGAAACATACTTGTTGATGAACTCTGTAACCTTTGACTCTTGGCATTTAGATATAAATGTGTTGCTATGGTCATTATTATCTAGTAGGTCCATTAAATCTGGAAAAGAAATGATCATAAGACTAAATTTTGTCAATTTATATTAAATGTCTTTAATAGTTAATTAGTACAATGTATAATTAATGCATCAAAAGCAAACATACTAATTGATGTCCAAACTACAATCCCAAAACCAAAGTAAAAACAAACATACTAATTCATGTCCAAATCACACTCCCAAAGCAAAGTAACAATGGACAAATTAGGTTAAACATGCTAACTTCCACCATGGAAGTGAGACCGGGTGGTCCGGAAGAATACCGGTAAGCACCTCCTTTTCAGTTAGCTACACCCTCAAAATGTTCACTTTATCAATTTAGACAAAAAGGTCAAAGTCATCATGTCTAAACCAGATGTTCTACAAGTGTCTACCTTTTACAATAAGAATATTAAGAATATTTGTTATATGACATTAATCCTCAATAAAGATCAAGGTAACAAGGTCAAAACAACACCCAGTTAAACCAAACATAGGTACTCCTGTTTGACAAAGGTCAAGGTCATCATGTTTAATACCAAATGTTCTTCAGCTGTCTACAAGATAAGAACATTTGTTTTATTATAGTGTTAGACACTTCTGTTTAATAAAGACAATACTTGTCCACACTTTGTTTCAGTTTTTTGGGGTGATGGGGGGTTTGCAGAGTGGTTTTCTGTGTGTGTTTACAGATCATCGCAGACCTATCACCACTTAAGCAGATTCCAGTATGTGAGAACTTATCAGTTTGTTGGCTACTTTGTCCTCCAGAATCAAAACAAAATCATTACTCAACAACTTGAGTTTCTTATTTTTATCCTCGACTTTCAAAGAAAGAGGGGGATATTAAAATGGAATTACCATTGATCTGTCTTTACAGACACTTCTTGTCCAGAGTAATTCTCTAAAACTATTTTAAGAAACTTGGAACAAAGCATCAACATTAATAGCACATGTGCATATCATTAACCCGAGTTGGTATGCTCATTTTCATGGGAATTATGGCCCTTTAATTAGAAGTACTAATCACAAAAAGTAACTACTTTTTACTTGTTAACCAGATGTAATTGATAGTCTTCAAGCACTCCCCGTTATATATTACAGGTATTACTCACCCATACTTTGTAAATCTTCTTCCGTTTCTTTTTTAACTAGATATAAATGATATCCCTCACCAAATGTATTTTTCAAAAACAATGGAGATCCACAACACTTCAATTCTCCATTTGAAATTATTGCAATTCTGTCGCCCAAAATATCAGCTTCGTCCATATGGTGTGTAGACAACAAGATAGTTCTACCTGTTACAAGTACAAAAACAAAACATATGGTGAAACAGGTATTACTAGCTAGTATTTATGAACCAATTTACTGGTATAACAATTTCCTTCACCTGATTAGAGCAAAAAGTCTAGAAAGACATGACCAAACTTACTCCAATGATTTTTAACTTTACATGTGTTTTATAATTGTGTTTCTTTTATACAGACCACCTGTCCATTAAGACTAGTATATTAAGGTCCTTTTTCTTCATATTTCTTAAACCAGAAGATCTTTTTAAGGAATGAAGCAAGCTGGACCAAATCACATAAATTGCTAAGCTGTTTATGATCTATTTGCTCCAACCCGCTTTAGTCATTCATACCTTGATAAACAATTATAAAAACAAAGCTAAATCCTTGTATTTAGAATCATTGAAGTGTTATTTTTGTGAATGATAATTTTTAAAAGAATACCAGATTGAACGAGGTCATGGAGTAAGAAATGTCATTTGGGACTAATTGTCAAGTTGCACATTCTTATGTTTTATACACCATTACACAATTATTTACATTTTAACAGTTTATCGAAAGATATCGTCAGTTGTAGAAAAAAGGTTCATCTAGGGAGCGATACTTAGATAGTAAATAGATAAACGAGCACCTGTCATTTTTGGAGAGTTCCAGGGTAGCTCAGTAGTCAAACCCACTACCTCCCACATAATGAGCTAGTACTCTACCAACTGAGCTACCTTTGTGGTCAGTTGGAGATGGAGTATTGAGGACCACTATTAAGGTACAGTTAAACCTGTCTATAAAGACACCCAAGAAAACCTGTAAAAGTGGCCTTTATGGACAGGTGGCCCTTATATACAAGTTCAAATAATATAAATTTGGAACAATTGGGATATAATTCTACTGGCCTTTATAAGCAGGTGGTCCTTATATAGAGGTGATCTTTAAGGCAGGTTAGACTGTATACTGACCATGTTTGTATTTAACCAGTAAATCCCATATAGCTCGCCTTGCATAAGGGTCAACACCAGCTGTTGGTTCATCTAAAATCACAGTTCTAGATCCTCCCACAAATGCTATGGCAACAGACAACTTTCTCTGCATTCCACCAGATAAACAGTCAACTCTATAATTACGCTTCTTAGGTAATCCAACATCCTCAATCATTCTGAAACACAAAATAAACATTCTAATAACTCGGACAGTACCTTAAGCATTCTAATTCTTGGAAATGAGTCACAGTGTAATGGATAACTTCATTTGTGTAGAAATATGTCGGGGAGGATATAATTTCATGGTAAAATCTATCCAGTAGAACAAATGTCATGGCTTATTCCAATAAAATGTTATCCACGGATAATATTTACCTATGAAATATTATCCATGGAACAAATCTCACAAGAAAATATTATCCTAGGAAAATATTTCATGGGGGATAAAATAAACCTGAATAAGATGGCAGTTAAATTTTTTACAGGTGAATATGAAAATGCATGCTTACAGATTACAGCTCCTCCCTTTAACACCTACGTGTTTGAATACCATTAGAGACAGATCTAATTGTACGAAAGTTTTGTTTGCTTGCCAAAAGTTGGTGGGGTTTTTTGCCATTTAAGTTTTCTTTTACCATTCTAGAACCGACCACCTCGACCCATTCTCATTTCAAATCAATGGCGATTTGCATAATGCACTTAACTTTGTTTCTTTGTTATCAAAAAGCTAATAATTTAATCTGCATTAAACAATGAAGACATTTAATTGATAACTGCTTTTGTTACCATACATGTATATCTGACTTAAATAAACACACTAAGTTACAGTAAAAATCTTGATACAATGTCCCTTGCTTATCACCACACTATTTTGAAGTCCCGAAACCCACTTGCTGTATGTTTTTCTTTATAAGCCTCCCTCAATTTATTTGACAAAACAACCTTTACAAAACTAACATCTGACTTAACAAACAGCAGCCATGAATCAAGGTTTTACTGTATTTACAGATAAACTATCAAACTAAGTCTTATTTAAGCACAAATGTGTAAGTAAAGCCCTGAAATATGATTGCATACAGATCTAGAAATACATGTGATTAAACAGTTGTATTAAGTTTTTGGGTACTGCAATATTTCAAATTATCAACTTCATCAAATTAGGGATATTGCAAGCCTAGGCTTATCACAGCCATCAAAATGTTTTATGACATCATCACAGTATTTTTGATAAGTATGATGCCTCTGTGTCCAGGATTACTCTGGATATATTTGACGTCCCATAGTTCCATGTTCCTTTCACTCTCTATGGTACAGTGTTTAATAATGAAACAATAGCAAATGTAGCTAGCTAAACAGGAGGTGCTTACGGAGCACCCGGCCTCACTTCCCTGGTGGTACTAGTACATGTGTTTTACATGATTTGTCACTTTCAAAGTTTTTACTTTGCTTTGGGATTGTGATATAGACATAGATTGTGAAATGGACATGGATTGGTATATTTGTTTTTGATTAGTATAGTACAATAAAATAAAATGCTATATTACGTTTCCATTTCTGGTTTGATGTCTTCCATCTTCATTCCTTTTAGTTTTGCATAAAACCACAGATGTTCTTCCACTGTCAACCTTTCAAAAAAAGAATATTTCATATAGGTCAGGATCTCTCAATATAGGTCAAAGGTAAAGGTCATAAGATCTAAAACTACAAATATTCTTCAACCTAATAAAGTAAGATGATCTTTATATACAGGTTTAACCTTATAGTCAACCAACATTGACCTGTCCACTTGACCTTTCATGAAGAATATTCATATAGGAGGGTCCACTTAATTCATGAGTGATCTTTATATACAGGTTTAACTATATCGACAACCAACATTGACCTGTCCCGAGTTGACCTTTCATGAAGAATATTCATATAGGAGGGTCCACTCAATTCATGGGTGGTCTTTATATACAGGTTTAACTATATAGGCAACCAACATTGACCTGTGTAAATTACACAGGTTATTTTCAGGCTAAATTTTTGTTCAAAAAAGCTCTTGTAAATTTCACACCTAAAAATTTCCAGAATTGTCAATCATACGATCTGGTGAAAGTGTTTTTTTTCCGATAAAGTATTTGTTTCTGTATGATGTACTTTACATTTTTTAATTAACTATGATTAGATTTTATATAAAATATATAAATACACTGGTCTGTGGTAAATATTAAAATTAAAAGTCAAGCAGACAGGTCAAATAACAACTGTATTGTTGTGCAAAAAAACAGCATGAAAATTAACCAGTTTATAGTAAAAATATCATTGGAATAAATACAAAATAGCAACATAAAAGGTACATGATTGTATATACATGTATAAATAAAGTATTATACCAAAAAAATATCTTACTTGTCAAACAGTACATTATGTTGTGGACACATCCCCAGACTCTGACGTATCAGATCCATATCTGTCCGAATATCATTTCCATAAATCAATGCATGCCCAGAGGTTGGCGGGAACAATCCAGTCAAAATTGACCTAAAACCAGACAAACCAGAATATTGTAAACAAACTTAAATTTGTGGCTATTTCAAAATTGATGGATCGCCGGCCACGCCCACAATGTTCTGACAAAGACCCAGCATGCTTGAATTACACACAAAAAGAATGATAACTCGACCTTAATTGTGCCATTTAATGAGGTCACTGACACAAGTATATCATCTGTTGCTGTGACCCTCCTTTTAGTGCCGTAATGGCGGCCAATGTCAGAACATAAAAGGCATGGCCAGCGATATGTTAATTCTCAATATTACAACGTTTTACTATTTGAAAATTAATAAACTGATCAACATTAATTTTTATATATTCTACTTATTTCATACTTACATAGTTGTGGTTTTGCCAGCTCCATTATGTCCCAGAAAGGAAGTTATCTGCCCTTCATAGAAATTTAAACTCAGTTTATTCACAGCGAGCTTCTTACCAGTTTTATACACCTACAATATCAAATAATGTATTAACCAAAGTACTGAAATCACTGCTAGCAGTTGTATCACCTATCATTATACAGTTTCTTGCTAATTGATATATAACAAAGAGACCTTTTAATGGACAGGTGTTTTTTATAAGGAGGTGGTCACTTTCATAACTTTATACTGAAATCACTGATAGCAGTTCCATAAGCTATCATTATCATCATTCTTTTTTTGGTTAAAATATGCAGCAAAGAGACCTTAAAACACACACATCACATGTCAAGTTCATAACAAAATCTTTTTTAAAATATTGTGGAGTTTGAGTAAGATACATGTCAAGTTTATAGAAAGGTCTTTATATACCATGAGGAGTTTAAAAGATGCTTGTGAGTAAATACATATAAAAACAACTTTATACATGAGGAGTTTTGGGAGGTAGGTGTTAAAATTTTAAGACACATGTCACAGTTGTAAGACACATGTCACAGTTGTAAGATGCATGTTGCAGTTGTAAGACACATGTCAAAGTTGTAAGACACATGTCACAGCTGTAAGACACATGTCACAGTTGTTCGACACATGTCACAGTTGTAAGACACATGTCACAGTTGTAAGACACATGTCACAGTTGTTAGGCACATGTCACAGTTGTAAGACACATGTCACAGTTGTAGGACACATACCACAGCTGTAAGACATGTCACAGTTGTAAGACATGTCAGTTGTAAGACACACGTCACAGTTGTAAGACGCATGTTGCAGTTGTTAGACACATGTCACAGTTGTAAGACACATGTCACAGTTATTAGACAAATGTCACAGTTTATGTACCTACCTTAGCTAGATTATCGATACGATACATACACCAATTAGTAATTGAGTTGGATCACCCTCAAATTTTCTTAAATAAAGACACATGTCACAGTTGTTAGACACATGTCACAGTTGTAAGACACATGTCACAGTTGTAAGACATATGTCACAGTTGTTAGACACATGTCACAGTTGTAAGACACATGTCAAAGTTGTAAGACCCATGTCACAGTTGTAAGACACATGTTGCAGTTGTCAGACACATGTCACAGTTAGACACATGTCACAGTTGTACCACACATGTCACAGCTGTTAGACACATGTCACAGTTGTAAGACGCATGTTGCAGTTGTCAGACACATGTCACAGTTGTGAGACACATGTCACAGTTGTTAGGCACATGTTGCAGTTGTTAGATACATGTCACAGTTGTAAGGCACATGTCACAGCTGTTAGACACATGTCACAGTTGTAAGATGCATGTTGCAGTTGTAAGACACATGTTGCAGTTGTAAGACACATGTCACAGCTGTAAGACACAGGTCACAGTTGTAAGACACATATCACAGCTGGAAGACGCATGTCACAGTTGTAAGACACATGTTGCTGTTGTCAGACACATGTCACAGTTGTTAGACAAATGTCACAGTTGTAAGACACATGTCACAGTTGTAAGATGCATGTCACAGTTGTAAGACACATGTTGCAGTTGTAAGACACATGTCAAAGTTGTAAGACACATGTCACAGCTGTAAGACACATGTCACAGTTGTAAGACACATATCACAGCTGGAAGACACATGTCACAGTTGTAAGACACATGTTGCAGTTGTCAGACACATGTCACAGTTGTAAGACCCATGTCAAAGTTGTAAGACCCATGTCACAGTTGTAAGACACATGTCACAGCTGCAAGACACATGTCACAGCTGTTAGACACATGTCACAGTTGTAAGACACATGTTGCAGTTGTCAGACACATGTCACAGTTGTTAGACACATGTTACAGTTGTAAGACACATGTCACAGTTGTAAGACACATGTCAGTTGTAAGACAAATGTCATAGTTGTAAGACATATACCACAGCTGTAAGACACATCACAGTTGTAAGACACATGTCACAGTTGTAAGACACATGTCACAGCTGTAAGACGCATGTTGCAGTTGTTAGACACATGTCACAGTTGTAAGACACATGTCACAGTTGTAAGACACATGTTACAGCTGTAAGACACATGTCAGTTTTAGGGCACATGTCACAGCTGTAAGACACATGTTACAGTTGTAAGACACATGTCACAATTGTAAGATGCATGTTGCAGTTGTCAGACACATGTCACAGTTGTAAGACACATGTCACAGCTGTAAGACACATGTCACAGTTGTTAAACACATGTCACAGCTGTGAGACACATATCACAGTTGTAAGATGCATGTCACAGTTGTAAGATGCATGTTGCAGTTGTTAGACACATGTCACAGCTGTAAGACACATGTCACAGTTGTAAGACACATGTCACAGTTGTAAGACACATGTCACAGTTGTAAGGCACATGTCACAGTTGTAAGACACATGTCACAGCTGTAAGACACATACCACAGCTGTAAGACATGTCACAGTTGTAAGACACATGTCACAGCTGTAAGAAACATGTCACAGTTGTAAGACACATGTTGCAGTTGTTACACATGTCACAGATGTAAGACACATGTCACAGTTGTTAGACAAATGTCACAGTTTATGTACCTACCTTAGTTAGATTATCGATACATACACCCATTGGTAAATGAGTTGGATCACCCTCAAACTTTCTTAAATAATCTACAATGGAGAAAAAAATTATGTAGTAGCTAAACAATTTTACAACAGACAAAACAAAGACACTTAGCAACAGCCAATACAGTTAAAACTTTGGTACCTAGCAACAGTCAATACAGCTTAAACATTGGTACCTAGCAACTGTCAATATAACATAAACATTGGTACCTAGCAACAGTTAAAACAACATAAACATTGGTACCTAGCAACAGCCAATACAGCAAAAACATTGGTACCTAGCAACAGTTTAAACAACATAAACATTGGTACCTAGCAACAGCCAATACAGCAAAAACATTGGTACCTAGCAACAGTTAAAACAACATAAACATTGGTACCTAGCAACAGCCAATACAGCAAAAACATTGGTACCTAGCAACAGTTAAAACAACATAAACATTGGTACCTAGCAACGGCCAATATAACATAAACATTGGGACCTAGCGACAGCCAATAAAGCATTAACATTGGTACCTAGCAGCAGCCATTGCAGCTAAAAAATTGTACCTAACAACAATTATTTATTTATTTATTTATTTATTTATTTATTTATTATTCTACTTATTTATCATCTCTTTTTTTTATTTTATTTAACCCTTTGAGTGCCACAGAATTTTCTTAGAGAGTGCCAGACCAAAATTTACTGTGTGATCATTTGAAAACATGTGTGACGTGACAATGGAATAATGACGTTGCGTTTTCCGCGCAAATTTATTTGGCGGGAATTTAGACTGTTTTGGCGGGAATATCCACAAACGTTTGCAAACAAGTTTTTGTCTTTCAAAGACACGGGGTTTTTCATACTATAGTTATTTTAAAACGAGAAATACGTTGGGTTATAAACAAAATATTCACAATTTATGTTGGAATTGCCGCTTGCAAAATCTTGAAAGTTATTTCTTATATTTGCAATATTTGTTGTTGATATATCTACTCAGAATTTGCGAAAGGACATTTATGTTAGTATTACAATACTGGTTTTAACCCTTTTACTCCCAAGGCGACATATTTGTCGTTTAGGGGTTAACTACCAAAGCGACATATTTGTCGTTTAGGGGTTAACTACCAAAGCGACAAATATGTCGTTTAATTGGTTTACATTCAATTTCAAGATAAAAAGTGTTATTACATTGTCATTCATATTTACGCTGGTCAATTACGTTTATTTTACGTTGGTGACGTATTTAAGCTCACATGACGTCATTTACGCTGATGACGTAATATGCGTCACAGAAGCCTATGACGTAGGTTACATGTGTATACGATTTTGTCTTGGTGCTAGGTCATTGTTTTGTGTCGGACAAGAAAAAATCATGTCGTAAGACGGTCAACTTGTGTGTGGTCTCAGACTCTGTGTAATACTAAAAATTTAAAATTTAAAAATTTAAAAAAAGTTTTAGAACTTCAGATATTTGAAATTTTAACTTAAAACCTAAAATACCAAATATCCAAAATCTTTTTGAGTTTTTAGAATTTTAGGTTTTTGACAAAAAATCTAAAAAATAGTGTTAGTTTTTGAGCTTTTGGATTTTTAGATTTTTTACTCAAACTTTTATATTAAATATCAAAGGAATTAGCAAGTCTCCCAGTGATCGTGACCAAGGGTACAAACCACCGCTCGAAAAATGTCACTCGCACTACCGCACCCATAGAAGTCCTACCTTTTGGGGCTCGACCTTAATTGGAAAGATTTATTTATTTTAAAATAAAGAAATAAAGTTCTTGGGATATTTAGACGTCGAATTGACCTATTGGAAAACCCGAGTTTACTCTCCAGGTTCGGGATAGGCCGCGGTGGCCTAATGGATAAGACGTTAGTCTTCAAATCCAGGGCCTCTCACCTCTGTGAGTCCCGCTCAAACAACACGTAGGAAAATGAATGTTCCTTGGCCTTGGCCTTTACTGGTTCACTTGGCATCAGTATAATGATTCGGGTGAGTGGTACGATTGTCGGTTACGAAAGTCGCCCTGAGCGCGCTAATACAAAGCAGACCATACAACACACTCGCACTTCACATGCATACACAAAATTGTTCATAGATTAATCCATAGGGATTAATAAAATAGTTCTCGTCGCAAAAAGCTGAAAATTGCCGATGCGACGTTAAGCAACATTCGACAAACCAACCAACCAACAAATCTCAGGTTCGATTCTTCAGTGACTTGGATACATATATGTACTATAGTATCCACATACATGTAGGTTATCTAGTAAAAACTAAGCAAAAAGTGCGACAGTGTCCACGTACACAATATAAGTACATGGGTGTATATATGTATCACATTGTTTTATGTATCGTTGAATGCAAATCTTGACGCTATCTATTGATACACTATGAGTGTGGTACGGAGGTTCAGTCAAACCTTACTTTTTTGAAGCAACGAAGTTAGGTCTAACCTAAGTAGAATTATCTAAAATCATTGAGATGTTATGCACAAGTCACTTTAATAAATAAAAATACATACTTACTTCCTTATTGTCCTGCGATTGTAATTTGTAAATAGATCTCATGATCACTGAGTAATGCAGTAAAGGTTTATCTAATGCTTTTTTTAAAACATTAAGCCTAAATTTTAAAAGTTAGCGAGCTTTGAATGTTTTAAATGACATGTGACTTATTACAGTATTTATAACATTTGAGAAAACTTCAAAATTAAATTTTATAGGGTCGTAAGCTTTTCTGTTGTCTGTACAGGTAGCTCATATTTTATCAAATGTAGCCTTTCGTTGGTGGCATATTTAAGGTACAAGTCCAAATATCAAAAAGAAGCAGTTCAAGATCACTAGGATAGATGACAATGACGATAAGCATTGCATGTCAATACAAAACATATTTTACTACAGAAACCACAGATTTAAATTTATCATTGACCGATTGGATGAATGACGAAAGGAAAACCACTACCTATTTTCAAGTCTTGGTCTAACTCGGGAAGGTTTCGAACCCCATCATCACACATGTCAGCATACCGGGAACGAGCAATCTACTAATTTTGAGCTATCTGGACAAAGAAATTACCGATATTTTATATGTTGCCTTGAAGATTGTTTGTTTCAGTGGAAATTACAACATATCGAAGAATTTATGCGTTTTCCGCGACCAGTCGGGGTGTTTTGTTGATTTCTCTCGTGTTCAAGTACCCTTACTGTCGAATGTATGCAAGTATATATGATAGCGATTTACAATTTTCATCGTTTTCATAAAGCTTGTTCAAGGTCGTGGGTTCGAACCACATCCGGAGTCTTCCGCCAAGCACTTGGCGATAAGAAATTTAAGTCACCTGGTACTTCTGAAGAGACCTTAAAAACCTATGTCCTGTAGAAAGCTTAAGTCAGGCGTGGTATCCACCCGAAGAACCGTCCCTGCACATTGTTCTCAGCGCACTGCAAAGGTAAAAATTTCTGTCAATTTATCTATAGCTGGTGACGCCGCGATGTAAGTAAAACTATTCTTGACTTTGATGTGAAACCTTACATCCAATCAATCAATTGCTGTTCAGGGTGTTTTACAGAATACATGATTATGCATTCAAAATATTTGGAAAAAAAATTGCCCAAACGTAAAATTCACTCTGAAAATAATAGAATCCTTAAAAGTTTATTAGAAATAACCATGCCCGATAAGTGTATAAAATTTCATTATAAAATATTACAGAAATAATGTAAAAATCTAGCGAGAGAGCAAAAGCAGCTTACACTTTTCGAATGGTGGCCCCGGCGTTGGACATTTAAACTAAAGCATAGGACAAAAGAGCGAAAATAATCGGACGTTTGAGCGTCAAAGTAATGGACATTTGAGCGACAAAGTAATGGTCATTTGAGCGAAATTCCTCATATGGTAGACATTTGAGCGACATTTTTCTTGTCCAAGAATATGTGGATGTGGGATTTTGAGCAGGAATAAAGTTTTTGAAAAGCACCAAATAAAAAATTTATAAATCCATTAACAGTCTAGCACTACAATTCATAAAACTGTTAAAACTTTGTAAAACAGGATAAATAACATAAAATTTTAGCCAGATATTTAAATTCCAGGATACATGTAAATCTGTTGCATTAGACTTCACTTTTTGCATATTTCTGTTCAAATTTTCGCATTTTCCCTTCATACTGGAGCAGAAAGTAGATTTAAACTGTCGCTTAAACGTCCATCGTAAAATACAGGTAATGTTTAAAATCTGTCGCTCAAATGTCCACTCAAGTCGTCGCTCAAAAGTCCACTATGAGTTTTTTTTAATTTTCGCTAAAATGTCCTGCGCCCGATGCCCCAGGGTTACCCTTAGCAGAGGCGGATCCAGAATTTTAGAAAGGGGGGGGGTGTATAATGTGAGAGCTGAAAGCTCGAACCTTCTAGGGGGTCCGGGGAGCATGAAAAAGAGAAAAAAATCTTTTATTCAAAATGCCTGCATCATAGTATGAAAAAAGTGTGAACAATATGTATTATTAGCGACATAAAGGGAGGGGGGGGGGGCGTACCCCCCCGCTGAATCCGCCACTGCTTAATCACGATCAATGGCAGACTTGGTAATTATTTTGTAAAATTTCGATCAAATAATCTAAAAATTCAAATAACTTAAAAACTTGAAACGATTTTGTTTATTGTATTTATTTATTTTATTTTTTTTTTTTTTTTAGATTTTGGTCAACTTGTTTCACAAATGATTTTTTACAGAGAATGCAATGACCTTAAATGTTTTTATTATGAAAATGGCATTCAATTGAAGATTGTCACAATGAAAATTTCATAAAAATCGGTTCAGTAATAAATTTGGTGTAATATTCCAAAATTTATCAATGAATTTTGGTATTATCTGAGTTCAATGTGCACAGATGAATACGACGTCATAATACTGTGGGATCTGACGTCATGTTTCTGTCGTTGCCTTTGGGTTTGCACAGCGTCAATACATTTGAACGTCTGGGAGTAAAAGGGTTAACTTGTCAACCGCTGGTTCTACCAGTGAACGGAACAGCGCCATTTATCCCTTCAGAGCGTTATCTACGCGTTCTTCATGTCACACATTTTAGCGTAAAATGAAAAAGGATGGATCTTGGAATTTGGGATGTAATTTTTTATATCGTTCCGCACAAACGTTTGATCACGTGACACGATGGTAGATACTTATTTTCGAGTCTTGGTCAGACACGGTCGGGGTCCTATCTTCCAAGATTTTTTTTTTTTTACATCAGTGCAGTGCAAGCACTCGATTTAAGATTTAGAACTTGTTAGTTTACGATTTTATTTTTCTATTCAAAACGCATTGCGTTTTATGAAAGATGCATACTTATTCTGTGATGTATATTCACTGTTAAGTTTGACAGTTTCAAATGACTAAAATAAGGGATGGTTATGGTGATACAAAAATACTAAAATTACACTTAAAGCTTGCTAGTTTGTGCTTTATGTCGTCACCTTCTAGATTATAGAGCATTATTGAGATAGTACCTTGTTTATTTTATATTGCCAATTTTACGTAGAATTCCTTTTTGTAACGTTTTGCCGATTTTTTATTTGTGTGCAAATGTTATGCAAAGTATTTTAAATCTAATGGAAATGAAAGTGGGTTGTACATACTGGTAGATATAGAACGATCTTAAAATTTAGGCACAAAACTCGTTGTACTTGGTAACTTTTCGGATCCCGAAATTTTTCAGATCCTGATCCAGACCGTGGCCTGATATGTAGTTAGTTTTATATAGAGTGCTAGAATTGGGAGGTTCAAACACTGTTTTGGCATTTCCCGATGAAAATTATTGTTTATATTCTTATGATAAAAAGTGATCTTGACTACTTATTATGTGCTGCTTTTTATTACCCGTTATGCATCTTTTTATCAAATTCATTGTAAAGAATAGGTGAAAATATGCAAATGGATCTGAATTTCTCTCTGTCTTCTTTTTGGGACGGTTTGCTCCCTAAAACTAAAGGTTAATCTTCAGTATATTCAGGAGAAAAACTGGTAACAAAAGCGCAGCTATTTTTGCGTAAATGACGCCCTCAAGTCGGTGAATTGTGTGATCTACGTCAAACATAATAGCATGACGTCATTTTGATTGTGCCAACGGCAAATTCAAGAGAGCCTCACTTTGCGGCCCTCTGGCACTCAAAGGAGTTCACAAAAGGCCGCTTTTGAGGCTCTGTGGCACTCTAAGGGTTAATCCATTTCATTATGTTTTTATTTATTTAGTTACCTGCATCTCTTTGATCTAGAGCACATGCTTGGTCTTCCTCCATTACTGACATATATCCATTATTTTTTCTACACAATTCCCATATACTGCTACAATCCATTTCATGTACTTTCATGGCACCACCACACCAGTAGGACTTTGTAAATGGGAAATACCAGGGTTTAGGTAACCCAAATGATCCTGTAATATATTATAAAAGATTTTGTAAATGGGAAACACCAGGGTTTAGGTAACCCAAATGAACCTGTAATATATTATAAAAGATTTTGTAAATGGGAAACACCAGGGTTTAGGTAACCCAAATGAACCTGTAATATATTATAAAAGATTTTGTAAATGGGAAATACCAGGGTTTAGGTAACCCAAATGATCCTGTAATATATTATAAAAGATTTTGTAAATGGGAAATACAAGGGTTTAGGTAACCCAAATGATCCTGTAATATATCGTAAAAGATTTGTAAATGGGAAATCCAAATAATCCTGTAATTATACCATAAAAGATTTTTAAATGGTTTTGGTAATACACATGACCCTGTAATACATGCAAATGGGAAATACAAGGGCTTAGGTAACTTCAATTACCCTGTAATATTTTGTAAAAAATGTAAAAAATAATGACCCTATAATAATTTTACCAAAAAGATTTTTGAAAATGGGGTAGTTCCAAGGTTTAGGTAATTCCAGTGATCTGCTGTATTAAATCTCCTTACTTTGAATCAGCACTGGACATATGGTCCAAACATTTTTCAAGTTGTGTTAAATACTAGAAAGAAGATTAAACTGATTTTGTTTCACTTGCAGTGTGCTTACAGCAGCAAGGTCTCCAATGTTCTGAACTAGCCATGTCTCTACACAGCTACATGAGCTACGTGGGGACTGATTTCAGACATAATCTGAAGAAATTTACAAACTATTTACAAACTAATTACATGTCTGGTTCAAGTTACAAATTCATTTCTTAACTAAGATTTTTCTGAACATAAATCTAGGATATTTTATGGTTCTAAAAATAAAAATATCAACAAAATTAGAATATAGATGTTATAAACGTAGAGAGATCTTTAAAATGATCTCTCTCTCTCTCTCTCTCTCTCTCTCTCTCTCTCTCTCTCTCTGTTTTCCTGAAATAATAATCTCTCTCTCTCTCTCTCTCTCTCTGTTTACCTGAAATAATAATCTCTCTCTACCACTCTCTCACTCTCATTTTATGATAACACAAAATATTTACCTGGAAATACATTTTCAATATACCATGCTAAGAATGTATACAGAAATGTGTCTATTATCATCATCAGTATACACGTTAGTAAGCTGTACTCATCATTCTCTCTCTCTCTCTCTCTCTATCTCTCTCTCTCATTTTATGACAACACTCAATATTTACCTGGAAATACATTTTCAATATACCATGCTAAGAATGTATACAGAAATGTGTCCATTATCATCATCAGTATACACGTTAGTAAGCTGTACTCATCATTCTCTCTCTCTCTCTCTCTCTCTCTCTCTCTATCTCTCTCTCTCATTTTATGACAACACTCAATATTTACCTGGAAATACATTTTCAATATACTATGCTAAGAATGTATACAGAAATGTGTCCATTATCATCATCAGTATACACGTTAGTAAGCTGTACTCATCATTCTCTCTCTCTCTTTCTCTCTCTCTCATTTTATGACAACACTCAATATTTACCTGGAAATACATTTTCAATATACCATGCTAAGAATGTGTACAGAAATGTGTCCATTATCATCATCAGTATACACGTTAGTAAGCTGTACTCATCATTTTCTCTCTCTCTCTATCTCTCTCTCTCTCTCTCTCTCATTTTATGACAACACTCAATATTTACCTGGAAATACATTTTCAATATACCATGCTAAGAATGTGTACAGAAATGTGTCCATTATCATCATCAGTATACATGTTAGTAAGCTGTACTCATCAATATCTCTCTCTCTTTCTCTCTCTCTCATTTTATGACAACACTCAATATTTACCTGGAAATACATTTTCAATATACCATGCTAAGAATGTGTACAGAAATGTGTCCATTATCATCATCAATATACACGTTAGTAAGCTGTACTCGTCATTCTCTACTGGTGATAAATGTATATTATTCCACTGAACACCAACACCTTCTTCCTCGTAAAACGCAAAATATTTACCGCTTAAACCAAAAGCAGTGGTGGAAAACAGTGACTGTTAAATAAAACAAGAAGTAAAATAAATTTCAGTAATCCATAATTTTATAAGGGTGAAAATGTGTCTAGGAGGATATAATGTCATGATAAAATCTATCCAGAGGAATAAATGTCATGGCTTATTCTGTAAAATATCCATGGATTATTTGACTACAAAATATTATCCATGGAACAAATCTCACAAGAAAATATTATCCTAGGAAAATATTTCATGGGGGATAAAATAATCCGTTACATATACACCCAGGATAAATCATAATTTAGTAATTTTTGGAAGACACTTTTACAATTTTCTAAGAGATGGTAGTGCTACTAGCACTCATGACTCAACTTGAGTTGTGGACTAAGCATATCCCAGGATATTGTTAAACCAGGAGGCAATACTTAGTATTATTAATACTGGCGATTGATTGGATGAGCGCAGTCACGTGGCAGGGAAAGAAATATCAAAATTTCCCTCACACGATCGAGTTTCCCTGTAATATTTCCCTTATTCGGAACACACCATAACATCACAATGATATGACGTCATTGATACAGAATCGGTCTCGACGTTCTAGCTTAAGCTTCCTATGAGTTCCAATAGAATCTAGTGTTTTTCACCTTCCAGATTGTCTTATTTGTAATATTTATTTAACCTTGATGTACGTTTCTTTTTTTCTTTCTGTCTTTTTTATTACAATGATTATCTGTCAGTATAATAAACAACTTATTGCCTTTGAGTGAGGGAAATATGAACATTTGTTCACCCTTAACAAGTCACATATCCCTCTGGCTTCGCCCTCGGGAAATATGACTTGTTGTGGGTGAACAAATGTTCATATCTCCCTCACTCAAAGGCAATAAAAGTATATTGTCAAATAAATATTTTTTATAAAGATTATTTGCTTCTTAAATGTTAATTAGTTATATTCTTTATCCTTAGGTGGATTTGGTAAAATAAGATTTCAATTTATATTTCTCATGTCATCATCTTAAAAATATTCAGATTTCAAAATTTTTAGTCCGAGCATTATTAAATCAGATTAAGTAATACAGTATAAACTGCTACAGACCACCTCCATATGAAGACCACTGGTCCATTAAGTCCAGTATTCTAAAGTTTCTTTGCTTTATATTTTATCTAAAGTTCCTTTGCTTCATATTTTAACAACAATACCCTCTATATAAGGACCACCTGTCTATCAGGTCAATATAAGTTATACAGGGCTTTGGCAGGTTACACGGCCCATGTACCCTGTTAAAGATAAATGTACCCTGAACTGCATGCAGAGTACATGGGGCCGTGTTACCTGCCAAAGCCCTGTATAACGTTTTTGTCGCCCTTCAAAGCATTACCATTTGGATCTTTTTAACTTCCATTTCATATTTTGTGTGACTTGCATACGTTGTCACCATGTTTGTTTACCATAACTAGATGCTCGTGATGTACGAGTTACTTCCCTTTTACCGCTAAACTTTGTGTGTGTTTATATACCCTGGCAGGTTTCCCAACATAGTTCTATGTACCCTAGCAAGTTAACCAATCGCTATGCAAGAAATTTCTTTAAAGGGTGACAATTTGTCATGTCCCATGGGTGGTCTTTATATACTGTAAATGTAAATGTACAATCCAACCTGTCTTAAAGGCCACCTCTATATAAGGGTCACCTGCTTATAAAGGCCAGTAAAATTGTATCCCAATTCTTCTTTGTTCATAGTATTTGAACCTGTATATAAAGGCCACCTGCCCATAAAGCCACTTTTACTGGTTCCCTTGGGTGGCCTTTATAGACAGGTTTGACTGTACGTAATTTCACAGGTTAAATTTTTCTAAATTTTGTACTTTCCGACCTTTTGTGGGGTGGAATATTTACAAATTTTTAGAAACTGACTACAAGAATGAAAACATGTTGTTTAACATGTGATACAAATTTTTACAGAATATTTTTGACCGCAAATTAAGCAAAAAATTAGTACACCCCAATTACAACTACACTTACTATAAGGATCTTACTGGTACTATATATAAGTAAACTCACCACTAAGGATTTAATAACAGCAGATATTTCGTCCCCTGCCACATCTTCTCTGATGGCCACATACATATAAGGAACATATGTTAGGAAGTATACAATACCAGCGCATGCTGCAGCTACTTTTGCTTTGGAATAAAATGTACTGACAAGAAAACTGAAATTAAAATTATAAAAAAAAATTGTTATTAGAAGAAACAAGAAATATCAAATCAAATCAGACAAATTTTGAAAGGGGTCAACAGAGACATGTGGAATAATGTTTTACACCCCAAATTTTTAAGGGATCAACACCGAGGGTCCTGTGGAATAATGTTTTATGCCAAGAATTTGAAAGGAGTCAACAGGGACCTGTGAAGTTTTGTGCCACCAATCAAGGTAATTTCACTTATATCCAGGTTGTTACTTCTGGGATGGTGGAGAAAACTGGAGTACCCACAGAAAACCCAGTCAACTTAGAAAAGTAAACTGACAAACGTTCTCACACTAAGATCTGCCCAAGTGGGATTACAACCCAGGTAATGAGCAGCACTGTGATTAATAAGTATACAATTTAAACTACATGTACTTTGCTACAAAAGCTTCACCCAGTTTTAGACGAAAATGGAATATAGCATGAAAAGAAACTTCTTAGAGAATATCCGTTTTGGCTGTTTTTACTACATGTATATACAATGTATAAATAAAGCTAAGTTCATACACATTTGTGTATAAAATTTTTCACTATTTGTTGATAGTTCTAGTCGAGGACATGACATATAGTTATTTTTGTCTCACCATCAGACCATAAGAACCTAAAATATTGCCATGGTAACAGTTAATTGTATATCAATATTGCTACAATAACAGACTTATTACTTACGAGAAAGCAATGGTGACAATAGCAAAGACTTCTAGTGTACAGAACACAATCAATGGATCACTGTAAGTTAATACATGTCCCTGCTTTAACATGGTTGTCAATATCGCCATGGTGATTGTAAACTGGATAAATGTTGTTGTAAACCAACCAAACCAATGCACAGCATTATTTAAACCCATCATCCTCATAACCTGAAATAGAATAACATAGAAATATAAACAAGAACTAAAAATATCCACTGATCTAGGTCCAATATCACTAATCTCGGGTTCAAACCAATGATACCATAGGTAATATTGATAATATTGGTATTGACATTCTATGGTAAATGGGGATGTATATAGCAATTTTCCATTACAACTAGCCTCAAGTCAGTAAAAATACTTAACTCTATTTAAGTTATCTGAATTTTCTCTGAAAAATTGAGCCCAATTCAATTTTACAAACACGGTGACTCAAGATAGTAGTGTGCACTAGCCACATGAACAATTGGTAGAGTACTTGCTCTGTATGTGGGATGTCATAGGTTCAACCCCTAGCGGGGTCTTACCAAGATTTGAAAATGTGTAGTGAGTGTTCTTTTGCCAAGCACTCAGCATTTAGAAATGTAAGTCATGGAGTCCTTGAGAAGATACCTTTTAAAAACCTGATGCCCTGTGTTTCAGAAAACGTGGCACATCAAAGAACCCTACAGGAACATTGCCCTGAGTGCACTGCAAAGGTAAAAATTTCTGTCACTTCACTTATAGCTGATGACATCTCAATAAAAGTGAAATATTCTTGACTTCGATGTTAAACCCCATTCAACCATTAACTACATGAAGAAGACAGGATGTTAATAAAAACTGCTTTATATTGAGTTTTATATTGTTAATAATCTATACCTCTTTTAATCTCTGTTCTTTCTCATAAACAATACTTTGTACCAACATGGAGACAGAGTAAACCCAGGATATTGTCAAACACAATGGCATTACATGTTCTATCATAAACACAAACCTGAAAATAATAATTAAATTAATTAATAAAATTACCACTATAAACACTATTTCTAGGGAATAATCAGGCAAAATTCATTCATTCATTCACTCATTTACTCACTCATCCATCCATCCGTCCTTCCATCCATCAATCAATCCATTCTTTTACTCAATCACTCACTCACTCATTCATCCAATAATTCATTCTTTCATTCACTCACTCAATCATCCACCCATCCATCCCCCAATCCATTCTTTCACTCACTCACTCACTCACTCACTCGCCCATCTATCCATCTACCCATCCATTCATTCGTCCATTCTCTCACTCACTCACTCACTCATCTATCCATCCATTCATCTACCCATCCATCCATTCACTCACTCAATTAGTCATTTATCCACCAATCCATCCATTCTTTCACTCACTCATTGACTCACTTTCATTCATTCATTCCTTCATTTATTCATTCATTCATTCATTCATTCATTCATTCATTCATTCATTCATTTATTCATCCATTTATCCATCCATCAATTCATTCATTCATTCATAATAATAAATCGAAGAATAAACAAAACAAAAATATTTCAGTGTACATGTACAAGGTGTAACCATAGGAATTTTAGAAATCATATACACTGAAACCTTGATTCAGAACCACCATTTGTTCTGTCTGATATTGTTATTAAAAACCAGGATACTGGAAGAAATCAAGAGAGACTTATAAAGATAATATAGAAGAGCACATGATTTTAGAACTTCAAAACAGTGTGACAAAAACATTAATGAGGTGACAAAGTTAAGGTCTTAGTGGGCCATATTTAACATTATATGAAGGCAAAAATATAGATTTTATGGTGTTTTAGATGATAGATTTTGGAAAAGGCCCCCTCAACATTCAGTCTATTTTTCAGATGGGGCCATTTTCAAAATAAATCCTCTAAAGCACCGTAGCATCAATACTTTTGCAATCATGTAATGTTAAATATGGCCCACTGTGGTTTTAACAATGGAGCCATTTGGCAAAAAAAGTATCTATAACCCCATGACCCCTTCTAGAGTTAACACTGCAGCCCCTCTGTAAAAATCCTAGACTGAACACTGTAATCATCAGTGGTGTAGGGGTAAAGGTGGTGGGGTATAAGTACTTACTGATCATAAAGGTAACAAGAATGTGGAAACTGCATTACATAACTACCAGGTTCCACCACGTCCTTCCCTGCCTGTACATCAATTATCGCTCGTTCTATTATATCCTATAATATAAATCAGCACAGATTAAGATTAACAGGGGTCTTAACATGACTCTTAAAAATTAATCTGGGTGGGGCCCTGGATTTACACAATTAAATTATTTATTACTATTACAACTTTTTTCTGAAGCGAGCTCCTCTCCCTCCCCCCCCCCCCCCCCCCCCCCTTAAAAAAAATTAAGCTTCATTCCTGCATTAAACCAATGCTTCATGTGGAGCAGCACAATGTATCAATGATCTATTGATATTGAAAGATATGATTATTACAATATATATTTAAGAAATAACATTCTATTTGAGTGTATTCATTCCGTATTATGAATGAGAGTCAGGAATAGGATATTGAATGAACTGCAAAGCAGTTCATGTTAAATATGCTATTCCTGACTCTCATTCAGGATATCCGAATGAATACATTCAAATAAAATGTTATTTGAGTTAATGGCTATGACCTAAATCTAATATAATGAACTTGGCCACAGAACCATGATATAATACTGAGGTCGTGAACTGCTTGGCCACTTTAGGGCACCATGTATCTATCTTACCTGAATCCAAACAAATCCAAACTGGTAATAGGAATGCTGCCATAATCCAGGGCCAGGGTACCAGTAACGGTTTCGGACATATTTAGTTGTCGGTGTAAATGTTGCATTTTGTCGTATTTTATAAATCACATGAGCAGGAAGGCCTGATTTTGGAGTGATGTTCTCAAACACAACACCTAAAGAAAAGATCATACATTAAAATTGTTATGGAAATCAAAGTACTGAGGATAATGAAAGGTATCTGATGCTACTAAGCATTCATGAATGTTATTCAGGTCATTAAGTAATAAACCAATTTGATCCTGTGTCTACTTTGATAATTAATCAAGTGATGAATAGCAACTTGCATACCTAGAATGACATTTAACAAGTAAAATCACAAGATATCTCATTTTAGAATCTGTTTTGTTGGGATTGGGTGTTAGGAGGCACTTTGATCTGTTTTCAACCATTTGGTTACTGAACGTCTGAATTACTCAAGTGTAAACTTTGTCAAAATAGTTTATTCATCAATGACCCAAATTAATTTCAGAATCAATATTTATGATTAAATTTTTACAGAGATAGTAAACATTATTTCTAGTTTACTCAAACCATTAATTTATTAAAATCCAAAATCAAAGATAAACAAGAAATGATACCATCTTTATTGCAAAGCAATTAACTTAACTGCAGTTTTCATGATGAAAACTTAATTACAGTTGAACCTGCCTTACTGGACACCTCTATATATACAGACCATCTGCTTTTAAAGACCAGTATGTTTTGCACATTTAAGAACCCTTCATGCACATCACCTTGAGGGTGTTGCAAAGGTCAAACATTTTGCCACTTCACTTATAGCTGTCTCAGTACAGAGGTAAAACAGTATACCACCTCTTGGTACATGTGTACTTATCACTGGTAAAGGCCGGGTTTGATCTCTAGTCTACACACATGATGAAAGTACCGTAGTGTAGCAATATAGTTTTATTCCCCAGTCAGGATTATTTCAATTATATTGAAACAGTCAGTCCTGGGATGGTGAAGAAACCCAGAGTACCTTTAAAAAACCTCTGGCCTTTGGTATTTCATATTCATATATGATGTATACTCAAGATGATAGACTCGCATTCCAAATACTGTAACCATATTTAATTTTCATGTTTTTTCACGGTAAAGGAAATTTTCTTTAATTCTGTAGTTAATTTTTTTTTAAATATGCATTATAACACAATAAGCATTAATTTTTGCCAAAAACAAAATGACCGCGAAATACATGAAAATTAGTACACCATGAAAATAAATATGTTTACAGTAGTTCAATATCTGCAAGAGTTTGGAAAACGAGTCCGGAAAAATAATTCCTGTATATCGGCCCATAACCACACCTGCATCACTAAATTCAAAGTCAAATTCAACTTTGTCGCAACTCGACTAAAAAGATGTTAAAGTAATGAACGAACCTGCGACAGTGGTAACATTCTCTGAGTAAGCTTTTGTCAGGAAATACTGAACCATATCCTCCTCTGTGGCAAATCCGCGGAACACATTCATATTAATACCAGACAATAATGACAGCCATCCACATGCTGCATTGTCTATAATGTCCAACTCGTGTAAGAAAAATGGGATGTCTGGAATCGTCTCATTCAAAAATTTTGATACAACAGGAAAAACTTTTAATGCAGACAAGAGTCCATTATTTATTTTAAGGTCATGTTGCATCTGAAGAAAGAAATGTATGATTATTTAGTCTAATAGAAAAAAGTTAATAAAAGTCTGCCAAGAGACCTTCAATTACCCGAAATTGTTTTCTCTCAGTATTAGAAAAGAAAGATTTTAAAAAATATGCTTGCTCAGTGAGCATACCTGAGGATCAAATCCAACAGGTGTTTTACAAGGCTACAAGAAAGTGGTGCAGTAAATTACTCTATTATAGCTACTATATAAACGACTGCTGCAGTACAACTAGCTCAACCACATTGTACATATAATTCAAACAAGTTTCTGGCCAATATCATTTCAACAGCACTGATTCAAACACTTTTAAAGATTGAAAGAAAATTAAATGAATTAATATGATAAGCAATAAAACAAAACCCTAAATTTTAATTGCACTGGATACAATAGGGGTTCCCAGTATACCACGTGATACTCCATAACAATTCTGCAGAATAATTATTTCCACTGGAGATGGAAAAGCATCAGTTCACATTTTTCATGAAAATGACATAATGTTACTGCGGGAAATTTTGACATAAACATTTTCAAAAATGTTCCTCGCAAATGTTACGAGGTATCGATGTCATATTATGCTGGCCAACTCCATTATCAAAAATTCCAGAGACAGATACATAAATTATCAGCAAGTTTCAGATACCATTACCAGACAAACAACATTACTAAGGTGACAATTGATACCATGTGATGTAATACAGCCAATAGTTAACTCATCGATACATGTAACCGCATAAACAGAGTATAAATATCAACACCATCATTAGTGTTTTACTTACTAGCCTCTGATGAAGAATATCAAATTATCCACATGTTGTCTGGCCGTATATAAAAACATTTCAACCGCAAAAATAACCATTAACTCTGTTTCATAGCATTTTAATACATAACATGTTTTTTTTTTTTTAAATTAAATCATTGGATAACTAAATGAATACTATTTTATCTAGAAATCATGTCTTTAACAACCATTTATTTTATGTAGAAATCATGTCCCTGACAACCATTGGCAACACACTATCTCTCTACAAAATTTTAAAGTTTTGACATATCCTTACCCTACCTAAAGATTGACTTCCATTTCAAACTTATCAGTGCGACTATAATCTTACCTCTTTAATGGAAGCCAAATTATGGATTGTTGAATTTTCCTCAAGATAAGTCCGTAATTCTGAAGAAACATTCAACCATTTTCTTGCATATTCACTAATGAGATCCACCAATGCAAATGACTCATTTGCCTAAAAATGATAATTTAGAGTGAATACATACTGTAAACCAACTTTTAATCCTGTATGATTAACTTCCATGTGTTTGGTGAGCACAAAATAATCGCAAAAGTTAATCGACGTGAATATGTTTTAGAAAAATTGTATTATTCATACCAAATATTCAGCTAGAGTCAATTTCGCAGAAGGTGATAGTCAGAAAATGATTTTGGCAAGAGAGTTGCGAAAGTTAATATAGGTGATTAAAGTTGGTTTACAATACCAATACCTTCCAGAGAGAGCCTTTTATTTGGACATGGTATGTTTTTTTCACTTTGCTTTGGGGCTGTTATTTGGACATGGATTGGTATGTTTGTATTTGATTATACTAAGGCTTTCAGTTAAGGAGCGAGATGGAGTAATGTAGTTTTACACTTACAGTTATATTGAGGTGGTCAGTTCAAGTTTATAAAACTTGAGTGCCTGGTGAAAACCACCCACCTTTGGCAACCAAACTGACTAACTACCTCACATTAGGATTTCAAGTGGGGTTTGAACTTAGGTGGTAAAAGGCACTGTAAGCATGCACTTTAGGCTACTTTGGCTGCTGAGGCTCCTTATTTCATTTAAGAAAAGGTGGAGGAAACCTCGCTGCCCACAGAAAAACCATGGCAAGTGAATTTATAAACTTCAGCAAACTCAATATTCTGATGTAACAAGATACAGCCAAACCTGTCTATAAAGGAAACCCAAGGAAATCAGTAAAAGTGGTCTTTATGGACAGGTGGCATTTACATCCAGGTTAAAATAATATGAATAAAGAACAATAGGGATACAATTCTACTGGCCTTAATAAGCAGGTGGTCCTTATATAGAGGTGACCTTAAAGCAGGTTGGAATTCTTCTGGCCTTAATAAGCAGGTGGTCCTTATATAGAGGTGACCTTTATTTAAGGCAGGTTGGAATTCTTCTGGCCTTAATAAGCAGGTGGCCCTTATATAGAGGTGAACTTTAAGGCAGGTTGGACTGTAATTTGTTTTATTGTTTTCTTCATTAGTCTTCCTTAATCTATTGTCAACCCCTTTATAATGCCAAAATCTGAACAAAGTGTAAAAATGAATCAAGGTGTTACTCTTTACAGATTTATGAATGATTTGAAAGACAGGCAGGTAAAATGAAGGATAAAAGTCAGACAGATAGATGGACAGACAGACAGACCAAGTACTTACTTTTTGTATAATGATATCAGCAGCTGAGTTATTTGGTGCATAGAGTACTTTAGGATTACTATATAGTAGATGTATCAGAATCTGAAGATTGTCCCTCTGGTGGTGTGATATCCCAAGGTCATCTAAAATTATAAATAAATCCCAAGGTCATTTACAAATAAAGATCAAAACTAAGAAATCCCAAGGTCATTTACAAATATGTATCTAAACTGAGAAATCCCAAGGTCATTTACAAACATATATCTAAACTGAGAAATCCCAAGGTCATTTACAAACATATATCTAAACTGAGAAATCCCAAGGTCATTTACAAATAAATATCAAAACTAAGAAATCCCAAGGTCATTTACAAACATATATCTAAACTGAGAAATCCCAAGGTCATTTACAAACATATATCTAAACTGAGAAATCCCAAGGTCATTTACAAACATATATCTAAACTGAGAAATCCCAAGGTCATTTACAAACATTTATCTAAACTGAGAAATCGCAAGGTCATTTACAAACATATATCTAAACTGAGAAATCCCAAGGTCATTTACAAATATGTATCTAAACTGAGAAATCCCAAGGTCATTTACAAATAAATATCTAAACTGAGAAATCCCAAGGTCATTTACAAATATGTATCTAAACTGAGAAATCCCAAGGTCATTTACAAATATATCTAAACTGCAAAATCCCAAAGTCATTTACAAATATATATCTAAACTGAGAAATACCAAATTTAAAATGAAATTCCAAATCTAAACTGAGAAATTCCATTTACAGTAAACAAGATTATAACGAACACGCTTACACTGAATACAGGGACAGTACGAAGTCAAAAATTGGGCCAGAATGCTCCTCTATATAAGTATACATATAACAATACAACAAAGTTGCTTTATAATGAAGTTAAAAATAGAGACACAAGGGCTTCATTATAAACATGTTCTACCGATAGTTGTCTACAAATACAAAACTATGTTTTCAGTCCAAGAACTGTAACTTTTTGAATTAGTCATTCTGCAGGTCCACAACCTACAACTTTTCATATGAACTGAATAGCTTTCCTTCACATAATTCTTACCAAAGTAGATGTTCTATATCATTATCCACCCTGATTTTAGGTAGTTCTTACCAAAGTTAAGGTGTTCTATATCATTATCTACCCTGATTTTAGGTAGTTTACCAAAGTTATCTAATCATTACTACCCTGATTTTAGATAGTTCTTACCAAAGTTAAGGTGTTCTATATCATTATCTACCCTGATTTTAGGTAGTTCTTACCAAAGTTAAGGTGTTCTATATCATTTCTCCACCCTGTTTTAGTAATTCTTACCAAAGTTAAGATGTTCTATATCATTATACACCTGTTTTAGATATTCTTACCAAAGTTAAGTGTTCTATATCATTATCCACCCTGTTTTAGGTAATTCTTACCAAAGTTAAGTGTTCTATATCATTATCCACCCTGTTTTTAGGTAATTCTTACCAAAGTTAAGATGTTCTATATCATTATCCACCCTGTTTTTAGGTAATTCTTACCAAAGTTAAGGTGTTCTATATCATTATCACCCTGTTTTTAGGTATTCTTACCAAAGTTAAGGTGTTCTATATCATTATATACCCTGTTTTAGGTAATTCTTACCAAAGTTAAGGTGTTCTATATCATTATCTACCCTGTTTTAGGTAATTCTTACCAAAGTTAAGGTGTTCTATATCATTATCCACCCTGTTTTTAGGTAATTCTTACCAAAGTTAAGGTGTTCTATATCATTATCACCCTGTTTTTAGGTAGTTCTTACCAAAGTTATCATGTTCTATATCATTATCACCCTGATTTTAGGTAGTTCTTACCAAAGTTATCATGTTCTATATCATTATCTACCCTGATTTTAGGTAGTTCTTACCAAAGTTAAGGTGTTCTATATCATTATCTACCCTGATTTTAGGTAGTTCTTACCAAAGTTAGGTGTTCTATATCATTATCACCCTGTTTTAGGTAGTTCTTACCAAAGTTATCATGTTCTATATCTATCCACCCTGTTTTAGGTAGTTCTTACCAAAGTTAAGGTGTTCTATATCATTATCACCCTGTTTTAGGTAGTTCTTACCAAAGTTAATGTTCTATATCATTATCCACCCTGATTTTAGGTAGTTCTTACCAAAGTTAAGGTGTTCTATATCATTATCTACCCTGATTTTAGGTAGTTCTTACCAAAGTTATCATGTTCTATATCATTATCCACCCTGTTTTAGGTAGTTCTTACCAAAGTTAAGATGTTCTATATCATATCCTGTTTTAGGTAGTTCTTACCAAAGTTAATCATGTTCTATATCATTATCACCCTTTTTTAGGTAGTTCTTACCAAAGTTAAGATGTTCTATATCATTATCTACCCTGATTTTAGGTAGTTCTTACCAAAGTTATCATGTTCTATATCATTATCCACCCTGTTTTTAGGTAGTTCTTACCAAAGTTAAGGTGTTCTATATCATTATCTACCCTGATTTTAAGTAGTTCTTACCAAAGTTAAGATGTTCTATATCATTATCTACCCTGATTTTAGGTAGTTCTTACCAAAGTTAAGATGTTCTATATCATTATCTACCCTGATTTTAGGTAGTTCTTACCAAAGTTATCATGTTCTATATCATTATCCACCCTGTTTTTAGGTAATTCTTACCAAAGTTAAGGTGTTCTATATCATTATCTACCCTGATTTTAGGTAGTTCTTACCAAAGTTATCATGTTCTATATCATTATCCACCCTGTTTTTAGGTAGTTCTTACCAAAGTTAAGGTGTTCTATATCATTATCCACCCTGTTTTAGGTAATTCTTACCAAAGTTAAGATGTTCTATATCATTATCCACCCTGTTTTTAGATAATTCTTACCAAAGTTAAGATGTTCTATATCATTATCCACCCTGTTTTTAGGTAATTCTTACCAAAGTTAAGATGTTCTATATCATTATCCACCCTGTTTCTAGTAGTTCTTACCAAAGTTAAGATGTTCCATATCATTATCCACCGTTTTAGGTAATTCTTACCAAAGTTAAGATGTTCTATATCATTATATACCGTTTTAAGTAATTCTTACCAAAGTTAAGATGTTCTATATCATTATCCACCGTTTTAGGTAATTCCTACCAAAGTTAAGATGTTCTATATTATTATCTACCCTGTTTTTAGGTAGTTCTTACCAAAGTTAAGATGTTCTATATCATTATCCACCGTTTTAGGTAATTCTTACCAAAGTTAAGATGGTTTATATCATTATCCACCCTGTTTCTAGGTAGTTCTTACCAAAGTTAAGATGTTCTATATCATTATCCACCGTTTTAGGTAATTCTTACCAAAGTTAAGATGTTCTATATCATTATCCACCCTCTTTTTAGGCAGTTCTTTGGTTTGTTTGCCACAAATCGTTCTCTGCATAACGTTCCATAAATGTATAAAACCAGCAAATTTGTTCTTCTTTTCTGTTTTTTCCTGCTAAAAAGTGAAGATAAATGACATTTATAGATAACTGTACATCGGAAAATTCTAGCAACAAAACATCAGTAAACAAATCCGAGATGCATCTTGATTATGACAATTGGTATTTTCATCCATGGAGAGAAAGAACATCTGCAGTTTTCTGACATCATTTTCTTGAAATGGCACACACACAATAAGTATTGTTCTTGCTTGATGTTTCATAATGTGCCTCTGGGGCAGAGTGGTCTAAAGTGTGAACTTAGAACAACCTAGATTGTAATCCCTATCAGACGGATCCTAGTGTAAGAAAGTTTGTCAGTTCGCTTGCTGAAGGTCAGTGATTTTTCCATGGCACTCTGGTTTCCTCCACCATTCCAGAACTGACCACCTAGATAAAAGTGAGAGACTATTGACTGAGGCATGAAACACCATAACTACACTTATAATGGAAAATTTATACCTGTCTAGAAGATGATGACTTCTCATCTGATAGTTCAGGTTCCTCTGTTTCTGTTGTATTGCTGGTTGCCATGGTAACATTCATTATCGGTGATTCTGTTACCACAGTGTATTTATAACATGCATCTTGTGGTAATGATCTAGCAAATACACTCATCTCATACAAACTCATTTGAAACTGGTAAAACTTGTCAATCTAAAATTCACAATTAAATGTATAAATATTGTTACTTGCAAATTTTTATATATGATACAAATTTCAGAGAAGATCCATTTTCTGAAAATGGTACAACAATGCAGTCATCCATGTACATTGTATTTTGATATATCACTGATGAAATACTGTGAAATCATTAATTTATGTTGCTTTTGTGGACAACAGGACCCAAAATTATAGTATGGTCACAAAGTTGCCTTAAATGGAAACTACAAGCCCATATTTAATACAGGGTAACCTCACTAAAAGTTCTTTTTTAAAAACAAAATTTTCAAATTACCAGTATGACATAAAAAATAATTGCTTATATATGGCCGCTAATTTTTTAACCAAATCTAAGTTCACTTCGTAACTGAGAGCCATAGGTGAGGATCAGACCTGGTTCTTATAGGTGATAAACATTTGCTAAAAAATTGGGACCAGAAAGTCTGGCAGTAGATCACCACTCTATTACATTATTTTACACGCTGACAAGCTCTGCTCCTCTACAAGGAATAATAATGAATCTATAAACACATTTACATAAGACTTACTGTATGTGTAATTTATTCATGGTTTACTAATTTTCGCTTATTTTACACAAAAATTTGAACCAAACATAAAATAATATATTCTCAATCTTATTTATAGTCAGTTTCATATATCCTTGAATATCACACCATGAGAAAAGGTAGGAAATTACAAAACCATGAAAATTTGAACCCATCCTTAGGTACATTTACAGTATATACATGATATAATCATCATAATTACATTTGCACTTACATCTTTGATGAATTCCTTGACTTTTTTGGCCAGAGATGACAGGTTAACACTGTGTAGATGGAGCTGCAAAATTAATAATACAACAATTAAATAAATCAAATTTTTCAGAGAAAGACAATAAAGTTAGTGTGTTACAAGTTTATAGGCTCAATATGATTTTAAGTAAATTTAGGACAAGCAACAACAAATTACAAAACGTAACTGGATGTTGGCAGAATATAGATAGAAATGAAAGACTGTAATTTATGTCAGGATAAAATTGGAGATGAATATCATTAAATGTACTTTTTTGTAATGTATGTTGAATGTACTTTTTTAACTTATGATCCAAATAAATATAAATAGTTTAAACCATTAACTTATAGTGTTCTCTGGTTATGCAGGTAGCACTTTATTTTAAGCAATTTCATTTTACAATATTGACTATCCTGTATTGTAACCTTCTCTCATCTGACTTAGATCTCTACATTTGTATTAAGTTGCCCATTTTCTGAAGCACCTACGTGATTTGAGCTGAGTAATGGCATTTCAACCCCAGTCAAGATTCTTTCACAAAAGAGGTTATTTCGGCAAAAGTTCTAGAGGAAACCCAAAATTAGGAGAAAACCACTAACCTTCAGCAGGTAAGTGAACAAATAAACTATTTTTACACATTTATAAGAATATGCCAGTGTGTGTGATTGGAATATAAGCAAGCACTTTTTTTACCACTTGACAGTCAACACCCAGTGCCCATATTTGTTGAAGCAAATTCAGTGAATTAGGATCCCTTGCCAATAAGTTTTTTCAGTCAAAGGCCCATAACTCTTAGGAACAGGAGCAAACCAACACAGGTTTGTGACTTTGTACATCTCATATCAATGTTGATGCTTTGCACCAAGTTTCTTAAATTATTCATAGTTTTGAAGAATTATTCCTAACAAGAATTGTCTGGACGAATGGAAGGAAGAAACTTTGAACTTAATACCCTCCCTCTCCCTCGAAAAGAAGGGAGATAACTTTTTCAGTCCCTTTTTTGTTTGAAACTTAATTTTTTCGTTGGAAGCTTGAAGTAGCTGGACAGAAGGAAGAACAAAACTTCGAACTTCATACCCACCCTTTTCCCCAGAGGCGGGGGATAACTTTTTAAATCTCTTTTTTGTTGGAAGTTTGATTTAGCGGAGATATTCTTACTTTGTGTATGATTGTTTCATCTGATATCTGTTGTTGTAACACTTCAGATAATTCAACTAACTGCTGGTGACTTAGATTACATAAACGTTCCCGTACATCAACCTGCCGATAAAAAAATGACATAATTATTCATTACTAAACAATAAACAGAATCAGGTTACTCTATAAATCAGAAAATTAATGCAAGCAAAATGTGTGGACCATTTCATCAAATTTATTTCTTGTCACATTAAATTCCCAGATTTTCATTCATAGTTCAAGTATCCCAGAAAAACGTATCTCCCTTTACCTGTTGTCAGTATACCTTTGTATTGATTGTACGTCAAAGTCAAGAATACTTCACTTATATTGAGGCATCACCAGCTACAGATGAAGTGGCAGAAATTTTTACTTTGCAGTGCAATCAGGGCATTGCACAAGGAGGATTCTTTATTAAGCCACACCTGCCATGACACAGGACATTAGTTTTTAAGGTCTCTTCTGAAGGACCTTGTGAATTTTATTTTTGAATTCAAATGCTTGATGAAAGCACAGTCACTATCTATTTTCAAGTCTTGTTCAGACCCTGGATGGGGTTCAAACCCATGACCTCCTAAATACAAAGAGAACAATCTACCAACATGGCTGAACTAGATCTAGAAGAAGTAACTCAACAAAAATACTTTATGTGATTGATATGTTTTACATCTTTCATTTAAACAACTCGAATGAACAAATATTTGTAAATTTAAGATGTGTTGATCGAGTTGAATCTACCTTCATGAAACAATTCTGAATTTTGTCCGAATATTTTTGAAAATATTTGAAATCATTCAGAATTTTTCTTACACCAAAAATTAATGTTTAAAATTTTCTGAACACTTTTATCTGTATTCTGTATTTTGTTTAAAAAATTCTGAATTCAACCTAAAAATGTTAAACACTCAAAATTCAAATATTAAATTTTTAAAAAATCAGAACTTCCAGACAAAACTCACAATTTTCAACAACAAGAGGCCCATGGGCCTGATACGCTCACCTGATAACTAATGGCTAGCTGATAGATTTAAAGAAAACATAAATACTAAACCCCAATGGCCTTTTTTTTACATCATGATAACCGTTGTATTAATACCTACAACATTCTAGTATACATGCCTATACAATAAGTTTATAGTTTTCGAGATAATTAACAATTTCGCTATTGTTTCGCATCTGTGACCTTGACCTTTGAACCCATGACCTTTTTCTATACATCAAAATGATCGTTGTATCAATTCCTACAACATTCTGATATACATGCCTATACAAAAAGTTTATAGTTTTCGAGATAATTAACCATTTCAGTATTGTTTCACATCTGTGACCTTGACCTTTGAACCCATGACCTTTTTCTATACATCAAAATGATCGTTGTATTGATACCTACAACAATCTAATATACATGCCTATACAAAAAGTTTATAGTTTTCGAGATAATTAACAATTTCGCTATTGTTTCGCATCTGTGACCTTGACCTTTGAACCCATGACCTTTTTCTATACATCAAAATGATCGTTGTATCAATACCTACAACATTCTAATATACATGCCTATACAAAAAGTTTATAGTTTTCGAGATAATAATTATAATCAGAGGTAAAAAAAAATTAGGTCACGACCTTCACAATTGACCTTGACCTCATTTTGAAGATACTAACAAGAAGATGTCAAAACTGAAAACCCCATGTCATTATCTGGTCAAATAGTCAAGTTATAACAATTTGAAGCTATTTTACGATTTTTTCAAAATTAAACGCAATAACGCGTAACCTATTTTTTATCCGATTTTTACAAAATGAACAAACTATAGGCTTAAGACCCTAGAGAAGCCAAATATAACATCAGATTTTTTCTCCAATCAGTACTTTAGGAGAAGAAGATTTTTTAAGATTTTTGCACCCCTAGGTCACCTTGACCTAGTTATGGTAGCCATGGCAACGCCACGAACAAATCTGAATTGCACCGGCCCATATATACTTCTGACAAAGTTTCATTAAAAACTGTCCAGTAGTTTCAGAGGAGAAGTTGAAAATAGGTGTTAACGACGCACACACGCACATACACACGCTGCGCTATGCCATAAGCTCACATGACCTTCGGTCAGGTGAGCTAAAAATCAGACAACATTTTTTTCATGAGGCCAGAGGGTATATATATATATATATGGTTAATAAAAAAATCTTACCAAAACTGAGGCATTATATGACTCATTAAACACAAGTAAATGTTGAAATTCATTTTTATCACAGGCAATTTGATGTAATGTTCCTGGAGAAAACAGCAGTTCCTGAAACAAACATGCAAATTCAGTAAATAAGAATCCCCTGTCCTGTAATTTGCACTTATGTTTAAAGGGCTATAAGTCCTAGGAAACTAAATAATATTTTTTTAGAATAAGTACAGTCAATCCTGTCTATAAAGGCCACCAAAGGAAACCAATAAAAGTGGTCTTTATATACAGGTTCAAATAATATGAATAAAGATCAATTGGGATACAATTCCACTGGCTTTTATAAGCAAGGGACCCTTATATAGAGGTGGCTTTTAAGGCAGGTTTGACTGTACTTGTTTTCAACTTTTAAACACTGATTGCATGAAATAAGCAAGATAACAAGAGTAGGTACCCACTGTTGGTCCTGTAACCATAGTTATTAATCCAGTTACCAAAATTATGCAAACTCTGAAATAATTTTTTTTACTAAAGGAACATGATTTTTAGAAAACATTACAGGTCAGACCGAACAGTTACAGGTCTGTCACAGGTCTGACTGAAAAGTTACAGGTCTGTCAAAGGTCTGACTAAAAAGTTACAGGTCTGTCACAGGTCTGACTGAAAAGTTACAGGTCTGTCACAAGTCTAACTGAAAAGTTACAGGTCTGTCACAAGTCTGACTGAAAAAATTACAGGTGAAAGGATACAAGTTGAGTCCCTCTAAATAATTGCGGGTCTGGTTTAAAAGTTACTGAAAAGTTACAGCTTCAACTGAAACATTACAGGTTAAACTGAAAAGTTACAGGTTTAGTCCAACTAAAAAAGTTGCAGGTCTGACTAAAAAGTTACATGTCTGACTGAAAAGTTACAGGTTCAACTGAAATGTTACAAATTAAAGTCAAAGAACTGACTGAAGACTCATTAGGTTATTTGGATGACTTCCTGGCCTAAAATTTAAACCCTGACATTAATTTATCACTGACTTACCTTTAAAATATTAGCAAGTTGTGTCGGAGTAAGGACTGTTGTCATATTAACGCTGGGTAGAATACCTAAACCACTCAATAATATATTTCTAACAACAACGTCCGACCACAGATTTTTGTTTTCTATCACAGACGTGTATAATAATCCATTTTTAACACCGGGTATTCTGGAATGTATAAAACTTCTCATAATATCTGCATTGTTTAATAAGTCTTCAATCTTCACTTGGTCTTCGTTTAATGTGCCAGTTTTAGGCGCAAAACTTAAATAGTCACCATTGTCTGTATCTCTTTTAACTCTTGATTTCATCCAACTAATATTACTTAAATCTGAACCAAATAATATTCTATATATCTGTAAAAGAAACGTTATCATCAACATTGAAATAATGAATAGAAACTTAAACTACAGAGAACTGGTTGGGGCTCTGGTGACAGAGTAGCCTTAGAGCTTACTTATGGATCACAGTGCCTCTCACTACCTAGGTATGAATCTCTTTCATGACAAACTCTAGTGCCAGAAAGTTGTCACATCGCTTGCATAATGGCCAGTGTTTTTCTATGCTACCTAAATTCTTCTTGATATAATTACATATTATACTAGTTTTAATTTTACAGCACTAGACGGCCGTTTCGGAATACAATTCCTCGCCAGTAGTGCTTGAACCAAAGTTATTTCAAGATATTGAAAAGATACCCAAAAGACCAAAATATATTTTACTAAATTTAGTAAAGGAAATCCTTATAAGTAAAAGCATCTTGAATGGGACATGAAATTCTATTATTATACCTAATTCATAAATACTTGTGATTGATTGGATGAGTACAATCACATGGCATGGATAGAAATAGCATATTTTCCCTTACAAGTTACATGGTCAAGTTTCCTGAAGTATATCACTTATTTGGAACACACCATATCATCACTTCTCAATGACAATTTGTCCATGAATCAAGATCTGGTTTTGCCACTACCAGGTAATTTTGGTAAAGTAGCTCAGTTGGTGGCATATTGCTGACATAAAAAGGTCCAAGGTATGAAAACTGTATTGATTGATTTAACAGGGTTTTACATCCCAGTAAAGAATATTTTACTTATACCGAGACATCACCAACTATAGGTGAAGTGGCAGAAATGTTGACCTTTGTAGTGTGTTCAGGGCAACGTGCAGGAAGGATTCTTTAACATATCACCCCTGCTATACACAGGTCATTGGTTTTTAATAGCTCTTCCAAAGGATCCAATGGTTTTCATTTTTAAATGTTGAGTGCTTGGCAAAAGAACAGTCACTACCTATTATCAAGTCTTGGTCAGACTCAGGCCAGGGTTTGAACCCACGACTTCCAATGTATGGATCAAGCACTCTACAAATTAAGATACCACAGTGGATACCACTACCGTTTGAGTACATACAGTACAGGCCTGTCAAAAGTTTAACGCTAAGTTACCAAATTAGTACTGAAACGACGGCTCATTGTTAGCCATATCTCGGCAGCTGTTGCCTATCTCTCGGTCAACTTTTTGGTCAATCTATATTTAAGCCACCCAGTAGACAAATATAGAATCCTTTTCATTAGTTCAACTTTCGACAAGTCTGTTCTATATATATATATATATATATATAATATATATATAATATATATATATATATATATATATATATATATATCAATTAAATCTTAAAGCTATATAGTCATACCTCTCGTATATGTACTGATGAATTAAGTAAGGCATTCACATCTACTGTTGGCAATGATAAATTATGATGTAAAAACTCAGAAAAATTCTGTTTGTTTTGTAAAACTGAACCAAGATTAAAATCTACAAAACAAAAAACAAAAAATGTCAGATTACTTAACGAAATTAGTTTTATAGATAAAAATCAAAAAGTTTGCTGTAGGGCTGAATTTTATGCAGGATAAACAAATATGATGTAATATGAAAACTGTAATATGAAAACTGTTTTAAATAAGCACATACTTATTTAATGATTTTAATTTACAAAAACAATATATAACTACTCATTTTAAGGTATGTCATGTGAACTGACAAATGTTCTCATGGTCCAATCTATAGAGTAGGTCTGAATTAAATTAGGCTTCAAACAGGGGCACTTTAGACCAAAATGACATGGAGGTACATAAGTGAACATAAGTGAAAGAATCTTGACTGGGAATAAAAGAGTATTACTCATCATTTTATCCAAACAGTTATTATTTACTTAATTAATTATTAATTGTTAATTATTTGAGATGGAAATTGAATTCTTGAATTCTTGTTTGTCAATTCCCTTGCCAAAGGTAAGTTGGTTTCTCCTAATGTTTACTTTTCCTCCACCATTTCTGAACTTACTGCCTTGATATAGGTGATGGATGGATGGATGGATGGATGGAGGATGGATGGATGGATGATTGAATGGATGGATGGATGGATGGACAAATGGATGGATGGATGGATGGATGGATAGATAGACAGATGGATGGATGGACAAATAGATGGATGGATGGATGGATGGATGGAAAGATGGATGGATGGATGGATGGATGGATGGATGGATGGATGGATGGATGGATGGATGGATAGACAGACAGACAGACAGATAGATGGATGGATGAATGAATGTACCTTTGGCATGTAGAAACTGATCATGTAATGTGGCTGGATCATCTATAATACTTTTATAAATGGAAGGTAGATTATCCATCTCTGATGGAGAATATCCAGGGTTAAAAAAATGATGATTTTCTGCCACTGATTGCAGCTGACTTAAAAACTCTCTTGTCCTGTAAAAAATATAATTATATTACAATTAAACCTATTACAATTAAACCTAATATAGTAACTAACTCTGCAAAACCACCCGTCAATACAGTAAAACCAATTAGTGATGTAAACCAGCTGTCAATCCTTCAAATTTAAGGTCATTGTGACCTTGAATGAAGGTCAAGGTCAACATTGTTGATAAAATTTAATATTCCAGTCAAATTTCAATGCTATAGATTATCTGAAATTTGAAGTATGTACCAAACCTATAGATTTGGTGACATAAATCAACTTATGAGTTCATAATAACATGGTTGGAATAGCCAAGGATCCTCAATACAAAGATGTTATTTTGCGACATAGTTGTCCTTAAAATTAGATATTCGATCATTTGTTGGTAAAGACAATTAAACTTAATTTGCTAGTATATCAATGGTTACATTGGAAATTTAAGTGGTGGAAAATTTAGTCATTTTTCCCCAGGGGAACTACCTTTATTCGGTAGTAATTTTAAGCAAACAAAATCATTGTAAATGAACATTTTTCAAAAACTTGAAATTAAACTTTGAAAATATAGCTAACGAGGAGTCAACATGAGATGTCAATCCAGCACTAATTTGTTATCTTAGTGTAAAACTTTCGACAGGTCTGTACTGTATGTGACTTTGGATGGACTACTTTTTATTTGGTTCTAATATTGTGCCAGTTTATGAATATGTAACCTGTGACATGCAGTATTTTATTGATGATGTCTTTATGTCAACAGATCCATTACATGATTGTGTAATAATCCACACCTCACAGATATAAAATACATATTCCATTACATTTATTTCCATGGTGCACTATTTCCTATGCACACTTATTTCATGGTGAGATGGACTATCACCAAACTCTAAGTGACAGAAATGCAATGTCTACAACGTGCCATGCTGTACAATTAAAGATAAACTACCAGTAAGAATAGGTTAGACAAGCAAATTCAGTGAATTAGGTCCAACGCCAGCAGGTTCTTTATTTGTGATCTGCACTTATGGTCAAAGGGCAATAACTCCCAGGAAAATAAGCAAACCAACTCGGGGTATGATATGTGCATCTCCTATCTATGTTAAGGCTTTGCACAAAGTTTCATGAAATAGTGCTTCATAATTTTGGAGAATTTGTGCAGACAATAATTTCAGATGGCCGTGCGGAAGGATGGACAGACAGACGGAAACTCAAATTTAATATCTTTCTTCTAAAGGCAGGGGATAACAAAAACGACAGATTAATATCTGATACTAACTTGGCCTTGGGGAATTCCCTAAATCCGTACTGATTACGTATTTCTTCAGCTTCACTATCACAGAATAACTCCATAATTGGTACAACTCCCGCAGAAGGTAAGGGGTCAGCTTTATAAAAACCTGGTGAAAAAAACATGAATTAAGTTTTTGATTAAAATGAAATATAAAATTGCAGTTCATAGAGTCAGAAGACCAGTTTCCAGTTTCATACTCATATCTATAAACTAAAATTTAACTTAATCTTAAATCTGGAATATTTGAAATCTGAATAATTTTATTTTTCAAGATTTTCACAAATTGAAGGTGTCAAATTGAAGATTACTCTAAATTTATTAGTTTACATCTTTATTTTAGTTGTGTTGAAATTTTCATTTGTAAAACCGTTACCATAAAATATTGTTTAAAGTTGCCAGATATAGGTTAAGGTTAAGGAAAATCTTAGTTAAGGAATGACTGTGAAACTGCAGTCTATCAAATCACTAATCTTGTATTCAGATATAAGAATGTTTAACAAATTTTGATGACGGCATTAAAATGTTACTAATGTTATATTTTATCAAAAGAATGGCCATATATAGTCAAACTTGCCTGTAAAGTCCACTCAAAGGAACCAGTAAAAGTGGCTTTATGGGCAGGTGGCTTGTATATATAAGGTTCAAATAACATGACAAAAGACCAATTGGCATTAAACAGTAGGTGACCCTAATATGGAGGTGGTCTTTCAGACAGGTTTGACTGTAACATTTGGGGTTCAAATTCACCAGGTCAGGTCCTAAGTCCAGGACTTATTGATGTTACATTGGGACCCTTGACATTAATAAAATGTAAAAGTCCAATAGACCTGCCTTTTTTTCCAGGATAATCCTATTTTTTTCTGTATAATACCTATATATTTTTTTGTCAGATCATTGTTCAAATTCCTGGTGTGACCCGCAGAAATCAGGTGACTTAACAGGTATGAAGCGTCAACACATTTATCCCAAACAAAATAGGGACCTGGATGGCTGAGAGGTCTGAAGTGTGCACTCAGAGATCACAGTCAGTCTATCATAGCCAAGGTCCAAATCCAAAGCTTTGGAAACCCCAGTGAGAGAAATTTGGTTAGTACAATTGACAAAGGTAGGTTTTTTTTCTCTGGGTATTTTTGATTTCTCTCCACAGTCCAAAAACTGACTGACTCATTATATTTGGCAAAGAATCTTGACTCTGACATAAAACTCCATTACTTCACTCCACTCTTTTGTATAGAATTAGTGCCTAAGTGAACATGTTTTGTTTTAGTTTGAACATGTTGAAATGATTTTCATTAACAGGTGCCCTAATGCAAAAACCTGCTATATTGGACGGTCATGATTATAATTAAAAGTGTAAAAGAGTAATGAAACCATAATTGTCATGTGTTAGTCACATGAAAATAACTATAATTTTGTTATTTTGTCAACATAAAAACACCATCTGTCTCAAAATCAATAAGAAATAGAGATTACCAGTAGGACATGTGATGACGTCATCCATTTTTATTGATTATAATAAAATGTCCTACTTTAAACATTACTACTAGAACAACATCATCAACAACAACCCATCCAACCAAAGGACTCATCAACAACAACCCCTCCCACCAAATGACTCATCAACAACAACCCCTCCCACCAAAGGACTCACATCAGTTTAAGGGGTTGATTGCCATGCTGTTTCCATTCCTGATAGCTAAAATTGCCATTGGCTAATAATTTCTGAGAAATACTTTTAAAAAGTAACATTTTTGCAATTTTTGTCTAAAAATACTTTAAAGAAGCACAACTATTAGCTATTAAATAAATTTTTGATTTGTGGATACGGGGCCTTGGTTTTTAGGTCCCTTCCAAAGTACCCTGTCTTTCATTTCTGAATACAGTGTGCTTGGCACTACCTAATTTCAAGTCTTGGCTGGACCCAGTGTGGGGTTCAAACTCACAACCTCACATACGAAGCGAACACTACCAACTGAGCTACCGTAGTAGTTATAAGTAATGAGTGATAATCAGTGATAAGATACATACCCTCGCGTACTGGTACAGCAGGCTGTTTCTTCTTATCAGTAACAAGATAACAAATAACACCAGGGGTATAAACACCTCAAATAACAAAACAAACTGAAATAAAACATATAAAGTCAGTGAATTATGATCCCTGTGAATAGGCACTCTTTGTGATTTACAAAATTATATACTGTATAGTTTTTTTAATTTTGCAGGGATAAAATTTCGCGGTTCAGACATTAGAACTTATTCACGGGTATAAAATTTTGCGGAGCAGTGAAAAGTGTAAACAATTTTTTGTACAGATTATCTATAAGTTTAATGAATGCTACATTAAATATTCACTAGGTATTTAATTTCGCACTACTAAGTCAAACCGCAAACATAGCGAAATTAAATCCCCATTGAATAAAAGCAACTATACAGTTATACAAGCAAATTCAGTAAATAGAACAGATAAAAGGATGGATGGATGGATGGATGGATGGATGGATGGAAGGATGGATGGAAGTTTGAATTTCATATCTTTTTTCGAAAGGCAGGGGATAATAACTACAGAAATATTACACCAAATGTACTTAAATTCAAACTTGAACTGTAAATTATCATTATCATTAACATCTTGATTCATTGCCACTATTTATTTATGAATGTTCAAAGGGCCATAGCTCCCAGGAAAATGGCCAAACCAACTTGGGTTAACGATATGGGCATTTTATGTGATACTCACATGAATTTTTTCTTGAATTTTTGAACCAATATTTCACGTGAAAATAACATACGGTGGTATGAATTTCACGTATAAGCTCAATTCGTGATTTTTTAAAGTGAAATTCATGTTCATATCACGTAAAATTTAGAGGAACAATATTTGGCTTTTTTAACCCATTTAAAAGTAAATCTTGAAGCACATTTTTTTCAACATGATTCAAATAAAGCAGTCAATTCATACTGCATTATAGGTAGGTAATTTTGTAATTCATGGACACAGTATAATTTTTGGCATATCATTACACCCTTAATAGCCATTATGGCGGGTCGGACTTGATAAGTGGCCAGGTAGCTCAGAGGGTAGAGCATCCCTCCTGTATTGGGAAGGTCCTGGGTACAAGTCCTAGTTTGGCTGCTGCATTTTTTCCCTTTCCTGATAAATTTGGGGATGGTCCGTCACTGGAAAGTGGCCGAAGAACAGGTTGGTCTCAGGGTAGAACTTGGTGGTTTCGATTCAAGAGAGTTAATCAAAAAATATGGAAGGGAGGAATGTGGAGGGCAGGCTTGATAGGTGGCCAGGTAGCTAAGTGGGTAGAGTGCCCCCCTAGTATTGGAAAGGTCCTAAGTTCAAGTCCCGATTTAGCCACTGCATTTTTTCCCTTCCCAGTTATACCAGGTTAAAATTGTCAACTGACAATGTCTCCCTCCATATATGGTATTCATACAGAGTAAATAAATCATTATTTTTAACCTGTACTTTTATCTGGGATATAGCTCTGTTTTATTGATTAATGTTTAAGTGTTTACTAGTTTGTTACAGTAGAAACACTCCGGCCTGGCAGCACAATTTTTTGTAATTTATCTCGTAGACTCAGTGTATATATATAGTATCTTGACAGTTGCTACTAAATAAATGTTATTTTCGGATATAGTAACAAAGATTGGTTGTATATATACAGAATCTACAAAGGTGCAATAGAATAAATGTTGAATACACGTAAGACTTTAGTCAAACCTGTCTATAAAAGCCACCCAAGGGAACCTGTAAAAGTGGCCCTTATATACAGGTTCTACAAAGGTGCAATCAAATAAATGTTGTTTTCTTGATAAATTCACATAAGACTTCAGTCAAACCTGTATATAAGGGCCACTTTTACAGGTTCCCTTGGGTGGCGTTAAAATAACCTAAATAAAGAACAGTTGGGATAAAATTTTACTGGCCTTAAAAAGTGGTGACCCTTATATAGAGGTAGTCTTTAAGGCAAGTTTGACTGTATTCTCATTTCTAAACTTGGAGATTAATTCATCTAAACACAAGTTATGTGATGTGCACACACAAGTTTTGTGCAAATGTTTGTTATCTTCTCTTTACTAGCTTGAGTGCACTCATAACAACCTTTATAATGTCAAAACATATTGTGTCCTGTAACAATATTAAAGAAAATGTAGGGTATAGGAGTAACACAGGGCCTCTACAATATAGGCTACATGCTCTAGAAACTGAGCTACACACATTTCTAAAATCTTTCTTTTTCTTGATATTCTCAGGGTCATATATATGGAAATCACATGACAAAATTCCCTAGATGGAATTCCATGTAGCTACAATGGTTGATGACATACTAGGTAATTCAGTAAATATGGATGGTGACATACTGGGTATTTCAGTAAATATGGATGGTGACATACTGGGTACAACATTATATATAGATGGTGACATACTGGGATACAGTAATTGTAAATGGTGACATACTAGGTATTTCAGTAAATATGGATGGTGACATACTGGGTATAACAGTAAATTTGGATGGTGACATACTGGGATACAGTAATTGTAAATGGTGACATACTGGGTATTACAGTATATATTGATGGTGACATACTGGGTATAACAGTAAATATGGATGGTGACATACTGGGTATAACAGTATATATGGATGGTGACATACTGGGTATTACAGTATATATTGATGGTGACATACTGGGTATAACAGTATATATGGATGATATACTGGGTATAACAGTAAATATAGATGGTGACATACTGGGTATAACAGTATATATAGACAGTGACATACTGGGTATAACAGTATATATGGATGGTGACATACTGGGTGTAAGTAAATATAGATGGTGACATACTGGGTATAACAGTAAATATAGATGGTAACATACTGGGTATAACGGTATATATAGATGGTGACATACTGGGTGTAACTGTAAATATAGACGGTGGTCAACACCCTGGGTATAACAGTATATGGATGGTGACACACTGGGTATAACAGTATATATGGTGACAAACTGGGTATAAAAGTATATATAGATGGTGACATACTGGGTATAACAGTATATATGGATGGTGACATACTGGGTATAACAGTATATATGGATGGTGACATACTGGGTATAACAGTATATATGGATGATGATATTCTGGGTATAACAGTAAATATAGACGGTGACATACTGGGTATAATAGTAAATATAGATGGTGACATACTGGGTATAACAGTAAATATAGATGGTGACATACTGGGTATAAACAGTTTATATAGATGGTGACATACTGGGTATAATGGTATATATAGATGGTGACATACTGGGTATAACAATAAATATAGATAGTGACATACTGGGTATAACAGTATATATGGATGATGATATACTGGGTATAACAGTATATATAGATGGTGACATACTGGGTATAACAATAAATATAGATGGTGACATACTGGGTATAACGGTATATATAGATGGTGGCATACTGGGTATAACAGTAAATATAGATGGTGACATACTGGGTGTAATTAAATATAGATGGTGACATACTGGGTAAAAAGTATATATGAATGGTGACATACTGGGTATAACAGTATATATAGATGGTGACATACTGGGTATAACAGTATATATGGATGGTGACATACTGGGGGTATATAGATGGTGACATACTGGGTATAACAATAAACATGGATGGTGACATACTGGGTATAATGGTATATATAGATGGTGACATACTGGGTATAACAGTAAATATAGATGGTGACATACTGGGTATAACAGTAAATATAGATGGTGATATACTGGGTATTACAGTACAAATGGATGGTGACACACTGGGTATAACAGTATATATGGATGGTGACATACTGGGTAAAACAGTATCAATGGATGGTGACATACTGGGCATAACAGTATAGTATATATGAATGGTGACATACTGGGGTACAGTAATTGTAAATGGTAACACACTGGGTATAACAGTGTAGATGGTGATGTAGCCGGTGATCAACTTTGCCCTATAAGTACAATTTACTTATTATTTATTTTTATTTAATGATCGTCGAAAGCATTAAAATGTAATTTATTATTATTGTTATGTAATTATTTTTGCATACGAAATCTTCATATAAGGCCGAATTTTGTTGACAAATATGAACTAAATAGTTGGATCATCCTTTGAGCTGACAATACATTTCTATTATTAGACCAATACACATCACTCACTCTAGATCTAACAATGGATGCCTGTACATAAATATAATTCACTCACGGACTTCTCTCTTCAATGTGAAGTTCTTCCACAGCAGCAAACGGAACTGGTGCCAGAACCCCATCCTGTTCCTTTCTAACGGTACCTCGGGACTCTACAATCAAATGAACACTTTTTGATCAGCGGACACCTGCAAGGCTACATCACTTTAAGTCTAACCAATGTTTACGTTTTCACCTTGTCTTCGGTTGCTTTTTTATAACTTATTTTTAAGTGATCACAAATATTAATAAATAATTCGCAAAAAAGATGTACGGATATTATTTCGCCTGCCATATATTAATTATTTATAAACATTTTGACATTTACAAATTGGTAATTGTAGCAGACAGCTTGTTTTGTCTTCACGTCATCTATAGAAGCCATGATGCGTGTAAGTCGTCACGTGATAATCAGGTGTACACTGATTGGACATGACGTCACCACACGATACATAAAATATATACAAAACCACGTGGGTTTGTTTACATCAATCAGCTGTTTCTCTCGGCTATATATTTTAACGACATCGAGCAAGACCAATTATAGAAAGTGGAGTCGTCTCTCATTTTCACATCGATTTAATAAGGTGCTAAATACAATAATCAGAGTTAAAGTGTTTCGATATTAAAGACACAGTATTGCTGAAATATATTGTGTCTTTGTTCTTTTCTTTCTAAAAAATTATATTAATAAATCCCCAACAAGTTTTGACACGAGAAAAGTAATTTTATGGTAATGTTAACGAGGCATTTTGTCCTAGCTATATCAAAATAATTAAATTAATAGAACGTCTATAAGAGAGAGAGAGAGAGAGAGAGAGAGAGAGAGAGAGATTTACACAGAATCAGTTATGGGTCATGCTAATCATAGTAATTGCCGAGGTGATTTTCATATTTACAGTATTAACATTTAACATTACAAATGTCAAAATGATGAAATCTATAATAGTTCATATTGTAAAATACTGTTGTGATAGTTCAGATGAGTTAGTCATGGTACGAAGTCAACGTAGAATTATCGGTCAAATACTCATTTGTATTTAAAAAGGTGTGTGTGTGTGTGTGTGTGTGTGGTGTGTGTGTGTGTGTGCACGTGTGTGTGTGTGTGTGTGTTAAAACAAAGAACACTTACAAATGCATTGAACATAGTCTGATGATGCGTGCTGTTTTTTCTTTGCCCCCTCGGCTTTCACGAATGAAAGTCACAGGGCCCTTTGGAGTAGTGACAGGCGTGACATTAAAGAACCCTACTTGCCATGAAAACCCTGAGCGCACTGTAAGGACCAAAATTTCTGCCACTTCACCTATAGCTGGTGACATCTCGATACGAGTGTTCAAATATTCTTGTCTTGCACGCAAAACCCCATCCAATCAATCTATCTTCTGTGTTTAACTTTTAATCCCAAGTACAACCCTTTTAATTCACGAAATCCCGGTCTGTGTGTGTGTGGTGTGTGTGTGTGTGTGTGTGTGTGTGTGAATACAAAGAACAACTTACCATTGTATCGAACATGTTACTTCTTCTTTGTTTAATTTAATCCTCCGAGCAGAATTTTTTTTTAAATTATAAACTAATATAATTAACTAAAAACACCAGCCATGGACATATATACTAACATTATATTATTATTATCAGTCAAGTACTTTATAACGAACTATTAAAACTACTTTTATTGTCAATCTAAAATTGAACAACATTTTCAGCTAGTTTTAACTGTTTTAAGAACAAAGAAAGATGTATAAGCTAAATAGTATAAATGTATATTCACGTTGGAACAGAGCCAACTATCAACCGTATACATAAACTACGATGTTTACCGAGCTGTCACGAAGGTACGATCAGCTGATTACATACAAGGTGCTGATGTAACGTATGTTTACTATCCTGCTTATTTTCCACAATTATTGGCTAGATCGTAACCATGATACAAATCAAAACTATAAGCTAAGTAATCCGGGAAATGGTTCCATTTACACCCTATCATAAAAACGAAAGAAAATTATTTCAAATTACAATAATTTAGAATTTAGAGAAATAATTTTCTTTCGTTCCCAATTTATAATTCTTTTTCTTTCTTTCTTTCTTTTATTTATTTATTTATTTATTTATTTATTTATTTATTTATTTATTATTTATTTATTCATTGAACAGCATTCAAGCATACATGTTATCTTTCTGTATGGTGAATAATAAATATTGTTTGAACTAAATTGACCGAGCATTGTTACAACGGGATACAAAAAGAATTTTCTAACTACGTGCACAATCCGATGACGGTTTTCTATTTCAGTGTATTTTGACTGATATCTGGCGATTTTGTAATATATATATATATATATATATAATGTTCTAGTAGCAAAAAATTTTTAACATTACCGTAAATGTTTGATACGCATAATGAAGAATTTAAACAAAAAATTCCGATACAGTCGGTAGCTGTAATGCATGTCACGTTGAGTAGACCACAGTTTCAGACACAGTACTTGCTAGTTGGACCGTATCAGACACGAGGCTTGCTACAGGGATCGGGGTCTTGGATACGAGACTTCACTTATGATAGGGATCATAGTTTCAGACACGAGACTTGCTGTTTCAGGGATTTGGGTCTCGGACAGTACGATACATATAGAAACAAGCATTCTGAGAGTATTGCAAAACAATACATAGTCCCCTACCGGTCGCATATTTCACTAATCCCAAAGTTTTAGGTAAAATGTACCTTATTATATGGTACAAAGATTTAAAGTTGATCTGTAACTCACCATGGTAGAGTCACATACCAAACATTAGTTCCATTTCTGCAAGCGTGTAGCAAAAAAAGTGCGGAAAACTAAAATTTCTGTGAATTTTCAAAGATCAAAGGGCCATACCTCCGGTAAAAATTAGCAGATGGAAACGAAACGTAAATTTGATCTGTAACTCATCATGGTAGACTCATATACCAAAAATCAGTTCATTATCTAAACGCAATTAGAAAAAAAGAGCGGAAAACTGAAATTTCAGTGAATTTTCAAAGTTCAAAGGGCCATAACTCATGTAAAAATTTGCGGACCAGAATGAAACGCTAACTTGATCTGCAACTCATCATGGTAGACTCACATACCAAAAATCAGTTCATTATCTGAAAGATTTTAGAAAATAACTTGTGGAAAACTGAGGTGTGACAGACGGACGGACGGACGGACAGACGGACAGAGCGAAAACCTAAAGTTCCCTTCGGCTTTCGCCGGTAGGGGACTAATTAAGAAAATCACGAGATCCTTCAGATGAAAACCACGACAGGTATAACACAAATAAGAAACTTTGTTTTGATTGGAGGTTTACATCCCAGTCAAAAATATTTCATTTAAAACGAGATGTCACCAGCTATAGGTGAAGTGAAAGGAATTTTGAGCTTCACAGTGCCCTCAGGGCAACGTGCAGGGAGGGTTCTATGCGTGTCACGGCAAGCGTTGCCGTGACACGGGGCATCGATTTTAACAGTTTTAGGGTCTCTTCCGAAGGCCACCGTCTTATTTTGAGACGGCTCCTAGTATAACTTCTGTCTTACGTATGTAGACTCCGACATGCATGAGTGCTGTGGTTATGAGTTCATAAAACTTGAGAAGGAGCACCGAATAAGCAGTTTTTAAATTACATATAGGAATTAAGTATTTTGTACGGTGTTCGTTTAGTATCAGTTTTCTACTTCTCCACCCTACACGCGGAGCGACTTTTAGAAAAACGCGGCGATGCAAAGGTTGTAAAAGGAAGGCACTGGAAGTTACGCTGGAAGGCGATATAACAAAGTTCCGAAGGCAATGAATTGAAAACCTGAATGCGATAAAGGGAAGACATGAAGGTGATAAAACAATATAGCGAAAAGCATGTAAATGGGAAGACACAAAGGCCATTAAGCTAGACATAAAGGCAATACAACAAAGTTGCCAAATCATAAATAAAAAATATGAAGGCAATAAAGCTAAGTTGCGAAAACTACAAAGGAAAGACATGAAGACGATAAAATAAAGCTGTGAAAATCATAATATCAGAAGACATGTAACCGATGAAACAAAGTTGTGAAGGCAATAAAGGGGAGACATGAAGGCGATATCAGGAAGACATGAAAACTATATAGCTTGACTTGAAGGCGAAAAGGCTAGAGATGAAAGCGATAAAGTCAGTCATGAAGTCGATAGTTGCCAAGGCAATAAGGCTAGACATGAAGGCGATATAGCTAGACATAAAGGTGATATAGCTAGACACGGACGCTATATAGCTAGACATGAAGGCGATATAGCTAGACATGAAGGCGATATAGCTAGACATGAACGCGATATAGCTAGACATGAAGGCGATATAGCTAGACATGAAGGCGATAAAGCTAGACATGAACGTGATATAGCTAGACATGAACGCGATATAGCTAGACATGAAGGCGATATAGTTAGACACGGACGCTATATAGCTAGACATGAACGCGATATAGCTAGACATGCACGCGATATAGCTAGACATGAACGCGATATAGCTAGACATGAAGGCGATAAAGCTAGACATGAACGCGATATAGCTAGACATGAAGGCGATAAAGGGAAGACGTAAAGGCGATATAACTAGATATGAACGCGACATAGCTAGACATGAACGCGATATAGCTAGAGATGAAGGCGATAAACCTAGACATGAACGCGATATAGCTAGAAATGAAGGCAATTTAAGGGAAGACGTAAAGGCGATATAGCTAGACATGAACGCGATATAGCTAGACATGAAGGCGATAAAGGGAAGACGTGAAGGCGATATAACTAGATATGAACGCGATATAGCTAGACATGCGATAAAGCTAGACATGAACGCGATATAGCTAGACATGAAGGCGTTATGGCTAGACATGAACGCGATATAGCTAGACATGAACGCGATATGGCTAGACATGAACGCGATATAGCTAAATATAAAGGCACGAAGAGAATAAAGGGAAGAAATGAAGGCGATAAAGCAAAGTTGCAAAAACTACAATAGGAAGACAAAAAGGCGACAAAGTTACGACATGAAAGCAATAAAGGCTAGACATGAAGGCGATACAGGTAGTTATGAAAACGATAAAATAAATACGCGAAGGGCAAAAAGGGAATAAATGAGGTTAAGTCGGTAATATGAAGACGCGATAAAGCAAATTTTGCAAAGGCGATAAAGTGAACGGAACGATAGAAATCTGGCCCCAATCAAACGCCATACATTTTAGTATATATATTTGTATATTGTTTCCGCTTTAACAGTCATTACTTCATCAATTATAAGCGAGGTATTTATAGATAATTCTTATCGCTATTTCACCATATAACTTATGTATTCTGACATTATGATTTATAGATATTGGATAAGGACGCACGTGTGGTGGTGTGTCGGAATGCCGCGGTAGGGCGTGTTACGTGGCCACGTGGTATGTTTCTTGTTTGTTCCACTTGGCAATTTTGATGTAATGTATTGTTGTAAGCAGAGCTTGCGATTTACAACAACAATAGTGATAGAAAGGATTTTAAACAAGAGGCCCATGGGCCTTAACGCTCACCTGTGACCTTTGAACCCATGAGCTTCATTCAAATATCAAAATGATAAATAGGTCAATATTCTAATATACATCCATATACAAAAAGTTAATAGTTTTTGAGATAAATAATCATCTCAGTACTTGTTTGTATCTGTAATCTTGAAATTTGAACCCATGCCCTTCATTCATATATCAAAATGACTACTGTGCCAGTACCAACAATATTCTAATATACATGCCTATACAAAAAGTTAATAGTTTTCAAGATAATTAACCATTTAGGTATTCATTCGCATCTGTGACCTTGACCTTTGAACCCATGACCTTCATTCATATATCAAAATGATCATTAGGATAATACCTAAATATTCTAATATACATCCCTATACAAAAGGTTTATAGTTTTTGAGATAAATAATCATTTCAGAACTTGTTCACATCTGTGACCTTGACCTTTGAACCCATAACCTTTATTCATATATCAAAATGGTTGTTAGGCTAATACATACAATATTCTAAAATACATGCATATACAAAAAGTTAACCATTTTCAAGATAATTAACCATTCAGGTATTCATTCACATCTGTGACCTTGACCTTTGAACCCATGACCTTCATTCATATATCAAAATGATCGTTAGGATAATACCTAAAATATTCTAATATACATGCCTATACAAAAAGTCTATAGTTTTTAGATAAATAATCATTTCAGTACTTGTTTACATCTGTGACATTGACCTTTGAACTCATGACCTTTTATCATATATCAAAATGACCATTGGGCCATTACCTACAATATTCTAATATACATGCCTACACAAAAAGTCTATTGTTTTTGAAATAAATAATCATTTCAGTACTTGTTTACATCTGTGACCTTGACCTTTGAACTCATGACCTTTTATCATATATCAAAATGACCATTGGGCCATTACCTACAATATTCTAATATACATGCCTATACAAAAAGTCTATTGTTTTTTAAATAAATAATCATTTCAGTACTTGTTTACATCTGTGACCTTTATTCATATATCAAAATGGTTGTTAGGCTAATACCTACAATATTCTAATATACATGCATATACAAAAAGTTAACCATTTTCAAGATAATTAACCATTCAGGTATTCATTCACATCTGTGACCTTGACCTTTGAACTCATGACCTTTATTTATATATCAAAATGACCATTGGGCCTTCACCTACAATATTCTAATATACATGCCTATACAAAAAGTTAATAGTTTTGCAGATAATTAACTATTTTTATAAACTTGTACATCTGTGACCTTGACCTTTGAACCCATGACCTTAATCGATATATCAAAATGATCGTCATGTCAATACCTACAATTAACCAAAAATCCTACGTCATTATCACCAGAGATGTTTAAAAAATAGCATTTTTTATCAAAGGTCAAAAACTGGGACATGACCTTGACCTTTGACCTTGACATCAATCGGAAGAAAATCGCAAGACAAGATCAACAGTGAAAAATCCATACAATTATCTTCAGCCATTATGAAGTTATAACAATAAATGTCTCATTTTAAAAATTACATAATTTTACGCAAAAAACGCGTGACCTATTTTTCGTCCAATTTTCATGAAAAACACAATTTTTATGTATCTAGGTATCCTGAATCCAAAAATCTAATCAAAATTTGTCTGCACCTTTTGGTTTCAGAGAAGAAGATTTTTTTGTATTTTGGCTATTTATAGTAACGGCAGCCATATTGATGGGCGTGGTCAAACCCCTAACAAAATTTTGAAAGCCTGTTACCCAGGCATAATAATCACCAAGTTTCATAAAATTTGGCTCAGTAGTTTTGGAGGAGAAGATTAAAATGTAAAGTTTACGCACGACGCACGACGCACGACACACGACGGACGACGGACGGTGATAGATAGCAATAGCTTTCGGCTCAGGTGAGCTAAAAATTGCAGATTTTACCAAATAAATTAAAACCGTGTTAATATACAGTCAAGCCTGTCTATAACGGCCATACAGGGTAACTTGTAAAAAGTGGCCTTTATGGGCAAGTTGTCCTATATAAAGATGAATATTACATAGAGATAAAATCCCTTTAAACGCAGGTGGCCTTTAACTTTAGGTGGTCTTTAAGGCATGTTTAACTTGACTGTATGTTCTTATGTGTCGGATCTGGTGGGTATTTTTTATGTTCATTGTCTCCCTTTGACATGGTACTCGGAAGGAGTGGTGTCAAGACAGGCATTAATAATAAAACCCAAAACTTGATGTTCAGTGTTATAATTTTACACAACGCTAATTACAAATTGTGCTGCTTTCTGCGAAAATAGCCCTATGCTAGAAATTGTGTGCACCGAGATGAATCAAAATAAAACTAAACCGTATCAATTATTGAACCCCGTTTTTTGAAGAGCCTGTACACTTTTACCATTTTCTTGTGGCATCATTTTATTGGGAAGTTACATAATGTACAGTGTCAGTCTCTGCTCAAAATATCTTCTTTCATAAAATCTGAACTCTGTCAATTTCATTTCAAACTGAATTTGTCCATGTTCAACAATTTAAAGTGGAGTTGTTGGACATATTTTTTTTACAGTATGAAGTGAAGTTAAAATATTAAGGAGTGGGCAGATTAAATAAGATTTTGAGCAGTCTGGCATTGTATTAGGTCACTTTCTAATAAAATGATTCACTAGAAAAGAGCGAGTTTTTGTAAAGTTAAGTGTGACTATTATCTCTGAAAAACGCCTTGATGGGGTTATAGTAATGAATAAGTTTTAGGATCACTTCTCAACACCAAGTTGGACAGATCCTAGTGCGAGAAAGATTAACAATTACGTTATTGTCAGTACGCTTGTCCAAAATCGGTGGTTTTCTCGGGGTACTGTGGTTTCCTCCACCATTGCAGGAATGTCTTGCTCGATAAGGGTGAAATAATCTTGACTTGGGTATAATGTAATTTGTATCGTTTGAATGAAATGAATTAGAAACAAATTAATTTTTTTTGGGTTTGTAATTGATTAAATGGAACTAATTTTCCAGGTTGGTTATTATATGTGTCACAATGTTATATAAATGCGTGTATCACGGTGGTTTCTCATTCTGCGGTCTACTATAGCACGAGATAACGTTAATTTTTAAATGGGTTTTTAAAATATATACAGTCAAACCTGTCTATAAAGGCCACACAAGGGAACCAGGTAAAGCGGCCTTTATATACGACAGGTTCAAATAATATGAATAAAGAACAACTTGGATACAATTCTACTGGCCTTTATAAGCAGGCGGTCCTTATATAGAGGTGGCCTTTAAGGCAGGTTGGACTGTATATATATTTCAGATCACTGGATCAAATGCTGTAACTCAGAGTTATGGTAAAGGCAAACAGCTTGCTTATGATTTTGACTACTGTAGTCGTGTCTGAGGATTATTGAAGGAGGCAATGGAATGTGGATTTTTGTATTTTTTGTAAAATTTAGTTTAATAAATTCTATGGTTGACCTTTACATGCCAACAATGTGTTTGTTGTTATTCAATAAGAGGTAGAAAAGAAAAACACCATTACTCCACTCCTGAAATAGTATACAGTACATACCTGTCGAAAGTTTAACACTTAGCTAATGAAAAGGAGCTGAAGACATGAAAAACAAACAACAAACGAGGGGCTAAAACGCTTCCGAGACACATGGACCAAGATGAGCTGTTGATCGATACCAATTATTCATTAGCGTTAAACTTTCGATAGGTCTGCTCTATAGTATATATATAAGTATATAACAATGAGTAATTTTCAAGTGCTGAAACAAGCTGTTACTAACACGTTAGTCTCGTGTGTTAACAAAGAACACCATGTGATCTATCTCTCTCTCTCTCTCTCTCTCTCTCTGTTTTAACAATGTAAAGTGGGGATAGATTGATTGATTGAATGGAGTTTTAGGTCTGGTCAAAATTATTTCATTTATATGGAGGCGTTGGTTTTTAAAAATCTTTTTCAAGCCGGGACCCGTAATATGGGACAATGTGAGAGAAAAAAGGGGCACAAAATACAATGTGCAGTAGTCATTTACCAGCAAATATAAATGTAGGGTTTATGAACAATGTCAAGTTTGTCCCCACATCGTTGGCGAGTATCCCCACTAAGACCGTGATTGAGCCACAGGGACCAGTTTCATAATAAAATTTAAAAATACCCATAAGTATATATCTTTTTTATATACTTATGGGTATTTTTAAAATTTTATTATGAAACTGGTCCCTGTGGATTGAGCTAATAATTATCCCAAGATGCACTCTCAGAGCTTCTCTCTCTCTCTCTGTGGTTATTTTTAGGTATATTTCTTGCAGTTCAATGTGACATGATTTTTGTTAAGTATTTCTAGGACAATAGGATCAAACGATTTTTATCAATTAATCCAAGACTATGTACAGTGGAATTATAATATTTTTGACCCATCTAAACAAGTCGAAACCATCATAAAACAATAAACGTCTTATCCCTGCTTATTGCAAAGCTGTTCAGTATAGAAAAGTGTAAGTCTGGAGTAGTTACTGGATCAACAGGGGTGAGTTGTTCGAAGCCTAATTAGTTTAATCAATGATTAACACAAATTGAAAAAGACAATAAAAATCAAAATAATAATATCAAATTGATAGCTTTCTAACTATATGGTTAGGTTTGATGGAATTCTATTCACTTTCAACATTAATTTCATAACAAATATGAAACTACACAAAATTCAAATTTTGAATAGGCTTCAAACAACTGGCCCCTGATCTAGTTTTTCGAGTGTTAACTTGGTGATTTCGCCAGTTTAGCCGAGGTTGATAGTTCTATGGTGCGTATGGGTTCTCGGACAAGTATCAACGACATCTATGGAGACACGCAAGGGACATTAAAAACCAAGCCACATTAACAACTATTTTGTTGGAATGAATTTCTGCAATTCAAAAAGCACAACCGTTGCGTTGACAGGGGTGTGGTAGCCTATGATGGGTGGTCTATTTCAGTGAGTACCCATTGGTCACAGCGCCTCTCAGCACCAAGTTTTAAATCCCACTTAGCCTTATTCTAATGTGAAGAAGTTTGACATTTCTGATCGAAGTTCTATATCAAGGCACTCTATATTTTCGATACCATAGCTGAATGACTTAGTATAAGTGAAATATTCTAACTGGTCATGAAAGTTGGTGAAAGCTGAAGAAGTAACTGTGACATTTGAAAATGTATAGGGTCCCAACAGTGTGGAGTTAAGCAATATTGCTTTATATCTGTCAAGATTATTTCACTGATATGGAGTCAGTTCTGGAATAGTGGAGGAAAGCTGAGTGTCCGAAAAACACCACCAGAGCTTATAATGTGAACTGACAAACTTTCTGGCACTAAAATGTGCACCAGTATAATTTTGAACAACCACTGTGGGACCAAACATTACCATAATAATTAAACACATAGATAGATTGAAGAAAAAGATGTGGCCAACAATTGTGTTCAGCTTTGCAAGCTTTGTACCACTTTTAATCCCCGTACCCATGGACATAAGACAAGGTCAACAAGCTTCACAAACTTGATCCAACATGGTGTTCTATATAAAGTTTCAAGTCTCCAGACCTTTTGGTTCATGACAAAGATGTTTTAAGTATAACTACTTTGGATCACTGTGTAGGTCAAGGTCAACCAGCTTTGCAAACTTGGTAGAGCTTCATGTCCTAATGCTACTACCATGCATGAAGTTTCAATCTCCTACACTTCTTGGTTCATGACAAAACAATTTCATGTTTAAAAGTTTTTACTACATTAGGTCACTGTGACCTTGAATGTAAGTCAAGGTCAACCGGTTTGCAAACTTGGTAGGGCTTTATATCCCAATGCTATACTAGTATTCAATCTCTTAGGCCTTTTGGTTCATAACATTTACTACCTTCAGGTCTGCAACCTTGAAAGTAGGTCAAGGTCAAATTGAACAAATGGTAACAATGAATCCAGGATTTTCTGTATGTACATTTTTCTAGCTAAAACCACTGAACAACTAGACCCTCATCTTCTGATTTACTGGTAATTAAAAACAAAAATTATAACGTATATACATTGAATTGATCATTTATTTTTTGTATATTGTGTGACAAGTTAATTAATGACAGAGATTGCAATTCTCGACAAAAAGCTTACAGTTCTGCAAACAAAATAATAAATTTTGCAGGAATTTCATTTTTTTTCACTACCAGTATGTACATTGAATTACACTGCTATGCTAATTATGCTGTTTGTGACATCAGAGAAATGCCAGGGCTTTTCTTGCCCTATATTTACTGTCAAAAATTGGGGCATTCCCAATGCAAAAATTATAGCATTTTCCTCCACAAATTCAGATTAGACTTTTTCCCTTGTTTTTGTTTTCTGCAATTAAATTGTGTCTATTTCCTATTAATGTCATGATTATGTAGGTTTTTTACTTTTACTAGTCCTTGTTCAAGCACACAAGTAATCTGTATTAACAGATGGTTTGGTTACTTTCACAACACCACCATATTTGAATTGGGTGATTTTGGTATTTCGGTAGCCATGTCTCGCAACAACAAATACTATGGGAAAAAAGTACTAAAAAAAACTTTTGAATCATCAAAAATACAGAACTTTTTTTAGTATAAAAAGGATTACTTTCCAAAATGAATCAATTTCAAAATTCCCAATTTGGGTAAGAAAAGCCCTGAATGCAAATAACAAAGTTTGGTTGGTAACAAGTGGCATCATAGATAGAACATATTTTTTCATACCCAGTCATGTGATCAATGGTATTTATAGTCACATAACTGTCATTGGTCAACAAGAAGCACACAGCGCAAATAAAATATTTAACTATTGAACTGTGTGGAAATGGCATTTATAGTGCTATAATTCCATTGCCATGCACAGCAAACTGAATAGTGAGTGCTAACATGTTGCAATTAGTTTGTTTTGCACGGCAATGGAAGTTAAAACACTTTAAATCCATTTCTAGACAGTGCAATGGTTATATTTACATTTCACATTTTTTGAAAAGCTTATTTTGGTTTTTGTTAATTCTAAAATAAGTTTAAAACACTGTCATGTACGGCATGCATTTCCAATTCCTGGAACAGCTAATCAATGATGTCACATGCAAAGATATAAGCAAGAGCTGAGTGAGGTCACATTTATTTAGCAATGGTAATTTTAGTCCGACAATTACTATTTGGTCTCAAACAGAGATTAATATATTAAAATATCACAAATGTAAATATATGACGTTGTGCTTCGGAATTGGTATCCATATTCTTTACAACCATATTAAGTTAAACATAAACAATTAACATGCACATATGTATTAAAAATCAAAAATAAATTCTTATAATATTTAATGTAAAGAAAAATATATCCCCCATCACCTAAAACCTGCTACAGGCATCAAGAAAAAATAAATAATTGTCTTGTAAGAAAAGTATAGCTTAACACTATGGAAAAGTTTGCATTGAAGTTTTTCTTGTTTCTTTTTCAATAAACAGGATGCATACATTAGTGTCTTGTACAGCAGATTTAGTTCTTACAAGATTTTTCTTCCATCTTCATGATCCTATATTTGAGATAAAGACTTCCACTTGAATACTAGAGGCTCCCAGGAGCCTGTATAGCTCACCTAGGTAGAGTTGTTGCAGAATGAAAATCAACAGATTGTCTAATGTTTAAATAAATGCTTGAAATTTATTACACAATATTTATTTCTATCACAAAATTTCAATATTATTTCCTTTCAAAACTAAACCATATTTCAAAACTTTGAGACAATACATCCAAGTATCATCGACTTTTCATGTATAATACCTGAGAAATTTTCCTTATCCAAAAACTGGTCAATGGACCATGAAATTATGGTCAAGGACAAAAGCCATAAGGCAGTCTGACTGATGTACTATCCAAGATCAAGCTATATACCAAATATCATTGACCTACCATTGTAGTATTCGAGATTTAGAGAAACTGACCTAATCCAAAAAGTTCAACATAGTCACTGGAGGGTTAAGTTTAGGTCAAAGACAAAAGTCATATGGCAGACTGACATGTTCTCTCCAAGACTAAGACACATACCAAATATCATTGCAATTGGCCAAGTGGTTTCACAGGAGTTGATTTTTAAATGCAGATGTTATTTTAAAATACCAAATGTAAAGACCCAAATGACTATTGTGGCCGAGTTTGGTTCCAATTTACTCAGTAGTTTCAGAGAAAAATATGTATGAACTTATTTTCCCATAGGGTCCAATGTTAAAATATGTTTTCCACTGACGGCCATCTTGGATTTTGTGTGGCCCTCAAAAACACCAATGTTGTAGGGGGCCACCTAAAGACTATTGTGGCCAAGTTTGGTTCCAATTGGCTTAGGGGTTTTAGAGAAAAAGATCTTTGATATTGTTCCCATAGGGTCCAATTTTAACCTATGTTCCCCGTTGGCGGCCATTTTGGATCAGGTGCAGACTTAAAAAAACACCGGTTTCAGAAGGTACCATCTAAGGACTACTATGACCAAGTTTGGTTCTAATTGGCTCAGTAGTTTTAGAGAAAAATATCTTTGAACATATTTTCCCATAAGGTCCAATGTTACATTATGTTCTCCACTGGCGGCCATCTTGGATTTGGTGCGGCCCTCAAAAACCCCAATGTTGTAGGGGGCCATTCAAAGACTATTGTGGCCAAGTTTGGTTCCCATTGGCTAAAGGGTTTTAGAGAAAAAGATCTTTGATATTGTTCCCATAGGGTCCAATGTTAACCTATGTTCCCCGCTGGCCGCCATCTTGGATTAGGTGCAGAATTAAAAAAAACACTGTTTTCAGAAGGTACCATCTAAGGACTACTGTGACCAAATTTGGTTCCAATTGGCTCAGTAGTTTCAGAGCAAAATATCTTTGAACGTATTTTCCCATAAGGTCCAATGTTAAAATATGTTCTCCGCTGGCGGCCATCTTGGATTTGGTGTGGGCCTCAAAAACCGCAATGTTATAGGGGGCCATCCAAAAACTATTGTGGCCAAGTTTGGTTCCCATTGGCTAAAGGGTTTTAGAGAAAAAGATCTTTGATATTGTTCCCATAGGGTCCAATGATAACCTATGTTCCTCGCTGGCCGCCATCTTGGATTAGGTGCAGACTGAAAAAACACCAATTTCAGAAGGTACCATCTAAGGACTACTGTGACCAAGTTTGGTTCCAATTGGCTCAGTAGTTTCAGAGAAAAATATCTTTGAACATATTTTCCCATAGGGTCCAATGTTAATCTATGTTACCCGCTGGCGGCCATCTTGGATTAGGTGCGGACATGTCGGACACAATTTTTAAAGTAGACCACCCAAGGACTGTTGTGACAAAGTTTGGTTGCAAATGGCCCAGTGGTTTCTGAGGAGTTGATCTTTAACGACGGACGGACGACGGACGACGACGACGACGACGGACGCAAAGTGATGGCAAAAGCTCACATGGCCTTTTAGGCCAGGTGAGCTAAAAAGATGGTAGAAATGTCTATCTTTACTGCCACATGTGTTTATCTACCACTGTTTATCTTCACCTACACATGCAGATTTTCACTGACGTCATAATCAAAGGACACGTCATGGCATTCTGTGGGAACATTACATAGTCTTGTGGGAAAAACGACACCAGAGTCTTCAAAATTAAAAAATTTTCAATTTGTTTCAAATGTTTATTCTAGGAGATTAGAAAGAGGGACGGAAATACAGGTTACAGAAAACTGTTAAACAATGGCTTAAGAACATCAAAATTTATATTCGACAGTCCTCATGGTCTTTGAAGATTATGTAAAAAAATCTTTGCTACTAACATGTTTGGAATTGTTTCAAAATGATCCTATATTGAAAGGTATGACTGCCACACGACAATGAATTACACCTCTTCACCAATAGCACCAACTTATTCTTTTAATAGAACACGATCAACACTGGAACTTATATTCCGAACTGGAACAGAGTTTTTTGCTGGAACATGTTTCGGCACTTTAATGACGCATCAAAAGAAATGTTATTTGAGACACATAAAATAATAAAAATAATAAATAATTTATGAAACGTATCTACTGGCATCTCCCTAGCCGTTCGATTGCATGCACTAATCTTTCAACTTCTATCGACATTTCTGACATCTGAAAATAAAATAAAAGACAATATTCAAGTCTCAATCTACATAATACAGCATTACAACATTCATTACGACAACAAATTTTTGCTGCATGACTTTAATCTACATGTATGTAAGCATTATGACAACAAATTTTTGTTGCACGACTTTCATCTATGTAAGCATTGATCTGTTTAGATATGGTAATTATAGCAACTGCTGTAGTTTTTCCAGGCAAACTAAACAACATGCATTAGCCTGTTATGATTATTGCTCATCTTTTATATTTAGAGACAGTCCTTAACTGAAATTGCTATATAATTGTCATTTGATTTCTCATACAAAAAAGTTATTTATAAAAACCATTGTCTCTAAACATTAAAGATGAACAATAGTTTGCCTAGAATAACTACAGCAGTCATATGAGCTTTATTAACATATCTCAACAGTTCAATGTTTATACTTATATTTTTTACATTCACACTGCTCCAAAATCAGATGATCACAAATTTTTAAAAATTCCCGCCTTAAACAACATAACTTGATAATTTGTACAGAAAAGTAATAACACTGGCCACTGCACCGCAAATTTTTATACCCGCGAATAACTTCCAGTGTCTGCACTGCAAAATTTATTCCCCGTAGAATTAAACAACTACACAGTATAGTCCTGCATACTCTTGCCATTGTCCATTCTAGAAGGGGCCACAGCCCCATTATTTTGCAAAAGGCTCCATTTTTTGAGACATTAGTGGGCCATATTTCACATTATATGAATGCAAAAAGTATTGTTGTTATGTTGCTTTACAGGAAAGTCTTTGAGAATCCCTCTGAAAAATCCTATACTGAACCCTGAAAAGACTTCTAAATAATTAGGTGCTTAACCACTAGATGTCACTGATGGCAGCTTACAAGCACACAGAGGGATTCCAATATTTCCCTTAATACGACATTTCTGTTTGAGTGACCTTGACCTTTAACCCATATGACCTTACCTTTTCTGTGTTTTGCTCTCTAACGTGTTCTGGAACTTTAGTATCATAATCTGCCATCTTGGTGGAATCCTGAAGTTTTTCTAACTGAGAATTTAATTTGGTCTTTTTTCCTTCTAGTTTCTGTATTTCTTTACCAACATCAATTAAACCCTGTTAAAATGTTAAAATACAATTTTATAAATAGATTTGTATAATTCTGGAAAATTTAAAAAAAATTAGGTCAAATGTTACAGCGACAAAATACATGTATAGGTAAAATGTCAGTGACAAAATATAGGTCAAGTGTCATAGTGGCGAAATAGTTTTATCTGACAAAATATTACTTAATTTAAACACTTTTCTATGTTAAATGACTTCACATGTGTTCTATTAATTGTACCAGTATATCCAATATACATGTATTTGGTATTTATAAGCCTAAATGGCAGAGGAATAATGTCATTGGTTTTCTTTGTAAAAGGGTTGACAAATACTGTACCAATACTCCAATTCATTTAATATCTATGAGCCAACAAAGCATGATACTGAGTTAAAGGGTCTGTGGAACAGAGATATTGTCCATTGTTTTCCGTGTAAAAGGGTCTCCGGAACAGAGATATTGTCCGTTGTTTTCCGTGTAAAAGGGTCTTCAGAACAGAACTATGCCAGTACGCCAATTCATTGAATATATACGAGCAAATATGGCAGATGGACACTGTCACTGGCTTAAAAATTCAATTGGTCTACAGAAACTACACTGGTATTCAAATTCATTAAAAATTTAGTGAGGTGGTAAAGATATTGAGGGGCATTACAAAAAGGTTTTACTATAACACTGGTTCACAAGGACCACTGGCTCAGGTTCTCTTGTAATAAAATATAAATCATACACAATATGTAAGTGATATTATTACTTAACTCATTTTAATTTTACAGCACAATACACCCGTTTCTAAAAATATTTCTCATCAGAAGTGTGCAAAGCAAAATTGTGGAAATTCAAATATTTTTAAGATGATTAAAAAATAGAAAGATCAAAATTTAATTGACCAACCTTTAACATTATATGTGATTCACACTTTGCTGATACAGTCTGGACAGCACAACCCTCTGGAGGGTGCTCCTCCACCAGAAATTGTAAGGAACTAGATGATGTCATAGTCTGTATAAGATCATGGTAAACTTGAAGAAGATTCGCTGTCTCTGCACTGGTACACTTTAGATATACTACAAATACAATTTATATTACATTTTTTGGTTATTTTCAGTCCAGTTAATTGTTGCATAGTCACGTTTATTGTTGCAGTCCAGTTAAATGCATAAAATTAGCTAACAAACAGGTGAATCTACTGTGCTCTATATGAAGAAACATTTATGGTAGGAAACTGTTGCGGTTTTGACTGTCTAAACTATTTTGCGGGAAGAAATTGTCACGGTTCTGACTGTAGGGAAAGTGTACCAAGGGAAATAAGAAATTGTCACTGAGAAGATATTTTTGTGGTACAAGAGTCACTGTGAAAAATTGAAAAAGTTTTTCCTCATAAATGTTTTTTTCATATACAGTAGATGAAATATACCGGTATATCCAAGAATACTAGTTCTCTGACTTAGTTTTAAATATTTAAATATTTATATTTAAAATTGTTCTATGTATTTAGACGGATATATATAATTTGTTTTCAAGTGTCAGGGAATTATTTATATTTGTCCATTTCACATTTTGTAAATTAAGGGAGGTGGGGTGTACAAATATTTAGATTCTGACTATATATAATGATGTTATGAAGGCAATATCCATTTAAACTCTGGTACCAAAACACAGTGTACACAATATTGTTTTATGTGTATGTGTGGCAAGAAAAAAATAGTTAAACATGTTAGCATGGCTAAATAAAAATGGTTTAATGTGTTGTCATGGCAAAATAAAATGGTTTAATGTGTTGTCATGGATAAATAAAAATAATTTAATGTGTTGTCATGACAAAATAAAAATGGTTAAATGTGTTGTCATGGGAAAATAAAATTAGTTCATGGCAAAATAAAAATGGCTTAACATGTCGGCATGGCAATATAAAAATGGTTCAATGGTTTGTCATGGCAAAATAAAAATGGTTCAATGGTTTGTCATGGCAAAATAAAAATGGTTCAATGGGTTGTCATGGCAAAATAAAAATGGTGTATCATACCATCAGCTTTATTTTTAGCTGTGAGGTTGTAGTCAGATCTTGTAGAGCGTATACTCTTTATGACGGTCTGCACAAACTTGACATCATTCTCTAAAGCTTCATCCTTGTAGGTGTACTAAAATTAAATAGAATGAAAAATATAATAAAGGAGCAAATTCAGTGAATTAGGATCCCCTGCCCATAGGTATTTTGTGTCATTTTCACTTATGTTCAAAGAGCAATAACTCCCAGAAAAATGAACAAACCAACTCTGGTTAATGATATGACCATCGCTAATCATTGTTGATGCTTGCACCAAGTTTCATGAAATAATGCTTCATAGTTTTTGAGAATTACTCTGGACAAGAATTTTTGGATGGATGGAAAGACGAACGCATGGAAACTTAAATTTAATATCCCCCTCTTTCTTCGAAAGGCAGGGGATATTTATCATTAGTATTATAATTTATTGCTACAGTGTTAAGCTTTTTTGTCACCCTTCAAAATTTCTTTTATATATTGATTGGTTAAGTTGCCAAGGTACAAGAAACTATGTCCATCAATCTGCCAGGGTAAATAAATACACACAAATCTTGGTGGAAGCAACAGCTGGAGTTTAGTTATGGTAAACAAACATTCATAGGGACAAGATTCATAGTCACAAAGATTATACCAAATCAAAGTTAAGAAGGTCATTTAACTAATGTTGTATCGAAAGGTGACAAGTGGGCTCTTGGTGTTACATTCGCACGAGGACAGGTTTTTTTTAAATACATGAACACCAATCAACTAAGTTAATATCCGACTTACACATCACAAGATTACATACTCACTTATTTCATGTATTATAAAACAATAGAAAAAGTGAAAATATTTTCATCAACAGCAAAAAACATTCATACATTCATACGATGAAGAAAAATATTTAAACATATTAGAGAAGGCAACTGATATATCAACTATTTTAGATGAGGGAGGACCAACTGAGGTTATTGTTGGTCAAAACCATTTTAAAGGTAATATATTACCTTTTTCTTACTGTTTCTGTGTAAATATTAACATTTAGATTGAATCACGACTGACTAGATAAACATCTCCAATAAAACCGGCAATAATAAAGATTGGATTACATATTGATCACTCATATAACCGAGTTTAATTCAACAGCACTAGACAGTCATTTCCGAATACAATTCCTCATCAGTAGTGTTGGGTCAAAAATAATGAAAACCAAATATTATCAAGAGATTCAATTAAGAAATGACATTCCAATTGTGGTATTTCAAGAGGTAATGAAAGATAGTGTGGCGCGTGCCAAATTCAATGAAGGGCAAAGCCCTTCATGTTAAATTTGGCACAGGCCACACTATCTTGCATTACCCTTTGAAATACCATGAGCAGAAATGTCATTTCTTATATTTACATTTCTTTCTTTTAATAAATATTTTGTACCTTGGCGCTATTTTTTCCATATCTGCTCGTGTGATATAGGGTTTTTAGCCATGCGAGATCGGCTTATCTCACATTGATACTCATCAAGGGTCATGGCCCCTATTGTCTTTCAACGGGAATTGCAATACAATTGCTTCTATATGTTTCATGGAAGAGAGATACAGTCATATTGTAAATATAGGAAATTTAAACTAATAATGTGAACAGTGTTATATTAAAATAGTTAATTATTTTGATAAAAAGATTAAAATTGTGAAGCGTTATATATGTTCTTGTTGTTATTTTTATTCTCTCTCTATCACTACTTTAGGATAAGTCATGGTTGAACAATTCCATTGTTTTTCAGGAATCATTAAAGCGTGTCGAGGTTGGTATCTAACATGAACACCTACCTACTAGCCTATTGTTTTGGTAGGTGTTTATGTTGGATACTAACCTGTCAAAGACAAAGAACTGATGTTTCCCTGACCATGCCTTTTATGTTCCAACACTGGGTGCCATCACAGTACCAAAGCAGCACCACGGCAACTAATCATGTACTAGTGTCAGTGATGTCATTAAATGGCACAATATTCAGTCCAAGTTTTCATTTTTTTCGAGTGTAATTCAAGCATGTCGGGCATTTGTCAGAACATTGTGGGCATGGCTGGCGATAGGTCAATTAGGTATGTAATAATGTTTTACACACCTAAATCTTTGTGTTTGACAGGGTACATGGAACTGTGTAACGCTCCAAAAACTTGTTTAATCAATATATCTAAATTACCATGGTAACTTACATCTGATATATCAGGATATGATGTGACACACAGACTGGGAGGATCACTACCGTTACGTCTTGGTAATCGTTGATACAGTTCCTCAGTTATGAATGGCATCATGGGATGGAGTAATCTTAGTCCGATGTCCAGACATGTGTATATCACTTGTCTACATGTATTTTTACTCTCTTCATCTGTTCCGTAGATGGCAGGTTTAGAGCACTCCTAAAACAATTATAATCAAGAACTGTCAGTAAAGCTGACATATACAACTCATAGGTTGTCATTGACAAAAAACAAAACAAAAACCAGAAAAACACAATAACTCACAATAATTCCATACAGCTGAATATTTGGTATAAATAATAACATTTTTAAAAATAAGTTCGCAATGATTAACTTTGGTGATAATATGAATCACAGTACCTCTCACTGCCTCTATGGCAATGTCGTCTAAAGCTCAGTGTTTCTCACTGCCATGTTTTGAATCCGATTTAGGCAGACCCTAGTGTGAGAAAGTTTTCTGCATAAAGTCAACAGTGGTTTCCTTCACCTTACCAGAACTAACTATTTCAATATAATTGGGAAAATTGTGACTGCATCACATAACACCATAACATTACTTCACTCAACTCAAATAAATAAACAAGTGTTTGATTGTAATGGTTACTATATGTGTCCTCTCCCGGGTCCCATATATTTCAATGGAAAATATAAGAAAATGTTACATGAGAGAAGCAAGTGTAAAGGATAAAGAAAAAGGGTGAAACTCAGAAACTTGTTGAAAGCAATTCACAGTTATCTCTAATAAGTAAAAAGGTATGTATCAAATTTGAATGAAATATCTGAAAGCACCACGAAAAAAGTGCAGAAAACTTAAATGAGCAAAGGGCTGTAACTCCATATGGTCTGTGGACAGGCAAACAGACAGACAGACACACAGAAGGTGGGAATAAAAATACATTTGTGTACTTACCAAATACCAGTCACATAATTCATACAACCAAAAGTTATAACAAGCTGTTGTAGATGTTGGGAAATCGTAATTTACAAATCCCATATTGCACTGTTCTACAGCCTGCGACAGCCGACTTAATATCCACATGTCCATCTGTGTTTCTTTTCCTGACAACTAAACAACAAAAATCAGAATTATAATCAGAATTATAAAACTTTTAAAACAGAATGTCAATTGTAAAAATTATCTCTCAAAGTTGATGCAACCAAGAATAAAAATACAAGTTAATGAAAAGAAGACAATGCAAAGACAATACAAACACATATTAGGGCCCCTAATTACAAAATCCCTGACTTTGAAAGGGAACTGGAGTAAATGTCGAGTAGTGTGGTTATAGCTCGAGGGCTCTAAAATCCATTTATTTTACAGCCAGTGGTCCATAACAACAAACCAACAATCTAGTTCTTCTGTAACTGTAAAAGTGAAATAGGCTTCATCACTATGTGATACCATTTGTCATTAGTTTGCTATGGTAAAACCCACTATCAGAGTTTCATGTTTTGTGACAGTGAATTACACTTTATTTCCGTAGAAAATCAAATACAGTTAAATAAAGAATGATATTTTAAACCAGGGCTTCGAAATTTCGGTCCGGCCCGTCGGACATTTTGTACAAGCCAAAAAAAAAAAAAAAAGTCGTCGGCAAGCCCTGTCAATGCGTGCGTGCAGTGCATGTTGTGGATTATTTTATTTTGACAAACAAACCAACCTATTTTTTTGAGCTACCCGATTGCCAATTTTAATCCATGTGCATTGTTACAAGACTAAGACGTTTACTGCTTTTCTAAGCTTTTTATATGCTGTTATTATCAGTATTCGTTACTGTCCATGATGCTTGATATTGCACGTCCGCATATTGTTTACTAACAATCGGGAATTTTCGTATTCCGAAGATACACGACATTATCGCGAGAGGTTCTAAATTAGGAATTCAGGGATATATACAACGGGAACTGCTTGACGAGGTTCCAATATATTTATGTGAATGAAAGATATTAATGCCGAAACTTTTATTAAAATAAAATTTAATCGCGTTTCTTTATTTATTAATAAAGAAACAGTCACAAAGCGCGTAGTAGGTAATTTTCAACACCCCGCGTGGAACCTCTTTGATGACAAACCGTCACCCTTGACCGACACTCGTTATGGCTTCCGTAATCAACACAGTTACGATCATGCACTTATTTTTAAACAAACACACGTTTAAGGAAAGTTAGAATGATTTGGACTGGGAAACAAAAGAAAAAGACACGCGGCACGCGACTACTTAAGTCCACAGGTATTTACTGATTAATAAACAATCACCTGATTATTAGATCTTACTGTTGTTGACAGGTAAACCAAGGTAAGGACAATACACTTAGTGAAGTCAGGTAGAGTTTAAAAGACCGACAGACAGACTAGCGGTAGTTTACTTTTGTCGGACCGAAAACTGATTTGTCCGTTTAATATACAGTTGAATCTCGTTATCTCGAACTCGGATATCTCGAACTACCGGATATCTCGAACTTTTTAAAAAGTCCGAACAGATTTGTTCTTTATTAAACCAAAATAACTCTGGTTATCTCGAACTCGGATATCTCGAATTATCGGATATGTCGAACAATATTTTCGTCCCCTTGAATGAAAATCCTCGTTAACTCGAACAAAAAATTTAGGAAAAATAAATTTGTTAACTCGAACAAAAAATTTTGAGAAATCAAATTTGTCAGCGCCTACAGAATTTTTGGTAGAAAAAACACATTCCGACACAAATAAAATATTTGACTGTCGGCCTCGTGTTGATTTTAAAATTACAACATTGCACTGACCTCCCAATTTCCTTAAGCCCTTAATTATTATCCCTTGCATAAGCAATTAAACATCCAGGTGATTATCAGGTGTTATAATTACTGACAAGCTGAACATGGCTTCCGAAAGCGTGTGATGTGAACATTACTCAATACAACCGGAAGCTTGGGGTGATTAAAGTACACAAAGCGAAACTGGTATGGAGACCAAAGCCGACTCCACTATTTGTCGGCTAATAACAAGTAACAGATAATCTCCCGATTTTTTATATACTACATTCTCAATTATAAATACAAATAATAAATAATGCAGTTTTTATATATCGTGTTTGAATACATACGATATAGGAGAAAACGGCAATATACAGTTTGAGAAGATAAAACCGGAAGCGACTTCCGGTAGGCATGTACGAGTTACTTCCCTTTTGTTGTCGTTTTTAACATCGGTTATCTCGAACTCCGGATAAGTCGAACTTTTTGCATTTCCCCGTTGAGTTCGAGATAACGAGAGTCAACTGTATCTGTTGTAAAATTGAAAATGTCCGAAAACAAAAAATGTCCGACTGGCGATTTTTCACGTCGGTCAAATTAATTTTTTGTCGGACATGTCCGGCAAATATGACCGTTTCCGGACCTCTGTTTTAAACTTACTTGTACCTAGTTGTAACAGGAAATCTGTATGCGCATTTGTGATTAGTGTAGAACAATTTTGCACAGAGTAATGGCACTATGGGGATTAAACATGTTGAAAAACCAGACAAATGGCGGATTCTGTTGCACATATGACATAAAACATTATACCAAGGACATCACTTCCAGTGTAAACATCAACATTTTCCCCAGGTAAAGTCAGCACCAGGATTTTCATTCTACCGAAATACTTCATGACTATTGCTATTCCACATACAGATTTTCGGTTAGGACTAAGCTCAAGTTAGTGACAATATCAACCATTATTCAATTTAATTTGATTTTGTATGGATATTGAGCATACATCAAGAATACACTGACTCTCATAGTCATTATAAAGCGTTTTGATATTCTTGCAAACTTGCTATCACAACAGTACATGTATTTTGAAATCACAAAATCTACAAATATTCGTTTTATGTTTTTCTTCAAAAATCTCCTTATATATATGGCAAAACCCTTTTGCATTATCCAAATCTGACTGAACAAATGGTAGCAATTAAGTTAATATTTCATAGGTAAATATTATACATTAAGGGCTGTGGAAACAAACCTCCATTTCAAAGAAATATATTAAGGTTCATGGAAAGTATACCTTAATTAAAATTTTAAAAATAAATCCTGTAAAAAAGTTTTTTTTTCTAAAACAGACATTAATATAACAATCTTACCTTTCTTTGGGGGCAAGGTTTAAATCCTCTCCTAGAGCATTCAATGCAAACTTTGCAGCATTCCACAGCTTGTTACAGAAGAACCTGTATCCTTGTACACGTAAAACATCTAAATTTATATCACGACCTGTATAGACAGAAAATAACAAATTTTAGTAAACATAATTATTCTCAAATTGTTTTTTTTTTGGCCTTACCTCTTTAAGATTTTTACCACATAAATGACACTGCAATGCACTGGCTTTTCACCATGCCAATAGAAACTGTACTGCCTTTTCACTTTGCCAAAAGCACTGTAACATCTTTTTACCAAGACAACATCACTGCACTGCCTTTCCACTATACCACTAGCTCTGCACTGCCATTTCACTATGGCAACAACACTATATTGCCATTTCACTATGGCAACAGGACTATATTGCCATTTCACTATGGCAACAGGACTATATTGCCATTTCACTATGGCAACAGGACTATATTGCCTGTTCACTATGGCAACAGGACTATATTGCCTGTTCACTATGGCAATGGCATTTAACAGCCTTCACCAACCAAGTAAGTGAAAAAGGTTGCATGTTTGTTGCCAAAGGCCATTAGTTTTCTCTGCTCCACCATCCCAGAACTTTCCACATAGAGGCTGGATATACATGTAAGTGACAGAATCCTGTCTCGGGCATAAAACACCATTAATCCATCCATCCATGAATCCAACCATTCCAAATTTTTGATATACACATATACAGGGTTTGACACTAATCTTTTTCAACAGTAGCTCACAAAACTAGTAGTTGTTTTAAATCACTAGCCCTGTTTGAAGTTGAGTAGTCCTGGTCATGCCATGCCCTCCCCCCCCCTCCTTAGAATATAAACTTATTATGTCTAAAAAGCTCTGTATCAAGTATATGATCTAATTGTTTAGAGATAAACCACTAGCCCATTGGGCTACTGGTAATACAAGATTCACTAGCCCTGACCAATTTTTTTACTAGCCTAGGCTAGTGGGCTAGTGATAGTGTCAACCCCTGGTATATAAAAATAAGTACCTTGTGATGTGTAAGCAAGTAAAGCAAATCTCAGGGCATCAGTACCACACTCTGGTATACCTTGAGGGTAATCTGCTTTCTGAAATAAATCAAGAGCTCAACCGAATTAAACATCCTACCTATCTGACGAGGTTTGTATGAGCATGTTTTAAATAACAAACATAAACATTTGCTACTGGACAGATCCTAGTGTGTGCAAGAAAGTAGGTCGATTTTCTAGGCACATTTCTTTTTTGTTCCACCTTCCCAGATCTGACTATTTCAATATAAGTAAAAGAATCTTGACTGGGGAGAAATACTTCAATACTAAGTTATATTACACAAGTAAGTACCTTGTACATGTATTGACAATTTCAATACCTATAAACTCTTATTATATTGAGATTAATAGAATTATTGTTACTAGATAGAGGCAATACCGATCTTATTTTAGTCCTTTTAAGGGAGCTTGGTTGTCAAGTGCTCTAAAACCTGTGCTTACAGATTACAGCACATCTCGCTGCTTAAAAACATATTTAACTCACATATATTCTAGTGTGAGAACTAACCTTACTGAGGAGTAAACTTAAAAAGTGAAGAGATTTTGTGATCCATAAGACAACACATTGGATCACTCAGCCACCAAAACTCCATCATCTTCCATCCACAACTATTCCTCTGATCAAATATTTTCAGCAGAGACAGTATTGTTCCGATGAATCAGATTTTGGTTATCAAATTATCTGATCACTCACCTGACCTTCCTTTGCTTTTTTCAGTTCTTTTTCTTCCAAATTTCCATCATCCAGCCTTTTATGTAAATCCTGTAAAGTAAAATTAACACATTTGTACTGAAAACAATACAACATGTGAACTGCTGAAATATACTCATTTCTAGGTATATCACTCCGATTGTTCCATATGGAAAATTCAAATCAAGATGGTACAAACAGTGTGCAAAATTACAGTGGGTGTGGTTGCTCAAGGTGTTAAAAATATCCGAGGCCCGCTGTCCAAAAGCTGCAGAGAAGTTAACTAGAGCACCTCTGAGAGGAGGGATATATGCCTGTCAATGTCTAAAATTGAACTAAAGGATACAAATAACCATAACTACAATAATGCGAAAGTTGAAACGCAACACAAAAACCTGTTTTATATGTTAAACATTGTAAATTTGAAAGGAATTAAATGAAAAATAAAATGGTTCTAGCATTTTCTACGTCATGTCCTTTTTTTGGCACTCAAAAGGCAATAATTCCTGTAAAACTTCACGCAACATCTTCATTTTACAATATGCACATTGTCATATGATCCCGTTCAGGCATGCCAAATTTGAAAGAAAACTTTTGACTAGTTACATCCACAAGCTGGATGGACAGAAAGAAAATGCCATACCATAATATGTCCCTTCTTTAACGGGCCTTTAATAAAGATAAGTGTTCATGATGCACACACACATATATATACTCTCACACACAAACTATGTGATTTGCAATAAGCTCATAAAAAATTAACGTTTGGCTCAGGTGAGCTACAAATGTCCTAAATTATGACCGACATATATAAGGCTTACCTCTAGGGATATACCATATATAACATCAAGTGGATCTATTACATTTCCTAGTGATTTACTCATTTTCCTTCCATGAGCATCTCTTATCATGGCATGAAGATACACCTTGAATGAAAATAAAAATATTAAATAAGCTGCCAGGACCACGTTTTTCAAAGCTTAATAACTGTAAACCAAAAAGGTGGTGAGAAACGCTGTGATCAACAAGCTAGCGCTTTAGACCACTATGTCACTGAGGTCTCAAATACAAAGTTTTTCAGATGACTGAAATTATAATTACTTTAAATCATATCAACAGAAATTTCAGTATTAGAAACAAATGCCGACTAATAAGTTTACTAAACTAACTACAGTAGTCTCTTGAGACAAAAATACCCCTCCCAACATTGCCGAGTTGTTGTTTCTAAGACATTGTGACCTTGACCCTTGACCTATGCACCCTAATTTCATATAAAGCACATTGTCTCATGTTGGTTTACATTTGTGCAAAGTTTGATCAAAATCCATCTATGGAAGATATAGAACTTACCAAATATTACAACAGACTAATTTGTGTTATATATACTTTATAGTTTGTACCTCTTTGAAGGGTAGTTTACCAAGAAGAGCTTGACCAAAGAACACCATTCTGGCCACCCAGAAAAATAAAATGTCATGTCCAGTCTCTAACAATGTTGTTGGATAATACATTTGTAAATCTTCTGTCTGGAATATAAAAAATTAAACTTATTCAAAATACATAAACATATTAAAAATACAAAGTTATGGACTGTAGGGTAAAAAAAACAACATCATAAATTTGTAGGGTTGAAAGATCGCATCACAGGTTTGTAGAAGTGAAAGGTCATACTGCAGGTCTGTATGGGTGAAAGGTCACACCACAGGTTTGTAGAAGTGAAAGGTCATACTGCAGGTCTGTATGGGTGAAAGGTCACACCACAGGTTTGTAGAAGTGAAAGGTCATACTGCAGGTCTGTATGGGTGAAAGGTCACACCACAGGTTTGTAGAAGTGAAAGGTCATACTGCAGGTCTGTATGGGTGAAAGGTCACACCACAGGTTTGTAGGAGTGAAAGGTCATACTGCAGGTCTGTACGGGTGATAGGTCACACCACAGGTTTGTAGGAGTGAAAGGTAATATTGCAGGTCTGTATGGGTGATAGGTCACACCACAGGTTTGTAGGAGTGAAAGGTAATATTGCAGGTCTGTACGGGTGAAAGGTCACACCACAGGTTTGTAGTAGTGAAAGGTTATATTGCAGGTCTGTATGGGTAAAAGGTCACACAACAGCTTTGTAGGAGTGAAAGGTCATATTGCAGGACTGTATGGGTGAAAGGTCACACCACAGGTTTGTAGGAGTGAAAGGTCATATTGCAGGTCTGTATGGGTGAAAGGTCACACCACAGGTTTGTAGGTTTGAAAAATCACACAATAAAATTAACAAGAGGCCCATGGGCCTTAACGCTCACCTGAGGAAGAGTACATATCTTATGCAGAGGTTCAATGGTCAATGACATTAATAAAAGAGAATATTAAAATTTTTAGCAGTAAGGGCCAATAATATGCAAGTATTTTTGCAAATTAATTATAATAATTATTATATAAGTATGCTATATATAACATATTTAAAGTCAGGCTACAATATATTATTTATAAACAGCTAAAACATCTGTATATTAAAATGTGCATTAGGCCAATACCTACAATATTCCAATATACATGCCAATACAAAAAGTTTATAGTTTTTGAGATAATTAACCATTTAAATATTCGTTTGCAGCTATGACCTTGACCTTTGAACCTATGACCTTTATTCATATATCAAAATGATCGTTAGGCCAATACCTACAATATTCCAATATACATGCCTATACAAAAAGTTTATAGTTTTTAAGTTAATTAACCATATAAGTATTCGTTCAATTCTATGACCTTGACCTTTGAACCTATGACCTTCATTCATATATCAAAATGATCATTAGGCCAATACCTACAATATTCCAATATACATGCCTACACAAAAAGTTTATAGTTTTTGAGATAATTAACCATTTAGTATTCGTTCGCGTCTTTGTCTGTGACCTTCGAACCTATGACCTTTATTCATATATCAAAATGATCGTTAGGCCAATACCTACAATATTCCAATATACATGCCTATACATAAAGTTTATAGTTTTTAAGATAATTAACCATATAAGTATTCCTTCAATTCTATGATCTTGACCTTTGAACCTATGACCTTTATTCATAAAGAATGGAACAATCTAGAGGATTAGTTCCGAATTCATTCGGAACATCCTCTGGATGTGAAATGATAAAGGCGACAACTTTTCCCTTTTTAGCAGCATATTCTTGCATCTTGGGAACCTTGAAAACTACTCGATAGATTTTGATAAAAATTTCTGAGGTTATGGAGTCTAATGCGATCTAGCTATCTAACTTGTTGAAATTTTTGGGAAAAATCGGTATCACACTTAATTTTATGGTCAAAAATGCAAAAAATGGATTTTTCAGAAAACAGTCAAGTTTAACGCACTCCCGTTGAATAACCGTTCATTGTACGAAAAAGTCGTCCATTAACCGAAAAAAGTTTAAGGTCTCACGAAAAAAACGGTATTTTTATATTTTTTCTATCTTGTACACAAAATCCACAATAAGTGTTTAAAGTCGACCCTATCATAAAAATAAAAAAAATCCGCGAACCGGCACGTGCAGACTGGGGGAATGAATTTTCTCAAAAACGCAGGCATTTCTTTAGTTATCAACTTGAAAATTGGTCAAAAATATTTTAAAGTATTAAGAAAATAACGATATTCTTATATTCTTTCTATTTTATGCAAAAAATGCAGTATTAATGTTTAAATTCAACCCTGTCTTCCAATATACAAAAGTCCGCCGAAATGCACGTGGTAAATCGTACGATTTCAATGACAAGGTCAACAGAGTTCAATACGTCACTTAACCAATCAGCGTTCGGCATCTCGAGATATCTACACAAGAAGCCATTTTGTTTATAGATAAAAAACGGTGGTCTACTTGAAAGTGTACATATATGCGATAAACTGACGAATATCTGGGTTGCAAAAGCCTGTTGAGGGTGCGCTTAGAAGAAATAGCAACGTTAGTTCTCCAAGTCAACGGCGGAATATACGGGATCACCAAGCTGGTTATGCTTATGGAAGATTGATTTGATTGAAGACGAAGTCAGGTGAGTCAGAATACAATTTTGCTTGTATGAAAACATCGTATAATAACCAGACAATTGATTATTCTGAGTACTAAGCTGATTACGATTCGAAATCGACGACAAACTCATAGGCAGATCAAGGAATTTGAAGGGGGGGGAGTTTGTCCATGACACGTGCGATTCCAAATCGGCGTATGACAATATGGCCCATAACAAAGTCGGCCCGTAACCAAATTGACCCATGGTGTAATGTAATTCAAAACATGCGTTCATCATAATATTCCTCCTGGGTGATTTTTCAAATATAATTCAATAATTAAAAACCGATTTCCGACCTCCTCCGACCGCCTGTACACGACACTACGAGCCCGTTATTTCTCACGATTTACAGGGGTTATTAGGTCAATATTTGGTCAGAATGTGTAAAATATGATATATTTTCATTCCACAAATTATTTTTATGAAAATTGCTATTATAGATGAATTAATGAGCAATTACGTAATTGTATTTTTGAGGACAATAATTCAAATAATCTGCAATCCCCAGATGAAACTCGGTCATTGTATCCCAAGCCAGTATTACACAATCTGTAGTCAAACATCTTTTTCTCTTTTTTTCTAGTCTTAAGATTGGTGTATACTTGATGGGCCTATGCTGCTGATTCCAAGAACATTTTATCAGCTTGCCTACTGAACAATGTCCATCTCACTCAGAAATACAAACTTTCTCATGCTAGCTTCTTCTTCTTCTGAAGTAGGATTCTAACATACCAAGTAGTGAGAGACACTGATATCAAACAAAAACAAACATACCAATCCATGTCTAAAACACAATCCAAAAGCAAAGTAAAAACTTTGGAACTGACAAGTCGGGTTAGACACATGAACTTCCAACTGAGTAAGCATGTGCTTTAGAAAACTTGGTCGTCAAGGATCCTTGAACAAGAAACAGTCGGAAGTATCAGCTCACTAGCTAAAATCTAGGGTTTTCAGGTACTCTGGTTTCCTCCACCACCCTATTAACTGACTGCATTTAAAAAAAGGAATCTTGAGTGGGGTCTTAAACAGCATTAGTTTACTTCACTCATTTTGAAATACAATCATCATAAACTTTTCTGTAAATGATCGTGTATCTATGCTTTTGTTCGCTGTGATGAATTTTTTAATTTTTAATTCTTTATGAATCTTATTTATAATTTAATCAGATAATTTTTTATTTATTTAAATCTTTTTATCCTGCAAAAGAATGTGTTGCTTTGTGGTCCGTTTTAATTTTCTGTTGCAGTTTTGATGGCTCATCAACTCAATCCACCTATCGATAAACAGCTGGTTTGAATGTCAGCAATTTGACAGCCTAAAACAGGATCTTGAAGAATCTTGACTTCGAAGTAATGAAATATGAAACACCATTACTCCAATCCATCAAGATAAGTTATTGGAATCTTAACGGTAATGAAGCATCAATACTCAACTTCACCAGCTCTTGGTATAAGTGAAAAAAATCTTGTCTGGGAAGTAAAACACCATTTCTAGACTTCCATCATCTCAGAACTGACCTTCCATATAAGTGAAAGAATCTTGACTTGGGTGTAAGTAGTTTTAATCCATTCCACCATTCCCGAACTTATCGTCTAGATACATGCCAGTATAATATAACTTGTTTTTATACTCCCCACTTAAAAAGTGGGGGGTATATACCGGTAGTGATAGGGGTGTCCGTTCGTCCTTCCGTTACACCTTAGGGTACCTATCTTTTATCCGCAACTCCTCCTAAACCCTTCAATGGATTTTCATGAAACTTTCACACAATCTTTGTGATATAATGTAGATGTGCACTTCTATTTAAAAATTTGATCCGATGGATTTTTGGGAGCAGGGGGTATTTTTCGTGAGCTTGTGGCTCACAGTTTTTCTAGTTCTTGACTAAAGTCAAGAGTATTTTCACTTATATCAAGGCAGTTATATTGTGAATGATGGAGGAAACTGGAGTGCCAAGAGAAAACCACAGACCTTTGGAAAGCAAACCAAAAAATTTCTCACACTAAGATGTATTAAACCAACATGGCCTTACTGGCGTAATGGTTGCTAAGTGGTAAATACCTTTGTGAACAGAAAAGAGACTCCGAGACAAACGCACATGGAAAACCTATACTTTGAATCTGGGACCTTCCCATACTAACAGAATGCTTTGCCATTGAGCTACCTGGTCACCTGTTGAGCACAATCCCCCACACCTTAATCGATCGATTGAATGAGTTTTTCCTAGTCTAGAATATTTCACTTATATCAAGACGTCACCAGGTCTGTTTTAAACATTTGTCAGTTTTGACAGGCAAGTACTGTAGATACAAGTACCAACCTAACCTGGACACCCCATGTAGACAATGTGTCATTTTGATATGTAATTGAAAGTCATGAGTTCAAAGGTCAAGGTCATAGAGAAATGGTTAATTATCTTGAAATTATCAATTTTTTATACATACATGTGTATATACATGTATATAGGCATGTATATTGGATTGTCATAGGTATTTGTACAACGTTCATTTTGAGATGTAAATGAAGGTCATGAGTTCATAGGTCAAGGTCATGGATACAAAAAATATGTAAATTGTTAATTATCTGGAAATTTAACGTTTTTATATAGGCATGTATATTGGAATAGTGTAGGTATTGATACAACGGTTATTTTGCTATAAGGGTGAAGGTCATTGATTGAAAGGTCAAGGTCACAGATGCGAAAGTATACTGAAATGGTTAATTGTCTGGAAAACTATAAACTTTTTATACAGGCATGTGTATTGAAACACAATGGGAATCCTCTAGATTGTTCCATTCTTTCCCGCGAAACCCCTCCAGGTGTCGCCATACTAGTATATCAAAATGATCATTAGGCCAATACCTACAATATTCCAATATACATGCCAATACAAAAAGTTTATAGTTTTTGAGATAATTAACCATTTAAATTTTCGTTTGCAGCTATGACCTTGACCTTTGAACCTATGACCTTTATTCATATATCAGAATGATCGTTAGGCCAATTCCTACAATATTCCAATATACATGCCTATACAAAAAGTTTATAGTTTTTAAGATAATTAACCATATAAGTATTTGTTCAATTCTATGACCTTGACCTTTGAACCTATGACCTTCATTCATATATCAATATGATCATTAGGCCAATACCTACAATATTCCAATATACATGCCTACACAAAAAGTTTATAGTTTTTGAGATAATTAACCATTTAGTATTCGTTCGCGTCTTTGTCTTTGACCTTTGAACCTATGACCTTTATTCATATATCAAAATGATCGTTAGGCCAATACCTACAATATTCCAATATACATGCCTATACAAAACGTTTATAGTTTTTAAGATAATTAACCATATAAGTATTCGTTCAATTCTATGATCTTGACCTTTGAACCTATGACCATATTCATATATCAAAATGATCATTAGGCCAATACCTACAATATTCCAATATACATGCCTATACAAAAAGTTTATAGTTTTTGAGATAATTAACCATTTAAGTATTCGTTTGCGTCTTTGACCTTGACTTTTGAATCTATGACCTTCATTCATATATCAAAATGATCGTTAGACCAATACCTACAATATTCCAATATACATGCCTATACAAAAAGTTTATAGTTTTTGAAATAATTAACCATTTCAGTACTTGTTTACATCTGTGACCTTGACCTTTGAACCCATGACCTTTATTCATATATCAAATGACCATTATGCCATTACCTACAAAATTCTGATATACATGCCTATACAAAAAATTCATAGTTTTGCAGATAATTAACTATTTTGGTATTCTTGAACATCTGTGACCTTGGCCTTTAAACCCATGACCTTGATCTATGTATCAAAATGATCGTCATGTCAATACCTACAAATAACTGAAAATCCTACGCCATTATCACAAGAAATGTTAAAAAAATAGCATTTTTATCAAAGGACAAAAACTGGGACATGACCTTGACCTTCGACCTTGACATCAATTGGAAGAAAATTGCAAGATAAAACAGTGAAAACTCCATACAATTATCTTCAGCCGTTATGAAGTTATAACAATAAATGTCTCATTTGAAAAATTACGTAACTTTACGCAAAAAACGCGTAACCTATTTTTCGTTCAATTTTCATGAAAAACACAATTTTAATGTTCCCAGGTATGCTGAATCCAAATATCCAATCAAAATTTGCCTGCACCTTTTGGTTTCAGAGAGAAGATTTTTTTGTCTTTTTGCTATTTTTAGTAACAGCGGCCATCTTGTTGGGCGTGGCCAAACCCCGAACACAATTTTGAAAGGCTGTTACCTAGGCATGATAATCACTAAGTTTCATCAAATATGGCCCAGTAGTTTTGGAGGAGAAGATTAAATTGTAAAGTTTATACACGACGCACGACGCAAGACGCAAGACGCACGACGGACGACGGACGGTGATAGATTGCAATAGCTCATCTGAGCCTTTGGCTCAGGTGAGCTAATAAAAATTAACTTACCTGATCTGGCCAACCAAATATAGAAAAGGGAAACAAACCAGAAGAAAACCAGGTGTCTAATACATCCTCATCTACAATACAAAATGATATCTGTATGACTCCACAGGCGTATATTTCCAGACATTTTAAAAATTTGGAATTCAATATAAATGGATATACAGTCGAACCTGTCTATAAAGGCCACCCAAGGGAAGTTTGAAAAATGGCCTTTATAGACAGGTGGCCTTTATAAACAGGTTCTGAAGGACAAACCGAATCTGCTTCAACACATTATATTATTCTTGGTACACATTGCATTAATGAATTGTATTGTAAACAAACATACTAATCCATGTCTGAATCACAATCCAGAAGCAAATTAAAAACTTTAAAACTGACAAGTTAGGTAAAACATGTGAACTTTCGCCAGGGAAGTGAGACTGATTGCCCCAGAAGGGAAAGCCTCTCCTGTTTAGCTAGCTGCACCCACCATGTGTGTAATCAAAAATGAGTCAACAATATTGTGATGACAGCCATAAAACTTTTTGAGGGTATGCTGGTTTTTCTCTATGCTGTTTTCTTTGTTGATATAATGTGAACTTCCTCCAGGGAAGTGAGACTGTTTGCTGCAGAGGGGTAAGCACCACCTCGGTATCTCCTGTTTAGCTAGCTACACCTGTCAGGTGTGTAATCAAAATTGGGTCAACAATACTTCAATGACAGCCATAAAACTTTTTAGGGTATGTTAGTTTTTCTCTATGCTGTTGATATAATGAAAGATAAACAATTAAGATTCAATACTCTTTTAAAATATTTGTTTATTCAAAATTACCTTCAATCACCTGGCAGACTGAAGGGTCACTCTCATGCGTAAAAAACACACAAACTCAGATTTATTATGATAATAATAAGACATTGACGTTTTCTCTCTGATGATATAAGCTTTTCTCTTCAGAACTTGATTAATCTGAGTCCGACCGACACCAAATAAATCAGCTAATTTTCTTGCACTTAATCCATCTTTTTCCGATTTACGAATGACTTCTACACGTTGCTCTAATGTCAATGCGGTATGAGGAGATTTCCCCGGCATTGTAACGAATCAAGAGATATTCAATTTAAATTTCACACAGTCTTTTAAATCACAATCATATCAGCTATAGAAATAAACTAGACGAGTTGACATTTGCGATGTGTTTAGTAAATAAGCATTACTCAATATGGCCGCTTGGATACAGGTTGTTTACACTACGCTTGCATGATGGGAGTTTCCGGTTTCGTTTTGATTTTTTTTCTATTCCGGTTTTAACCGAAAAATACCGAAAAGTTCCGGATTTTTTTATTATTCAAAATGGCCGCTACGGACAGGTAAATTGGCGAAAATTGACCGTTATTTGGTGACCACTGGCCGCGTTGGACAGTGACCGCTATATAGAGGTTAAATAAAGAACAAAGCTAGTCGGAGGGATTTTTTATGGCCGTTATAGGCAGGTGGCCGCTGTATACAAGTGGCCGCTAGCACAAGTTAGACTGTATACAATAATTGAGGGGGGTATATAGTAATCACCAAGTATGTCTGTCTGTGTAAAATCTTGCCTGGGCCATATATCATAGTTGCTTTAGACGACTGTCATCAAACTTAACATAAATAATCTTCATGGTCCAAAGGTGTGTCACGATATTGAACCAAGGTCATATCGGAAATGTCAGTTAGTGGGAAAACATTTACCTGATTTACCTCTCTTTCTGTTTACATTAAATATATTTGCAGTATTCCACTGAAGCTTGGGTGGTATTTTTGTGTTTTCTGCATCTTTTTCATGCATAATTAATTGCAAGTCTGTTTCCGAAGAACTGCCAAAACAACTGGCCACCATTGTTATTGTTTACCAAACGATAACACTTCTGTTTTATGAGTTATCTCCCTTGCACCAGGTTATCACAGGGTGACAATAGTATTATTACATGGCTGTGCAGAGATGGGAAAGGTTGTCAAAGCTGACAGTAATTTTGCGGGAAATATCTTATTTGTTACATTCAATGAAATACATTTTAAGATATAGTAGTTATGATACAGATTTGACTGTAATTCATATGTATAGCCATGTGAACAATGTTACTGTCAGGAAACCACAGATGGATGAACACACAGACAAACAAGAAAATTCTTGTATATCAACCAAATACATGTAACATACTATATTAGTCAATGTGATAATACTGTACCTTGTTTTAGGGATATTTTGTCTTCTGAGACTTTAAACTTTTCAGCTGCATTCTTTCTAGCTTCTTCCTCTGTTTTACCACACACCCAGTAATTGCCATCAATATCCTGTAAAATAATTATATAAAAAATACTCAAAGATGGCAATAAATGATTATATTTTGCACCATTACAACCAAGTAGCCAGCTAGCTAAATCTAGTTTTGAATAGCAAGTTCAATCCAGTTTAGAGAAGCCAGTTAAATTAAAATTAGAGTAGCCAGTTAAATTCTGTTTTTAGATAGCCAGTTAAATCTGGTTTTGAATTGCCAATTAAATCCAGTTTTGAGAAGATAGTTAAATCCAGTTTTGAGAAGACAGTCAAACCCAATTTTGAAGTCACTAATCAGACCATGTGTTTTGACAATCCCACCCATGCTGGCACACACGCATGCACACACACACACACAAACGAGATATAAAACTGATCACTGTTTGAAAGAGTTTATCAGTAATTAATAGCTAATTGCAATTTTGCCTACCAGGAATAGAAATATAGAGAATATATTGTAACTCACATTTCCTGGAGGAATACTTGGATCATCAACTGTAACAAAGTAAGCTGGAATACGATGTCCCCACCATAACTGACGTGATATACACCAATCTCTGTAGTAAGAACAAATCAATGTAAGCAGATTGTTTGGGATCCATAGGGGCCACACAGACCCATAAAACAGGAACATAGGGACCATTTCTAAAACTAGTTGGCCAATAAAAATGACAGAGAAAAACGTCAGTACATTTTTGGTTATCTTGGTGCAACATATTCATCACAACATGGTCTTGAAATGTTAAAATTCACCCAATTCAATTTCAGATTTATGGATGAATAAATAAAATTTTATTGGGATTTTAACAAGACGTGTGCATCTCAGACCATATTTTTAGAATTTTTTTTCTTCATTATTTACATAAACTGAACTAAATAACCTACCAGTAACTGACGTAACTAATGTTCGTCATGCCTATACAAAACAAGACTAGCAATTAGTCCATGTTCAAAATATACAGAATGTACAAAATAAAATACGCCAGTAGGTAACAAATGTTTGTCAGGCCCTATACAAAACAGACATACCCGTTCTGAATATACTGTACATAGTAAAAGTCAACAATGGCATCAATATGTATGAACTTTATATTTAATTATTTCACTGATACATGCATGTGTCTGTTTTACAGAGAGTACAACGTTAAGTCTTACCTTGAATTCTCTAACCAATGGTACCAGGTTTTATTATGCATATCTGGTATTAACTTTAAATCTCCATCTCGGACAGCCTGAAAATATAATGAGAAAAATTATTTAGATCTTATATTAATGATGTATTCTTCTGATGTTCCAGTCTCTTTATAATCCTGTTTAAAAATAATTTCCAAAATATGTAACACTGGTAGAAATTGCTAATCACTTTAGCAATACTTGTGATCCCAGTATGCTATGTGAAAAAATAGCATTTATTCAGACTCGTGGCATCTATTGCAGGAAAGTATGATAAACAGTTTAATGTAGTTAACATGATTTTTTTTCAAGAAAATGTCCCAGAAATGTGGAAAAATGGGAAATACTGGGTAATTGTGAAAATAGGGGTATATTTACATGGCTCTAGCAAAAAAAAGTAGCACACTACTATATATAATTTTGGGCGCCTCACCAGTATAGATTCTTAATACAAATACAACATCTAATCTCTCTCTTATGTACGTTGACGGAAAGGTGTGTGTAAACAGAAGTAAACACTAAAACCTAAATGTTAATCTCAATTTCAGTCAACACTGAGGGAAACGAAACAGGTTAGAATATTTTTAATTTTGAGATTTTTTATTATATTTTTATTTCTAAAGCCCTTTCCAGAAAGATTTGACTGACAATTCTATGGATAGTATCATTTGTAACACAAAGGTATTCATATTAAGAGTTATTATTCCTCATTTATTTAAAAAACGAGAGAGAGAGAGAGAGAGAGAGAGTGTGTGTGTGTGTGTGTGTGTGTGTGTGTGTGTGTGTGTGTGTGTGTGTGTGCATATTGCATGTTTATGTGTCAATATACATATGTTTGTATGTGTGTGCATGTTTACCTATGTATGTGTGTGCATGTGTTTATGTATGTGTGTGGCAATTACCTTGACAGCTTTTTCAGACATTTCTTTCATATCAACATACCACTGTGGTTTAAGTAGAGGCTCTATCACATCTTTTGACCGACTGAAATAGATAATAAAATAATTAATAACCTGTCAAAAATAAAAGCAAAATACCCCAGACCTTCCATTACAAGACATAATTTTGGATCCCTGGATAGCTTTACCATATAACTCAGGAATTTCCCTGGTATACAAAATTCTGCAATTTGTCGCATCTTTTTTATAAATGTCCTATTTTTTTTTAAAATGCATCTTTGATGACACATATTTCATTGAACAAGAGATATTCCATTTCAGTCTGTGAACTCGGGTACTTTTTCAGAATTTTCCGGACAAATTGTAAACTCAAGGACTTTTCTAGGTTGTGTAAATCCTGCTTTATACACATGTTTTTGTCTCCAAGGGTTTGTAGAACAGATTTTCTCACAAGAAATCTTTTGTAACTTACCTACACGTAGGGACCACCATGGGATTTTCTTTAGTCTCTTTATACAGTCCTTTATCTTTGAGAGCTTGTAAAACAGCTTTCCTGGCATCAAATCTTTTCATACCCTATATAATGTTATATAATATAAATGTATACTACTAATACATCATTATTGTATAGTCAAACCTGTCTATAAAGGTCATCCAAGGGAACGGGTAAAAGTGGCCTTTATGAGCAGGTGGCCTTTATACAAAGGCTCAAATAATAATATAAATAAAGAACAATTGGGATACAATTCTATTGGCCTTTATAGGCAGGCAGTCCTTATATAGAGGTGGTCTTTAAGGCAGGTTGGACTGTATATGTCTAAAAGTTACATTGAAAGTACATATGTATGTGTCCCTGTGGTAGTGTGCCTGTAGAAGACATATATATATATATTTGTGTGGCAGGTATTGGTATTAAATTGCTTAGAGAAAATGCCAACTAAACTGTACTTAAAAATTTTCTTAAGATTATATGGCAGTGTTAAAGAGATGTCTGTGTGTATTTTGCAATCAGGGTTTATCATAAACCCACAAGAAATTGTCTGCATTCCTTTGATATATAAGACAACTATGAGTGGATGTGTGTCCGGGGAGAGGGTGGGTAGGAAGGTGTTGCCTATGTGAGATATAATCAAGTATTACGCTATATAAATTACTTACAGAAAACTGACCACAATCCTGTGATATCAGACCATTGTCATCAATAATTGTAATAAATGGTAGATTATGTCTAACTCCAACTTCGTAATCATTATGATCATGAGCTGGGGTTATCTTTACAGCACCTGGATACAGAATAAATTGCTGCTTTATTATTATTATTATTATTTTTTTTTATAATCATTATCATTGAAGGGATTTGCTAAGTAAGATCTGATGTGTTTTATGCCCCAGTTAAGATTCCTTCACCTATATCTAGGCAGTTTTGTGATGGCAGAGAAAACTGGAGTGTCCAGATAAATCAACTGAACTTTTCAAAGTAGGATATGACCAAGTGGGATGCCTAGTTATAGATCCCACTCAGTCAGATCCTAGTACGAGAAAAATTGCCAGGTCACTTGCCAAATTTTGATAGTTTTCAATGTCTATTCAAGTTTCCAAAATCCAATCAAGAACTGCCTGCCTTAGTCTGAATAAGAGAATCTAGACTGGGGCATAAAATGCCATTAACTCCAAAATTTACTGTCCGGGTCTGAACACTGGTCAACAAGCCATGTGTCAAATCATCGTCTAATTCACTAAACTGTATATTGCATAAACATAGCTCACCTGTGCCAAAAGCCATGTCAACAAATTCGTCACAGACAATTGGTAACCTTCTCTCTAGTAGTGGATGGTTGACAAACTTCCCATGTAGGTGCTTATATCTCTCGTCTTGTGGATGGACAGCCACTGCCGTGTCACCTAACATGGTCTCTATACGTGTGGTCGCTACCACAATCTCTTCATCTTAAAATTAAAAAAAAAGGATTAAAAATTTCTTGAAAATCTCAGAAATTTTTTAACAGAAAAATAATTTCATAATGTCAAGCAATAAACATTTATTCTTGAGCAATTTTAATACAGTCAAACAGGCCACCCCAAGAAACCTTTAAAAGTGGACCTTATGAGCGAGTGGCCCTTATATACAGGTTCAAATGACATGAATAAAGAGCAAATAGTATCACATTTTACTGCCCTTAATAGAGCATGTGGCCTCTATAGATGTGGCCTTTAAAGCAAGTCTGACTATAGTTGATTTTAAAACCTCAATAGAGCTTATGTAATTGTAATTTATAAAACTTTACTTTTAAAAACATTATTCTTTACAGTTGAACCTGAAAACCAAACTCTCATAAATTTCAAACCTGTTTAAACTGAATCAATTTTTCAGGACATATCATTAATATTGTTAGATAAATCTCTGAAAACCAAACCAACGGAAAAAAATGTTTTGGGGTTAAAAATATATGTGATTTTCACTGTGACTCTTGTACAGTGAATATATCTTCTAAGCAAAATTTTCCCTACAGTCAGAAACGTGAAATTTTCCAACCACAAAATGGTTTAAAAGATTAAAACCACAAAAATTTCCTATTGCTACTGTTTCTTCTTATACAGTACATGTAAGTAAAAAAATCTTGACTTGGGCATAAAACACAATTGACAGATTGCCAGCCACGCACACAATGTTTCGACAAAGGCCCGGTATGTTTGAATAACACACAAAAAGAATGAAAACTTGGCCTGAATTGTGCCATTTTATGACGCTACTGACACTAGTGCGTCATTAGTTGGCGTGACACTGCTGTAGTGCCATGATGGTGGCCAGTGTTGGAACAAAAAAGGCACGGTCGGTGATACGTCAATTGCTTCACTCAACTCCACTCATAAATCATCCTTACCAGATCCCTCAACAGGATATGCAAATGAGACTAGTACACCAAATTCTACTTTATCTTTATATCCTGGTACTTGTAGTAGAGTTCTACCTGTCAGTTCCTTCTTATCTACCTGTAAAGTAAAAATTTACATCAATCATATAGAGTTAAAACTTCCTAAAGTGACCTACTCTTTAAAAAACCATATGTCAATAAGAGCAGTGCTATAAGGTCCCTTTGCTAATATTTCAACAAAAAAGAATTTCTAAATACAGATCATTGGCCTGTAAAGTCTACATTTCTTATATCCAAATGGGTGGTCTTTATATACAGGTCTCACTCTCTTCACTGTCTCTGACTCTCTCTATCTCTCTCTTCACATCAAGACTGAATTAAACTAACCCTTCGGACTAGATTGACTCTCTCTTCAGGTCACAATTCTCTCTCTGTGTATATGTATGTGTGATTGCATACAAAATGTATAACTCAAGCTGACAGAAATTTGTCATACTTTCTCATATGGTCTATCTTAAAACCTTTAACTAAAAACTTAACACTGGGCATACAAAACTAAGCTCATACTAATACTTATGCTAGGGCAATACAGTTCTATGTAGAAGTGAAAAGACAAAGAGTGAGTGATCTAAACTTCGCTTTCTGTGATGTCAAAAATGTCAATTTGCAAGTCAGCTTAACTTCACTTACCTCAATGTCAGAAATGGCAGAGTTGAGGGAACAGGACCAATTTACCAGCCTTACAGAACGATAGATTAGTCCCTGGTCATGCAATCGTATGAACGCTTCTGTCACAGCTCGTACAAGTTTCTGAAATCAACAAAATGTACTCATCTTAACCATAGGTCATCAGGTATTTATATTATACTCACAAGAATTTTAATTTTCCTTTATAAATTAACCATGATGACTGGAACTCCGATAGCTCAAATCCCCCTGCTTGCTCGAACAATAGTTTTTTCTCACAGGTGTAACAATTTAATGAAATTCAACATCTTTTGCTTGATTTACATTTCATTAAAATGTGTATGACAATGTGTATTGTCTGTATTTTCGATGTTGACCGGTAATCAATGGGCTATGTATTATAAAGATAATAATGTAAGTTTATTTTACATCATCTCTATTTGTTTCAGTAGAATTATTTCCTTCAAATGAACTGTAAGCCATTTTTAGACGTTTTTGACGGTTGATAAAAATGTGGGCCTGAACCTCAGATTGTTTGGAACATTTGCCCAAAGTCCCCTGGTCTTTCAGCCATTGAAGTTCTACTGTATACATTAGATAAATCAATTAAAAAATCTTTAATTTAGAAGAATTCTGATGTATAATAAAATATTTACCGGATCCATAGTAAAACAGGCTCTGTTCCAATCATAAGATCCACCAAGTTTCTTCAGCTGATGATAAATCCTATCACCCTTCCTGTTAAATAAATTTACAGCTAAATTAATCTACATACTTGCCTATTCTTTTTTGAGACTGGGAGTAAGTTTGGGTAAACTTTGATATGAGCTTACTGATAACTGTGCCTAATACACAAGTTGGAATCCTGCACAGACAAATTCTAGAGTAAATATGTCTGTAAAGTGATCAGTTGTCTGTTAATTAATGGCCAAACATAAACACAAAGGCATCATTTTTTTATAATTTACCAATTTTTTTAATTTTCTGATCACCTCCATAAATTAGCTTTTTTATTTCCAAAACTATCCAATATTTGATATTTTTAAAAAATTTACACAGATAATATTTTCATTTTCAAATCTGTTCCATAAATTTATTTTTTATATATTCATTTATTTTTCTTTTATCCAAAACTGCTCAATAAATGTTAATTTTTTAAATGATAGCTCATTGGTCTATTTCCAGACCTGATCTACTCAAATTTTGAAATTCTTATTTATTTTCCCATTTCCAAACTTACTCTACAAATTTTTAAATGTTTACTCATTTTTCCATTACAAACCTTCTTCTACAATTTTTTTAATGCTATCTCATTTTCCGTTTCCATATCTGCTCTACAATTTTTTAAATGCTTATTCATCTTTTCATTTTTAGACTTACTCTACAAATTTTTAAATGTTTACTCATTTTTCCATTTCCAGACTTACTCTACAATTTTTTTTTAATGCTTACTCATTTTTCCATTTCCAGACTTGCTCTACAAATTTTTCTCTTCCTAGGTCATGTCTAGATAAATTCTGTTCTTTTTTTAATTTCTTTTCTACAACCACTTGTGTGGCAATACCAGCATGATCACAACCTGGATTCCACAACACAATCTTGCCTTTCATTCGATGCCTGAAAAAAGAATCAACAAAGCCTGCAAGATTGGACCAGGAAGCATTTTCTGCTTTTTGAAAATGTATGTTATTGATTGATTGATGTTTTACACCCAAGTCAAGAATGTTTCACTTATATCGAGATCTCCCCAGCTATAGGTGAAGTGGCAAAAAATTTTAATTTTGCAGTGCACTCAGGGCAATGTGCAGGGAAGGTTCTTCAACATGCCAAGCCTGTTGTGACACTTGCATCAGTTTTTAAGGTCTCTTCTAAAGGATCTGTGACTTTCATTTCTAAATGCTGAGTGCTTGGCAAAAACCAATTGAGCTACCATAGGGGTACAATTGCATTGCAAGTGGTAGTGAGGTTTGATATACAACATATTCTCCCCCCTCAATGGGATCCTCAGTAGCTTAGTGCTCTAAAACATTAGCTTACAGATCACAGCACCCATCAACACCTGCAAGGATAAATCCAAGTTGTGAGAAAGTTTGTCAGTAAGCTTGTTAAAGGCCAGTGTTTCCTCTGGGCACTTGGGTTTCCTCTACCTAAGGAAATGAACAACTCAATATAAAAATTAAAGAATCTTGATTGAACACCATTACTTATCTCAACTCTCACCCAACTTCATTCCAGTATTACTTTTTAAATGGAAATTGGATGACCTTGAGATATCAATAATGCTTTCAAGGAGAGACTTGTGACAGAAGATGGAGATTGGATGACCTTGACTTTCCAGACAAGACTTCATCAAGATCTCGTTATAGTATACTGCTAATTTTTTCTTCTATTTTTATCCAAGAATTTTTGAGATATCACTTACCATCGAGATATGGCATCTTCCACTGTGTTGGTTAGAGCATGGCCAAGATGAAGATATCCCGTAACATTTGGGGGAGGTATCACCATTATAAACTTGTCTTCATACTTAGCATTCTTCACATCTTTTCCCTGTGGCACATAAACAGATATCTGTTAACAAAATCTCCGGAAGCAATCAAACATGTAGGCCAAAGGTCAATGTAAAGGTCAGGCAGTCAGATATGTATATAAATGTATTGGTAAACACTATATCTTAAGAAGCGATTAAAAATGTAGGTCAAAGGTCAATGTAATGTTAAAGTCTGGCAGTCATATGCCGGTATACAAATATACATGTATTAATAAACACTATTTATCTAAAGATATATATATATCTAAAGAAGCGAATAAAAATGTAGGTCAAAGGTCATGCAGTCATATAAAAACAGATATAGGTGTATTGGTAAAAACACTGTCTTCAGATGCAATCAAAATATGTATGTCAAAGGTCAACTGTCTTCAGAAGCAATTAAAATATGTAGGTCAAAGGTCAATGTAACAGTCAGGCTATACAGGTAGTCTGCAGCAGAATAAAAGACTAGATATACATGTTATACTTGACTAAATAATTTCTGAATTGAATACAGACTAGTGTCATATACAGGTACACCAATGTCTTGTAGAAAATCTGATTCCAAATTATATTCAGAAACTGGTCTATTTGCACGAACCCCATTTTTGACTATAATCTTAGATTAGAGCACCGGTCTCACTTTCCTGGTAGAAGTCCACGTTTTTAACCTGTTTAGTTTGGACATTGATTTTAATGCTTGTTTTCCATGATTACATACCCCATATTCTGGTTGAAAGAATCCACTTTCTACCCACCAATCATACCATGCTGCTTCTACATAAACTGGGCTATACTCATCTGGCATGGCACCAGAGATATCTGGAAAAAATAGAATACTGGTACTTACATATCAAAAGGTACAAAAGAAATGCTAAATCATATACCTCAAGTAAAGAACAATATTCAAGAACTGCCAATATGAATTTGCATTGCTAAGAATTATATATACATGTATTTTGTAAGACTTTGAAATCTCTGATTAATATGCATGTAAAATACCTGTACTTTATTTCATGAAGACATTTCAACTTGACTCAAGAACCAATGACCTTGGACAAGCGAACTGGCAATTATCCCACATTTCGAACAATTTAAAGTGGGATTTGAATCTTAGCATTCAGAGGTGCTATTTATAAACAAACTCATTAGACCATTCAGTCATCTAGTCCCTTGAAGGGCGAGGGGAGGGGACCTTCAGAGATCAGTAAAATAACAAGAGGCCCATGGGCCTGATACGCTCACCTGATAACTAATGGCTAGCTGATAGATTTAAAGACAACATAAATACTAAACCCCAATGACTTTTTTCTTTACATCATGATAACTTTTGTTTTAATACCTACAACAGTCTAGTATACATGGCTATACAAAAAGTTAACAGTTTTCAAGATAATTAACCATTTCAGTATTGTTTCACATCTGTGACCTTGACCTTTGAACCCATGACCTTTTTCTATACATCAAAATGATCGTTGTATCAATACCTACAACATTCTAATATACATGCCTATTCAAAAAGTTTATAGTTTTTGAGATAATTAACCATTTCGGTATTTTTTTGCATCTGTGATCTTGACCTTTGAACCCATAACCTTTTTCTATAATCAAAATGATCGTTGTATCAATACTTACAACATTGTAATATACATGCCTATACAAAATGTTTATAGTTTTCGAGATAATTAACCATTTTGGTATTGTTTCACATCTGTGACCTTGACCTTTGAACCCATGACCTTATTCTATACATCAAAATGATCGTTGTATCAATACCTACAACATTCTAATATACATGCCTATACAAAATGTTTATAGTTTTCGAGATAATTAACCATTTCGGTATTGTTTCGCATCTGTGACCTTGACCTTTGAACCCATGACCTTTTTCTATACATCAAAATGATCGTTGTATCAATACCTACAACATTCTAATATACATGCCTATACAAAAAGTTTATAGTTTTCAAGATAATTAACCATTTCAGTATTGTTTCACATCTGTGACCTTGACCTTTGAACCCATGACCTTTTTCTATACATCAAAATGATCGTTGTATCAATACCTACAACATTCTAATATACATGCCTATTCAAAAAGTTTATAGTTTTTGAGATAATTAACCATTTCGGTATTTTTTTGCATCTGTGATCTTGACCTTTGAACCCATGACCTTTTTCTATACATCAAAATGATCGTTGTATCAATACTTACAACATTGTAATATACATGCCTATACAAAATGTTTATAGTTTTCGAGATAATTAACCATTTTGGTATTGTTTCACATCTGTGACCTTGACCTTTGAACCCATGACCTTATTCTATACATCAAAATGATCGTTGTATCAATACCTACAACATTCTAATATACATGCCTATACAAAATGTTTATAGTTTTCGAGATAATTAACCATTTCGGTATTGTTTCACATCTGTGACCTTGACCTTTGAACCCATGACCTTTCTCTTTACATCAAAATGATCGTTGTATCAATACCTACAACATTCTAATATACATGCCTATACAAAATGTTTATAATTTTCGAGATAATTAACCATTTCGGTATTGTTTTGCATCTGTGACCTTGACCTTTGAACCCATGACCTTTTTCTATATATCAAAATGATCGTTGTATCAATACCTACAACATTCTAATATACATGCCTACACAAAATGTTTATAGTTTTTGAGATAATTAACCATTTATGTATTGTTTTGCATCTGTGACCTTGACCTTTGAACCCATGACCTTTTTCTATACATCAAAATGATCGTTGTATCAATACCTACAACATTCTAATATATATGCCTATACAAAAAGTTTATAGTTTTTGAGATAATAATTATAATCAGAGGTAAAAAAATTTAGGTCACGACCTTCACAATTGACCTTGACCTCATTTTGAAGATACTAACAAGAAAATGTCAAAACTGAAAACCCCATGGCATTATCTGGTCAAATAGTCAAGTTATAATAATTTGAAGCTATTTTACGATTTTTTCAAAATTAAACGCAAAAACGTGTTACCTATTTTTTTATCCGAATTTCACAAAATGAACAAATTATAGGCTTAAGACCCTAGAGAAGCCAAATATCACATCAGAATTTTTCTCCAATCAGTACTTTCGGAGAAGAAGATTTTTTAAGATTTTTGCACCCCTAGGTCACCTTGACCTAGTTATGGTAGCCATGGCAACGCCTCGAACAAATCTGAATTGCACCGGCCCATATATACTTCTGACAAAGTTTCATTAAAAACTGTCCGGTAGTTTCAGAGGAGAAGTCGAAAATAGGTGTTAACGACGCACGCACGCACGCACGCACACACGCACGCACGCACACACGCACATACACACGCTGCGCTATGCCATAAGCTCACATGACCTTCGGTCAGGTGAGCTAAATATACTAGAGATAATATGACCCACCTTTTTTCTCTCCTGGGTTAGTCGTAGCATTGTATGTGATAACAGCTCTCTCTTTCTTCTCTTTTTTCTTCTACAATATAAAAGAAACAAAATTTCAACAAATATTTTAATTTCAAAAAAATATTCTCTGTTTTTTCCACAATATAAAACACAGTATTTCAACAAATTCAGGTGTTATATCGCTATGTCAGAATTATAGAACACAGGATCTCTAAAGTTCTACTTTAGGGCTGGGTCACTCAAAGCTATCTCAGCCCTGAATTTTGTCTACTAAAATGGTGTCCAAATCGACCTGGAATTGTGTCTGGCCACCTAAAACTTGTAAATGGTGCCCAGCTTGTCCACTTTAAATTTGAACTTTTGTGACTAGAGAACAGATATTAATTCTGCGTCACAAAATTTTCATGATACTGTTACCAATACGGGAGTTTAACAATTTTATCTCCCTTGATTACTCTCTATGGTTAGAGGTAAGAAAGTGTACCGTCTGCAAGCCAGGGGGCATTCCCCTATTACCTACATGTGCTAGTATGAAACTTAGTATATGTAATACATATAAATGTATCTACATTATATGTTATTTTCTTAAAGTGTTTCATCTGAAAATAAATAAATAAATAAATAAATAAATAAATAAATAAATAAATAAATAAATAAGACTAAAAAGTAATCTTGACCCAATAAGTACCAACAATGTAATTGAATAATGATTGATGCAAGGTTGCATTATAGTATTTAAATAAATAAATAAATAAATAAATAAATAAATAAATAAATAAATAAATAAATAAATAAATAAATAAAAATAAATAAATAAATAAATAAATAAATAAATAAATAAATAAATAAATTTTGAAACATGACCTTGAATGCAGCATCAATATACACTTTAAATATTTTAAATCTTTATTTTATTTTTTTATTTTTATTTATTCATTTTTTTTTTTTTAAATTTTTTTTCTTTTTTTTTATTGACACACAGTGAAAAAAATCATGTCATGTCTATCAATTTATTTATTTATTTATTTATTTATTTATTTATTTTAAATTTTATTTTGGAAAGTAACTTTATAAGGGAATGGTTGGTTACTTTAGTTAAAACGTTTGAAATAAATAGGGATTTTTTCTAAAAAGTAATGAATCGTTTACCATTTCATATGCCATTTTTTATGAAATCAAAATAAAAAAAATATGACAACCAAAAAAACGGATAAAATTATTGAAACCATACAGATATTTAATGTTAAAGTTTATTTTAATTTTTTTTTTATTCACATTCTAAATACTTTTACAATACTCTCTAACATTCATACATTTCATTTATCAGTTTATAAGTTTGATATTATCTTGTATATTGAATAAGTTTGATGAAGTTTGTGTAATTAATAAAAACGATACTTGTAAATTCTTAATGTTATCGATGGATGCTGACCATAAAAGGGTTCTTTTGTCGTTTGTCGGTACGTGTCATGTATTGGTTCATCCGGTAATGTTGACAGGTGTGCGGAGGTATGTGAATTACGGATACTAATTAACAGATTAGGACTTCAACACCATCATCTTGGTAATACATTACGGGATAAACAATTTATCAATGAGAAACTTTTTAATAAACAGTAATGTAACATGTAGATATGAGGAGCATCATATTTCTTGGAGCAAATATTGGGTAAGGGAAAGAATAAAATGTAATTGTAATTGCCATAAGTACATCATAATTTTGGGTTCGTTTAATTAATTAAAATTAGTTAAATGTAATTCTGTCAAAGGCAATTATATACATGTATACAGAATATATCGATTTAATTTTCTCCCACATCGGCGTAAACTTTATAAGTTTTGATACTATTTCAAGAAAAGAACAACTGATAAAGTTCTTCCACAAACTTGTATGTATTCAAGATTGTTTTTCTAGCTATAGACTGCCTATTATTAGTATCATATCTTTGTCCTTATAGCAAACATAACCATTTTATTTTATTTTTAAAGTTTAAAATGCTAAACAAATATATTAATTATACTTCTTAAATTTGGTTTATTCATTTTAATCATCTTTTAATTTTAACTGTTTTTTTTAATTCTTGATAGTTTTAATTTCTTAAATATTAAAAAATTAACATATTTGACTTAAAGAAAATATAAATTTATTAGTAAGAAAAAGTTTTGTCACATAAAATATATATTTATTCATGAATGAATGTAAATATATCCCATTTACGGCAATGTTTTACCATTTAAAAGCGTTACCAGCCTTAGACCTTTATTACAACTGCCCGCTCGATTGCAAATCACGTTCAATCGCGTCCAATCTCGTAAGGTCACGGGCCTTGCGCATGCGTAATAAACAATGTTAAACTCCTCTATTCAGGCAATATGATGGACACTTTACATCATCATTAATGTTATTGCAAGTGATTGTAAGTCAGTTTTAAAAACTGCACTTTTGTTTTCCGTACCTAAAAGATGCCTTAATTTTCCTTCATTTGCAAGAAAAGATTGCCTGGCCACTTGGAATTTCCACCGGCCACCTAAAAATTTAAATTTGTGGCCAACTGGCCACTTAGTTTTGAAACCCACTTTGAGGGCTGTTTCTTATGTATTGTATAGGAGATAAAAGTTTGTAACAGATAAGATAGCTTTAAGTTACTCATCTCCCCAGGTCTTGTGTCTACAGTTTAGGAGCATCCAAATGTCAAATGTGTGTTCAACTGTTTTGTCATTTTATAAATAAAAATACTAATAAAAAATTAAATGTCAAGTCTGAAGTGTTCAACATTTCAGTTTCTCAGGCTTTATCAAGGAACTTTGTTACACAAAAAGTCACACCATGTTTAAATTAAACTAGAACATTATTCTTTATATATTTGCAAACCCTAGCAAAAGGCACAAGTGGCAATATTTAACATTATTATCAAATAATTGTATAGTGAATCAAGTAATATTTTGCATAATTCAATTTAAGAAAAATTAAATACATTTATGATTGTTTTGCATCTCCTGTTTTCTGAATACTTCAACAGTATTTAGATCCAGTATTTCAGGTTACCCATCTGTTACTAACGTCTGATAAAACTGTTTTTATTTGATTATTAGACTTAATATGAAAAATTTAACCAATTTTTTTCAACATATGTTATGAAAAATGACAGGTCTAAATATAGCATTAATGAAATTTGAGGGAAGTAATCCACAATCTTTTCAAGGCCACATCGTTATTCCTCACTGAATTAGTGATTGGACTATAAAGATGGTATATACCTTGGTCTTCATTAATTACAAAACAATGCATACTTCACAACAGTATAAAACATGATACAAACTTACTATAAATGATTGATAAAGTGTCAGATATAAATTGGAACATGAAAGGGGAAAATGTAGGGCCAAAATCTGGGACTCGAACATGGGACCTTCCCAATACTAGCAGGACGCTCTACCCACTGAGCTAACCCGCCTCTGTCAAGTCCTGCCTGCCACATTCTCCCTTCCTTTTTTTCGATTCAACTCCCTTGAATCAAAACCACCCACTGAGCAATCGGGCCACATTCTCATTCAACAGTAGTGTTTTAAATTAACATAGTAGCAAATTGCTCAAACTGCTGATGGCACCTGCTGTATTCACCAATGTTGAATTTTACAAATTACCTCTGTATTATCTTGCGCAGCCTGTTGGTTCTGTTTCATTTTCTCTTGTTTGGCGAGGAATTTTGCCATTTTTTCCTGTTTCTGTTTTTCTTTTTTCAGCTCCTTATCGCTTTTCACTCTGGGTAACCCATCCCCAGCAGCTGCACCAGGATTTGGTCCACCGGGAGGGTTTTCAGTATTGGCATTGTCTGCCATCTTAAACTGATTCCTTTCAATGAGACAAGAAGTTAAATACAGAAGATTAAACGGAAATAATGGACCTGTCAGTTATCAATTTTATATTGCCTTCGTTTCTCAATGATTGCAACAGATTCACCGACAGGAAGCCACATGGAAATACCGGAAGTAAATTTATTCATAGCCTACAGATTTTTTTTATCTATCATTATTTTTTTCTTGTTTAAAAAATGAAACTGCACAAGCCTTACAGTTTTCAATTTTTATATACTGTCAATTATCTTAACAATTTTATCTAAGTAAGTTTAAATCAATTCATATATTTTAATATTTTTATGAATGATGTAGTACATTACTGAAATTTCACCTTACATAAAGAAAATGGCTGCGCCCATACGGAATTCGTGTTTCAAGTTTAATGTCAAACGGTTATTGTTTGATTCTAAATTTATGGTGCAGAATGAGTATGCATGCAGATACAAAACTTTAAGATTACCACATAGCCGAGATTTAAATACTCAATCTTTCTTTAGATCATCAGGAAAAAATAGTTATGCTTCAAAATTTTTCAAAAGGTCATGTTTTGCTGCTGTGACAATGACAGGAGGTTATGTGACTTACAGAATCTTCAGAAATTTATTGCAATCTCACGTTGCATACGCCGAAGATGCTGTCAAAAGACCAGATTTCAAAGTGTCCAGAAGTGTAAGTGATTGATTGGTGCTTTACACAGACCTGCCAACCCTTACGATTTTTCCGTAGTTCTTACTGAAAATTGCCGAAAATTTACGATTGTACGGATACGGCATGTTTTCTTCCGATTTTTATCTTTTCCGGATATTCTCTTTACGTTTCCAAATCATGTTTTAGAAAACTGTCCTGGAAACGCTTTTAAGGCATGCAGATTGCAATAAAGCATTAAAAAGATAGCCATCAATCACAGTCGTTAAGCAAAGTCGGAAGAGCATTTGATAGTAAAGCATTTTAAAGACATTCTGAAGTGTAATAATCAAGCACCTGTGTGATTGTAAAGTTTCTCGCGGTGACTGTCACATCTCAAAAATGAGCAAACGCAAAGCAGATATGGCGGATTATGGAGAGTCGGCTCCGAAAAAAGGAATCAGTATGCCCAAAAAGCTAATCCGACGTATTTTTCAACGTGGTCCTTCATAAAACGGAGCAAAAAGGAAGATTTTTTCGTCAATTGCAGTATATGTCTAGTTGATCTAATTATCGCACATGGCGGTATTGACGATATCCGGCGATAAAAAAAGACTTTTGTAAAATGTTACTGAAACTGGTGCAATCTTACTGAAAAATTTCCTTGATCTTACAGAATAGTTTCCCAGGGGGTTGGCAGGTCTGTTTACACTGTTGTGCATCCCTATCTCGATTAACCTGTTAACTTCGTGGTAGGGTCAAGTTCGTGACAATTTGTTTATACGGGTGCAAGACGTTTCGTCCCATAGGACTTTTCGTCCCATGCCATTTCATACCATATTCATGACTTTTCGTCCCAAACTCGCAAGACGTTTCGTAACATAGGACTTTTCGTCCCATGATATTTCGTAACATTTTCAGGACTTTTCGTTCCATAATTTTAAGATTTATCATAACATTTCGTAGCTTGTCCATGACTTTTCGTACCGTTACATTCCTTTTACTGTTCACTGTTGATTTGATAATAGATTGGTAATGATTTGATTTTTCTGCTTACAGAAACATTATGACACAGATGCCAGTGGATTAAAACTAACCCTGTTTCAGTTTCAAACTTGTCCATTCTGTTGTAAAGTACGAGCGACCTTAGATTATTACGGGATTTCCTATGACATTGTAGAAGTGAACTCAGTATTTAAAACGCAGATAAAATGGTCAAACTACAAGAAAGTCCCAATTCTATTGTGTGATGGAGTTGGTGGACCAGACAAGTTTTTGGTAAGGATTTTTATACTTAGTCACTTATACAGTAAATGTTTATACAACTTGACAGTTGTTAAAAAATCAGGACTTCCATCTATATCCCAGATTAGTGGTGTCATTCTGGCCAAGGCCTTGTCTCGGGTCTCTTGCTGGGTCTTTTTTGTACCAATATTTTGTCCCTTTCACAATTCAAAATTTTATGTTTATTTCACAATCACTTTGCTAATTTTCACAATGTTGAAATTTTAGCTTTAAAAATAGTATGTTTTTTTTAGTTTAACTGGCATGAACTTACGGTATGACGGACATGTGTGTGTGTGCGTACATGTGTGCATGTGTCCGTAAACTTCACTTAAACAACTTCTCCTGAACCAATTGACAGATTTCGATGAAACTTCGGTGGATTATCCACAAGAAATGTCATTTACAGTTTGCGAAAATCTTTGAACTTGAATTTATGTTTAAGGTCATAATGGCTGAAATTGTGACCTAGGATGTAAAATTACTAAAATGCTCTTCTGAACCGAAAGACCTAGATCCCAAACTGAATATAAATAATCAGCATGTTAAGTTCTACAAAGTTTGCAAATAGATTTGATCTTGACCTTCGTTCAAGGTCACAGTGAGCTTATATGTAAAAACACAAAAAATTACTTCTTTCGTAATCAAAAGAGATATAGTCATCATACTTCTTACATATAATCAGTGTGTTGAGTTCTACAAAGTTTGCAAATAGATTTTACTTTGACCCTTGTTCAAGGTCACAGTAACATTGTATGTAAAAATGCTAAATATGCTGAAAATGACTTTTTGTCATGACCCAAAAGGAATATAGTCATCAAACTTTTATCTTAAATTCAGTGTGTTGAGTTCTTAAAGTTGTGAATAGATTTGTCCTTGGCCTTTTTATGGTCACAGTGACCTTATAAATAGAAACACTAACATGACTTCTCATGAACAAAAAGGCTTATAATTATCAAACTTCATATAAAGAATCAGCATGTTGAATTCTACAAATTTTAAGAATAAATTTGACAGTGACTTCCATTCAAGGTTGAGGTTGTAGTGACCTTGTATGGAAAAATGCCATAAATAACTTTTTCTAAGGAGCCAAATGGAATATTGTCATCAAACTTAAGATATATAATCAGAATGTTGAGTATTATGCAAAGTAAATCTACAAAAAAAATTTCACCTTCACCTTTGTTGAAAGTCATGCTCACCATGAAAAATAACCTCTATTGCTAAAAGTGGTTGGAAATGTGACCTACCAGGTAAGTGGAAAATCACTAAAATGACTTCTTATAGGATCCTGAAACTTAATACTGGCTATACACAATCAGGATGTTAACTTCTACAAAGTTTGTGTAAAGATTTCATCATGCTCATTATAATAGTGGCCTTGTATGTAAAAACACTCAAAATGACTGTGCATGAATTATAAAACTTCATATATGAAAGTGGTACCATATATCGGGGGTTTTTCTATCCATAATATAAAGTCAAAATTAGGTTCCATTCCTCATGGCAAAACATAATTAATATTTTCCCAGTATGGGCTATTTATCCCAATATTTATCTATAAGCCTCACTTTGGTCACTGTTGCTAAAAATAAAATTGGAGTTGCTAGATTAAAATTGCACTAGGAAATTAGGAATGACCAAATTCATTGAAACTTCATACAATGATACCGTACACCAGTAAAGGGTTCTTATGTTCACAATTTTATTGTGGCATAAATGTTAGATGACATTGCCACTTTATTAATTGTCACAGTATTTTGAAGTTCTGGGGTAAATGTAATCTCTTTTATGTTTTTCTTTACAAATGTTTCTCAATTTAACATCGTTAAGATAATTAGTTTATATTTTGATTTTTTCAGCAAATTAATGATTCTTCTGTAATAATAAGTCTTATAGAGTCATACCTGCATGATACAAATCAACCTTTAGATCGCCTCAAATCATTTTTCCCGGGTTTAGAAACCAAGGACGAAAGAGGGAAGACAGTATGGGAATTCCAGAACAAATATTTCATCATGTTTCAAGATCATATTACAGACAAGAAAACAGCTCAAGAGAGAAGGTAATACAGACTTTGTGAGTTATCTGTTATGAGTGTTTCAGATGGACAAATATTTATACCCCCAAAGTGTAGGGCTCAAAGTGACCCCAGTGTGGCTTTATATCAAAATTTTGCAAAAAGTTGCCAAAAATAAAACAGTAAAAGAAAATGTAATTAAAACATGTTGTCCTTTTGCTTAATGTACATATACATCTTTCATTTAGGTTATATTATCATATCATATATAACTGTGGTGAATTTACCTTTTGAAGTGTTTGTGTGTGTGATTTACATTATCACATGATTGTGTGTAAATTGTTGGTTGAGTGATCTAAGGATTATTTCTGGAGCATTGGTGGCAGAGTGATCTACAGTACTAGCTGACAAACTACAGTGTTTCTCAATTCCTTTGTTCAAATCTCACTCTGTGCCTGTCCTAGTGTGGAAAAAGTTCACTTGCTGGAAGTTGGTAGATTTGTCTTGACAATGCTTGAGTGTTGCTGTGGTTTTTCACACCATTTAGAACTGATGGCCTGGTAAATGTGAATTGATCTTGACCGAGACACTGGTTTGTATAGCACCATTTTAATTAACCATTTGTTATTTGACAGGTGCAATTTTACATATTTTACGTATATTGTAGGAAAGGCAACCAACACCCCTAAGGTATTGGTTGTGGTTAATAATATTCTATGTGGATACCTTGTGGAGTTCTATAAATCAATTATAAATAAATAAAGTATGACTCTCAACACTTGGGTAAATAATGGTATTACTTTTATTTATTTATTTTACAGTGAAGAGAGAAAATGGAGAGATTGGACAGATAATGTTTTAGTTCATGTTTTATCACCAAATGCCTACAGAACATGGGGTGAAGCTTTAGAGGCATTTCAATATTTCTCAGAAGTTGGAGAATGGGAGAAGAATTTCTCCACACCAGAGAGACTTTTTGTTATTTATGTTGGTGCATTAGTTATGTTTGGAGTCTCTAAGATGCTTAAGAAAAGGTATGATATTACTGGGATTACGGTACTGGTTTATGTGGATTCCCGCTTCCCTCCTTGGGAATGATCACTATTGTAGCTCAGCTGGTAGAGTGTTCACTTCATATGTGGGAGGTTGAAGGTTCAAACCCTGGCCAGTGTCTGACCAAGAAAATAGGTATTGACTGTTCTCTCGGCAAAGACTCACCAAGCACTTGGCATTTAAGTCCTTCAGAAAAGACCTTAAAAACTCATGCCTCATGTCACTGCAAGCGTGGTGCATTAAAAAACTTTCTGCACAATGTCCTAAGTGCACTGTTAAAGTAAAAAAATTCTATCACTTCATCTATAGCTTGTGACGCCTTGATATAAATGAAATATTCTTGACTTTAGTGATTTTGTTACAGTTTTTAGCTCACCTGAGCCAAAGGCTCAAGTGAGCTTTTCTGATCACAATTTGTCCGTTGTCTGTCGTCGTCGTCGTCGTCGTTGTCGTCGTCGTAAACTTTTCACATTTTCATCTTCTTCTCACGAACCACTGGGCAGATTTCAACCAAATTTGGCACAAAGCACCACTAGGTGAAGGGGATTCAAGTTTGTTCAAATGAAGGGCCACACCCTCTTTAAAGGGGAGATAATTGAGAATTATTGAAACTTTGTTGGTATTTTTCAAAAATCTTCTTCTCAAAAACTATTCGGCCTGTAAAGCTTAAACTTTTGTGGAGGCATCCTTAGGAAGTGTAGATTCAAGTTTGTTCAAATCATGGTCCCCGGGGGTAGGGAGGGGCCACAAGAGGGGGATCAAGTTTTACATAGGAGTATATAGAGAAAATCTTTAAAAATCTTCTTCTCAAAAACTATTAGGCCTGAAAAGCTCAAATTAAAATGGAAGCATCCTGAGGTAGTGTAGATTCAAGTTTGTTCAAATCATGGTCCCAGGGGGTAGGGAGGGGTCACAAGAGGGGGATCAAGTTTTACATAGGAATATAGAAAGAAAATTTTTAAAAATCTTTTTCTCAAAAACTATTAGGCCAGAAAAGCTCAAATTAAAATGGAAGCATCCTCAGGTAGTGTAGATTCAAGTTTGTTCAAATCATAGTCCCTGGGGGTAGGGTGGGGCCACAAGAGGGGGGTCAAGTTTTACACAGGAATATATAGAGAGAATCTTTAAAAATCTTCTCCTCAAAAACTATTAGGCCAGGAAAGCTCAAATTAAAATGGAAGCATCCTCAGGTAGTGTAGATTCAAGTTTGTTCAAATCATGGTCCCCGGGGGTAGGGAGGGGCCACAAGAGGGGGATCAAGTTTTACATAGGAGTATATAGAGAAAATCTTTAAAAATCTTCTTCTCAAAAACTATTAGGCCTGAAAAGCTCAAATTAAAATGGAAGCATCCTCAGGTAGTGTAGATTCAAGTTTGTTCAAATCATGGTCCCCGGGGGTAGGGAGGGGTCACAAGAGGGGGATCAAGTTTTACATAGGAATATATAAAGAAAATTTTTTAAAATCTTTTTCTCAAAAACTATTAGGCCAGAAAAGCTCAAATTAAAATGGAAGCATCCTCAGGTAGTGTAGATTCAAGTTTGTTCAAATCATAGTCCCTGGGGGTAGGGTGGGGCCACAAGAGGGGGTCAAGTTTTACACAGGAATATATAGAGAGAATCTTTAAAAATCTTCTCCTCAAAAACTATTAGGCCAGGAAAGCTCAAATTAAAATGGAAGCATCCTCAGGTAGTGTAGATTCAAGTTTGTTCAAATCATGGTTAAATAATAGTGTATTTTCCATGCTGTATTCTTTTATATAAGTATTTTGATATAAAGTTAAATATATTGTTCATGAGAAATATATTAATTGTACTTATATTTAAAAGCTAATTTTTAATGTAAATCCTGCTGTATTCTATAATTTCTATTTGCCATTTCCCGATTACAGTATTCGGCCTATGCATTTTCTCTCTTTTGAGATTGGTAGATTGCATGATGAAAATTTTTTTTAAAATTATTTCATTGGTTGAAATGCTGTAAGAAAAAGGTAACGGAATAAGCCGAGGCTTGTCGAAACATCAACCTTTTACGGTACATAGAAATACTTACAAATTGTTTAGTGAAAAGCATCGGTAGGAAGTATAGATTTCAGTTTGTACAAAACCTCCCTCCCCTGCACTCACTTCAATACTGAACTCATTTCGGCTTCTACCTAGCAAGTTGCTCAGGTGAGCGATGTGGCCCCTGGGCCTCTTGTTATAAACTACCTTCTGCCTTTTAAATGGGGAAAAATTTGATCTATTTTTATAGATGTACTTGTTTATCAATGTTGTTTTGGGAATTCTCTTGGTCTAATTGGGATATTTTAGTCATTTTTAGTAAGAGGAAACTACCTTTATTCCGTAGTACATGTAATTTTAAACAAGTAAAATCTCTGGACTGGGATGTAAACCTTATTCAATCAATCAGTCTAACCCCGGAATGATTTTAAACATGTTTATAAGACCATATCTCCCTTTGTGTAGGACCTTGGTGGCCAAGTGGTATAAAGTGACTGCTTATGGATCAATGTGTCTTATGCCAACTAGGTTAAATTTCTACTCGGGCAGATCCTAGGGTTAGAAGTTTGTAAGCCTGCTTACTAGATTTTCTCAGTACATGTACTGTGGTTTCTTTACTTCTACTTTACTGACTACTTTAAATGAAAGAATGGCTATTGGAGCATAAAACATAATCATAACATTCCATTGTCTCCTTGTGATTTTTTGCTCTCTCCTAATCCATTTAGGTGACTCTTATTACGTTCTTTGGAATTTCATTTTACCAGACTGACAGTTAGCTTTGTGAAGGTTAGTGGTTTTCTCTAGTTACTCTGATTTTCTTCACCATCCTAGAACTAATCACCCACTTTGATTGATATAAGTGAAAAAGTCTTGACTATAGTATAGAAAACACTACTGTAAACCAATTTTTATTCCAGGATATTAACTTTCAAGATTCACTTATTAAAACTATTTTGGAACTATAAACTTTTGCGATATGGAAATTAGCTGAATATTTGGTATTAATAAAACCATTTTTAGAAACAAATTCTCGACAATTCATTTTCCCGATTATTTTGTTTTCGCGAAACAGGCCAGTTAATCGCAGGCGAATAAAAGTTGGTTTACAGAATTACTCCACTCCATCCCCTCAATATGTATTTCACTGTCTCTTCGTGTGCACTTATTTAGATGTTTTGGTGAACTGAACCTTATTAACTTTTTAGGTGATCCCTGTTTAGCTGACTGGGTGAACCCATTACATAATTATGTAGGTAAACCTCATAAGGTGTCGGGCTTAACTTCGTAAGGTGTCCATGTTAACCCCTTAAGGTGTCAAGGTTAACTTAATAAAGTGTCAAGGTTAACTCAATAAGGTCACAATAAGGTGTCTACTAATTTCTATGACTACTTTATTTTTAATATTTTTAGACACAGTCTCAAACCTGATGTGAGGGAATCATTGTATGATGCAGCCAAACAGTGGAAAAAAGCGATTGGAAAGAGAAGCTTTTTAGGAGGAGACCAGCCAAATTTAGCAGATCTGGTAATAACAATTACTTTTATTCATGGATATTAACTTTCACAATTTTCCTGCCAAAACCATTTTGGGACTACATGTATTAACTTTTTGCAATTTTGGCTATAGCTGAATATTGGGTATATAGGTAAATAATTTTCAAAGACAACTTTGCGACAATATACTTTCGCGATTATTTTGTCCTCGCAAAACAAGTGAAAGTTAATCACATACAAACAAAAGTTGGTTTACAGTATTACATCACACTAGGCTCCAGTCCAAGATCATCAATTCAGATTTTTCAAACTTAATTTGGGCAATTTTTTAGCAAGTTTTCAGAGTGCTAGAATTAAAATTGTGTCAAATTTAGAATATAAATGTTGCAAGCTTAAAATGATATTCAAAATAATGCCTTAAATGAAAGAATATCTTGAAAATGTTTTCATTCAGGATTCAAACTCACAACCCTTTGATCTTGATAGTCTGGAGTCTGAGATGGTCTACCAACATAGCTTTATGTTTTGGTTAATAAATGCCCACATATATCTAAAAAAAATTATTTACATGTATTTGCTACCAGTGTTCATTTTAGGATTTTTCCGATGAGACCATTTAAAAAGAAATTTCTAAAACACAATAACATCAATATTTTTGCATTCATGTAATGTAAAATATGACCAACTTTGACCTTAACAATGGAGTCATTTGTAAAAATAAGGGATCAACAGCCCTATGACCCCCTTCTAAAATGAACACTGGCTGCAATTTTTAGCTGATCTTAATGTTTTTTCTGTATTTGATATTTTTTACCTGTCTTTGATATTGATTGTGTTTTTTTTATATTGTTTACAGTCAGTGTATGGAGTGTTGAATTCTATAGAGGGATGCCAAGCCTTCAAAGACATGATGGAAAACACACATATAGGTCCATGGTACTACAGAACAAAAAATGCCATCCAAACTCATCAGGGAGCATATCCGTTAAACAAGAAAAGCTGAAAATAGTTCTGCATAGAAATATAATTACCAAATAGTATAATTAATTTATCTCACTGTTAGTGTTTTCTGTGTGTAAATTATGCCCATTTGGTCTGAATGTGACAAGAAGTATGCCCCTTTGGTCTGAATGTGACAAGAATTATGCCCCTTTGGTCTGAATGTGACAGAAATGTTTGAATGTGACAGGAGTAACTTCCTTTGTTTGAATGTGATAAGAATTATGTCTCTGGTTTGAATGTGATAGAAGCTTGTGGCAAGAAATATGTCCCTTTTGCTCTAATACCCTTTAAACATGTATAATATAGGATATTTTTCCATTTGTGAACAAATACTGTCTACTGTGTAAATGTTCTAAATTTTAATTTTTAAGAGGTATGAATGTATTAAAACAATATACATTGTATAAATATCATATTTTTGTTCATCTCTTTGTATCTGACTTGACAAATGTATTATACCCCAACAAACAAAATTTTATGGGGGTATATAGAAATCACTGTCCGTCCGTCTGTCTGTTCACTCCATATCTTCCATGTTTAACATATGGATTTTGATCAAACTTAACACAAAAAGAAACAAAATGAGGCTGTGTGTCACATACAAACTTAGGTATATAGGTCAAAGGTCAATATTATAAGGTCAAATTTTAGAAATAAGATGTTGGGGATAGGAATACATGTTTTAAGGCCATTAAATATGCTAATTTCCCTGTTCCATGGACCTGTACCCAGGCCAGTTCTAAGTGAGGGTGTGTGACATCCTTGAAATTTGAATTTGTTCTTTCTATACCTTTAAGGGCCTTGGTGGTCAATTGGCTTAAAGCACACACTTGGGGACCGCAGTGCCTTTCACTATCTAGGTTTGAATCCCTCTTTTTCAAATCTTAGTTTGAGAAAGTTGGTGAGTTCATCTGATGAAGATTGATGGTTTTCACTGTGTTATTCAGTTTCTTCTACCAAAATAACTCAATATGAGTGACAAGATCTTGATTTTGACACTAGTACACCAGTACTTCTCTCCATAACACTTTTAGTATCCCTGCCTTAGGAAGAAAGAGGGGATATGAAATTTGAGTTTCCGTATGTCCTTCAGTCTGTCTGTCCGAAATTCTTGTCTGCACAAATACTCCAAATCTATGAAGCGCTATTTCACGAAACTTGGTGCAAAATATCAACATAGATAGGAGATATGCCCGACATTAACCCAAGTTGGTTTGCTCATTTTCCTTGGAGTTATGGCCCTTTGAACATTAGTGAAAATCACATAACAAAACAAAAAAGAACCTGATGGTGGGGATCCTAATTCACTGCATTTGCTTGTAAGCTTTATAGTAGGAATGGCAATTAGGTCTATAATCATTTATCAATTAATCGTCAAATAGTATGAATGATTAAAAGCTATGCATCCAAGAACTCAAACTTGAAAAAAAAGGTTATCAGGTTAACAGCATTGGTATTTAATTGATCACGCATGAAAACATATCACAATCAAAAGTAAGATACACCAGGTATACTTTTAATGCTTAAAGAAGCTGATCATTAAGTATATCCAGGGTATGAGGGTGTTCTAAAGGGGTGCTGATTCATCGATTATTAAAACAAGTTGATTAATCAAAGGTCAATGGATTAATTGGTTAATTGATTAATCATTGCTATCCCTATTTTATAGTGTTGTAGTGTGAAATTTAATTCCTTGTCTTCAGCAAATTGACAGTATACATCCTGATTAAAGTCATTTTGGTGTTGGAACATTGTTTCAATGATAATCATGCTATATTTGATTGCTGAATTTTGATACATGTATATTAATAATAAATCATGGAGTGTAAGTAACATTTGTTCTTTTTTCCCAAAACATTAAAAATAAGTGGTTAATTCCACTTCCTCCTGAAGAAGAGTAAATGGAGCTTTACACCCCAGTCAAGATTCTTACACTTATATCGAGTCAGTTAATGGACAAATGAGGAAACCAGAGTGTCCAGAGAAAATTGCAGACCTTCAGTATGCATACTGACAAACCTTCTCGAAGTAGGTTCAGGCCACAGTAGGATTTGACCCTATATATATATATTATGATAATTCCTTGAAATGGCAGTTAACAAGGAGAGAGAAAAAAACAGAATCTGCCTTTTCTACAAAATAGTTAACAATTGTCACCACACCATCTGAATTTTTTCATTCAAAACACAGCTGTCCAGATATTACCATATTTTGACATTCAAAGCATACAGTACTTCAAAAGATCACTTAAAAAAAAAGGGTCTAAACCAACTTTTTTTTTTGTTTAACTTTTGTGTGTTTTTCGAGGACAAAATAATTGCAAAAGTTAACTGTCGTGAATTTGTTCCTGAAAATGGTTTTATTGTTACCAAATATTCAGCTATTGTCCATATCCCAAAAGTTAAAAGTTGCGAAATGGTTTTGGTAAGAGAATTGCAAAAATTAATATCCACAAATAAAAGTTGGTTGACAGAATTTTGTTATTAAACCTCTGTTTCATTTAGCACAAAGCAACATATTTACACTATATATATTTTTTGCATCATATATATAGGCAAGACAAACAGACTTTAATCTCTGTCTTACCACTGTAGCAGGGAAGCCCATGCCTGCAGTTATATATTTGCCATGGAATTACCTTTAGGTTTTTTATTGTAAACCAATAGCGTGAATATATGTTTACATTATTAGTCAAACTAATCACGCAACCACCAATATACCAATAATGTTCAAATCACAATGCCAAAAGCAAAGTAAAAACTTTGAAAATTGTGCAAAATGAAATTTAAACAACTTCCACAAATTTAATATATAGATCTTAGTTCTCAACAATATTGTGGTGATGGCCATGAAACGTTACCTCCTTAGGTATGAATTCTCCATGGAAAAAAATAAATTTAGAACAATTTTATTTAGTTATTTATTTTTATTTTTTTTTTCATCATCTGACATCACAAGCATTTTCGCAAGTTCCGGGTTCTTTTGATTGCAATCATGGATTCCGGTAGAATAACCGTCTGTTTTCCGTTTCGGTAAGCGGTTTACTTTCCGCTCTGCATCCTAATCTTGTATATGTTTGAAAGTCTGGTATTTTGTAATCTAATCTCTTCTGCGTCAAAATAACATCGAGTGACAAGGAATTATTATGCTCTGAAAAATTTACAATTGTGACAAGCTGCATTTTATCCCATTTGTAAATATCTCAGTAAGACGCAGCATAATTACATGAAAATCCAAGTATTGACCTAAATCAGTATGGGGAGATCGATTTTACAGCAGATAAAACCGAGGAGCACGTTTGATTTGTGTTCGTTGATTTATGCTTTAGTTCTTATCCACGCTGAGGTGCTGTTTGGCGAGTTCATGGTTCTCCCATGGTTGATTAATAATCACAATATTGGCTTATTTAAAATCTGTTGCCTCCAAGTGTATGGCGCATTTTTATATTTTAATGTGATGGGCAACATATGGAAAATCATGATAACCAATACCTCCACTGTAGGAAAAGTTTTACCAACATTGCTTAAACCAGGTAACAAACAAATTAACACTAGTGGTAGGATTTCCTTTTTGTACTCTCGACCTCTAGGTCATGGATTCAAACCCCGGACGGGTCTTAGCAAGACTTGGAAATTGGTAGTGACTATTTTTCGTCAAGCACTCGGCATTTAGAAATGAGAGTTGCTGGGTCCTTTGGAAGAGACCCTAAAAACTGATGTCCATGTCACAGCAGCTATAGCATCCCTGCAGTGCACATTTCTTGAGTGCACTGCATTGGTCAAAATTTCTGCCACTTCACCTATAGCAGGTGACATATGAATATAAGTGAAATATTCTTAATTGATACGTAAAACCCAATTAAATCAATCATAACTTATATGAAGAATTTTAAAAAGATCAACAAAAACTTTCAAAATGGCTTTATTCCATTGAATTATTCAATTAGGTCTTCTTTGTAACAGTTAAATTTTAGTGGAGGATACAAATAAAAACGAAAATCACCTAATTTTCACTGAAAATCATAAATGTAGGAATAATGTCAACTCACTAGTGCAGTTATTCCAGGAAATCACAATAAATAAAACAGAATTAACTTTATCATTCCACAGCAACAGAAAGTGTTCTCCCTACAGAGATTCACAATATAGATTTCCTTAGCAATGATTGCGGATGATGGAGGAGTCCATTGTTAACAGATATCATAGTGTAAGGTTGACATCAACATCAAGAATTGTGAACTGTACTATCATCAATAAGGTCATTTTCATTGTCATGACCAGAGTGATTTTTACAAAATATTTATATAATTTCAGTTGCAATGCATGCAAATACAGTTAATTTTAAACTTTATTTTTATTTTGTATTTTTCGTTTACAGGATGGTATTATTGTACGATTTGTGAAGCCAATTCACCACCTCGAGCATTCCACTGTTCTACCTGTAATAAATGTATACTGAAGAGGGACCACCATTGTATGTTCACCGGTAAATGTATTGGATATTTTAACCATCGACATTACCTGATGCTTGTCGTCTACACGTGGCTTGGAGCGATGTTTTCCATGGTGATGAGTTTCGAATTTTGCTGGGAAATATTAGGTGGATTTTCCTTTACAAATTTATTGAAGTTTGTTTTACCTATTTTTGCGTTTATTTTTGGACAGTTAGATTTATATACAGCCATTGTGTCATTTTTAACCTTGTTAGCTACTATATTTTGTGCTCTGTTAACCGGACTGATTATTTACCATTCTAAACATGTTAGGTACGGAATTGTGACTTACGAACGTACACATAATATATACTTGTTTGATTTAGGATTTAAAAACAATTTTAGAACTATTTTTGGAGATAAATGGCATTTAGCTATGCTATTTCCGTTTTTTCATACAACTTTGCCAGGTGATGGGATAGAATTCCAAACAAAAGATACTTATGAACGTGCTAAGGATATGTAGAGACATACAACCCTATGTAAAATGTGAAACCTGTATGAACTTTTTACAAGCATTGTTGGATGTTTAAAAGCCATTGTTCAAATGAAATTTAAAAAATATTGTTGTATATTTTGAATTTAGAGCAACAAAATACTGGCTATTTATATTTTAAAAAAGGCCAACCGACCCCAAATTTTTATGCCTTAAGATCCTAAGGTGTTTTTTTTATGACAATATTTTGACAAGCACCGTTAAAGTTGGATCCTTGTCATATATGGTCAGTGTAAAAAAAAAATTGCATAACAAATTAGTGTTTCCGCTGTAGCTTTGCATTTCTGCAAAATGAGAAAATTTTATCAAAGTAGTGAAAAAAATAAATAAATAATTAGATGAAAAAAAATTGCAAAGTTTTTGGCAATGAAAGATCATTTTATGCCGTGCAAAATCAGCAACTGTGTTAACAAATAACAACTCCCGTACATGGAGTACCAACCCTAAATTTTTGAGAGTATTAGTGTAAACATTATATTTTGCCTTAAATAGACTTTATAGTGAAGGTTTAAACTAAAACACTTGAAATATTAAGTGATCTGCAGTAATACATTTGATAAATAAACTTAAACCTCCAAAAATACAAAAATGAAAAACTTAAGTTTTGAGATTTATAACTCTGAACTGACAAACCAAATGACCACAATAATCCCAAAACTTTGTTTTTGGTTTGACAGCAATAATCCCAAAACTTTGTTTTTGGTTTGACTACAATAATCCCAAAACTTTGTTTTTAGTTTGACAGCAATAATCCCAAAACTTTGTTTTTGGTTTGACAGCAATAATCCCAAAACTTTGTTTTTAGTTTGACTACAATAATCCCAAAACTTTGTTTTTAGTTTGACAGCAATAATCCCAAAACTTTGTTTTTGGTTTGATTACAATAATCGCAAAACTTTGTTTTTGGTTTGATTACAATAATCGCAAAACTTTGTTTTTGGTTTGACAGCAATAATCCCAAAACTTTGTTTTTGGTTTGACAGCAATAATCCCAAAACTTTGTTTTTGGTTTGACTACAATAATCCCAAAACTTTGTTTTTAGTTTGACAGCAATAATCCCAAAACTTTGTTTTTGGTTTGACAGCAATAATCCCAAAACTTTGTTTTTAGTTTGACTACAATAATCCCAAAACTTTGGTTTTAGTTTGACAGCAATAATCCCAAAACTTTGTTTTTGGTTTGACCGCAATAATCCCAAAACTTTGTTTTTGGTTTGACTACAATAATCCCAAAACTTTGTTTTTGGTTTGACAGCAATAATCCCAAAACTTTGTTTTTGGTTTGACGGCAATAATCCCAAAACTTTGTTTTTGGTTTGATTACAATAATCGCAAAACTTTGTTTTTGGTTTGACGGCAATAATCGCAAAACTTTGTTTTTGGTTTGATTACAATAATCCCAAAACTTTGTTTTTGGTTTGACGGCAATAATCACAAAACTTTGTTTTTGGTTTGATTACAATAATCGCAAAACTTTGTTTTTGGTTTGATTACAATAATCGCAAAACTTTGTTTTTGGTTTGACGGCAATAATCGCAAAACTTTGTTTTTGGTTTGACAGCAATAATTGCAAAACATTGTTTTTGGTTTGACTACAATAATCGCAAAACTTTGTTTTTGGTTTGACAGCAATAATCCCAAAACTTTGTTTTTGGTTTGATTACAATAATCCCAAAAACTTTGTTTTTGGTTTGACAGCAATAATTGCAAAACTTTGTTTTTGGTTTGACGGCAATAATCGCAAAACTTTGTTTTTGGGTTGATTACAATAATCCCAAAACTTTGTTTTTAGTTTGACAGCAATAATCGCAAAACTTGTTTTTGGTTTACGGGCAATAATCGCAAAACTTTGTTTTTGGTTTGACTACAATAATAAATTTTAAAAACCCCACAAAACGGCTAAAATAATTAATTACAAAAATGTACCATTTTACATAGATTAGGTAATAATAAGACCTGTCCCAACTAAATACAGGGAAACCTGTCCCAAATCAGTAACATCTGCCCCAATCCTGTCTGTTCTAAACCTAATAACTGACACAACTTAACCTACTGGTAGTTTGATTTGTATACTGGCTGTTTTGATTCGTTTTCAGACAAGACAATTGATTGGAATTTAGAGAACTTTTTACATTCCATTTTATGTTTACCGGTGAAGATTTTATTTCACTTACCTCCACCAAACAGAAGTTAGTTAGGTGGGTAATAAGAATGATCAAGTCTGTCTGTCCTTTTATGTTATATGATGATTTTTTTAAAAACTAAAATCTGTGATTTGTAATGCTCAGCACTGCTTTATACCACTCATCCACTATATGTTTATAGAGGTGCAAGTCCCTTTAGCATGATTCTAGTTAGTGTATTTGTACCAGGCTTTTTCCTATTGAAATTAAAAAAGAAAAACATTCTAGAGTATTTAGAGGGTATATTTTAGACAATTTGTATATAATTTTTGTATTTCACACCATGCTGTGTTTTGTATTTTACACCATGCTGTGTTTTGTATTTCACACCATGCTGTGTTTTGACTGTTCTGTATTACCGCAGACCTTTATTATTTCTTGTTACATTCTTTTAGGTGCTATTTTGTATTGAGTAGTTACATGTTTATGTCTCTTACTTTAAGCCAAGATGTTAGATTATTGTTCCATAAATATGGCCTCATTTCCTTGGTCACAAGTTCACATGTTAAATTTTTTTTTTAAATTGTGGTTCACTTTTTTGGCCTAAGCACTACTGATGAGGAATTGTATTGCAAAACTGCAATATGCAAGTTTAACTTGATTTGCCAGTTTTCAAAGTATTTACTTGTGATTTAAGCATGGACTACCTACCTACCTATCCTCTTCGCTCCATGTGGAGCATAAGGTCAATACAAGATCTCGCCATTCAGGCCTGTTTTTTGCCTTTGACTCCGCCTCTCCCCAAGTCAGCTGTAGATCTTTTAGTTGACCTTCTACAGTTCTTCGCCATGTTGTTTTTGGCCTTCCGCGAGGTCTTTTCCCTTGGGGTGTCCATCTTAATGCTTCTTTGGTTATGCATTTCCCTTCCATCCTTAAAACATGCCCAAGCCATCTAAACCTTCTTTGGGTGATCTCGTCAATGATGCATTTTGAGTCTGTCATTTTCAATAAGTTTGAATTTGATATGGTGTTCGGCCAGAATATTTTACAAATTTGACGTAAACAACTATGATGGAAACTAGATAGAGATCTCATATCTGCTTTGGTAACCCTCCAGCATTCACTTCCATACAACAATACTGATTTAACATTGCTGTTGTAGAGTTTGACTTTGGTCTTTCTGCTGTATTGTTTTGATCTCCATATAGGTTGTAATTTGTGGAATGCTGTTCTCGCTTTGGATAGTCTGTTCTTTATGTCTTTCTGTGTTGGGTCTTCCGTGCTTACAACTGCGCCTAAGTATGTGAATTTGTCTACTTGCTTAATTTCGTTTCCATCAACTTTTAATTTTCATTAGATGTTGTGTGAATCTCATTTCTTCAGTTTTGTTGGTATTTAGTTGAAGTCCAACTTGACTGGCATAGTGGCTGAGTCTCTGTGATTTTTCTTGTATGTGGTCATGTGTAGATGACAATAGAGCGATATCATCAGCAAAGTCTAGGTCCTCTAAGGTGGAGAAAATGGACCATGTGATTCCTCTTTTCATATCGCTTGTGGTTTTCTTCATTACCCAGTCGATGGCTACCAGGAATAACATTGGAGAGATGATACATCCCTGTCTGACTCCAGAGTTGATGGTGAACCAGTCTGTCTCTTTGTTGTTCAATAAGATGGCACATTCAAACTGGGTGTAAAAACATTTGACAAGGGTTACGATCTTCTCTGGCACTCCATATGATCTGATGATTTGCCATAGGGTGTCTCTGTGTATGCTATCAAATGCCTTTTTAAAGTCAATGAAGTTTATAAATAGTGGTGTTTTCCATTGGACTGGTATGTTTGTTTTTGATAAATTATACATTTTGTACCTTCATATTGGTCTTCAGGATTCAGATATTTTGGTTTAAAGACCAGTAGATTTCAAGTCCTTACTCTACAAGTGCTGGTCTTCACACTGACCGACATGTTACATGTAGACATAAAACTATGGCAATCTGACTTTGCAAGTAAAATTCTTTACAAAACAGTTGCCTCTGGCTAATGTAACACTTAGATTTATATTTAGTTACTGATTTTAGCAGATAGAAATATATTTGTTTATTATCTTATTGTGAAATTTTGTTTATTTATATAATAATCAGATTTTATAAATAAATTTATATAAGAGTTAAATTTTGTCTTGGGTTTTATTTTTGTAATGGTGTTGTACATTCAAGTCAAGATTTTTTTTACTTATATCGAGTTAGTCAGTTCAAGACTGGTGTAGGTGTGCCCAGGGATGAAGATTAGCAGGGGTTTAGTAGCCAATGGCTACTAAAAATCAGTCTGGGCCCCTTAATGTTTACATATTTTAGCTATATATTACTATTACAACTTCTTTTCTGAAGTGAGCTGGGCTCCTAATTCAAAATAGTTAAACTTCAACCCTGGTGCCCACAGCAAACTTTCTGGCACCAAGATCTGTCTCGAGTGCCATTCAAACCTAGGTGATGAGAGGCATTGTTATCTATAAGCCTGCACTTTAGACCACTCAGTGACCGAACCCCCACATAAGTAACCAAGGGGTTAGTTGGTATTCTGTAGGTAGAAAGTCTAAGGTTTCTGACCTGTGGATGGTTCTTCCTATTCTCCAGGTACTCTTGTTTAAATTAGTAAATGCAGGTTACCAGTAATTTGTATTTGTTTGGGTAGGTAATCTTAGGTTCTGCTTGCCAAATTTTATTGGTTTCCGGTCACCTACAACATCAAATAACTGAATACTCCGATACGCAAATGAATCTTGAATGGATGTAAAACACCATTATCATGATTATGTGATGACTTCCAATTCTTCTATTTAATTTTCCTTTTCTATGCAGCATTACACCTTGTTATACATGTTGTGTGTCAGGTTTCACAGTTAATACACTATGATAAAGCTTGTTCTCACTACAGGAACTTAATACAACTAAACAAGTTGCTTACAAATAAATTGTTAACACACAGATATTGCAAGCCTAGACTTATCAAGACCCTTAAAAAGTTTTTTTGGCTGTGATCACAATATTGTTGGCAAGTATTGTCTCTGTACCCAGAATTAATCTGGATATATCTGACATCCCATAGTTCCATATTCCTGTATTCTCAATTGGGGGTGGGGGTGTAGCTATATGTTGCTAAAAAGGAGGTGCTTACCCTTCCAGAGTTAAGGTCTTTGTCAGTTTTGAAGTATTTACTTTTCTTGGGACTCTGATTTGGACATGGATACTTATGTTTGTTCTTGAATACTCCAGATGACTTGCAATTATTTTAAGATTCTTTTTACTTAGTTTCAAGCAGTCAGTTTAGAGATGGATGATGAGACCAGAGTGCTTAGGGAAAACCATTGCTCTGAAGCAAGTGAACCATAAAACTTTATCACACTAGGATCTGCTTTGAAAGGGATTGGAACCCAAGTAGTGAAAGGCATGTCAACTTCTTTTAAGAATTTTAAAATGGATTCAAAATTTTGTGAGGTCAAATACTATGAAATGGCTTTTAAATGCTATTACATAAACAAGAGGCCCATGGGCCTGATACGCTCACCTGATAACTAATGGCGAGCTGATAGATTTAAAGAACACATAAATACTAAACCCAAATGACTTTTTTTTAACATCATGATAACCATTGTATCCATACCTACAACATTCTAATATACATGCCTATACAAAAAGTTTATAGTTTTCGAGATAATTAACCATTTTGGTATTGTTTTGCATCTGTGACCTTGACCTTTGAACCCATGACCTTTTTCTATACATCAAAATGATCGTTGTATCAATATCTGCAACATTCTAATATACATGCCTATACAAAAAGTTTATAGTTTTCGAGATAATTAACCATTTCGGTATTGTTTCACATCTGTGACCTTGACATTTGAACCCATGTCCTTTTTCTATACACCAAAATAATTGTTGTATCGATACTTACAACATTCTAATATACATGCCTATACACAAAGTTTATAGTTTTCGAGATAATTAAACATTTCGGTATTGTTTCGCAAATGTGACCTTGACCTATGAACCCATAACCTTTTTCTATACATCAAAATGATTGTTGTATCAATACCTACAACATTCTAATATACATGCCTATACAAAAAGTTTATAGTTTTCGAGATAATTAACCATTTCGGTATTGTTTTGCATCTGTGACCTTGACCTTTGAACCCATGACCTTTTTCTATACATCAAAATGATCCTTGTATCAATACCTACAACATTCTAATATATATGCCTATACAAAAAGTTTATAGTTTTCAAGATAATTAACCATTTTGGTATTGTTTCGCATCTGTGACCTTGACCTTTGAACCCATGACCTTTTTCTATACATCAAAATGATCATTGTATTAATACCTACAACATTCTAATATACATGCCTATACAAAATGTTTATAGTTTTCGAGATAATTAACAATTTCAGTATTGTTTCGCATCTGTGACCTTGACCTTTGAACCCATGACCTTTTTCTATACATCAAAATGATCGTTGTATCAATACCTACAACATTCTAATATACATGCCTATACAAAAAGTTTATAGTTTTCAAGATAATTAACAATTTCAGTATTGCTTCGCATCTGTGACCTTGACCTTTGAACCCATCACCTTTTTCTATACATCAAAATGATTGTTGTATCGATATCTACAACATTCTAATATATATGCCTATACAAAATGTTTATAGTTTTCGAGATAATTAACCATTTCGGTATTGTTTCACATCTGTGACCTTGACCTTTGAACCCATGACTTTTTTCTATACATCAAAATGATCGTTGTATCAATACCTACAACATTCTAATATACATGCCTATACAAAAAGTTTATAGTTTTCGAGATAATTAACCATTTCGGTATTGTTTCACATCTGTGACCTTGACCTTTGAACCCATGACCTTTTTCTATACATCAAAATGATTGTTATATCAATACCTACAACATTCTAATATACATGCCTATACAAAAAGTTTATAGTTTTCGAGATAATTAACCATTTCGGTATTGTTTCACATTTGTGACCTTGACCTTTGAACCCATGACCTTTTTCTATATATCAAAATGATTGTTATATCAATACCTACAACATTCTAATATACATGCCTATACAAAATGTTTATAGTTTTCGAGATAATTAACCATTTCGGTATTGTTTCGCATCTGTGACCTTGACCTTTGAACCCATGACCTTTTTCTATACATCAAAATGATCGTTGTATCGATACCTACAACATTCTAATATACATGCCTATACAAAAAGTTTATAGTTTTCGAGATAATAATTATAATCAGAGGTAAAAAAAATTAGGTCACGACCTTCACAATTGACCTTGACCTCATTTTGAAGATACTAACAAGAAGATGTCAAAACTGAAAACCCCATGTTATTATCTGGTCAAATAGTCAAGTTATAACAATTTGAAGCTATTTTACGATTTTTTCAAAATTAAACGCAAAAACGCGTAACCTATTTTTTATCCGAATTTCACAAAATGAACAAACTATAGGCTTAAGACCCTAGAGAAGCCAAATATCACATCAGATTTTTTTTCCAATCAGTACTTTCGGAGAAGAAGATTTTTTAAGATTTTTGCACCCCTAGGTCACCTTGACCTAGTTATGGTAGCCATAGCAACGCCACGAACAAATCTGAATTGCACCGGCCCATATATACTTCTGACAAAGTTTCATTAAAAACTGTCCAGTAGTTTCAGAGGAGAAGTCGAAAATAGGTGTTAACGACGCACACACGCACACACGCACATACACACGCTGCGCTATGCCATAAGCTCACATGACCTTCGGTCAGGTGAGCTAAAAATACTGATTGTGAGCTAAACAAATAAGATTGTGACATCATTGGTTATAAATGCAACAATGCCATTTGCATAGTTTTAGGATAATACTTTGGCATAAAAGCTTTACAAAAGAGAAATATACTGGATAATGGAGAAAAAGAATTAAACCAGAAAGCCTCGGTTTGGAAAATAAAGAATCTCATCCTCAGGACGAGATTTCTTTGTCTCCACTACGAAGCAGGTATATTTTATTAATCTTATAAGCAAGAAAAAAATTATTGAGACCATCTTATATTATAAATTGCAAGCTTTGGATGGGAACTGGGTCTAATGATGAAATGTATTGGATCAAAACTACAAAACAAATGAATTATATTTCAAAGTATTTCTTTAATGCCATAAAGATTACATTGCCATCAATGATTTTGGAAACTGATCCTAGAAATTTTTACAATTCACCACAACAAATTTCTCTACAAGGTTAACCTATGTGTTTAAAGTTCAGTTTCAGCAAGTAAATAAAATCACCTGTCAAAGGAACAGCATAGCTCACCTGTATGCCTAGTCTATCTAAAAACTTTACAGAACACAGCGGGTAGAACATTCAAACAGGTGAGCTTAAATAACTGTTTCTTACCAATTCCATTCACATCAAAATCAATGTATTAATGATAACAAGCTTCTCCACTAAAATCTTGTCCAATTTAATCATCATGGTGTATTATCTTTTAATTGCAATAATTTATTTTTAGCTTCCCATAATGTTCTGATGTTTCTTGCCAAAAGGCTTCATACCTAGTTGGAAATTCACACAAGTGAGTTAAAAACAATTACGATAAAGAGATGTTTCTTCACAACTTCATTCACATTTAAATCATCACAATAATCAGGATGATCCTCTTCACTAAAATCTTGCCCAAATTAATCATCCTAGTGTATCTTCTTTTAATTTTCATAATTTCACTAAAATCATCTCACCTAGGTGTATTTTTCTTTGATTTTCATAATTTATTTGTAGCTTTCCATAAAAAATTTATTACCTCTTATCTATCTAACATTAAAAAAAACTTGTTATAAAATTTCTTGTTAACATTGACAAAGCATTTTCACAAACCTGTATTATGAGTAATGCCTTTATGAATTAAGAAATTACAAACATTATACAAACATACTCAGCTTACAAACATAATTTAATGATCAAGGCAAACATCACAATATATGCCATAATTCACTGCCACCTACGTCACATCTATTTCTGAGTCAAGTGTTCTAGAACATGATTTTTTGCCTTTGAAAATATTTTAAATGTTATAAAAAGAAATATTCATAAAAAATTGCTTGTTTCAAATCACCATTAGTGCATAAACCATTTGTTTATCAATTAAATCATAATAGAAACAAGTGAAATTCACAAAAATAATAAATGGAGTAATGTAGTTAAACTTGTCTATAAAGGCCACCCTAGAGAACCAGTATTTACTGGTCTTTATGTGCAGGTGGCCTTTATATACATGTTCAAATAATATGAATAAAGAAGAATTGAGATACAATTCTACTGACCTATATAAGCAGGTGCCCCTTATATAGAGGTGGTCTTTATGACAGGTTGAACTGTAATTTTACACCTCAGTCAAGAGTCTCTCACTTATACCATGGTGGTCAGTTCTGGGATGGTGGAGGAAACTGGATTACCCAGAAAAACACTAACCTTCAGCAACCTTCAACTGACACATTTTCTCAAACTAGGGTCTGCCCCTAGAGGGATCTAAACCTGCGTGGTGAGAAACACTGTGATTTCAAATCACTAGCTTTACATACATACGTACATACATATCCTCTCAAAGTCTTCAAGGACTTGTGAGGTTGTCAAAAAATCACTTGCTTTAGACCACTAAGTTCCAAGGACATTTACAAAAAGGCAAAAAGGGCCCTTAGGACAGAAATATGATATTTTCAAATTTTGTTATATTTTTAAAACTGGCAACATTGGGTTATACAAAATTAGCAATATAAATGGAATCACCCCAATAGGTGTGGAGAAATTGTGAAAAAAAACACAAAGCCACGTTTTCATAACATCTTCTGCATTACAACTGGATTGTTCTAAGGGCCCTTTTGACCATCAAATGTCTGTCTATACATGTATCTTCACCAACAATACTTAAATAATTTATCCATCTTTATAATCAACACCCAATAATCTAAATCCTTTATGTATTGTACAAATGTTTACAGATACAATTACACTTTTTTGCCCCTTCTGGCCCTCTGTTTACCCCTTCCCCTGGTGCTCCCCTTTGCCTTAGATTTAGGTGATGCATCTTCTTCTTCTTCATTTTCCTCTTCTGCAACACTTGAATCTGCATTAGTATCCATGGCAACACTTGAATCCACATTGGTATCCATGGCAACATCTTCCTCAGGTTTTACCTCAGCCTCACCAGTTTTTTCAACCTCAATTTCTGTTTCAACAGTATCTGATTGGTCAATGTTGCCATTAGTTGTTTTTGATTGGACAGTTTCTGTTGTTGCTGATTGGTTGGATTCTGTATCATTATTTTCATTGGCTGCCTTTGTGGTTTCTTTCTGTTCTTTTATATCAGCTGCTTGTTTTTCTTTCTCCATTTTCTGACTTAATTTTTTGGCAAGCATCATTTTCTGAAAAGTGAAAATAAATATTATAAGACTTCTAACATTGAAAACTCATAAAGAGACAAGTAAAGTTTAAACTCCTGTGCTGTATAGGTGTCCTGGCTGAATATACATCAGATCCATGTGTCAACTTGTAAAATACTGACAAAATCTCACAAGACAACCTGGTGTCCTGGCTAAATATAACATCAGATCCATGTGTCATCTTGTAAAATACTGACAAAATCTCACAAGACAACCTGGTGTCCCAGCTGAATATAACTTCAGATCCATGTGTCAACTTGTAAAATACTGACAAAATCTCACAAGACAACCTGGTGTCCTGGCTAAATATAACATCAGATCCATGTGTCAACTTGTAAAATACTGACAAAATCTCACAAGACAACCTGGTGTCCTGGCTAAATATAACATCAGATCCATGTGTCAACTTGTAAAATACTGACAAAATCTCACAAGACAACCTGGTGTCCTGGCTAAATATAACATCAGATCCATGTGTCAACTTGTAAAATACTGACAAAATCTCACAAGACAACCTGGTGTCCTGGCTAAATATAACATCAGATCCATGTGTCAACTTGTAAAATACTGACAAAATCTCACAAGACAACCTGGTGTCCTGGCTAAATATAACATCAGATCCATGTGTCAACTTGTAAAATACTGACAAAATCTCACAAGACAATATGATCTCTTGAGGACTTATACTGAATTACTTTGGTGACTAACCTGGGAATTATCATAATGTGGCTGAGACTGACAGTGTGTTACTTTGGTGACTAACCTGGAAATTACCATAATGTGGCTGAGACTGACAGTGTGTTACTTTGGTGACTAACCTGGAAATTATCATAATGTGGCGGAGACTGACAGTGTATTACTTTGGTGACTAACCTGGAATTTATCATATGGTGGCTGAGACTGACAGTGTGTTACTTTGGTGACTAACCTGGAATTTGTCATAATGTGGCTGAGACTGACAGTGTGTTACTTTGGTGACTAACCTGGAATTTGTCATAATGTGGCAGAGACTGACAGTGTATTACTTTGGTGACTAACCTGGAATTTGTCATAATGTGGCCGAGACTGACAGTGTGTTACTTTGGTGACTAACCTGGAATTTGTCATAATGTGGCTGAGATTGACAGTGTGTTACTTTGGTGACTAACCTGGAATTTATCATAATTTGGCTGAGACTGACAGTGTGTTACTTTGGTGACTAACCTGGAATTTATCATAATGTGGCTGAGATTGACAGTGTATTACTTTGGTGACTAACCTGGAATTTGTCATAATGTGGCTGAGACTAACAGTGTGTTACTTTGGTGACTAACCTGAAATTTGTCATAATGTGGCTGAGACTGACAGTGTGTTACTTTGGTGACTAACCTGGAATTTGTCATAATGTGGCTGAGACTGACAGTGTGTTACTTTGGTGACTAACCTGAAATTTGTCATAATGTGGCTGAGACTGACAGTGTGTTACTTTGGTGACTAACCTGAAATTTGTCATAATGTGGCTGAGACTGACAGTGTGTTACTTTGGTGACTAACCTGGAATTTATCATAATGTGGCTGAGATTGACAGTGTATTACTTTGGTGACTAACCTGAAATTTGTCATAATGTGGCTGAGACTGACAGTGTGTTACTTTGGTGACTAACCTGGAATTTATCATAATTTGGCTGAGACTGACAGTGTGTTACTTTGGTGACTAACCTGGAATTTGTCATAATGTGGCCGAGACTGACAGTGTATTACTTTGGTGACTAACTTGGAATTTGTCATAATGTGGCCGAGACTGACAGTGTGTTACTTTGGTGACTAACCTGGAATTTGTCATAATGTGGCTGAGATTGACAGTGTGTTACTTTGGTGACTAACCTGGAATTTGTCATAAGGTAGCTGAGACTGACAGTGTGTTACTTTGGTGACTAACCTGGAATTTATCATAATTTGGCTGAGATTTACAGTGTATTACTTTGGTGACTATCCTGAAATTTGTCATAATGTGGCTAAGACTGACAGTGTGTTACTTTGGTGACTAACCTGGAATTTATCATCATTTGGCTGAGACTGACAGTGTGTTACTTTGGTGACTAACCTGGAATTTGTCATAATGTGGCCGAGACTGACAGTGTATTACTTTGGTGACTAACCTGGAATTTGTCATAATGTGGCTGAGATTGACAGTGTGTTACTTTGGTGACTAACCTGGAATTTGTCATAATGTGGCTGAGATTGACAGTGTGTTACTTTGGTGACTAACCTGGAATTTGTCATAATGTAGCTGAGACTGACAGTGTGTTACTTTGGTGACTAACCTGGAATTTATCATAATTTGGCTGAGACTGACAGTGTGTTACTTTGGTGACTAACCTGGAATTTATCATAATTTGGCTGAGACTGACAGTGTGTTACTTTGGTGACTAACCTGGAATTTATCATAATGTGGGTGAGATTGACAGTGTATTACTTTGGTGACTAACCTGAAATTTGTCATAATGTGGCTGAGACTGACAGTGTGTTACTTTGGTGATTAACCTGGAATTTATCATAATGTGGCTGAGATTGACAGTGTATTACTTTGGTGACTAACCTGAAATTTGTCATAATGTGGCTGAGACTGACAGTGTGTTACTTTGGTGATTAACCTGGAATTTATCATAATGTGGGTGAGATTGACAGTGTATTACTTTGGTGACTAACCTGAAATTTGTCATAATGTGGCTGAGACTGACAGTGTGTTACTTTGGTGACTAACCTGGAATTTATCATAATTTGGCTGAGATTGACAGTGTATTACTTTGGTGACTAACCTGAAATTTGTTATAATGTAGCTGAGATTGACAGTGTATTACTTTGGTGACTAACCTGAAATTTGTCATAATGTGGCTGAGACTGACAGTGTGTTACTTTGGCAGCTTCTTCATTATTGTAGAATTTATGGCACAATTTACAAAAATAACCCGATACTGGCACAATGAAGTTCTGACCTAAAAAGAAAAACATAAACTAGTATATCACTTCAATTCAAACTTAGTGTGAGAAAGTTTAACTTAGAATGAGAAAGTTTAACGTATTGTGAGAAAGTTTAACTTAGTGTGAGAAAGTTTAACTTAGTGCGAAAAAGTTTAACTTAGTGTGAGAAAGTTTAACTTAGTGTGAGAAAGTTTAACTTAGTGTGAGATAGTTTAACTTAGTGTGAGAAAGTTTAACTTAGTGCGAAAAAGTTTAACTTAGTGTGAGAAAGTTTAACTTAGAATGAGAAAGTTTAACTTAGTGTGAGAAAGTTTAACTTAGTGTGAGAAAGTTTAACTTAGTGCGAAATAGTTTAACTTAGAATGAGAAAGTTTAACTTAGTGTGAGAAAGTTTAACTTAGTGTGAGAAAGTTTAACAGTTTGTCAAAGGTCTTTAGGTATTTGCGTTTCCTCCATCCTCTCAAACTAGAACTGTCTCTGAAGGAGACTAATATACTCAATTCCCAATTGTTGGTGGTAAGTGTGAAACATTCTAAGTCTAGAAATAGCAAAAATTCCACAAAATACATCTGATCAATCTGATATTAGCAGACACACAGTTTCTTTTGATGCCTAATACCTGTGCATTGTTTCAGAAAAATTGAATCATATGTAATTAAACTACATACAAAACTGAGTATATGAACAGATGGACAGACAGACAAGGTGATTCCAGTATACCCCTGCCTTAACTTCGTTGCAGAGGATATAAAACGACTGTCAATGTATAAGTGAAAGAATCTTGATTGTGACATAAAACATCATTATTTCATGTCACTATATACAAAGAAGCCTGTATACATTAATTCTAAAAACTACATAAATTATCAATAAAACAAGAAATAATAACTAATACAGTCCAACGTGCCTTAAAGGTCACCTCTATATAAGGGCCACCTGCTTATAAAAGCCAGTAGAATTGTATCCTAATTGTTCTTTATTCATATTATTTGAACCTGTATATAAAGGCCACCTGTCCATAAACACCACTTTTACTGCTTCCCTTGGGTGGCCTTTATAGACAAGTTGGACTGTATGCAGTAAAACCTGTACATAACTATAGCAATCTCCTAAGAAACAAATACCCCCCCCCCCCCCCCCCCAAGGCCAGACAGACAGTGACACATAGTCTTATTTTGGTTTTACATTTGTGTCAAGTTTGATCAAAATCCATCCATAGACATTAAAGATGTGAAGCAGACACAATATTGGGGTAGATGGCCTGACAGACAGATGGACAGACAAACAAGGATGATTCCTTTATACCCTCTAGTAATAGTATTCAATATTCACTTATTTGGCAGCTGTCAGGCTAGAACACAATGAAATTGTATGGTTTTACTGGAGACCGTATGCAGGGTTCATACAGCCATTGCCAATAAAAATTTAATGACTTTTCCATGACTTTTTCAGGACATTTTCATCTTTTTCCAGGACACATTTACGTCAGGTGGCATGATTAACCATGCATTTACGATACGAATTACATTAGGCGGAAGTTTACATTCAATTGTAAACTACAAGTCGGGCGCCGAAACAGACAAAACCGGATTTCACCGTTTCACGTCTTTGGGGTTTATTTGGACCAAACTGTATCTCATGAAGTCAGAAACAGTTTTATAATATTTATTTTGCTTTAGTTTCAGAATAAATTGAAGTTTTTTTAATTAAAATTCAAAATTCCATGACTTTTCCCTGACATGTTACAACATTCCATGACTTTTCAAGGCAAAATCTTAATTCCATGACTTTTCAAGACAGAAGTCAAATTCCATGACTTTTCAAGTTCTGTGCGAACCCTGGTATGGCACAACCAAACTGAGTCTCAAACTCATAAGTCCACATATGCTCTACAGTATATCTCCAGTAATACTGTACATCAGGGTTCTCTCACCTTTATGTGAATGGGGCCGGGGCATCATAATGTCCAAAATATACTGGTTTTTAAAAGGCGAAATTTGCAAAATTGTGAAAATTGGCAAAGTGATTGTAAAATAACCCAAAAGATTTTGAATATTGAATAGTTCAGAATATTGGCCCCAAAAACAACAAATTAAGAACCCTGGCCTATCTGCTGAACCTACAGACATTCCAATTTGAGAACCATTCACACGCTCCAAGAAACAAGAAAAATCTCATGATGCATTCAATGTTAAACATATTATACTGACCATTATTCAAAACATTACCGACATAATAAAGAGAAGAATTGATATAATACTGCAATAAATCGTCCACATCAGCTCTACATCAGTTCTCTAGTTATATTGTACCTATTGAATCTTGCATGGAGCAGAATATCCGCCCAAAAAAACAAACCAACAAGATCTCTGTACGTACCTAATGGTTTTTTGGGATCATAATCAGGAACAACAAAGTCTATGTCTACTTTAAATTTACCAAGTGACTTTTCTCCATCTGCATCCTGTATATAAAAAATATATGTATCGGTAGTCATTATATCTAATGTAGCACAGACCTGTCGAACGTTTAACAGTAAGCTAAAGAAAAGGAGTCGAAATTAGACTGTCCAATGGCTGAAATATGGAAAACAAGTGAACAAAAAGCTGCCTTGAAGACATAAATAAAAGCTGCTTTGAAGACATAAATAAAAGCTGCCTTGAAGACATAAATAATAGCTGCCTTGAAGACATAAATAAAAGCTGCCTTGAAGACATAGTTAACAAGCAACCTAGATGCACTGTCAATTCAGCACAAATTTGTTAGCTCAGTGTTAAACTTTTGACAGACCTGTACTGTATGGAATTTCAGATAATTTTGAACTGGCACTATTTATTATCCATTAAATTTATCTACAGGTAATTTAAATGTTGTACCATGTATGAAACTTTGGACAAAATTTTCAATATATATTTATATCCTGCATCTTAAATATTCTTATGCTTCTTAGATACAGAGGACTTGAATTTTTTATGTTTTTCTTGGTTCCTACCAGTCAAAAAAGGAGAGTGATTATTGATTATCCATACTTTAATTGAATGCTTAAACTCTGCCCTTAATCAATTGATTATTGATTAAAATCAATCATGACCACATCTCTTTGTATCATTATCAAAAATTCATCATAACTATATAACTGAGATGGGATCAAATTTCAAAGAATGTTCGCTAAATGGAACCCCAACTCATTCAGGCGGGGGGGCAAAATAACTGTTATTTCATACACAGTGTGGTAAGATGGAAGCAGTTTGTCAGTTGGCTTGCCAAACATCAGCAGTTTTTACTAACTACTCTAGTTTATTTAGATCAATCAAGATGTGGTTCGATTCAGAAGGTTTACATCATCATTATCACATTTGTCTCACTTACCATGTTGACATCATCATCATCATAACCAATGGTATCAACCGTTACAAAATTATCAGGAAATTCTTCATCTTCTTCTTCAGAATGCTCTTTACCTTGTGACTTATCTTTTTCAATTTTTTTCTAAAAATTAAAAATAAATCCCATTTTATATTCAGAGACGACTGATAAGAATGAATGGGGTTTGCTTGAGTACCAACATGGTCAATATCACATAATATTAATGTGGAACATTTTAGAAATATGTTTACACTGCATATTCCCGTAACAATGCCTTTTTATGGGAAAATATCAATCAATGCCATTCTTCATGAAACCATTATGGATATATCTGGTACAACAGGTTCACCAGGGTACTTACTACATGATCAATACCCCTTAATGTTGTGCAAAACATTATCAAAATTTCCTAGAGTAACATCATTTTTACGGGAAAACATCTACTAAAGCGATTCCATCCACATTGGAAATAATTGTTCTGCAGAAACATTATGGATATCACATGGTACATTGTCGGTTCTCATTGTCAATCCCAATGTATTAAAATCTCTGTACACATTTTCAGCTACAAACAAAACCGATAGTTTTTACTCTTAGGATTTAAAACAATCCTTAGAACTGGACTCAGAAAATCAAGTGAAGTTTCTTATTTCAGCATTCGTTATAATTGTTAAGAAAGAAGTAAAGATCCTTACAGCAGAATACAAGTTTGATATACAAACCAGAGATAATTCTACACAGAAAATGTAGAAACCAGAAAAAATCTTTACACAATAGTAAGATAAAAGAATATTAACCATTTGATAAACCTATAGAATGTATATAAAGATGTCACAGAAATACCAGGTCACTGAAAGAAATGACAAAGGTTATTAAAAGACAAAGTTACTAATAGACAAAGTTACTAATAGACAGAGTTACTAATAGACACAGTTACTAATAGATACGGTTACTAATAGACAGAGTTACTATTCAGCAGAGTTACTAATAGACAAAGGTTATTTAAAAGTAGACAAAGTTTACAATTACAAACACCAAGATAATTCTTTACCACTGTATAATGAGAAATGTTCACAGGTAGAAACTTTCGAGGTTTAACATTCAGAAACGTGACCGTGTGTACTTACTTTTGACATTGACAAGCTGGTTGGTAAGCCCGTTTTTTGGGTTTTTTTTAATTTGTAGCAAAATTAGCAGTATACTTATTTTTGCATTGAGACTTGACCGTAAAATATCATGAATATTAACACAATGTGGATATTTCTCATTATAGAGTACCTGTTCTAGGTATAACACAGACTCAGGGAGATTAACAGAAATGACAGGTGTCAGTTGTTCAAAGCTTGATCAGATTTACAAATCAATTAGTCAAAACTGGATGTTTTTGCCAAATTTAAAATATGTTGTGATTGATTGTTGTTTAACATCAAATCAGCTATTTTTAGCTATTTGTAACGAGAGCATGTTTATTACGGTAATCTCTAAGGATAAAATGAAGAACAATTTATGTGTGAGATGTGCAAGTGTTTTAAGGTCTGCCTTGTACTAGTGCATACTCAGGGAGACTTTAAGGCATTAGTTAGTATGCCGCAGACAAGCCACATTATCCTAACACAGCGTAAACTAGTCGATATGCTCACCTCTTAATACCAAAAGCTAGGAAAGGAAGCAGAATCAAATTATGAAGTCTTATGTATGAACCAACTACTAAGTCACAAATGCAATTAAATATGTTGTGAGATTTATTGATCCCCCGTCAGCTGTTTTTTTTTTGTGATTTGCACTTGTGTTCAAAGGGCAATAACTCCCACAATAAGCATACCAACTTAGGTTAATGATATGCACATCTGTCATTTTTTATGCTTTGCATGACCCATTTTCCAGCTGAATTAGTTTAAGACTATAGAAAAGTTAAATATCACATCAGATATCTGCTCCAGTCATGTGTTTTAGAAAATTTTACCATTTTAGATTTTTCAATCAAAATGCCGCAACTCCCAGAAAATCATGCTTTACACCAAGTTTCATGAAATAGTTCTCCCTAGATTTGGAGCATTACTCCAGACAAGAATTTTGTCATTATGAAAGTTTTTGCGTTAAATTTGGTCAAAATTTAACGCAAAACGCATCACCCCTTTTTCGAGCGAATTTCATAAAATGAATAAATTAACAGATTAAGACTATAGAGAATCTAAATATCAAATCAGATTTTGGCTCCAGTATGTTTTAGAAAATTAAACCATTTAAATTGTTTCAGTCAAAGGACTATAGCTCCAAGGAAAATGAGCAAACCAACTCAGGTTAACAATATGCACATCTCCTATCTATGTTGATGCTTTGCTTTTGGAAACTAGAATTTAATATCACACTCCTTCTTCTAAAGGTGGGGATAAAATTGTTGGAGATTAGATTTTCATGAAACCAAAGCATATTCTTATAAAACTATCGATTTAATAATATAATATTGATTGTTTCCACATGTTTTGAATACAAAATTATGTTGTAATCATTGATTAAACTAATCAAACTTTGAACAACTGTATCCAGATAAGAATGCTACCACAATATATGACAACAGATAAAATAGTTAGGTCATGAAATGGAAGCTTTGACTGGGCAAAAACTTGTTGGATAATAGCAAATTCAGGAGAAATAAAAAACAGGGGAAACACTCAATAAATAAGACTTGGTAAAAAAACTAACATATATAAATCTATGACACTAACTTTGCATACAAAGCCTACCAAGTGTGATTCTTAGGTGTGCACTTTAGACCACCTAGCCATTGAGGATGCCAAATTACAAAGGGACTAAATTGTAAAGCTCTAAATAGGTATGACAATAAATTAACATAAAGTAAACATGGAAAATATCTAAATGACAGGACAGCGATTATGAAGCATTAAAGAATCTTGAAATAATGGCCATAAATGTGGCCTGCAGCAAGGGGTGCAAAAACCTGTATAACTTTTAATAAATGTAAACAACTTATCAAGTTTGCTTCTATAGAGTAAGATAAAGAATGACCAATATTTTTTTTTAAAACTTAATCAAAAGAAAATACATTTCAACTACATGTATTTGTAAACAAACCATAATGGTTATTTGTTCAACACCCAAGTGAGCTACAGAGCCTTAATATAATATTTAAAGCACAACAAATACTGTACATGTACATATACATGTGCTATGCTATCTATAATAGAACAAATAGTCAAACCTGTCTATAAAGACCATTCAACCAGTGTTCAATCCAGTCTGGGGCACATTGGTCCCAAAAAAATAAATTGTGTCCCATATAATTATTCTGTAAGGACAAACCATGGTCAGTACTTTTAGTCATAGTTCAGTTTTGAATAAATACCTATGTTTCCATTCCTGGTAGACAAAATCGCCATTGGCTACTAATTTCTGAGGAATTCTTTCAAAAAGTAACCTATTTTAGCAAATTTGTGGAAAAATACTTTAAAAAGGACTATATTTTTCACAAATTTTGGAAATTTGGCTACTAATTATTTTAAATTTATGGAAACCTAGAATACAGTGCTATCCCTTTTATACACAGCTGGTCTTTATAACAGGTTTGACAGAGCATGCTGAAGCTATAACTCATTATAAGACAATTAAGCTTAAGATACAGATAGTAGAAGATGTACCTTTTTATGAGTGTCAGTGTCGAGGTGTTTAGTATACTCAGTAAAGTTGGAGAAATTCCTGATAGAGCAGAGACGACAACCTCTCCTACAAAAGCTTTCTCGAAACTTGAAGTAGAGCACAAAGAAAAGATACAGTTGTTAGAAAGAAACAACTAGAAAAAATTAGTGTGAAACAACTTTAGAATAAGTTATACATGTATATTATACCAGTGTTAATTTTACAGCTCTAGATGACCGTTTCGGAATATAATTCAACTTTAGAAAATAAATAGAAAGTCTACATTAAGATAAAATTATCAAAATCCAAAAGAAAAGAAATGGAGATATACAGCCATCAGTAAGATACTAAGATAATCAGAATAAGGTAAAACTGCTAATTTTAGTTGATTAAAAGAACAAAATTCAAGTGAAGCCAAAAATCATGAATACAAAGAACTAGTTAACTCAGAAATGAAGTTTAACTGTAGTTTGAAAATCAGATGATTCTGATGATCAATTATTCCAGTTTGTAACATTTGCAATCTAATTTGTAAAGTAAAAGATGTTCAGGTAAAACAATTCATAACGCCTCAAAACAATGCTAATTTTTCTTCCTTCACTTTATTGGGACTGAAAATATTATACATAAAATTTAGGTTCTATAATGCCAAATATGAAGTCTATCTCTTTGTTTTCTCCATCTTCCCAGAACTGACCCCCTTTATGGTGATGGAATTTTGACTGGAGTGTAAGGCACCATTTCTCTGCTTCACTTAATAACTGACACAATAGGTGACCTAATCTTTTTCAGACTTTACAAAGGCATCTTTAATTTACATTGAGACACAGGGTCTTAGTTTCTATTCTATATTGAAAACATATAACCAAATACTGTATAAAATGAAACATTTACTGGGAAATAAACATTCACAATTTTCACAGTGAATCTTGTCCTGCCGATATATTCTCTCACCAAACATGTTTTCTATTTCCCTTGGTACACTTTCCCTACAGTCAGAAGCATCAAAATTTCTTACCACAAAATGGTTAAGAGATCAAAACTGTGAAAGTTTTCTACAGCTAATATTTTCTTATACAGTAGTCATTTTCAGCTCCACTGTAGACTGATGACGAAAAACTGACATTTATAACAAGGGTTGACCGTTTGAAGCCCGAGATCCTCAACTAACATATCTCTGAACTAGCCCAAGATCTTCAACTGACATCTTCGACTAAGATATCTGTGAACTAAGTGTATTGGATAATATTTGATTCTATACCTTGTGTTCCCTGGTTTGTCTGTGCTGCTGAAAGGTCCCCTCAAATTTCACGTCACAAGTTCTACAATAATCTGTCCTGCAAAGAAAAATAGCACACATGTATGTGTAATTTAAGTATAGCAACATGAGCAAGCTCTTGTGTTACCATGGTTATCATAATGCATAAATGATCTTTTTACCCAGTGTCCAGAAGAAATTTGGCTTCAAAAGGTGGGGTCTAAAAATCATTTTAGGGTACATGAATGAAACCAATTACTTTTCAGTAAAACAATAAACCTATACAGTAAATCCAATATATAGACCGACAATTAAAAAATTGTGAACTTTATCTGCATGTGAACCTTACAAAAATTGTTATGACCAGTATATAAATAGTCAATCCAAAAGTCTGAACTCTATCTACAGGTAGGCCCTAAAACAATTTTTATTACTGGATGGTCCTTATACAATATACAAGTATAAGTATTCTATTTATTACACAATAGTTATGCTGTAAATTGGACACATTTTTTTGTATCAGTTAATATTTGCAAGAACTGACATTTCTAGAAATTCATATACTTTTATTTTCATGTCATGGAATCATGGTCATTGCAAATGCAAGTTAATAATATCAAAATAAACTATTTACATAAGTTTTTTTTATGTCTTGTTACTTTCAGGAGTAACTCATGTTCACCAGTGCACTACGTGATACCCCATAATGTTTCTGCAGAACAATTACAAATTGCTTCAGTTAACATTTTCCGGTAAAAATGATGTTTCAACCAAAATTTTTTCCAAAACAATCCGCACAAACACTTCAGGGTATTGATCACATGGTATGCTTGTGAACTTCACTTACCTGGATTTTCCCCAATATTACGGAGATGTTCCTCTGCCTTCATTCTATCAGCTCACTTACCTTGGTTTTCCCTTAATCTTACGGAGATGTTCCTCTGCCTTCATTCTATCAGCTCACCTACCTTGGTTTTCCTCAATCTTACGGAGATGTTCCTCTGCCTTCATTCTATCAGCTCACTTACCTTGGTTTTCCCTCAATCTTACGGAGATGTTCCTCTGCCTTCATTCTATCAGCTCACTTACCTTGATTTTCCCTCAATCTTACGGAGATGTTCCTCTGCCTTCATTCTATCAGCTCACTTACCTTGGTTTTCCCTCAATCTTACGGAGATGTTCCTCTGCCTTCATTCTATCAGCTCACTTACCTTGATTTTCCCTCAATCTTACGGAGATGTTCCTCTGCCTTCATTCTATCAGCTCACTTACCTTGGTTTTCCCTCAATCTTACGGAGATGTTCCTCTGCCTTCATTCTATCAGCTCACTTACCTTGATTTTCCCTCAATCTTACGGAGATGTTCCTCTGCCTTCATTCTATCAGCTCACTTACCTTGATTTTCCCTCAATCTTACGGAGATGTTCCTCTGCCTTCATTCTATCAGCTCACTTACCTTGTTTTCCTCAATCTAACGGAGATGTTCCTCTGCCTTCATTCTATCAGCTCACTTACCTTGATTTTCCCTCAATCTTACGGAGATGTTCCTCTGCCTTCATTCTATCAGCTCACTTACCTTGGTTTTCTCTCAATCTTACGGAGATGTTCCTCTGCCTTCATTCTATCAGCTCACTTACCTTGGTTTTCCCTCAATCTTACGGAGATGTTCCTCTGCCTTCATTCTATCAGCTCACTTACCTTGGTTTTCTCAATCTTACGGAGATGTTCCTCTGCCTTCATTCTATCAGCTCACTTACCTTGGTTTTCCCTCAATCTTACGGAGATGTTCCTCTGCCTTCATTCTATCAGCTCACTTACCTTGGTTTTCCCTCAATCTTACGGAGATGTTCCTCTGCCTTCATTCTATCAGCAAGTTCATAGGATTTCTTCTGATGTAAGTTTAGTAACATGTTCATTCTATCACGGTGTCTATTTCCCTTCATATGGTTGGTAAAACTCTGAAACAGGAATCAAAGTACTGACAGAGCTTATCATCATCATCATCATCATCACATAAGATAATTTTTTTTTTAAAAATTCAAATTTTAAAAACTTATAAAAATTAGCTCTAGAGCTTTTTCGTTTACTAATAAACAATAAAACTGTGAAACAGAAATTAAGGAAATGTACTGAAAGACCCAATATATAGTAAATAATGGAAAAAGAAATCAAAGTACTAAAAGTGCTCATATACATTAAAATCCAAAGTAATAAAAGAACTAGTATACAATAAGCCATAATCTTTGCCAAAACAACACAAGATAGATTACATTTATAGTTTACATCTTCCAGATGACAAGCAAATATTTCTTAATAATTATTCATCTTCAAAATGCATAACTGACAATAAAAGACTTTTCACTACGTTTGTTGTCTCGCCATCCTATAACTGCTACTCTGAATGTTAGAGAAATTCAACCAATGGGAAGAAATCAAGTAAACTTACCGTTTCATTTCTACAATCAACAGCACATGCATGGCAGTAAAAGTTGGTCTTTTTGCCATCACTTTCTGAGTCAGATTTTTTCTGTAAGTAAAAGTTTGAAATTAACATACACAAAATTAGTAGGGATGTGTATATATACACAAACACACATTATTTACTTCACAAAATGAGATTTTAATACACATTTGATCCAATTATAAATATAAATAGTGTAAAACAAATTTGTATAAAATAAAGATTTAACCATGTAAATTTAGATAATAGTTAGCAAAATGACCTACAGTTGTGGAATTTTTTTATCTACAATCCAATCAATTTTGGAATGGTGGAGAAAACCAGAGTACTAAGAGAAAAAAACAACCAAGATGTACTGTACAAATCTGTCGAAGATTAAACACCCAGAGCTAACAAAAAGGAGTCTACGATCAGCTGCTGAGTGGTCAAGATATTAATAGCTTTTACAGACAAAATGTTACAGCTGTTGAAATGTCGAGACATAGGTGGTGGTGGTGGTGGTGGTGGTGGTGGGGGGGGGGGGGGGGGGTAGATAAACATACTCTTTGTGGATCATTGACTGATCTTCCTGATTTATCTATAGTAACAGTTAGACTAGTATCAGATGTTTCCAAGTCATCTTTCTTATCACCAGCATCCTCAACATCAGCCATTTCTTCATCTTTGTTTTCAGGATCCTGGTTATCATTCTATAAAACAAATCAAATTCAAACTTGAGAAATGATTGTTAAACATACATCACAAACTGGGAACATTTCAAATCTATTGACCCTACAACCTACAAATTAAGAAGTTTCTTTCAACAGAGGCATTGTCCTTTAACCTATGACCTCCATACTCAATAAGTTTCATCCTTTAAAGCATATCAAACATTTCAAAATAATACAGTGTCATCAAATCACACTGAAATCCCTTAATTTATTTATAGTAGGCGACCTTGACTTTTGACCTTAATATTCTCCTTCTTTTCAGTGTATAAAGTGCTATCAAAGTAAACAAAGTTACTGTGTGTAAATGAATGAATTACTGACAGGCAGAGGGAAGAATGATCATTTGAAATGCTATATAATCAGGTCATACATTAAATTACCTTGACATCTATTAAAACAACAAAAAGTCTTGGTACCAAATAATAACAACAATGTTATCTGTGGTATTTCAGAAAACACTCAAGTGCTGCTATATATGCTCTGCAGTACATATTTTCCAAGGGGATTTCATCTAAGATAAGATCCTTCAAATAAGACCTAAAAACTTTTTACATACCTGAGTGTCATCCTTTGCATTATCTTCTTTCTTTCCATCATTTTTTGTTTCTTCTTTTTTCTCTGTTTCCTTTTTTATGTCTTTCTTCTCATCTTTCCTGCCACCTACAGAACCATTGGTCACATGTTAATCATTGTTATACACACTACATCACTAAACTAAATACCTCTGTACTTTTGTGAGTTCCATGGCAAAATTTAAGAGGACATATCATTTTCTCTTCAGGGTTACTAGAGTACAGACCCACAGCCTTAATAACGATGATCAAGGAACAAAAGGAAATTGACCGTTCCATCTAAATTTAAGGGGAGGAAGAATATTCTATTACAGACTAACAGAATGATTCAAGAATCAAACAAACAGATATGTTCCATTTATCATAAACGGGGGAACCAGTGCCCTAATACTTATGACTTACCTAAAAATTAAGCAAGATCCACTACCTGAGAGGGAAACAAAATGAATATGGATCAAAGAGATACAATCAAGGGTAGGAGTTTCAGCTGTTATCTCTTTTTTTGTCTTCCAAGTACTAGCTTATTTTTGTTAGGCTGGTTATGATTCTATGCTCCATATTTTAAGAATATGTAAATAAAAGTATGGGGAATGAAAACTGTTTAGACAGCCCGGGAAAATATATGGTTCAACAGCTAGGGAAAGAAAACATGGTTCTTATCAGAGGGATAGAAGAGAAACATATTCTTCAAATTAAAATACAGTAAAACTTGTATATATAAAACTCCTCAGGGACCTAAGAAATATGGACTTGATAGACAAGTGAGCTTTATATTAAGGTTCTATGAAACAAACAAACCTAATGGCGTTTGTCTTGATGGACAGTTGATTGCTGAGGTTCTTTTTTGGTTGAAATATGAAACAAAGAAACCTTAAAGATCCATCTAAACAGTTCAGTGCCTTTTCAGGCTCTTTTTGGTTGAAATATGAAGAAAAAACTTAAAACACTGCTCTTAATGGATAAGTAATCTTTATATAGAGGTGGTTGCTATAGCAAGCTTTATTGTATTAACAATGTAGGGAAATGAAGACCTCTGTAAAGTATATTATGATCTGATATGTTTTGTATACAATACTGAAGCTAACAGCAATCTGTATAAATTGAATGTGTGAAAAGAATTACTAGCAGTAGCAGCACAGCTTAAATTCCAGTTTTAAATCTCTGGAAAGTATATGATAAAAAACATCAGGCACATACTGACTCTGCCACATGTATCACAATGTTTACCCAAATACGAGATGGGGATTTTAAATTATCGTGCTGTAATATCAGGGCTCTTTCTCTCTCCCTTACCCAAGTCGGATCAGGATCTTATTGTGAAAATAGGCATCATAATGGCCAAAATTGTAAACAGAATAAGTGATAGAAAACTCCAAAATATTGTATTAAAGACGAAAATTTCCAAAATTGTGGAAAAAACCCAAAAGATTTTGAAATGTGAAATGGGCAGAATATCGGCCCCAAAAATGACCCAACAAGAGCCCTAGGTCCCTGTAAAGACCAAATATCTAAGTACATAAATGACGTCTATATGTGTACCAGATAATGTATAACATACAATAAAACCTGGATATAAAGACCACTCATGGAGCTTAAGAAGTATGGGGTGTATAGACAGGTGATCTTGATATATATATAGAGGTTCTTTGGTATTGGATTATGAAACAAGAAAACCTTCATACACTGGTGTTAATGGACAGGTGGTCTTTATATGGAGGTGGTCACTACAGCAGGTTTTACTGTCATATACAGAACATGATAAAGGTATTAATGGGTAATCCAGTAGTTCTGGGGTTTCTGCTTTATACAAATAATGTACAGAGTGAAGGCCTTTTTGGGACTTGTGAACATAGGGGATTTGTAAATAGATGTGACTGACTGGGAAGTATATAAACTTTATATTCAGCAAAAAAGTCTGCATTTTTGTAAAATATACTTTCATGTATAAGCTGGAATGATGGTATTAAGTAACCATGGTAACTGTAAATTTATGATATTTTGGAAAGATAATTAAAAGAGAGAATATATACATAACCAGTATTGATATACAGAAATCTTATATTTTATTGTCATGCCAAACCTGTGTACTTTATGTAAATGTGTAGTCAAGTAGAAGTGGTAGTCATGGAGACATGTTACCAGGGGGCCCGTGGTCAAGAAGAATGGTGTCAAAGTAATTGAAGCTGTATTTACCAATCTAGGGTTTAAGTTTGACCCCTTAGCTGGACTGTGTGTTATGTTCTTGAATATTCAACAATGTCTATCCAGTGATACAAAAAGGCTGGAATTAGCTTTGCAATGGATTGGCACTCTTTGCCATTCTAGGATTAATAAGACTGAGTGACTGATGAGTGTTTTGGCTCAGGACAGTTTCTCAAGGATAACCACAAGTCTAATGAGTATATGGAGCCAGAGTAGTTATTTGGAAATAAGCCAAGGCTTATGAGCCAATTTAAGCCAGTTGCTTCGAAATAAGCACTAGGTTATTGAGGATATGAAATAGTTATTCCGAGATAAGCACAGACCTAATGGACCAAAAGACAGTTGCCTTAAGATAAGTACAGGCTCAAAGAGCCTATTTGCTTAGTACCAGTCTTGACTGCTCAGGCCTGATGACCCATTGTCTTGGGACACCATATTTTTGGCTGATTGCTTAGCTGCTACTAGTAAATAACATGGGGTGGGTAGGACACATGTGTGAATGCTACAGTGTGTGTATGTGTGATTTGAATCTTTGCCTCACAAAATTTATTACATGACATAAAATGTAAGATTAATGTATCAAAACTGAAAATGTCAAACCAGCAAGATGTTTGAAAATCTGTTATCAACAGATTTAATATGAACCATACCATGTGTATCTGGACAGGGCAAAAAGTCAGAACAAAGTGATAAAAGGATAGATAGAAGAAAGAAAAAGACAAAGACTGAAGAAGAAAGACAGAAGAGTAATGTAACACAAGATGTACAGTCGTTGACTCAAAACAAGGGCAGATAAATCATTTCGACAAACATGGTTCAAAGTGGGGGAAGAGGTTATATACGATACCTGAACGATTTCTGTCACGACTGCTATGGGTAGACGGGGATCGATCAGAATGTCGTCCACCGCTGACGGGCCTGTCTCTGGAACGATCATCTCGTTTATCATTGTCTCTTCTGAAATGTCTATCTTGGTTACGTGTTGAACCTCGAGAAGATTGATGCTGAAAAGTGTGATAACGGGCCAAGATTTTAGGAGCAGGTAAATGCAACTATCAAATTATAATGTCATATGTTAAAGAATGAAATTATAAATGATCATAATGATCAAACTAGTTGATAATTATCTTTCTGCAGAGATCAGGAACGAAGAAAAAATTATATCTCTCTAGAAACTAGGAACGGAGAAAAAATCCAAGAACAAATAAGAGGTAAATAACAGACAAGTCTGAGAATACCACATATATTTATTTATATATGTATAATTATAATTACCAATATGGTTTCTGGGCAAGATTGATGATTGTGATATTCCAGTAACCAAGCAGGACTGGAGACAAACTAAAAATTTGTGATACTAGAATGGAGATAAATACAGTAAAACCTTGATTCGTCGCCACCATTTGTTCAGTCAAATTTTGGCGTTGTTAAGGGGTTTGGCAATAAATTGGGGGAGGTGGATAAAGAAAAACATAAACAAAATGGATTTTGGTACTTCAAAATAGTGTGGTGATAAGCGACGTGGCAAACTTATCGAGGGGCATTATAACGAGGTTTTACTGTATATAATTGAGGGACTCGAGACACAAGAAATTTTTGTAACTTGAGAGTTCAAATAGATTTGTAACAATCAATGCATTATTATATTTGTTATGTCCAAGAGATCGAGTGAAAGTGGTTTTCTTTTTTGGAAAACCAATCACGAATACATGTATAAATCAAAAGATACTTGAGACTGAACAAGAAAATTTGTAGTACTTAATACAAAGTACCTGTAAAACAAAAATTATTTTGAGAAAATTGGAAAAAATGTAGATCTTGAAAAAAAGACAGGGGACTTTTTCTGACTTATTAAAAAGTGGAAATGGTCTCCATGACTTGGAGAATATAGCTAACAAAAGTCCATGCAAATTGGAATTATTAAATTAACAAATCACCTTAGACATGCATATTGTATCATCCCAAGTGTATTTTTAAGATTGTAATTAAAAAAGATGAAGCAAATACCATGTACACTGTTTTGTATATTAATTTTACTTTAGATGAAATATGTTGTAAAAAGTAAGATGAGAACAACATGAACAAGTGTGGAAAAATAAGTCATTAACTGGAAAAATACTAATGTTTTTGTCATTAGGAATGGGATCCAATTTCAGCTCTCAAACATGGGTAGAAAAAATCCAGTGTTCAAAATAACAGTAAGTGATTGGTAAAGGGAAGGACTAATAAGTTTTTCATTAGTCTCCTATATCATGTATATATCACAACAGAAAATGTTGAAATTAAGAAGACAATGACTGGATGAAAATTGTTTTATTTCGCACATTGGTACGGCGAAGCTTGCGGCACTGATACTATTGTCATGAGCTTTTTGTTTGGAAATTAAGTCAAAATGTGGTACTCAAATGTGCCATAATCCTTAGAGGAAAATAGCTCAAATAAACATATAATGATACCTGTATAATGAATACCTCTATGAGATTTGACAATGTGTTATGTTATGTGCTATAAGAATTGTGTGATACAGTAAAAGTCAACTATGAGTTTACAAAATGTGAATCAGTTTATGTAAAACATGAAAATAACATAAGTATTTTCCACCGCCCTTTCAGTAAATTTTAAAGTAGACGACAAATTTCCAAAAGTAGGCAGCAAGTATGTGTTGCAAAACATATTCAAAATATGTAAAATTTAATACAAATCCCAAACAATAGCAGATAACATTTGTCACCTTGATGGCTAAATTCAAACCAGTGTCAGTAGCACACTCCAACAGTGACATAATAATAATACCGGTAATAATAATAAGTATATGAGGGCTTCAAAAATAAATGTACCATTCTTCTGGCACTAATAAGAATGAATCTCTGTTTAGTGGCCATAAACCCATTGTGTATCAGTAAACAAAACTTAAAATCAACAGAGAATTCAATAACAAGACTGCAAATTAAGTTTAAAGGGCAGGTGCAATCTGTAGAAATTGCAATGTACAGCTTAAAAGGGAAATAACTCTTCATGAAATCTATATAGACTTAACGTCTAAAAGTCTTGAAGAAAAGTTGAAATTGCAAATTCAAAAGGGAAACAACTCTTGATGTACTCTGTATTAAAGCCTCTAGAGAAAGTGAACTAGGCACTGTGTAGTTAGCATGAAATCCTAAACAGTAAGGATACAATGTTCTTTTGAAGGCAGACAACTGGGTATAGGCTGAAGTATGGACACTGATCACAATATTTCATTCCGAAAGTACTAAATTTCTACTGTAAGGCAATGACATGAACCAGAATGCAATACCTTATTTAAATCATGTTCGTTTTAAATTTGTAATGATAATATAGGAGAGTATTGACTAGATGTACACATATTTTTATTGTAGAATTGGATACTGGCTAAATAGCCATGGATAAATCAGACTGGTTACAAGATCTTAGAATACACATATTGGTCCCAGGTCAGAGGCTAGTGTCCCTAGCAATCCATTGATTGTTCTCAGGTCAGAAGCTAAAAGGCCTTACGATCCACTGAAAGGCCCTAAATCTACCAACTGGTCCCAGGTATCACTTACTGGTTCAAGATCAGACAAATATGTTAAATTCTTAGACCATTTAATTTTAGCAGTTACTGAAGCCAATGGAACTTGTACATCTTCTTTGGACCATCATTTATATTTATACAAACCTGACTACTACCTGCTACTGAAAACTAAAGACTAAATTTAATTCAATGGAAGGGAAAGCCCAAAATGAAAGTCTCTGATTATTTATTTATTCAGTTATACAGATTGGATATTAATCCCTATGAGAACTACATGTATAAAGATTTATATATTATTATTACCGGTAGGATACATATTTATGTAGATTAAATTGTTATTAATGGTAAATTTTGGGGCTGCAATGGTATCTTACCATGTCTACTCCTTTGATTAAAATTAGTGTTTGGCATTCTGTCGAGATAAAAATTAAAAAGCTGTAAGACAAACAGATGGGCTCAGTTGCAGATCTAGCCAGTTTAAGTGAACCCAACATCGAATTTAACAATGAATGCTAACGTTTACGTAATCAAAGCCATTACAAGCTCATTCAAATTCTTGAAAACAAGAGGCCCATGGGCCTTAACGCTCACCAGTGACCTTTGAACCCATGAGCTTCATTCAAATATCAAAATGATAATTAGGCAAATATTCTAATATACATCCCTATACAAAAAGTTTATAGTTTTTGAGATAAATAATCATCTCAGTACTTGTTTGTATCTGTGATCTTAACATTTAAACTCATGCTCTTCATTCATATATCAAAATGACCACTGTGCCAGTACCAACAATATTCTAATATACATGCCTATACAAAAAGTTAATAGTTTTCAAGATATTTAACCATTTAGGTATTCATTTGCATCTGTGACCTTGACCTTTGAACCCATGACCTTCATTCATATATTAAAATGATCGTTAGGATTATAACTAAAATATTCTAATATACATGCCTATACAAAAAGTCTATAGTTTTTGAGATAAATAATCATTTCAGTACTTGTTTACATCTGTGACCTTGACCTTTGAACTCATGACCTTTATTCATATATCAAAATGACCATTGGGCCATTACCTACAATATTCTAATATACATGCCTATACAAAAAGTCTATAGTTTTTGAGATAAATAATCATTTCAGTACTTGTTTACATCTGTGACCTTGACCTTTGAACTCATGGCCTTTATTTTATATCAAAATGACCATTGGGCCATTACCTACAATATTCTAATATACATGCCTATACAAAACGTTCATAGTTTTGCAGATAATTAACTATTTTGGTAAACTTGTACATCTGTGACCTTGACCTTTGAACCCATGACCTTAATCGATATATCAAAATGATCGTCATGTCAATACCTACAATTAACCAAAAATCCTACATCATTATCACCAGAAATGTTTAAAAAATAGCATTTTTTATCAAAGGTCAAAAACTGGGACATGACCTTGACCTTTGACCTTGACATCAATCGGAAGAAAATAGCAAGACAAGATCAACAGTGAAAACTCCATACAATTATCTTCAGCCATTATGAAGTTATAACAATAAATGTCTCATTTTAAAAATTACATAATTTTACGCAAAAAACGCGTAACCTATTTTTCGTCCAATTTTCATGAAAAACACAATTTTAGTGTATCTAGGTATCCTGAATCCAAAAATCTAATTAAAATTTGCCTGCACCTTTTGGTTTCAGAGAAGAAGATTTTTTTGTCTTTTGGCTATTTATAGTAACGGCAGCCATATTGTTGGGCGTGGTCAAACCCCGAACACAATTTTGAAAGGCTGTTACCCAGGCATAATAATCACCAAGTTTCATCAAATTTGGCTCAGTAGTTTTGGAGGAGAAGATTAAAATGTAAAGTTTACGCACGACGGACGACGCACAACGCACGACGCACGATGATAGATAGCAATAGCTCATCTGAGCCTTTCGGCTCAGGTCAGCTAAAAAGTTGTTCAGCATTGGATCCAGAGGTAAACTTATGTTAGTGGGGTTATTTTTTGTGAGACAATTTTTTTTTAAATATTGGGATCAACAATGCAAAAGCAAACACTGGTTTATTTGTTTGTTGTACATGGGAAAATGAAAAAAAAAAGATCTGGTTCCTGATAGACAAGATTCTTACTACCGAGGTACCATGTTTATGTAGATAACCAGTAGATAAACATTTTTGTCAGTCTAGTCCAACGACTTGCAGGTCAAATAACTACTTGGCCATTCCATCGACCCCTTTGCATTTTCAAATTCAATTCAAGGTTTCTGTCATTACATTTTAGGCTGACATTGACAAGACCTCAAAATAAGTGAAAGACAGTTAACTGTTTTTATAAAATTCAATACTTACGCCACCACGTATATCTCGTCTCATTCGTTTATGAGGACCAGCCCCATTCCACCATCTCTCTGTTCTCTTATTCCACGCTTCCCTAACTGCATGCCGCCTCCCTTAGAATTGGGATTTATGTCAAAAATTGACGGAATTCCTTCTCTGCCACCCCTCCCCATTCCAGCACCACCTGGTCCTAACAAACTTCCTCTTCCTACTCCACTTCCTAACAGATTACCTCTCCCCATACCACCACCACCAGGGGAACCCAGCAGGCTACTTTTGATATTTTGTTGTTGGTGTGGCAGCAATCCAGCACCACCCTGCTGTTGTAACAGGTTACTGACCATTTGTAGCTGGGAATCTTTCAATGCTGCTATCTGCTGTTGTTGTACATTAAGTAAATGTTGTACCTCCTGATTATCAGATAAAAGTGTTCTTCTGTTAACTAACGGATCTCGATCTAACAATCCCCCTGAATCATAACGATCACGTTCTAACAGATTGCGTCTATCTCCACCTATGCCAGGCATGCCCCTATCATCAAGCAGTCCACCTCTTGGCATATCATCTAACAGACCGCCTCTGGCAGGCCTATCATCTAACAAACTACTTCTGCCACCAATGTTTCTATCTTCAAAATGACCACCCCTGTTGCCACCCATATTTCTATCATCCAATAAGCTGCCTCTATTACCGCCTATATTCCTGTCATCTAAAAGGCCACCTCTACTGCCACCCATATTCCTGTTATCTAAAAGGCCACCTCTACTGCCACCCAAATTTCTGTCATCTAAAAGGCCACCTCTATTGCCACCCAAATTTCTGTCATCTAAAAGGCCACCTCTATTGCCACCCAAATTTCTGTCATCTAAAAGGCCACTTCTGCCACTAACAAAATTTCTGTCATCCAAAAGACCACCTCTGCTACCACTTAGGTTGTCAAGAAGACCAGGTCTACCACCCATCTGTCTGTTTTCAAATTGTCCACCATCAAGAAGTCCTTGTCTGTTTCCTCTGCCCATGCCACGTCCCATCCCACCACTGCCACTGCCACCACCACCACTGCCATAGCTCAACTGGTTATATTCATCATCATATCCTCCAGTATCTCCCATGCCACGCATACCACCTCCCATACCGAGCATTTCTGGTGTTGGGGCACTTCCTAACAATCCTGGACCACCATGGCCCTTTTTTCTTTCACGTGTTCCGGGTGAATCCCCTAGTAGTCCATGTCTATCCTGACCAAATCCCCGATTACTAGCACCTCGACTACCAGGTCCCCGGTTACCAGATCCCCGCCTGGCCCGATTCTGATGCATTTCCTGTCAATTAAAAATGAATAGAATAAAGGATAAGGTTTTGTCATATTTACAAAAACATTACTGGTATCTTGATTTACCCAAGTTTTTGTTTCTATTTAAATGGCTTACAAATCATAGTGCCCTTCACTGTCTAGGTTCAAATCACCATCTGGCAGATTCAAGTGGAATAAAGCTTGTCAGTTCACTTGCAAAATGTCTATGTTTCCATTCCTGGTAGCCAAAATCGCCAATGGCTACTAATTTCTGAGGAATTCTTTCAAAAAGTAACCTATTTTAGCAAATTTGAGGAAAAATACTTTAAAAAGGACTATATTTTCACAAATTTTGAAAATTTGGCTATTAATTATTTTAAATTTATGGAAACCTAGAAATGTTGATGGTTTTCTTCAGGCACTACTGTTTCCTCCATCAATCCAGAAAAACTAACACCACCCCTGATATTTTTATATATTTTTATCAACGTTACTTTTAAAAATTCTTAAAACATACATGCCATATTTTTATGGGAGCAAACTGTGAGATTGGTGGCAATTTTAAGGGAGTTTTGAAAAAAATAAGGGAGGTTTTACGTAAACCTGTAATGCCGACAATTTTCGCGTATTCTTAGGTTTTTTTGACAACTACCTAAATGCTATTGTATTTTGTCACAGCATAATGTCTTTTTCAGACTTTGATCTTTCATCTGAATTTTCATGAAATATAATTTAGTGTTCATTACATTATATGTAATATTTAAAAGATTTGCATTTTGTCAAAACATTAAATGATAAAACACCAGAGTAGATTTTTATTACAAATAAGTTTCCTTTCTGTTTTCATTTTATCAATAAAAAAATTTATTCATTAGATACCCACAGTACATATTCAAGACTTTTTATTATTAAGCTACAAGTAATACTAAATAGAAATCCATGGGAAATAAGATCTTATATAGTTTAGTACATTTTTTTATTCAACTGTTCAATGAAAGAATGTGTTTATTTTTTTTTTGTCTGGAAAAATAAATAAGTTACATAACAAAAACCTGCTTTAAGATGTTTCCTTTCTATAATCATTTTATCAATGAAAAGGTTTATTCATCCAAACAATCACCATGCAAACAGTGTCAAACGACTGATTCTGCCATGTGCTTTTGTTTACTTTCTGTAGAAACATGATTATTCCCCTTGATATACTTTATACATCTTATTCAAAGCAGATTGGTTAACGACCATTTTATCAGGTTAAGAGTTAAAACATGGATGCTACAGCATGACTTTTAGTGCTCACTTCAGACAGCTTAAATAGTCTTTTTCATGAAATTTGGGTATGTTTAGAAGAAAAATAAAGAGATCATTATTTTAATTGCGTTATACAGCCTTCATTTAAATAAGGAATACATAACTAGAGGCTCCCAGGAGCCTGTATAGCTCACCTAGGTAGAGATATTGCAGAATGAAAATCAACATTGTCTAATGTTTAAATAAATGCTTGAAATTTATTACACAATATTTATTTCTATCACAAAATTTCAATATTATTTCCTTTCAAAACTAAACCATATTTCTAAATTTTGAGACAATACATACCAAGTATCATCGACTTTTCATGTATAATACCTGAGAAATTTTCCTTATCCAAAAACTGGTCAATGGACCATGAAATTAAGGTCAAGGACAAAAGCCATAAGGCAGTCTGACTGATGTTCTATCCAAGATCAAGCTATATACCAAATATCATTGACCTACCATGTGTAGTATTCGAGATTCAGAGAAACTGACCTAATCCAAAAAGTTCAACATAGTCACTGGAGGGTTAAGTTTAGGTCAAAGACAAAAGTCATATGGCAGACTGACATGTACTCTCCAAGACTAAGATACATACCAAATATCATTGCAATTGGCCAAGTGGTTTCACAGGAGTTGATTTTTAAATGCAGATGTTATTTTAAAATACCAAATGTAAAGACCCAATGACTATTGTGGACGAGTTTGGTTCCAATTGACTCAGTAGTTTCAGAGAAAAATATGTTTGAACTTATTTTCCCATAGGGTCACATGTTAAAATATGTTTTCCACTGACGGCCATCTTGGATTTTGTGTGGCCCTGAAAAACACCAATGTTGTAGGAGGCCACCCAAAGACTATTGTGGCCAAGTTTGGTTCCAATTGGCTAAGAGGTTTTAGAGAAAAAGATCTTTGATATTGTTCCCATAGGGTCCAATGTTAACCTATGTTCCCCGTTGGCGGCCATCTTGGATTAGGTGCAGACTTAAAAAAACACTGGTTTCAGATGGTACCATCTAAGGACTACTGTGACCAAATTTGGTTTCAATTGGCTCACTAGTTTCAGAGAAAAATATCTTTGAACGTATTTTCCCATAAGGTCCAATGTTAAAATATGTTCTCTGCTGGCGGCCATCTTGGATTTGGTGTGGCCCTCAAAAACAGCAATGTTGTAGGGGGCCATCCAAGAACTATTGTGGCCAAGTTTGGTTCCCATTGGCTAAAGGGTTTTAGAGAAAAAGATCTTTGGTATTGTTCCCATAGGGTCCAATGTTAACCTATGTTCCCCGCTGGCCACCATCTTGGATTAGTGGAGACTTAAAAAAACACCGGTTTCAGAAGGTACCATCTAAGGACTACTATGACCAAGTTTGGTTCCAGCTGGCTCAGTAGTTTCAGAGAAAAATATCTTTGAATGTATTTTCCCATAAGGTCCAATGTTAAAATATATTCTCTGGTGGCGGCCATCTTGAATTTGGTGCGGCCCTAAAAAAAACCCAATGTTGAAGGGAGGCATTCAAAGACTATTGTGGCCAAGTTTGGTTCCCATTGGCTAGAGGGTTTTAGAGAAAAAGATCTTTGATATTGTTCCCATAGGGTCCAATGTTAACCTATGTTCCCCTTTGGCCGCCATCTTGGATTAGGTGCAGACTTAAAAAACACGGGTTTCAGAAGGTACCATCTAAGGACTACTGTGACCAAATTTGGTTCCAATTGGCTCAGTAGTTTCAGAGAAAAATATGTTTGAACGTATTTTCCCATAAGGTCCAATGTTAAAATATGTTCTCCGCTGGCGGCCATCTTGGATTTGGTGTGGCCATAAAAAACATAAATGTTGTAGGGGGCCATCCAAAAACTATTGTGGCCAATTTTGGTTCCCATTGGCTAAAGGGTTTTAGAAAAAAAGATCTTTGATATTGTTCCCATAGGGTCCAATGTTAACCTATGTTCCTCACTGGCCACCATCTTGGATTAGGTGCAGACTTAAAAAACACCGGTTTCAGAAGGTACCATCCAAGGACTACTGTGACCAAGTTTGGTTCCAATTGGCTCAGTAGTTTCAGAGAAAAATATCTTTGAACATATTTTCCCATAGGGTCCAATGTTAATCTATGTTACCCCCTGGTGGCCATCTTGGATTAGGTGCGGACATGTCGGACACAATTTTTAAAGTAGACCACCCAAAGACTGTTGTGACAAATTTTGGTTGCAAATGGCCCAGCGGTTTCTGAGGAGTTGATCTTTAACGACGGACGGACGACGGAGACGCCGACGACAACGACGACGACGGACGCAAAGTGATGGCAAAAGCTCACATGGCCTTTTAGGCCAGGTGAGCTAAAAAGGTAATTAGTTCCATCTACCTTATGCTATTCACATCGTTTTCCATCCAAAAAATTCCCTGTTCAGAAAAGATAGTTTCTCTCTGCCTCTGGTGCCGGATGTCTGAATGGAATTTTCACAGAAAGGAACAATTTGTGTAATTGCTTATTTATCTATCACATGATAAATCCATACACGTGTATCTTAAATTAAATGACCAAGTACACCATGAAGGTGACAACGCGTGTCCAGTTGCCGATTAGGGGATTATCTACGGTACATTGCACACGACTTTGGACACTTCAAACCATGTTTATTCAGTAATCATCCCAACTGATTGGCGTAGCTTGTTTGAAAAAATTAAAGGGAGACATAGCAATTTCCCGTGAGAAATCGATCTAACACCGGGAGTTTCAAAAATAAACAAAAATCCGTGAGGTTTTGTCTCACGGCGTGAGATATGGCATGTATGTTAAAAGTTAAACCCTTTAAACATTCCTAAAGTCCATCTTAATATAACATGGTTTTCCCCGCCATTGTAAATATTACCTACATGTACACATCAGACTTTAAAGTTTTATTTATCTGATTCTTTTATTATATTAACACCAGGCATGGGGTAATGCTAATTTGTAATTGTAATGCCCTGTAATGCATTACATTTTCTCAAAGTAATGCATGTAATGTGTAATGCCCTAATTTTTGCATTACATGTAATTGTAATGTAATGCATTACATAGACAAAAATGCATGTAATTTAAGCATTACATGGCATTACATAGCATTACTTCTCTGTATTAAATGTTAGATATTATTACCATTACAATTCAGGGCTAGTAAGTACCTACATGCTACTTTTTTCCCTAATATAAAATATGAAAATCTATGTCTAGAAAAATTGTAACTGTGAAATGTTGTCAAACTAATGATTTATTTCATTCCACCTTAATACTTAAACTATATAAAATGCTAAAAAATGTTAGTATACTTCAGATCATTTTGAATTTCCAACAAATGAATGTAAAGGATAAAAATATATTTTAAAGCAAAATGCAAATGCTGTTTTTAGTACTATCTAAAGATCACATCATAATTTAAAACATATCTAAATATAAGTTTCAGTAACTACAATAATTTGTAATTTTGCTTTAACTGATAACCTGTGATGAAAACAATTTTATTTTACCAGAAATTGTTTTTTTTTTTTTTTTTTTGTAATCCTTTTTATATGCTATTAAGATAACCTATATTTAATGATTAAAGAAGTTATTTGTTAAGTATGGTTTATAAATTACACCTGACAATACCACTAATTAGTTTGTATACCTAGCAACTCCTTTTACTGTTTTGATTTAATGGTAATTAAGAAACACTCAGTGAATAAAATAAATAAAAAATAAAAACATAGTATGAAAAAATTCCTTACAGCATCTCTGTTTTTTTCTTCTTAATTTTTAGAGTACCCGATAAAACAGAAATGTATATTTGGATAATAAAAAACCTGACATAGATGAACAATCAACTTTGACAAATTTTGTAAAACCTACTGGTAAACAGCAGAAATATCAGTTGAATGACACAAAGCAAAAAGAATCTATACATGCAATTATTGACTATATATACTCCTGTTTTCAACAGTTGAAAATCAAAAGATAGGAACTTTATAGAAAAAGAACCCAAAATTTAAATTTCAAATTTTGAATCCGAAACATATCATATTTATATGTTTGGATTCTTTATGAAATGTAATGTGTAAAATAATGCATTACTTTGGTAAAGTAATTGTAATGTAATGTATTACTTTCCAAAATACATGTAATTGTAATTGTAATATAATGCCACTTTTGCCAAAGTAATTGTAATGTAATGCATTACATTGCAATGTAATTCGCCCCATGCCTGATTAACACATCAAAACATCCCGTGGTATGGTCAAAGAATTCTCCGGACCCTCACCAAACACACAGTTGTCTCGGGTACCACTTCTGCTTGTGTAGAATATTGTGGATCTTGACTGGTATATATACAACTCTCTTAGTGTCTTAAACAAATGCAAAGTCAGTACTATTCAATATGTCATCAGTGCAACACACAGGCAAAACTTATCTAGCTGGTGAGGAATCAATATAAATGAAATGTAATGTAATATACACTCCATAGAGCTGTAGGCCTGGGTAGCTCTGTGGTAGAGCATCTGACTCTGGAGCAGAAGGTCACGGGTTAATTCCCGCCCTGGCTATAAAGGTTTGAGTGTAGTGTATGAAATGATCATCGCACAAAAAGGCTATAACCTGATAATTCATTTATGAATGATATCCAGTATTTTACCTTCTTTTTTTTTTAAATGCCACGAACTTGACCCTACCACGAAGTTGGGCGACTTGAGGACAAAGGAGGATCCCCAATAATTTTGGCAATTAAGAAGAACTTTTGTATTGTTGAATTTCTTCTTTTTCACTACCAACAGGAACAAAGGCGTTCAATTCTTTTTAAAGTTCACTGTTGACTGTTGTGATTTTTCCGAGACTGCCACGGAAAGTCGAAACAAGCAAATCGTTTGAAGTACAAAAAACTACATGCATAATTTTTGCGATTTTTAAAATTAAACGGGCCAGATCTTTTATTAGTTTTTGAAGACATAAAAGTATTCAAACGGGGTATGATCATCTAAAAAGGCTTACCTAATTATTTTGCCGAAAATTTCGTAAAAAATGTGGTTTATTATGGCGTCTTTGTAGAATCACACAAAAATGTGTAGCAACGATAAGTGTCCGTAATGTGATCCCAAAACGTAGCATTTTGAAAACGCACCCGTTTCAAAACGAATACATTTTTGTACAGAAAATACTCGCATCATCATCAGCTCTGTCAAGAGTTATAGAAACAAGGAGTGAGAAAAATGTGTGTCGAAGACACATCCGCGTAATGGGAACATGTTCCACTGGTAACATTTTTAAAAAAATCTAAGTCTGAATATGCAGTTTCCTGCATTCTGAGAAACCTAAGAAATGTTTCATGATAAAAAATTAAAATGCATAACAATGCTTGATAAACTTTTCGTTTTCGTGAACAGAAAAAACAGTCGCAGAAGTTTATTTGTGCTTTTTATGTTAACCATGGGATTTGGGTTACAAGCGGTGCGCTTTCAGCATGAAGAACTTACAAAACGGAATAGTGTTGTTGTGTGCTACACAAAACGTATGTGCCCTGTAAAGATAGTCAGCCAATCAAAACCGAGTTAACAAATTTACAGGTAAGACTTGTCATTCATGCTTTGATGTTTTTGTTAGTGTACCTGAGGACTTGTCATGAGCATAGAGTGCTTGTATAGGCTGAATCTTCAAAATGACCAGTGTCACAGCTTGGAATAGTTTAGACGGGTTACCTAAGCAATTTATTTCATCTTTACGAGTTCTGTTTGACATTTTAGACGAGAACCGATGTGGATTTGTTAGACTGCAGGACATCGAAGAACGATGGCATGAAGAAGGTGTGAAAGGATTACCCAGTGGGGTCATAGACGCTCTGAAAAAGGTCACACCTCCAAATGGATACCTTAGTTTTGACCGTTTTGTTGCAGGACTGAAACTATCGCTTCTAACTAGCAAAAATGGACAGTCATCACAAATTATGGAAAAAGAAAATAGAGGACCAAAACTTCCTCCAAAAACGGAATCTGGAAGAGCTGGAAATTCCAAACATCAAAATGTGGGTAATCAACAAGAAAATAAATCATCACAAGTGGGAAATGTCCAATCTAGCAGAAGTCAGATTTTGTCTACAGCTGCTGTTAAACCTAACAATGTGTTAAACACTATACACTCCAGGACTAATGTTATGCCAAGAAATAAAACAGAGGATAAATATGAGGGCAGAGTTGTTCCCCCTCCACGACCAGAAAAACCAATGTCGCCAACAAAATACCAAGACGGTCAACAAGCTCCTCCAAGACCAGAGAAACCCTTATCACCTGGTAAATATCAGGACGGACATGTTCCACCAAAAGTCCCACCAAGAGATAAAAGTAAAAGTATAATTAGTGAATTAAAAAGTTGGCAAAGGAGGGTCAACCATCCACAGCCTAGTCAGTCTAACAGAGGAGGTTTACATGCTGTTAGTAGCGACTCAAAACTGATCGACAGAAAATCACATTCTGGAAATGATATATATGGTAAGACATCTTATTCTATTCTAAACACTAAACTGTAAACACCCTTGATTGCTCAGTGGTAGAGTGTCTGCTGCCAGAGCAGGAGGTTGTGGGTTTGAACCCTAGTCAGGTCATAAAGAAGACTTTGGGATACTGCTTCCACTCCTGGCACTCAAGAATTAAGAGAACAGAGTGTTGACTGATTCACCTGGTGCCAGCTAGGATAATGTTACCTGGGGAGTGGTATGCTTGTCTCAGTTGTCTATGTCTTACTGTTCTGTGAGCTGGCACCTTATAGTGGCCCCGAGTGACCCCTAGTACAAGGCAGACGCTCTACTATTGAGCAATTAATCATGCATGTAAACCCAAATCAGGTAAGGGATCCAACCACCAATTGAAGTAAGAACATCGAACTGGTGATGAGTGGATTTAAGTTTAAGGTTATATAGCTCTGGCTCTCAAAAAGTTTTTAGGCCAAACAGTTAGCTTTATATGAAATTTGGGAGGTTATTTAATATGTTTTGGACTGCTTAATTTTTTTTTGTCTTTTTTAATATTATTTTTACTTTTTCATACTTGATAAAAAAAAGTCAATGATATTTGTTTGCCTCATAATGAAAATGATGAAATATAGAGCCAGAATGATTTTTTAAAACCAGAAATGGCTAAATTGGCCAATGACAGAGCAACTCCATGTTATGGTAAATAATCTTAATTGGGACAAAACTTATGCCTTTCATGCACTGTACTACATCAACAGTACTTGTCTTATTTCACAAAGCAGTTTGTTGAACCGCTGAGAGGGCAATTTAAACATATCACCTAACCCAGAGGTAAATCAGATTTTATTAAATCTTAATGTTGTGAAGTGCCTTAACACCTGGTTGTAAATTGTTAATCTTTAGATTTAAGAATTACATATATTGATATTTAAATATTAAACTTAAGATCTTTTATTATGTTAAAAGCTTGGAGGTGAAGTGTCAACACTTGGACTGATTACACATCTATTGTCATTGAAATATAACATTGTAAACAAACTGATGTAATCGACAGGGTTTACTATTTGACATCATTGTAACAGATTTCTTGACCCCCCACAGGCACTGGACATGGAGATAAGGATGTATCTATTAATTAACATACACATTTAATCTTGACCATAGGAGAGTTTTATTTATTCTCAACCCCCAGTTTTCACTATCATTCCTCAACTAAGATTTTCCTTACCTTAAATATAGTACATAAATTCCAAATTTTAATATTATTATTTTAATTTTTAACATATTATAGTAATTTAAGGTGTCATTTTGAAGATTATATCAACCTTCAATATTTTCAATGATACTCATTTGTAGAAAGATTGCCATAATTTGCTTTACATATTTAGTTTTTGGAAAATCTTATTGTTAAACTAAGACCATGACTTTAAATTCTTAAAAATTAACAAAAATGTTACAGTTTCAAGTTTTTTCCTCCTCCCCACATTTAAGTTTAAAGAAAAATCTAAGTTAAGAAATGATAGGGAAACTGGGGGACAGGTCTATGTAAATATCAATATTTGTTGTGAAAATTCAATTTTTAGCATCTTGGACTTGAGGTTGTTCACATATACATTGATTCTGTGGTTTTAAATTCCAGTTCAAAAACAAACATACTGATCCATGTCCAAACCACAGTCCAAATTTTGGAAAGCAAAGTAAAAGTTTGAAAACTGACACTTTCAGTTTATATGTGAACTTCCACCAGGGAAGTAAGGTCTGGTGCTCCGGAAGGGTTAAGGTACCTACTGTTTAGCTAGCTACACCCATCACATGTATAATCTAAATTGAGAAAGAAAACAACATGGAACTTGTGACATACAATATATTCATGGTAATTTTTGAATTAGATAAAGATTTAAATCAAGTTAAATATCACTCCCATTATAGTAAATTCAATTTTCCCATGATTCATTACATTTTTTTATTAATTTTAAATTTTTGGTTTTCAAATTTAAGTTTTTAAAAGATTAAAATTAAAATTTAGATAATTCAAGAAATACAGTACCGAAGTTTAAATTTTACAGCCAATAATGAATTTTTCGATACACCTTATCTAAATCTGTTATCATATATCTATCAAAAGGAGCAGTGTGATATGTTGACCCATTTTATGATTGAGTTAAAACGGAAATTTAATTTTCAAATTTGAATTTTTTAACTGCTGATTCATATATACAAATTGTACACATACCGGAAATTGTTTATAAAAGATGACCCTGGACCGACACAGATTTAAATATTAAGTATCAAGGGACCTATCTGTGCATAATATCTAATTTTTTTCCCCTTTGATATAGTAGGAGATCTTAATGGTTTTATTTAATAAAAATGTATTTTGTTTGTCAGTTTAATAGACAAAATGAGAAAAAATGTACTTTATATCTCATTTTAATAGACACAAAAGGAATTTCATAGTGTCTGGCTCTAAATTATAAAAAAATATAGTCATCTTTAACTACCCGGTACATAAATCTAATAAACGACTATTGTTAAAGCTTGAGCCTATATAAAATCATCAGATTTGTGAAAATTTTAGAAATATACAGTAAAACTTGGATATAAATGCCACTCAACTATTGACCCATATTATGGTTGAGTTAAAAAATGGAAATTTAATTCTCAAATTTGAATTTTGACCTGGAAAAGAAAACCTGTATACATTTATAAAGACCATCTATGGGTCTTAAAAGATACAGTTAAACCTGTATATAAAGACCATTGTGGGTCCTAAAAATACAGTTAAACCTGTATATAAAGACCATTGTGGGTCCTAAAAATACAGTTAAAAATGTATATAAAGACCATCCATGGGATCTAAAAAATACAGTTAAACCTGTATATAAAGACCACCCACAGGGACCTAAAAATACTGTTAAACCTGTATAAAAAGACCATCCATGGGACCTAAGAAATACATTTAAACCTGTATATAAAGACCACTCATGGGATCTTAGAAATACAGTAGAAATTGGTTTACTAGTATATAAAGACATTCATTTTTTAGTACATGTATATGATACACAGATGGTCATTAATCTGTTCAATGACAGAAAAGTTGTTTTTAATGACCCATACCTGCTATTTATGTCCTCATAAATAACTTTTAACAGGTTTTGGAGATTTTTTATGAATTATTTATTTATTTCAGTGTATAACCATATGAATGTTTGTCATGCATGTTTTAAAAAACCTTGATTAACCTGAAATCATCTAATCATTTAAAATCTTTGAAAAAAATACTACCGGTAGTAATTTTGAAATCAAATGGCTTAAAAACTGTTTTTTGTCATTGTTAAGGATGATGGAAATTTCATTCAGTACTTCACAAAAAATACTGCTTTATAATTTTTTTATTAGTTAATAATTGAAATAAGTAAATAAGTCTGAAAAAAAGTAATTTAATATTGTATTTATCAAAGAGATATATACCGTAATAAAAAATATGTACTATATTACATATAACAGTAAATTACAGTATACCCTAGATAGGCTATACTTCACACAATAAAAAAAAACCAACAAAAACACAAAAGAAACCAAATCTCTTTTTGCCACAGCCAGCCATTGATATTAGGGGTTCAAAATTCCCCGAATTCAAGGTCTAGGACCTATTGATTTAACATTGGGACCCTTCATAATTAAATTTAAATAAAAGTCTGAGGGACCTGCCATGTTTTACCAGAATCATCCTACTGTTACTTTATGATAACATAATTGCTGTAAACATGGACCTTTTATCATTGATACTTGATGTGGACCTGACAAAAATAAACGCAAAACATCCTGGACCTTCTATTGCAAAACATAATTTTGAACTCCTGGACAATTAGAATCCATAAATTGAATGTGTCATTTTGAAGATTATATCAAGCTTATGACATCTGCATTTTGTTCTGACAAAAATATTTATTTGTAGTTCCAAAAAGAGCTTGCCAAAATTTGCTAAATTTAAGTTCAGGAAAATCTTAGTTAAGGAATGATTGTGAAACTGGGGCCTGGTAATTTGATATATGTACCATATTATATGGTAAATTGCATTAAAAAGGACACACATACTATATCTGAGTGCAGGTTTACAGGTGTTATACAATGTGTTTGATCAATGAAGCAAAACTGATGACCGGTTAATTAAGGTATCACATCTTTATAAGCGGCTGACCATATCATAAGATGATGTTACACAATCAGGTATTCACACCTGTTAATTGACATAAAACATCATTGACATTACCGTAGATATCTGGTATTGCAGTCTGCTTATTGACCAACGGACCACATGTTGAATTTTAACTCAGACAATCGGCCATCATCAATATCTTGTATTTGGTACGCTTTTTTTGAGTTTGGGACCCAGCTCACTTCAGAAAAGAAGTTGTATTAGTAATAAATAACTAAAATGTTTAAAACTCGAGGGACCCAAATAGAATTTTAGTAGCTATTGAGAATGGACTTCTGGACCCCTGCATGCTAATCTTAATCTCTGGGGTAACAAACTCTTCCTGCAGACCTCCCTTCTAACCACACACACACACACACACACACCATGTCAGAAATTGTGAAAAATAGACCACTGGACATTACCATAGTAGTATTTGACATTATTGGGTTTTTTTTCAATTTTTTAGGATTAGTCCTTGGTCTATTTTGGAAGCTTAGATATATATACATATGTAGAAATTTATACATATATCTTTATATTTTGACAAGACAACATGAACACATAGCTTCATTGTATATATCTGTGACAAGTTTTGTTATTTTTTATAACACAGTGTAGATATATTTGGCTATTATTATATAAACTGAAGTATTTTGACATGTGATCTACAAGGTGGACTCATTCACTGACTGACATGACACATATACATGTAGATTGTCCAAATACTGTCTGATACCCTGTGACCCTTTTTCAGTGCTGTCAATAGAGCCAGCAAGGCGATGAAAGTTGTCCGCTCCCTTTTCAGTTTGGATAAAGTTTGTTGCCTACTCCCACAAATTTTCTGAATATGTTTTGCAATACCTGATACTCCAAATTTGCTGCCTATTTTAGGAAATTTGTCTTCTACTTGAAAGTTTACATAATGAGCTGCCTTTTGTTAAGTATCTAAAAAGGCAAAGACAGTAGTAGTCATCACTCATACAGTTGTAGTGCAGGGCTCTCACCCTTTTGTCTATCACTGTTGTAACTATATAAACTAAAGTTATTTGACATATGATGATCTACAGATTGGACATACCCACTGACATGACTGATGTACAGGTGTAGATTGTCCAGATCCATAACATTCCTTAATTAAAATTTTCCTTAATTAAAATTTTCCTTAAATTAAATATGGCAAATTCGAAATAATATTAATTTTGGTAATCTTTATGATATGCTAGAGGTTTAAGGTGTCATTTTTAAAGATCACTTTAAGCTTATAACAACCACTGTGGTAGCTCAGTTGGTAGAGTGCTCGTTCTGTAAACGGGAGGTCATATGTTTGAACCCTGACCAGATCTGACCCAAGACTTGAAAGTGGGTAGTGACTGTTCTTATGCCAAGCACTCTGCATTATGAAATGAAAGTCATGGTTCTTTTGGATGGGAACTTAAAATAAACGAGGTCCCATGTCATGGTGGGCTTGGTACGGTAAAGAATTCTGCTGTATAATGCCATCAACACTGCACACTGGCAAAATTTCTGCACCTTTGTCTATAGCTGGCGACGTCTCAATATAAGTGTAATATTCTTGATTGAGACATTAAACACCATTACTCAGCTCAAGTTTATAACATCAGACTTTAGTATTTGTCAAAAATGTTTATTTTTAGGTCTGAAAAAGGTTGTCAACATTTGTAATGTTTAATTGTGAGACTGGGTCAAAAACTGTACTTTTTGTTCAGTATTTAAATGGTCAAATACAGCAGGCCCTGGTTTCACAATAATTCCTTAACTAAGATTTTACTTACCGTAACTTAACTCCGATACACATATATTTAAGATTTGAATAATTTTGTAAGTTTTTTTATATTCAAGCGTTTTAGGTGTCATTTCAAAGATGAGTCAAAGCTTATTACATCTTTTTTTTAATTTTGTCAAAACTCATTGATTGCCAAAATTTACATGATTTAGGTTAATAAAAATCTTAGTTAAGTAATTATTGTGAAACTGGAGCCAGAATTCATCACTCATATAGCTGATGTAGTCCAGGGTTAGCTGTCACAATTTTGTGAGTCGTGCCAAGGCCCTAGTAATTGTAAAAAAGATCAAAATGACCAAAATTGTGAGAAAAAGAAAAATACCACAAAGTGATAGAAAAGCCCAAAATATTGTTTTTAAAGCTGAAATTAAATTCCAAAACAATTGTTATAAAAAAAGATTTTAATTGTGAATGGGGCAGAATATCAACATGAAAAATGGCCCCTGAGAGAGTCCTGATCATGATATAACTGTACAAATAAATCTGAATAAATACAACAGATTTATTAATAATATAATTTGTTTGTTTAAGGGTTATAAATTTAATTGAGTCATCAAACAATATTTGAATTTACCGGTAGGTCAAATGGATAATCCTGTTTATAATCCTGTGTTAAATAGATACTGGTAATCCATTTGTATAAATTAACCACCAATCTGTCTGGCCGTTCTTTAAGATTACTGTACAAAACTGTCTTATATTAACAAATCCATTAGGCCATACAGAATTAATTTTTAGTTCTACAGATATTTTGGGTAAAAAAAAATGAGGCAAGCAATTAAAAAATCAACCAGGGTTCTAATATCACAATCTCAATGATGGAACAAACACTGGTTTGGTCTACATTTATGTTCCCAATATATTGATGGAGTTGAGCAATTCTATATCGTTTCCAAAATTTGTGAAAATATATTCTTTTTTAAAGTATTTTTCTACAAACTACATTTTTGAAAGAATTTCTCAAAAATTAGTAACCAATAGGGGTTTTGGCTACCAGGTATGGAAACGCAGTTAACACACACATGCATTAAAGGTACATGTATTATATGATATAAAAACTTAAGTCTATTGAATTTATCTCTGTTTAATTTACAGTTAATATTGGGGAAGTGAGAGCAGCTTCAGCAGAGCTTGGTCCAACATCAGCAACAACCACCACACAACCACAAAAGAAAACAAGTGTCCAGCGTCGTAACAGTGGTAGACGACATACACTTGCAAATGGTGTTGATTATAACATGGTATGTTAACCAGCAACCCTGCGCTTATTCTTGGACTTCTGAATGCAGATGTTTTTATTTTCATTATAAAAAGTTCAATAAAACATAACTGGTTAATAAAAATAACAAATTGATACCATTCCTCACACAGAATTTTTCAAGCCACTTGTACGTGGTACCTAGTGACAATTGGAACAAAACAGTCACTTGGCAATCAAAAATTGTACTCGTCACAAAACTTGGTTGTTTGAACAAAAATTGTACTCGTCACAAAACTTGGTTGTTTGAACAAAAATTTTACTCATCACAAAACTTGGTTGTTTAAACAAAAATTTTACTCATCACAAAACTTGATTGTTTGAACAAAAATTGTACTCGTCACAAAACTTGGTTGTCTGAACAGTTAATAATTTTTCCCCTAAAAAGGAAATTATGTTTAGCTTTCTATTTCAATTTATCATGTAAATTGAGGGTCTCTATGGCCAAGTAGTGTAAATTGTGCTCTTATGGATAACAGTGCCTCTCACCGCCTAGAGTCCCCATCAGGACACATCCTAGAGTTAAAACGTTTCAGTTTGCTTGTTGAAGATAGGTTGTTTTCTCCAGGTATACTAATGTTTTCTACTATCCCTGATCTGACTACCTTGATATGAATTAAAGAATCTTGACTGGGGCGTAAAACACCATTACTCCACTCCATTTTCTACAGATACCATCACTCCTTTCCACTCAACAATCATATAGATTTATTATAAAAAATACTTAAACATCTTATGATGCAATTATTAGCCTATGAATATATATATCCTAAAATACAAGGTAGTCATAAGTGCACTAGCGCGAAGCAGATAGGAAACATTCAAAGATTTCAAGCACCTAATGGACTTCGATTTAGATTATGGTAATGCTCTAGGTAAATAAGAAGAAATAAATGGCTGAAAAATTGCTAAGGCAATGTAAAACAACATTCAATATTCAACCATTCATTTAATTTATCTTTAATTTTCAGATAAAAAGAATGAAACAGTTGGAAGAGGAGAAAAATATATTATTGACAGGATTAGACATTGTTGACAAAGCTAGGGATTGGTATCACAAACAGGTTGTACATGTCGAGGAAAAACAGAAATATGTCGGGAAAACATCATACAATGTAAGTAGATCAGAAATGGGGGGAGGGGCTTATTTACTGGCTCTGGTTTCACAATCATTCCTTAGCTAAGATTTTCCTTAACTTAAATTTTGCAAACTTTCAAATCTTTATGATTTTGTTAATTTTCAAGATATTGAGGAATTTAAGGTGTCACTTTTAAGATCACTTCTAGATTGAAGCAAATGCATTTAGTTTTGACAAATATATTCATCAGTAGTTTCAAAAAGAGATTACAGAAATTTGCTAACTTTAAGTTAAGGAAAATCGTAGCTAAGGAATGATTGTGAAACTGGGGCCTGGAGGTAGGATTTATAGTACATTTCTAGGTAAAACAGAAAATGATGTAGAGAAAATGTCATATTGTATACCAGTAAGTATCGGGATTATGTGAGACATTGGTATTTGAAAACAGGCCTGGTCTTGCACAATACCCGGTACTCTAAAAAAGGTGACTGTTCTTTAGCCATAAGAATAAAAGTCCTGGAAAAGATACCTAAAATACTGTTGCCTCCTGTCATGGTAGGCACGGCACATTAAAGAACTCTTCCTGAACATAGCCCTGAATGCACTGCAAACATTCAAATGTTTCAAACTTCACTTTTAGTTATAAGTTAAATATTCTTGACTGGAACGTAAAATCTTGTTTAATACTGTAAATTGGGAAATTTTCGCGATCATTTTATTTTGGTGTAAATTCGCGAGTGAAACAAGTCACAAAAATTAAAGTTTCGCAAAAAATAAGCAGTTTTTAAAATTATAACTCGCGATCATGCGAAAATTAAAAGACCCAAATAAATATTAAAGTGTGTTCACACGAAAATTAGATGACAATCTACAGTAAATCAATCATTACAATGCCTCTCAATAATTGTCACCTTATTCTTCATCATAGTGTAATAGAACCTTGTTATAATGCCACTTTATAACTTTGCTAATTTGCATATTGCCACAGTATTTTAAGTTCCAAAATCTTCTATGCTCTACTTCTTTATAAGCCCCTCTAGATGTATCTAGATGTAAAACGGTCTTATTCAGGGAATTTGTGACACAAATGTTGGCATGTTACAGGAGCAAACACCATGACAGAAAATTGTGGCCTTTACCAGTACCAATGAACCCTGTACCAGGAATTTTTAAGCCCAGCTTTATAAGTCCTATCCCTGTTTTATGATTGTCCCTACACTGCTGTGTTTAAAATCAATTTTGTTTTCATATTACAGGACAGTAATTTAGAATCTTATCAAGAAAGAATGAACTTTCAGAAAGCCAGAGTTAATGAAGTAAATCAGCAACTGAAAACATTAATGGAGAGCACAGAGAAGGTAGGGCAAACGGGCGAATGGGGAGGGGGCAAAAGTAGCAGGGTTCTAACCTTAGTGGAGAGCACAGAGAAGCTAGGGCAAACGAGTGAAGGGGAGGGGTGGCACCTTAGTGGAGAGCACAGAGAAGGTGGGGGGAGGGGGGGGGCAAAAGAAGCAGGAATTTAACCTTAGTGAAGAGCACAAAAGATGCATGATAGGTAATTGGGGTTCCAAAATTAGTGGAGAGTACAGGTACAGCAAGGTACGACAAATGGGTGAATTGGGGAGGGCAAAAGTTCTAACTTTAGTCCATGTGCCAGGCTGCATGTATATATGGCACATATGTCCATGTCTCAGGTTGCCAGTATAAGAGTATAAGACACACATGTCCGTGTGTCAGTACACGGTCCATGTGGAAGACTGCCTGTCCATATACTATATGTCCATGTGGAAGACTGCTGGTATTAAACACATGTTTATGTCAGGCAACCAGAATATGAATCATATGTCCATGTGTCAGGCTGCTGGTATATGACAGACATGTCAATGTGTCAGACTAATGGAATATGACAATGTGTCAGGCTGGTGATGAAATGTGTGTCCAAACTGTTAATTTCATGGAAGAATGTAAGTTTACAGTGTTAACTGTTTTTTATCCCACTGAACATCAGAAAGGGGATATAGATCTAGTAATATATTCTGTCTCTTCCGACCAGTTTGCCAATACTATCCATTAGATTTTGATGAAACTTTACTGGAATGATCATTGAAAATTGTGCATATCATTTTCCTGTTCTACTTCATTGGTTTTGTAGGAGTTATGGCCCTTTGATTTTCTTAAATAAATTCATTTTACAAATACCTCCTGGATGAGGATCTTGTTTTCACTGATAGTTCTTGTTACATTTAATTTTACATTAGACAGACTATGTTAATAAACATACTTGATGTTGATTTATTTATATATTTATATAATATATATTAGGGTTTTCCACTTCACATGAACTTAGCGATGAGGTCATCAACAACCACAGATGAAAGTACAGTCAAAATGCTTAAAGATCAGAACAGACAGTTAACACAGGTAAAAATATGTTTTGTAAAAGTGGGTTCATCAGCATATAAGGTGGTGTCAGTGTTCCAGTCCTACAAAGCATACTTACAGGTTACAGCCCATCATACCATCTAGGTTCCATTCACACTCTGGTGGATCTTAGTGTAAGAAAGTTTGTCAGTTCTCTTGCAGGAGGTCAATGTTTTTCTCTGGCACTCTAGGTTTTTTTTAACAAAAATCATTTAACTTAATATTTTAACTGTTAAAAGTATTTAACCGTCAAAACAAATAAACAAGAATAAACAAAAATAATTTCAATAATAATTTTCAAAATCTTAATCAAATTTGAGATGCCGCTTATGGATGTGTGGCAGGCTGCCAGTACCTTACACCAACTATTTATCATTGATATTAACTCTTGCCATTATCTAACCCAAACCATTTCATGACTTTTTGGGATATGGATAATATTTTGTATAAATAATACCATTTTCAAAAATAATTTTGCAACGATTAATTTTCATGATCAATTTGTCCTCACAAATCATGCGAAAGTTAATTGTACACGAATAAAAGTTGTTTTACAGTAAGTGGATGAAATTGATTTAAGTTTATTTATTTATATTTATTTATTTATTTATATAATTTTATCTTTTTTTCTAGGAAATTAGTCAAAAGAGTGACAAAATAGCTCAGTTGGAACAGGAGAAATCTAGTCTAATACGTGATCTCTTTGATGCCCGAGCCAAGAACAAAAATTATGATGATACAACATTTATGTAAACTTGACGTTTTAGCCAAGAACAAAAATAATTATGTTGCAGCTATAATATAAACTTGTATGTAGATATGATATTTACATTGTGCTTGAAAATGAGGTTTGTCGCTGTACCATGTGATACTTACACACATACCCCCGCCAAGGTTAGTGTGGAACGATTATTTCCATTGGATATGGAATCATTTCAGTTCAGGTTTCCAGTAAAATTGTTATTAAGTGAATATGCAAGCTAAATGTTTTCCAAAATTTCTTGCACAAACATTAATGGGTGTTGATCACATGGTTCAGTGGTAAACTGAATTGGTACATGTCATGTACACTGTTATCATTTCATTAAATGGAATGTTTAAACAATTAACTTTATTTCATTAATGAATAATTTCATTGGTCAATATACTAGCAGATTCATCATTTCATTGGTCAATATACTAGCATATACATTATTTCATTGAACAATTCCAAACAAATACATCAATTTATTGGTTGATATCTGAGCAGATACAGCATTTCATTGGTCAGTATCTCTTCATATATATATCATTTCATTGGTCAGTAGCATAGCTATTGTTCAAGATAGCTTTATTTTTGCTTGATTGACCTTCTGTGACATTAGAGAAATATTTAGTCTTGTAAAAGAAGCTTTTCTGGTATCTGCTTGGTAGAAGACACTTTGTTACTTTCTGCTTGTTTGCAAGTTTACTGACAAATATCTACGCAAAAACATCTATAAGTTTGTCCAATATGATATTAGACAATAGTGTTAAGTGTTGAAATCTAAAACATATTACCACTTAAAGAGGGGTGATCTCAGAATAGTTTTTAAATAATTTTTGTGTCTATGTCATTTTTGCTGTATCTAATCTGACATTTTTTCATGGAAATGAACCTAGTTGTCATAGAAATGAACCTAGTTGTCATGGAAATGAACATAGTTGTCATGGAAATGAACCTAGTTGTCATGGAAATGGACCTAGCTGACCTTTAACATGTTTTAGCTACATACATTATTTTCATGATTCAGAAAATAGTGCTTTGCAATATTAAAGTGTTTATAAGAATGTTTTGATTCATAGTGAACTGACTGTAAATCAAAGGGGCTTGAATAAACATTTTTGTCACAAACTTTGGAATAGTTGCTGCCAACAAATTAGTGCATGTTTTTCTTATGATTGGGAATGAAAGTTCTGCACAAGTGTTAGTATGTGTCACATGGAATGCTAGTGAACCAGAGTTAAGTCAATTATTAAAGTGTTTATTATAATCATACATTCCTAGGCTATTTATTTTCTTTCGAAACATTCACAATATATAAAATGATTAATAAGAGTGCAGAAACAAAGTTCAGAAAGTATACCTTGATACATTACTGCAAAATCACCAATATTTGATAGGGATTAAATTTCACTATTTTCATGGGTTAATAATAACCACATTATTGGATGCCAGACTGAGTGAATTTATTCACATATTAAGAATGTCATTGAAATGTTTTTGCTTACTAGGACCCCAAGGGGATTTATTTTTTTACGAAACACAATTCTGCAGTTTTTTTTTAAAAATTACAAACCCCCAAATTTTAATCCCACAAATACTGATGATTTAAAAGTAATTTTTCGTTTGAATTTTTTGAAAGTTTATGGCCATGGGAATAATATGATTACCAAGTACAAAGATGACCTAAATGTCACCAGTAGTTAGAAGTAAATATTAAACATTATCTCTGATGTAAAGGCACATAACATTCAGATTAATTTCTCCTTTAGCTATCATCAATCAGGCACAGCACGAATTATGGTTAGTAGTGACCAAGTGGTCTAAAATGCTTACACTCACTATCTAGGTTTCAATCCCATTGTGACAGATTCTTTGTTGATTGGTGGTTTTTACTGGGTACTCCTGTTTTCTCCACCATCCCAGAAACTACTGCCTTTATAAATAAAAGAATGTTGACTTGGGCTTTAAACATCATTTTGTTTGTTTTGGATTAAAATTTTTGTTATTTTTGTCTTCACTGGGGGGGGGGGGGGTTTGTTATTTTGAATAACTGTTGGAACATGTAGATTAATAACCCCAAAAATTAGGAATTATCTTTAAAATAAAGTTTATATACTGTACATACATACACACAAACTGAAACCAAATTAATATTTATATTTTTGAAATATTCAATTATTGCCAGTCTTAAAACGTTTCAGTGCTTAGGCTTTGTCAAGTACCAATAATCGTTAATAACAAGGAATAATTGAATATTTTATTAATGGATTCCCTTCTAAGAAATTCTTTGTGAACAAAAATATATTTTGTGTATAAAGATTCTTTATATATATGTGTTTGTATAATGTAACTGTAATGTAGAAGCTACCACCAAAGGCTTTGATGTTTACTTGTATACTGTCATCCATAAATTATATATAATTCATGTTTAAAATGATATATCATTACATATGGAAATGTTCACAAATTGAAATGCTGTAAAAAAGACCAGTGTTTTTATTTTTGAAAATAAATCCTTTTCAACTTTTCATAAATATCCAAAAAAATTTCTTTTCAAATAAAAAACATTTTTGAAGTTTACATTCATTTGTTTAGATTTAACTATCAAATATGGCAAAAAATTACAAAATAAAAGAATGAACTTTGACGTGATGATGGCAAAACTTAGTTTATATAGTTATTCATAGATGGCAGTGTATAATAGCTTTATACATGTGTAATGTATAAAACTGTAAGTCATTTCTATATTAATGTACTGTAGATCTGCACTACTCTCTGGAGTGATTGATTGATTGATAGATTGAATGAGGTTTTATGTCCCAGTCAAGAATATTTCACTATATTGGGTCATCACTTGCTATAAATGAAGTGGTAGAAGTTTTGAATTTCACTAACCTGCCATACTATGACATGGGACATCAATTTTTTTAAGGTCTCTTCTGAAGAAGCTCTTGACTTTCATCTCTTAATGCTGAGTGCTTGGCGAAAGAACTGTCACCACCTATTCTCTGGAGTGAAATGTTCATATCTGATTTAGACATGAATTGATATGAAAAATAAAAAACAAGATTGATTTACAACATTTCAAAAGTTCTGAGAATAAATGATTATGAAAATTAAAAGTCAACAGTAGATTTTACTGCGAGATTTGTAATATTGTACACTTCACCTATAGCTGGTGACATCTTGATATAAGTGAAATATTCTTGATTTGGAAATAAAACCACATTCATTCAATCAATCAATCACAATTTGTACTTCCAATATATATGAACTGGTTATATTTTACTCTGTTTTTATTTTCACTATATTCATGGTCATGTGTGTTTTCCGCAAAATAAAACCTCCTTAAAGATATTTGTCTATGTATGAGTGTTTAGACTGAATAAAACAATGCAAATATGTCATCAAGTATCATCAGACCATGAAATAAAGTAATCAGTCGCTAACAAATTTGTGAAAATTAACAATCAGTTCCTCCTATTATTGTCTCCTCTGAATTGTTCCATTATTTAGTGGTGGTCATCTTCATGTACATTATGTAAAGTTTTTTGTTTGTAAATACGAGGCCTGCAATCGAAAGATCTCATATAATATATATATTTGTATGTGTATAGAGAGAGAATAGAAAACCAAAAAAGTGTTGTTTTAAATAATTTTGTTGATTTTTTTCCTGCAAATTTTATGTTTTAGTTGACTTTGAGATAATAATAATTTTTACAATTTTTATGTATTTTTTGTGATTTTTTTTTGTTAATTTGTAATGTCTATGGCTTTAAATTTAGGAGAAGTGTAAAATTATCTGACTTTGTTGGGTCACACACAGATATTCTGTGGATCACTTTAAAATTTAAAAACAAGTATATGTTGTTTTGTCAAAAAAGTTCTTCATCATTTTTTTGATTTTGATAAAAATATATTCTTGCAGTCTTTCTCAATTTTGTTTTATAATATTTGCCCAGTGTATTATTTATAGTGGGGTTTGCTAGCTTACCATATGGTAAAACCTCAACGCTTATGTTCTGCAAACGAAGTGGGGGGCATACAGTGTTTAGCTCATTTATTCCACCAACATAATTTCTGGAAAACAACAGAGCTTTACTAAACTTCACAAGAAGAATCTTTGTTTGGAGTAGATGTGTCATTAGCTATTTATATTTTGGTTATACACATGGTTAGGAAAACATGGATTTCCCAGTTGGGGTTTCCTTGGGAACATTTTCAAAAATGCCATCCAATTCAGTTATAGCTTGTCCCATTGGATATGGAATTATGGCAATTTACACTTTTCAATAAAAACAATGATACACAGGAATTGGTGATGTGAACATTTTTCTAAAGCAATCTACATGAAAGGTTAAGGGGTAATTATCACTTGGTAAACTAGCTAACCCCATGTCAAGTCTTATATATACATTTTTGATATAAAGTGTTACATTTTTTAGTATTTTTTTTCAAAATCATAATATAGCAATATGAGATTTCTCCATATAGTAGTGTTTATGGTACAGTAAATCTTGTATGTAAAATCACCAAGAGGAACAAAGAAATATGGACTTCAAAGACAAGTCTATATATGAAAGTACTTTTTGGTTGAAATTGGAAGCAAAGAGACTGTGAAATGCTTAAGTTAATGGGCATGTTGTGATTATATAGAGGTTCATCTTGATTGCAATTAAAGCAAAGGGGCCTAAATTCAGACAGATGGACCTTATATATAGGTGGTCTTTATAAAAGGGGTTTATTTTGGTTAAATTTGAAGCTATGGGACCATAAAACACTTGTCTTAATGGGCAGGTTGTTTTTTTTGTAGAGTTTTTTCTTGGTTTAAATTGGAAGCAAAGGGACAGATTGTCTTTGTATAGAGTTTTTTTGGTTAAAATTGGAAGTAAAGGGACTGTAAAAAACACTGGTCCTAATGGACAGAGATCTTTGTATAGATTTTTTTGGTTGAAATTGGAAGTAAAGGGACGGTAAAAACACTGGTCCTAATGGACAGAGATCTTTCTATAGATTTTTTTGGTTGAAATTGGAAGCAAATAGACTAAAAACATGTTTGTTAATGGACAGTGGTCTTTATATCTAGATAATCATTACATCAGGTTTTACTGTTATGTTTTGGACTGTCCAACATAGTTATTTGTTTTAGATTAGTCATATTTCTGTTAAGATAACTCGGTCATATTCCACACGTCACTGTACTGTAAACCAAACTTTATTTACTTATTTTATTAATTTTTTTGGGGGGTTTCACGAGGACAAAATAATTGTGAAGGTTAATTAGCTTGGAGTATGTTTTGAAAAAAAGTATTTTTTATACCAAATATTTAACTACAGTCAATATGGGGAACGTTAATAATCATGGTTAAATGGTTTTAGCAAGAGAATTGAGAAGTTAATATCTGCGAATTAATGTTGGTTTACAGTACAATATATAATCATGAAGTAGCTGTAGGTCACATGATATTTTTGCATAAATTAATTAGAACCATTTTGCGTGGAAGGATTACAGGAACAAATAATTTAATTTCCAAGGCTATTAGCTACATTTTATCGACAAAAGACTGTTTCGACAGAAATGTTGATATAATGACATCATAATTTCTATAGATATGACAGTTTTTCAGGAAACATAAACTGAACTCTGTGACAACTAAATGATCTAGTCCTGTGATTGATTCATGCCAAATGTCCCGTATTATATTTATATTTGTTCCATTCATCATATATAGAATGTTATAGTGTTATAAACTGTAGTCTAACACTTCTATCAGAATATCACAGGCAGCTTATATTTATATGTACTTATATTGGTCATACAGTCAAACCTGTCATAAAATTAACCTCTATAAGGACCACCTGCATTTAAATGCCAGTAAAATTTTATCCCAATTGACCTTTGTTCATGATATTTGAACCTGCTCACAAAGGCTACGTTTACTGGTTCCCTATAATGGCCTTAATAGACAGGTTTGATTGTATATGTTATATAATTGCTTTAGTTTCACTATTCTAAAAAATTTGGTTGTAGGATTAGATTTCAGTCTCCTGTTTTACAAACGTTCAAATTAGCCGAGCTAAAATAGAATTTTAATCGTCACTAATATATACCAGTTGTCTGTAAAGACATTAGTATTAAAGTCCATACTAATTAATAATATTACTCATATTATGTAAAATAGAAAGAAGAAAAAAACATTTGTGCCATCTGTTATCAAGGGAACAGTATTTTATCCAAAATTAGAATCAAGTAGATTTTAAGCTTTAAAACAATACATCTGTGTTAAAAATGTTAAATCCTTAATTTTTCCAAAAAGGCCATTTTCAAAAAACTTCCCCTAAAACACCATTACATCTATTTATTGCATTCATGTAATGTTAAATATGGCCCACTAAGGCCTTAACAATGAGGTCATTTGGCAAAATGCAAGGACCCTATGGTCCCGTCTAGAATGAGCACTGATACAATTATTTTGTGTTTATATCCCATAATCATCCTGTAAAAACTCGGCAATTGGATGAAAATTTAGTGTTAGCTCAACAAATTTGAACATTCATAAAACAGGAATCATTAGTTTGTAGATGTTTTATCTTGTGCAATGATAATGATCTCAGATAGAGATTTACAGTTTTACCTGTTACCCCCACCCAACCCCTCCCAATCCCCATCAAAGCTTTACTGATACTAAAACATTACAACCTGTCTTAAACCTATCTAAGCAAAACAATACCACATAAATATGTGCATGTATTCAATCTAATATTTTGATCATATACATAAATCATTTTTAAGTTTCCATAGTAACAGGTGAAACTGTAAATTTTGTCCATTTTGTATCTCAAAAAATGAAAAGTGTATAATACATACAGTAGTGTGATGTTCTGATGTGTTCACAGTATATATAGATTTATATAGGTACATTCCAAGAGTTGGGGTAGGTTATCTATCACTAGACAAGTACTACAGTAGAATGTATTAAATGCCTTACCCCACCCCCTTCCCTTATTTGATACCTGACCCCTTTATTTTGGAGGAGACGTTTTGGGTACATATTATTTCTCAGTATTTAATTATTATTTTTTTTTTTGTATTAATGTTGGTGCATATTATGATAGTATTTGGAAGTAAAACTTCGCCATCTGAATTTTTATTTTTGAAGTTTGTGGAAGAAGTAAATGATAGTGTTAAGTAAAGTTAGTGAGCTAAGCTTACAGCTTATTTTGTTTACTTTGTTTACATGTTTGTATTTTTATAGATCATTTGTTGTGTTTTGACAGGCAGGATAAACACCAAGTCTATTTATCTATAGGGAATTTTGGTCATATATTGTACCAGTGAATTAACAGATCACAATGTCTCTCACCACCTAGGTTCAAATCCACCAGTGTGAGGAAGTTTATCAATGAACTTACTGGAGTAAGATGGTTTTTTCAAGTATTCCAGTTTCTTACACTATCACTGAGCTGACCACCTTGATAAAATGAAATACTCTTTAAATCACCATTGTATTCAATTTGCCCTTACTTAGTGTTGCCTTTTCCTGTATCACTGTGTAACCACTGGTAACTGGACTTGAAACCCTTTTTTTAAAGGCGAGCATTTTATCAGTTGAACTACTCGGACTGCTAAATTCCTGTCTTTTTTTTATAAGGTTCCAAAGGTCACACATGGGAAATTCTCTAAAATAGACTTTACACACCGATGCCTACAATGGAGTTTGCCAGTGTATCACATGTTACCACTTAAAGTTTGTGCAGAATGATGGAAACATTTTCCAAAACATTCTGCGCAATGTTGATAATGTGGTACACTGGTGAAATCTATTGCCGGTCCACTAATTACAGTATATATAAACATTCCATAGTTGGACCAGGCTCCAATCTAGGTCCAACCTTACTATAGGTGAATAGTTTACTAATTGGGCTACACAAACATACATTTGTATTTGATTATATGAGCCAATACATATTTGTCTCCATGGAAAAAAATCTTTGGTATTTAATAAAAGTCTTTGTATCTAATAAAAGACTTTGGTATTAATTATTGCACTGTCAAAATGTAGCACATGGTCTATATGTCATAACAAAACACCCCTTTGTAGTCTACAGGGTAACACAAATATTGAATTTACATGAAAGCTTTAAGGCGAGACATAGGTGTTTGGAGTTCTTGTACTGTTGGAATTCTTGTAATGTTTATTTAGTCATGGCAACACACTTTATGTTATTATGTATTCAAAATGATATCTATTATAATTATAATAATAATATCCATAAAATCAGTAAGCAGGGTGTTATAAATTATGGAATGTTAAAATATTAATGATTAAAAATCTAAAAGATTCATATATTTGTTCTTATTTTGTTACTGGAGCACCTGGCGTCACTTCCCTGGTAGAAGCTCACCTGTGTATTAGTTTCTTCCAAATAACAGTTACTACCTACCATGGTCTTGGTCAGACCCTGGTTTGAACCACGACTTTCTACATACAAAGCGAACACTCGAACAACTGAGCTGCCATAGTGGTACCCATGGGCGAGCTCACAGCTCTTTTGTTCATTAATTGATATCCTGGAATACTGATAGATAGCAATAGATTTGAATGTCAGTCAATGAAAGCCATTTTAACAGATAAAACTCTCATCATGTTGTGAAATCCAGAATAGCAATAACGGGGCTGCAAACGACAAGCAGAAATGTATTCTGTTTGAAACAATTTCAATAAGAATAATTAATTTTTCCTAGTTTTATAATAAAATCAGAGTTGTTTGAAATAAAAAATTGAGATCAGCAGTGTTAGGATTGCGAGGGCAGACAAAATACCAATGTGAAGTTAACAACCTGCTGAAGCGGTAACCTTTATGTAACGACCACATGGCGATTAAGACAATGTATGAAGGTCTAAAATAATCCTAGATGTATTTGACGTCACATAGTTCCATGTTCCTTTCATACGTGGCAGGTGTAGCTAGCTAAACAGGAGATGCTTACCCTTCCTGAGCACCCGTACTCACTTCCCTTATGGAAGTTCACGTTTTAAGTAATTTGCATCTTTCAAAGTTTTTACTTTGTTTTGGGATAGTGATTTGGACATAGGCTGATATATGTTATTGATTGCTTCAAAATTTCTATCAAACAGAACTTATATATACAGACCACTGTCTTTATATACCCATTACCTAGGCTACATGGGTGTTCTTTATAAATGTGTTTTATTGTAATTAAAATAGAAATCCATAAACTACCAGCAAATTATAACTGTCGTTTTAATATGACTATTGACAATATAGACGGAGAAACTATCATTTCATCATCCAACTATTGGAGGTGGAGGTAACATATCGGCCATCTAAAATAGAAAAATAGACCTGTAAAACTTATCTGTATGAATCAGAGAGAAAGAAAATGGAACTCAGATATATAGATGCAAACCTTCACCAAAATGTTCGTACATTCAGTCATGATGAATTCTTCGATATGGCACAATGCGCTCTTCACAACTGTATTAAGTTGAATGATGTAATGGTATTTAAAACCTCACTCGAGATTCTTTACTTATAGCGGACAGTCCTGAGATGGCGGAAGAAACAGGAGTACCGAGAAAGAAGCAGTGACTTTCAGCAAGAAAAATGAGAAACTTCTCATACTATGAATGAATGAATGCATTGAATACCGAAATGCACTGCGATCTATAAACCACTCAGCCACCTCGTACAGATCCTAATGTGGTGCATTCAAAACTTAACGCTTATCTTTTACATTTCGTGTTCTGGATTCGTTTGTTGCAAGCGTATTTGATTCACAATTACAATTTTTTTCCTTATTTGACGCAAGGATATCGCAAGCCCAGGCTTATCAAGTCCTTCAGAAAGAGACCCTTCTCAACCACGCCCCATCACCTTCTTGGTGGAAATTCTCGTATGTAACCTAATTTGTCAACGTTTTGCTCTGCTTTGATATTGTGGTTTGAAAATGGATTGGTATGTTCGTTTTTGATTATTGGAAACAAAACTGTGACGTATTAACAAACCTTTACTGTTTCAAGTATATCAAGTTGACCATTATCTGAAATAAAACATAAAAGTTAAATATCGATAAACACATATATAGATATGATTTGCTGACAGATGCCAGTTATGAAGAGCTGATCAATTTTGTACTGCTGCTAAAGTTTTACCCCAAGAGTAAGAGTTGTTCCCCTTCATATCACTTGGGGACCTATTCAATCTTTCACAAATTAATTTATATTATTTGCTATCATTTGCTAAATTATAAAATAAATAAAAATATTTTATAGATAAACAATGTGCCTGGGAATAAATATTGTGATAATATGTATTAGATGTTTCTGTCCGACGAATCTAAATTTACAATAGACACCTGGCGGGTGTAGCTAGCTAAAATGAAAGTTTTTACCCATCCGTTACACCCTGATGATCTTACGTGTAAAAGTTTATTTTTCAGTTTTCTTGGTTACGTTGGTTATTTTATCATTACTTGTATTATTTGTAGTTGCATTGCCTGTTTCCGAAGTTGCACTTTATTTTCTTTCATTCCGTGACCTTAGTTGCATAAACTATTTATTACCAGGTGCATTTTTCAGCATTCTGTATATCTGAATATACACTTACGATTAGAGTCATAATTTGTAAAGAGATTATCCAAATCCGAAGTAGATATATGACCATCATGGTTTACATCCATATGTGTAAATAATGTATCTGACGAAGCCACTAGTCCAAGCTTAGCCGCTGTCCACCCTTGTTCCATCTCGGATTTATCCACTGAACCATCTCCTAGATATAAACAAAAGATTTACTTTAATTACTTAACTCCTTATTAAAATATTTGCAGTGCATTGTTGTCTTGGCAACCAGGTCATTAATATAGCAATGCTTTGTTTTTCCATTAGGTACAATGTCACTTTAAAATCCAACGGTTGGATAGTCATTGTTGAACATCTACTACAAACTTACCGTTCCATGCTATTATCATAATCCCAAAAGCAAAAGTAAAAACTTTAAAAACTGGTAACTTAAGTTAAACAAATAAACTTCTACCAGGGAAGTGAGGCAGGGTAAACTACACTCGTCATTTGTGTGATCAGAGTTAGAATGAAAGGAACATGAAACTATGGGACGTCAAATATAAATACATGGTATTTTTGGATACATAGGCATCATATTTATCAACGATATTGTAATGACGATCATAGAACTTGTATAGTGGTAAAGGTGTTTTGAGAACTATTTCATGTGCAATTTATACATTACTTTTATTTCAAATTTAAATATTTATGTTTGTGGAGATTGTTGGTTTATTGGTAAAATTGAGATCAAATCAAATGTGCAAGTTCATGGACCGCTGGTTATATACTAATCTATTATAAGCTAAAATATCGGGAGTCCTCAAATAGTACTTCAACCACACACATGCAAAATTACGTCACTGGACATTAACTCCGGTCCAGAATATTACAATTCATTGTCCCAATATATGCTTAAGGTAATAAATTAATGTTATAAACTTGTATTGTACGCACTGTTATTGTTGCCGAGTAGAATTTTGAATGCGTTTAAGAAATCAATCAAAAACAAAGAAAGTAATCCATGGCCGAATCGCAATCCAGAAGCAAAGTAAAAACTTTGAAACTGACATGTTAAGTTAAACAGTAACAAATTTCTTTCTCATTTTTCAGTCCATACCGTTTTTATCAAAGGAGTGTAAGAATCCGTGAAATTCTGTTGTACTTAAATGATGGTCTGTATTGGTATCTGACCGATCAAACAAAATAGCTAATGGCGTCTCTGTTATAATCTGAAATAGAACAGAATTTGTAAAACAAAATGCTTGGAAACAACTTAGACAACCAAGACTAGGAAGCAACTCAAGTTAAGTGTTAACATACCAGTCCATGTTCAAATCAGTCCCGGAGGCGAAGTACATACTTTGAAAATTGGCAAATTAAGTAAAGCATCTAAACTTGAGGTAGGCTGCATTGATGAAAGAAACGGAAAAAGACAAATATACACTGTGACCACTGATTAACATAGTCCTAAAGTTGAACGGGTAAGGGAGTAAATGGACAGTAATGTGGTTATAATACTATTTAATGTATGAACATGTTTCTGTATCCATGGTTGTCCAGGATACATATGACACAACATAGTTCCATTATTATTTCATTCTGATTTTGATGTCACACGTGTTCGGTAAAGGTAGCTAACCACGTGTTACTTACCCTTCCAGGGCACCAAGCTTGCTTCACCACCTTGGTCGAAGTTCGCGAGTTTATCTAAATTTGAGTTTTTACTTTGCTTTTTAGATTGTTATTTGAAAATGGATAGCAGTTTATGACTGAAAAAGATAACACGACAAACATACATCAAAAACTACTGATGCTTAATCTCTTTACTTTGAACACTCACATCAGTAAATGACGAGTCGTGTGATTATGATACTATTACACGTATAAACATTAAGAAACATTGAAATTGTATCTAACTTTTAAGTGTACGAACAACAAACTTTTTTTTACTAAAAACGTGTTCCTAATTCAAGAGAAAATACTTACGAATTAAGTCTTCATCCCATACCTCAGTATAATACACACTATCATCCACAATTACTATACAAATGTATATTTCTCATAGATACACATGTAAATTCCGTATGATGAAATATTGATTTTATGCAATGTTTAAAAGAAGTCTTCATTTATGCAACAAATTATAAAAATATTTGGAAACATATCAGCATATGGCAAAACACAACGTTTTAAATAGCTGAAAAACACGAGGTGATTATACAACTGTGACAAATTCATAAAAGAAAATTATAAAGAAGTTCTGCCCATTTCGATGAAAATAAGTGTTTTGTAATTAAAAAAAACAAACATACTAATCCATGTCCGAATCGCAATCCCAAAAAAAAAAAACAAAGCAAAGCAAAAACTTTGGAACTGACAGTCAGGTTACACACGCGAGCTTCCACCAGGGAAGTGAGACAGGGGTGCTCCGGAAGGTTAAGCTCCTTAGGTTTAGCTAGCTACACCCGGCTCTTGTAAGTAACAATATACTGTATTTAAAATGCTAACCGAATTTCAAAATCATACTCACACTAGCCCATTTCTTGGCAAACTCGTTTGCAGTGACTTGGCCGTCTCCGTCTAGGTCAAATACTTGGTATAAAGGCGCCAAGTCATGTTCATCAATGATATTGTCATCATTCAGGTCTGCCAAAGCAAAGAAAGCATTAGCCTGTTCCTGCGATTCCCCTGTAATAGCCCTCCACAAAGTAACAAATTCTGTTTTACTAACTTTACCGTTCTCTGAAAAAAATGAAGTAAAAATGTGTAACTGGTAAATATGTATTTATTATATATTTATTACTTTCTACATTTTCAATCCCTTGAAGAAATTTTGGTTTTAAAAGTTTGTTTCATACACTACTGATGAATTGTATTCCAAAACAATCATCTAGTGTTGTAAAATTAAAACTGGTATAATATTTAATTTGTTAGTTAAAATGTTAAAATTCTCAAAAACTAAGGTACTCTCCCTCATGCAAAGTAAATTTTGTTCAATATATTTTGGTCCTTTCGTTTTTAAACCCCTTGAAAAAGTTTTGTATCACACAAGCACTACTGATAGGAAATCGTATTCCAAAAAGTCCGTCCAGTGCTGTAAAACGAAATCTGGTATATTTACTTAATGTATGCAAATAAAAAAATACATATTATAGAAACGAAAATATTTTTCTTTTTTGTTTGGAAAAAGGAAATAATTTGTCATTTTTCGCACTGCTGTTTAACTAGCTTTACCGTTCTCTAAAAGACATTAATAAAATCAAAATGTTGTAACTCAACAAAATGTTATTACATGTTTTATATAACAAAAGGAGAGTACACATAATTAAGAGAAAGAAAATGTTCTAAATAAAGCTTATTAGACAATAAAATGTACTCTGAACACCACCATAGAAAAAACTGGTAACCACTCGAGACAAAAGAAAAAAATACGTCCAAATCACAATCCCAAAGCATAGTAAAACATTGAAAATTGGTAGATTTAGCAAACACGTGAACTTCCACCGAGAAAGTGAGACCGAATGCACCAGAAAGGTAAGCGCCGTCTGTTTGGCTAACTACATACACCCGGAATGATGAATTAATGTGCCATTAGATGTTAGAAAACAAACATGTAAAATCATATTGGAAATTATAAATTTAAATGGAAATTTTATGTCCGCCGTAGCAAAGCTATTAGAATAAAATCTATTATTTAAGGAGGTTCTCACAATGTTTTAGATGCGTATGTTTGAAAAAAACATTGTCAAACTAGAGTGATGGCTTTTTATAACCATGTTTGGTTGTTCTCCTTCGACTGTATTCACGTGATGGAAGGTCAACAAACTAAACCCCGTTTCTACACCAAAGGCTTCGGTAGTCGAGCGGTGTAAAATAGTTTACGATCATATCGCCTGTCGTCGAATACACTAGGGGCAGTTCTTAGGGTGATTAAGTCAGATCCCTTGTCGAAGGTCAGTGTTTTTCTGGGAATTTTGATTTGTGCAAACATCCTCGATCGGACCGCCTACATGTGGCGTAATACTCCATTACTATACTCATTATCCACACAAACCTTTTTTCTAATTTTCATGCATTATTCATGATAGGGGATATTCTTAATTTACTCACTGTCAGTGTCAAATCCGTGATAGACATCTTCTAACTCCGATTCTGTAATCAAACCATCATGATTCTTATCTGCCTTTAAATACAACACGTTGATTATCCCAAATAAATCCAGAACTCTGAAATATACAATCAGATTAATATTAAAAACAAATACTAGTACAAATCACAGGTCTAAGGCAAAGTTAAAACTTTGAAACCTAGCAAATTAACAAAAATACACAAATTTTCACCGAGGAAGTGAGACCAGATGCTCCTGAAGGGTAGGCACCTTTTGTACCCGCCACATGTGTATTAAAAATTGAAAGTATTGGACGTCATATACAACCAGGGTTATCCTTGGCAAAGAGACACTATATTGTGATGACCTAAAACGTTTTCATTAGTCTAGGCTTGTAATATTCCAAATCAGATTCAAATCGACAAATGATGTATGTGTATAACTTTTGCTACAATTAGACATGTGGCCGCATTTTCCCTTTTGAATCCTAAAATGACTTAATTTAAGAATACGGCATGACTATGTTTTCCACAACCAATGAAGGCAATAATATAATTTATTACTAGTATATGATCAATGGTTTTGCCGTTTTCTGATTGACCAAGTTTGGCAAGCCTGATAAAGCGATATGCTAAAAGCGCAGCAAGTAATGGTCACCGCAAAAAATTACGCGACGTTATGAGACGCAACGTTGAAAAAATGACACTTCGAATGAAAGAACTTTATGATGTAATCATATGATATTTTAACAACACAGTTACGATATTTTCTCACTAATAAATTGATAAAAATGAGTTTCTCCATATTTTCGGTATCTAAAATATGCTGTTGTGTTTGAAGTAAATGTGCTATTTCTCTGTTGATAGTTAAAATCTAAATACATTGGCTAGTTAATTAAAGTCATTTCCCGTTTCAATACTTTGTGCCCTTGGGTTGTAAATGTGACAACAACAATTTGTATGTGTTTTACTATGCCAGGTAATTTCCCGTTCCTTACTTTCTGTGTGCCCTGTCTACGTACATGCGTCAACAAACATGTATGGTTTTTCATATGCGACTTCATTTCCTGTGTCTATACTTATTCTGTGCCCTGATCATAATACATGTGACAACAACACACGTGAATGAGTTTTACTATGTGACGTCATTTCCAGTTCCTATACTTACTCTGTGCCCTGACTTTGTACAGGCGATAGAAAAAAGCAGAATATCAATATTGCCTGAAACTAAAAAAATAACTTTAATATAGTGATGGCTTAGTCCCGACTAATCAGCCCACTAAACCCCTATTTTTATTTTTGACTTATTGAATTCTTGAAATTTCTGGTGAAAACGGCAGAAACAAAAACCCGCGTCGATAGCTTCCAGTATTTCCTTACCTCGCTCTCGTTCTCGATTTCGCCAGAAATTTCAAGAATTCAATTATGGAAGCTGTCAGACCACAAACCCCCAACAAGTCAAAAATTAAAATGAGGGTTTAGTGGGCTGATTAGTCGGACTAGTGATGACTGTATCAGTACCTTAATTAGATGGGTTTCAAACATATATGCTATGGACATCATTACAGTTCCGACATGTATTGAATTTCACTTTCTTCGTATTTTCACTACTGAAAGTACTATTGACATTTTGTTAAACAATGTTTTAAATGTTGCTAAAACATAGAAATCCATGACAATAAGCTATTTCTATTGCTACCATCGTATATGTAGCAATATACCATGGTACCAATGTCAAAAGATAACTTGCCATCGTTAAGGCAGACAGTTAGGCCTGAAATGCATACATCTCATCGTTGTGATAAACGTAGATAAGGACAGTTGTTGATATAATTATTTTATAATACACTTAACCCAAACCGTGGAAGCAACCGCAAATATACCTATCCATGTTCAAATCACAACCTCAGCAAAGTGAAAACTGGCCAATTAAATTAAAAAGGTAAAACATAGTACTCCAGAAGGGTAAACACAACCTAGCTTCACTAGTCAAAATTAAGAAAGACAGGAACATGGAACCAAGAGATGTCAAATTCGTGTATATCAAAATTTATTTCTGGATACATAGACATCAATCTTATCAACACTAATATGCTAATGGCCATTAAGCATTTTGAAGGCTAAGGTTTGCATTATCCCCCGAGTCAACAATTTATTTGTAAGCAATTTGGTTCGTTGTTTTATGTTTCCATATTATGAACAAGCTAGACCATAGCGTATTAACTGCGGTAAAATATACCATGAGCAGAATCATGTATATTTCTGTATGAAAAAGCTGTATGTTGACAATAAAAATAAAAAAAGGTAGTCATCAGGTTTGTCATATAGTGTAAAATGTAGCATTCCTGGTGTATCATGATTGAGGTATAAACCCAAACATGAAGCAGGACTTGAAGATTCAGTCCTTACTTTCATTTCAAGTTCACAATTAAGCGGTTAGGTGACATTCACATTATTTGATAATAAAAACACAATTGTAACTAAGAACATTTGTATCAACAAATATTATCAATAAAACAAAACGCGTGTTCACGAGCAAGTAATACAGTATCTGTTGGTATCTAATTGTACCCATATCTGGTTTATTTGTAGTAGTATTACAGTGCACTACCTCCTCCATTTATCGCGACCGTTTGTTAAGTATTATTTTAGCGTTGTAATGGAGACCAATGATATATATAGGGAGACCTAGAAAGAAAAAGAAAAACAAACAGGAAATGGATTTTTGGACTTCACATACTGTGACGATAAGCGAGGTAGAAAAAAACTATATAAAGACATTAAACCAACTGTATATGACATAAAAATATAACGTTAACAAACTCACCACCATGATTAGTGAATCTACAAGACAGAAAAGAAAAAGTCACAGGGGGTTATCAAAGTCTGTCCATATTTAACTCTTTATCTATTTGACATTGATATTACGTCATTGTTGATGTTAATGTTTTATGCATTAGTGCAGTTTTAACAAGCATGTATATTAAAGATAGTAAACCAAAGATAAGTGCACTACGTAACAGAAGCTAATGAAATACGTATCCAAAGATAGAGAACTACGTAATTGAAAACAATGAACTACGTAATAAAAGATAGTGGACTTCGTAACCAAAAGTGTGAACTATGTTACCAAAGATGGTGAACAAGGTAATTAATTCGCAAACTTCGTAATTGAAACCAATGAACTACATAATCGGTCTGTATAACCAAATACCGAAAATAGTGAATTTTCTAACCCACATTTATACCAAATGTATAATCAAGCCATTTGGTGCTGAAATCAAGTACCTTGCAATGCATATTTAACAAAGATCACAAAAAACAACAGATCCTTGCAGCCAACACAACGGAAGAAACAAAAGTTTTGAGATGTTTATAAAACTCTGACTTTTGACGAGTGGTAACACAGTCTATAGAATGTCATAGTAATTCTCGGTGGCGTAATACAATATTTTATAGAAGCCCAAATACCTCGTTTGAAAAGCATTTCATTCTCAGTGCCTTCAAAATGAAAACTTTTTAAAATTCAGTAATTACAAAGAGTAAACAACTATTATTGAGAATATTGCTCTGTATGCAGTCGATTAATTATAATTGGTAACTTAAATCAGGTTCCTGGCAACAGCAAATGCAACAAAGAATATAAAGAATGAAAGTAAATCAAAGAAACGTGAAACCAAGACAAGAGACGACAAAGAAGTTTAAAATTCCCGACTTTCGGAAAGGCACCAAATGAGAAAGTCATGTTTAATTACGAAAACATATAGAGGACAATGTGTCAAAAAAACTAATCTGCCATGGCCAATTACTAATTACTATGCATATATAATATATAAGTATTTCCTTAGCTTAATTTGGTAAAATATATTTTGGTCCTTTGGGAGCTTTTCAACATCTTAAAGATAATTTTGGTTTCATAATTTTGGTCCAAGCACTACTGATGAGGAATTGTATTCCGAAACGGCAGTCTAGTGCTGTAAAATTAAAACTGGTATAATATGTAATTTAAACCCCTGAGCCGATATCTCTGCTGGTGGCTGGTGCCCCGAGGATATCACTAACTCAGTAGGCAATAATTTCGTATTATTGTCAGAAATATACTATAATTGTCTAAATTTCCTGCAAGTTAAAATTTGAAATTTTTCAAAACCTAAGGTATACTCCCTCATGCAAAGTATTTCCTTAGCTTAATTTGGTAAAATATATTTTGGTCCTTTGGGAGCCTCTCAACATCTTCAAGATAATTTTGGTTTCATAATTTTGGTCCAAGCACTACTGATGAGGAATTGTATTCCGAAACGGCAGTCTAGTGCTGTAAAATTAAAACTGGTATGATATGTAATTTATAATAATAAATAATATTTAAAGGCCCTCAAATAATACTATATACGCATCACTAAACATTTACTGCTGTGTCCATCTAAAGAAGGCAATCAAACTGCGAGGGTAAAATGTCTGTCACTTCATCAATAGCTGGTGACGTCTAAAATTATTCTTGACTAGGACGAAAAAAAACATTTAATCAATCAATCATGACGCCCATAAGGCTACTATGATTATTCTCTTATAGCTAATACGCTATACTCAAACCTGTTACCTACATAGATATATTTGACGTTACCTAGTTTCTTTCTATGTGAATTTCATCTATCATAGTCAGCTTGAAATAAAAGATACGACTGATTCCTCAAGTTCTGTTTCATATTTAGACTTTAACCTGAGTTATAACGCCCACAAAAGGCTACATTTGAAACTTTATGACAACCGTGATGACTTCAATTTTTCTATTGTCCACTTTCCTTTTCAATGCAGCAATATACCTGCTTCTCCTGCAGTAGTGTGGAATAACTCACAGCTGCCGTAAGTGCACCAGCATTGCACCAGCACCGCACCAGTACGGCACGATGCACGATAATTATTATGCTAATGAGATGCATGACGTAAGAGGTCAAGTGTGACGTCAAAGGTTAAATGTCCATATAGGGCTATGCAGCACAATTTCTGCACGTATTTCGGCACGATAAAATAAATATTCATAGGGATTTCCATATAGGGATATGCAGCACAATTTCTGCACGTATTTCAGCACGATAAAATAAATATTCATAGGGATTGCTTCCTTATATGGGCGCAATTGTTAATAGAACCAATGAAATTTAAGGTATGATCTGCTGACTGCGTTCCCGTTTGAACATTATTTCAGAACGCGTGTGTTAAAATCATTCTAAGCTCGGAACTTGGATGCGACAAGACGGAATACAATTTTATGGACGATTTAGACGAAGAAGTTTTTGAAAAAAGAAATAGACCATTTGTGCGAGTTGCTGAAAAATTTACATTTATAAAACAGAGGTATGGATTCAGGTAAGTCTGTTTAGTTTACATATAAACATTAAATAGAAATATACTTAATTTAACTTGTGTGAGCATAAACAAGTAAAACAAAACCTAGAATTATTTTGCCAATGAATTTATATTACTCGCCATACGATGACCTCCGTTAAAATGTCATATTATCTTTAAACAGTCTACCTGTATTTACATTTTTAAATATGTTCAAAAGAACGAACTACATTAAAAGTTCATTCACGCATTCAGTGGGGTATAACCTTATTGTCATTCTTTTTAAAGGCGAGACTTAAACATTGTATTTAAAGTGTCAAAATAATATGTCAGCGGGGTTGAAGAGTGTATACGTAAACACACACACACACACACACACACACATTTAATTATCAGAAAAATATATTAAATTTTAAAACGACCAAACAGGTTATAGATATTTTATTATTGAAAAATCTCGTTCATAAGAGTGTAGTTATGGTTTATCTTTAATGAATAATTTTATATTGTAGGAAATGAAGCTAATACAGTCAGAAGAGATTTGTGTCTTCTAAATATCGGACATGATCGTTTTCTAGTTGCACAAAGATATAACGGCCATATTTTAATACATATTCGTCAATATGGTAAAGGTGAACACGGACATTATCCTACCAAAAAAGGAATTGCTTTAAGTGTAGAACAATGGAGTTTATTACACCAGGTACACTGGAATGAAATTCAATATTGCATAGATAATTTTGACAAAGAATATGTTTTTAACGGCTATGAAATGGGAGTTATGATCGACTTGGGTAGGAATATATTTGTGAATATCAAGAAACCATTTCAAGTCGTGGACATAAGAAAGTGGTTTATCCCGCATGGAAAACAAACTCTGGTTCCATCAAAAACGGGTATTGCCTTAACATTTAACCAATGGACTTCAGTAAGACAGAGTGTTGACTATCTGGATAAATATGTATTGAATGATGTCTCAAATTAAAAGACAATTGAGAAGAACAGCTGTTGTTTTTGTAAACATTGTATGTAATTCAATGTAGAATTAAGAAGAACAGTCGCTCTTTTTGTAAAAAAGTGTATGTAATTCTATGTAGAATTGAGAAGAACAGCTGCTGTTTTTGTTAAAATTGTGTATTATTCAATGTAAAATATCCATTTAAATAATCTGAAATAAAGAAAATAAACTATACTGTTTTATTTGGTTGTTTTGTTTAGTATCCCAATCTTGAATAAAATGTAACGATAATAATGTACTTTAAAGTAATAAAATCACAAAAACATTAATGACAAATGTTGAGGTTATAACGTCATGGTGTTTTACGCCACATTAACAAAGGAGGCTACTATTTATTAGAAGAAAACTTATGGTACTTAGGAATATTGCTACGATGAGAGGGGTTACGTGTGGATTTAATATGCTTCTGATAAACGAGGTCCTAGGTCACTTGATATTATCTTGATTGAAAAAGAACAGCGGCTCTTTTTCTGTATATATATTTTTTCAAAAGGTAGACCTTGCATTTACTTGGGAGATTTCGAAGTGACAAAATGTCGCACAAATGTACATTATGTAAAAAATCATACGTATGGCCAAATGATTTAAGAAGACACACAAAAGTAATACACAACACACAGGAACAGTCAAACATATTAGAATCCCAGCAGCAGGAGCAGCAGCAGCCTTACGATAATGATCCTAAGCAGCAGCAGCAGCAATTATCAAGGTCCTACTATGATCCTAAGCAGCAGCAGCAGCAGCAGCCTTACTATAATGATCCTAAGCAGCAGCAGCAACCTTACTATAATTATCCTAAGCAGCAGCAGCAGGAGCAGCAGCAGCAGCAATTATCGCATCATTACTATAATGATTCTAAGCAGCAAGGGCAGCAGCAGCATTGGCTACCTGCCTATCATCTATCGAAACTAAATGAGTTTAAGTTTAAACATCCTTTCACGGCATTATTTACAGGACCGACATCTTGTGGGAAAACTTATCTCGTGAAAGAAATATTGCAAAGAAAGCTGATTGAACCACAACCTGATCGAATTATTTGGCTTTACAAGAGATGGCAGCCTTTATATGATGTTATAAAGAGTACCGTACAACCACCCGTCGAATTTATGCAAGGCATTCCTATAGATCTTGAAATGATAGTTTTATTAATCCAAAACTCAAAAATCTAATTATAATAGATGACTTGATGTCCAGTTTAGCCAAAGATTCTAGATTTAACGAGTTGTTTACAGAAGGGAGCCACCATAGGAATTTGTCAGTGTTAGCCATAACTCAAAATTTATACTTCAGTAGAGACCCAACACAGAGAAGAAACTGTCATTATTTAGTACTATTTAAAAACCCGATTGATAAACAACAGATCATGACGTTAGCCAGACAAATGTACCCCGGAAAAAGTCAAGTTTTCATGGATAAATTTGATAAAGCTACTATGGAAGAGAGAGGCTTTTTATTGGTGGATTTAAAACCGACTACATCGGAAAATAATAGATTGAGAGAAAACATTTTTACAACAGTTACAAGTTCAACTGATAAAGTGAACGATAGGGAATTAGAAGAAAAAAGAACAGCTGCTTTTCTAAATCCGCCGGAGAATACCAGTAAAACAACGCTGTTCTTCTAAATTCAGCAGTGAATAACGCATCTAAAACACCGGTCGTTTCTCCAAACTATCAAATACAAGAAAAAACTTGGACTGAAAGGATGTCTGAAAAACCAACTGTTGCAACACAGACTGCAGTAATACCAAACTATCAAGAATACGAAAGTATGCCATCTTGCGACGATTGTGGACTCGTGTTTGATAATTTCAGTGATGTTCAGCGACATGTGAAAAATTGGTGCACTGATTTTAGATCCAATAAACGTAAGGCGGAGCAGATAGGAGGACGCCTAAGCAAAATAGCAAAAGTATCCAGTAGTCAAGTGTGGGCTAAACTTATTGGTGGTCAAGTATTCAGAGACAATGCAAAAGTACAAGCTGCCATGAAATCATATACACAAGACGGTTACTCTCAAAGAAGCTCGTGGAAAAGCAATACGAGACTATTTGCGGAATTAAGTAAAGATTTTAGAAAAGCCTATGTCGAGTTGTTAATCAACGTGGATAAATTAAACCATGATCCTGTGCACCTTGAAATCATGAAAACAGCCCAACGTTTTGAGACTGATTTCGACATGAAAAAGTTTGAAGCCATCCAGCAGGCGGTTAAATTGCGAAAAAGTTTAATCAATGATATGATTGAAACTTTGACTAGAAGTCAAGATGATGATGGTGATGATGATGACCATGGTGATGAAACAGATGATATGAGTGATGATGATGATGATGAAACAGACGAGGTCAGCGATGTTGAAAGCGAGACTGAAAAAGATTAACGTGTATAAAACAGGGGTGTTTTGTGTTAAATTAGACAGTATAAAGTGGACTTTTAAGGTGTAAAGATGCCTAGTTGGGAAGATTATTTGAAGGATATTTATTTTGACCCTTCCAATCCAGCTGCATTTTCGGGACCAGACAAATTGTATAGATTTGTAAAAAAAGATGGTAAATTCGTTATCGGCAAATATAAAATAAGAAAATGGTTACAAAGACAAGAACCTTACAGTTTGCAACGCTCAGTAAGAAGAAAATTTAAAAGAAACAAAATAGTGGTTTCCGGTATTGACGATCAATGGTCAGCAGATTTAATGGATATGGTGAAATTTGCCAAGTACAATGATGGTATACAGTATGTGCTACTAGTGATCGATGTGTTTTCGAAATATGTTTGGTTACGTCCCTTGAAGGATAAGAAAGGACAGAGTGTTGTGGAAGCCTTTGAAGATATTTTTAAACAAGGGAGAATACCGCATAAACTACGAACAGATGCCGGACAGGAATTTAAAGCCAAAGTCGTACAAAGATTATTTAAAACTAAATACATCAAGCACCTGTTAGCATATAACGAAACCAAAGCCGCAGTGTCCGAGAGAGCGATAAAAACTTTGAAAAGCAAAATTTATAGATATTTCACATTTAAACAAGGTTATGAATATGTCAAAGAACTTCAATCGTTTGCCGATAGTTATAATCAAACGTTTCACCGCACTATTGGAATGGCTCCTGCTAGCGTAACTAAAAACAACAACCCCGTATATGGAAACGTATGTACATTCCTCGACAGAGACAAGATAAAAAGAAAAGTTCCCCTCCAAAAAGATTAAGACTACGTAAACCGTACAGATTCAAAGTGGGTGATAAAGTACGAATTTCACACTTAAAAAATATTTTTAGTCGCGAATATGACGAAAAGTGGACAGGCGAAATTTTCACTATTGCTTCTCGATTTTTAAGAGACGGTCTACCAATTTATAAACTCAAAGATTACGATGGTTCTGCAATTTCGGGAAGTTTCTATCAAAGCGAATTGGCTAAATCAGATATAAGAGATGACGATATGTGGAAAATCGAGAAAATCTTAAAAACAAAGGGGAGAGGACAAAATAAACAATATTTGGTGAAATGGTTATATTGGCCCAAGAAATTCAATTCTTGGGTCAAGGTGAGTGATGTAAAAGATTTGTAATTTTATGTATATTATTTGTATATAGCAGTGTGTATATTCATTATGTAATGTATTTAAAATTGACTTGTAAAACATAATAAAATTAGTTTTAGTTTACTTCTTGCGTTTGTTATTTATTTATCTACTCTAGAAATCTGTGGTCGGATTCGATCTATATGAACAAATGATTTCTTCTCTCTATTGACAAGATACTTTTGTGTTAGAAGTAGACAGGGTTGTGATAGGATTCGAACCTAGTACTAGTTAAACTGTGATGGGATTCTATTCACTGAAGGAACATGATAGAAATAACAACAACAACAAAAACAAAATATACTTGCGCTTTATATACTTGAGTAATATTTATATACATAATCTTTTTTCTAATTGATACATTTTTACAATTAATGATTTTAATTTAGTTTCCCATTTCACAGTTTTCAAACAAGTTTCTCTCCAGTCTTTACACAAATATTTTTGGCGATAAAACGTATCTGATTCCGAAATGATATGTGCAGATATGTTTTCCAAAGTGTTATAACATTGAAGTCGTCAAGTTCTTTCAATGTTGAGTTGAAGTAAAGTTCCACTTTATTTTTAAAATCCAAACAATCGTGAGCTTCATTAGAATCACTGGCATGCATAACATAAGTCCTTTGCTTTAAGATTTATTTCTTCTTTCATATGGAATGCATAAGCTATATTTAACATATCTTCCAATTGACTTATAATCACAAAAGTGTTTCGGGCTTCCATCCTTATAGTCTACAATATAGGAAAACGTCACTGAATCATCGATTTACAGATTAATATCCCATATTTCATATCACACAAGGCTTCAAATGTTTCAGGATCTAACAAGATACTAATGCCGGATTTCCTCAGTCGCATTTTTACATTTGATCCTTTTTTAAAGACTTCTACGCTCACTTTAGGTGATATTTGAACCGAAATGTAGTTTTTACCCACTGCAGTAAACAGACAATGTGGAATTTTACTCAGGTCGATTTGACGTTGAGCCGTTTTGTTCTGTAAAATAAAATTATCAGTTTTACTTCAGAATTCCTCCATATCCTCCCACCAGTCTATATCATCACATACCCATTCATGATCAGCGCGTTCACCACAAGTACATTTTTCTTGATCAATCTCCATTCTTTGATAATTTTGTCCAGTCATATTTAAATATGAACAATTCTGCGAGTTTTCCTGATGTTGTTCAGTAGAATTTATATCATCTTTATTAATACTAAAGTTACAGCAAAAACATACCAAACTATTTTTCATTTTGTCAAAATAGAATCCCGATCGAGCCAATTCTTGACTTTTAAAATCCGAAAATATGTGTTTCAATGTATTCATTCTATCCACAAAGTTCATATATTGTTTAAGAATTATTGGATCCATACCTGCTATAAATGTAACTTTTTCAACAATTCGCACAAATGATCAATTTCTTTTTCAATGTCAACATCAAAAACTTCTTCGTCTAAATCGTCCATAAAATTGTATTCCGTCTTGTCGCATCCAAGTTCCGAGCTTAGACGCGTTCTGAAATAATGTTCAAACGGGAACGCAGTCAGCAGATCATACCTTAAATTTCATTGGTTCTATTAACAATTGCGCCCATATAAGGAAGCAATCCCTATGAATATTTATTTTATCGTGCTGAAATACGTGCAGAAATTGTGCTGCATATCCCTATATGGAAATCCCTATGAATATTTATTTTATCGTGCCGAAATACGTGCAGAAATTGTGCTGCATAGCCCTATATGGACATTTAACCTTTGACGTCACACTTGACCTCTTACGTCATGCATCTCATTAGCATAATAATTATCGTGCATCGTGCCGTACTGGTGCGGTGCTGGTGCAATGCTGGTGCACTTACGGCAGCTGTGAGTTATTCCACACTACTTCCTGCTTATGATGTATTTGTTTCCCAATTAATACGCTATGGTAGAGCTTGTTCCCACTACGGGGACTTTATACAACTACGCAAACTGCTTGCAAATAAATTGTTAACTTAGTGATATTGCAAGCCTTGGCTTATCAAGGCCCTCAGAAGTTTTATGGCCGTCATCACAGTATTGTTAATAAGTTTAGTGTCTCTGTGTCCAGGATTGCCCTGGATATATTTGACGTCCCATAGTTCCATGTTCCTTTCACACAATTTTGATTACGCACGTGGCGGGTGTAGCTAGTTAAACAGGAGGTGCTTACCCTTCCGGAGCACCCGGCCTCACGTTGCTGGTGGAAGTTCACGCGTCTAACCCTGTGAGTTCCAAAGATTTGACTTTCCTTCTGGATTGTGATTCGGACATGGATTAGTATGTTTGTTTTTTATTCTAAATTTTGATTATACACATGGCGGGTGCAGCTAGCTAAATAGGCGGCGTTTCCTCTTTCAGAGCACCCGGTCACACTTCCTTGGTTAATATTCATTACTATCACTATATTTGCCAGTTTAAAAGTTTTTACTTTGCTTTGGCATTGTGATTTGGACACGGATAAGTATGTTTGTATTTTATTCTCAATTTTGTTTACACACGTGGCAGGCGCAGCTAGATTAACAGGAGGCGCTTACCCTTCCGAAGCACCCAACCTCAATGTCTTGGTTGACGTTCACGCTTTTATATACATTAGTTTTCAGTTTTTACTTTGCTTTAAGATTATGATGTTGACATGAATTGGTATGTTTATTTTTGATTTATTCCCTTACAGTTCATACCCATTCCTGTCTATGGAGTGTAAAGACAAAAATATTGGTTGTGCTGCCTGTTCTCCACGTTCTCAGATGCACATTTACTTCCTCTATTTCAACGTATAATCACGTGTAAAAACTTTTAAAAATTTATTGTAAACCATCTAAATACAATCTAATAATGATACCAGCAACAAGAATTAAAATACAGAATAACAGTATAAGTAACCGCTTTATAATGATGTATCTGTAGTTAACTGGTCTATCTCTGTCATCAGATAACAATTCTTTGTTTATTTTCTTATTTTCAAGTTCTATTTCTTCTACACCTGAAATAGAATTTCCTTATAAATTAATAATTTAAGTTTCAGATAAAAATAAGTACATGTATATAAGAACATCAAACCAAACAAACCACTTTAAGCAACGATTCTACCTAACAACCAACCAAACAGCCAAGCAAAAATCAACCCAACAGTCAACTCATCCATACAGTGAGATATCTTCAAATATATCAACTCAATCACCTAAACTATATACCAACCAAACCACTCAGTCATCATGCAAGCCATCAAACAACCAAACTCATCAACTCTACGATCAAGCATTCGTCCCACCAAACCAACCATTCAGCATCCGACTCACTCAAACCATCAACCTGTATTTCCACTCATCAAGCAATCATCCAATTCCATTACCAAAACCATCCATGAAGCAAGCATACAAACTCACTCAAGCATTAACCTGCATTCCCACTCACCAAGAAACTATCCCACCAACCACCGATCAACAAACAAGCAACACATCCACTCCACATATCAATTAACCTACCCATCAGCCCACCTACCAAACAATCCACTCTTTCTCGTCCTTAAAGCAAACATGTAATCAATAACAACCATACTAATCTACGCCCAAATAAAACGCCAATGCAAGTTAAAACTTTGAAACTGTCAAATTAGGTTAAACACGCGAACATACATTACAGAAATGGGCCGGGTGTTCCGGAAGAGTAAGTACCTCACATTAGCTAGCTACATCCGCCATATGTGAAAATGAATATGAAAGGAACATGGATCTATGGGACATCAATATATCCAGGTCATTTTTGGCCACATATACATATCAACAATACTGTGATAACTGCTATGAAACTTTTTGAGGACCTTGGTCAGTCTTTGCTTGCAAATATCCTTGGGTCAATGATTAAAAGTACAATTATAGGAAATATATACTTCGAAAAACGTACCTTCTATTGAGTTATAATCACATTTGTCTTTACTTTTGACACCAGCCCGTATTTGTGCCTAAAACATGACAAAAGTTAAACTAAGCATGGTAGACGTTTGTATTTAATAACAGTTGTCATATTTTTTTTGTTTTTATGAATTACCTTGTAATTGTAATTTCTCTTAAGGCTCACTCTTTTGTCCAATGTTATGCCATTGGTATGCCAGAATGTGCTCAACGACAAGTGCAACGTTTAAAAAATCCACCAAAGATTCCTGATGTCAGTGCTAAAGCATCCCTGCACCACGGTGAACTTTTTAAAATTTGACTGGTAAACGCAAATCAAGCAGGAGTCGATAATATAATATGAGCTGACTGATAACATTTGTAACGAGGTAATATGACAAAACTGTATCGACGAAACGGGTTTGAATGGAGATGTCCATCTAGTTGGTCATATCATCTCTGGTATGGTTGGTTATGTACACCTAGTCTGTACAATACATCTAAAGATTAACTGACGTTCAAAATCAAGTCACTAGACGCCCCTAGCCTAGATGTTAAATAGTTTCGTAAACGAAAAAATATTTTTTCTATCCTATATGCTCTATATCTATGTGACTTGAACCTTTATATATGGACTACCTTTCTACAAATTTTATTTTACTGGTTTCCTTAGGCGATCTTTGTAAACAGGCATATAACAAGATTATAAATGACATTCAATTTCTAAGACAGAAAAGGAGACGTGGCTTTGAGTTTTTACAATTTCTCCACAACTATATATTTCTATTTTATAACCCAGTGCTGGTGCTTAAAATATTAATAATTGAAAACTCTTTCTTTCTTTTTTCACCTTAGGGTACTTTTCGTATATGGCTAGTCAAATGTTTTATTTTCGCTGAATGTTTCCTTCGTATAATAAACTGCCGACTAGTCAGAATCCTTTAAGAAGCAGTAGTGCACTAACATATTTGACGTCACTTACCATTTCAGTTTCTCTTTCCCAGTTACAAGTCGCTATACGCATGATGAACGAAACACTCTGAAATACAGCACTCAGACACAGACCCCACCACGCACCTGTTTAACAATTAAAATATGGTTACTTTATTATTCATAAAAACAAATACCAAACCACACTCCAAGTTCGGAGCTTCGGTGGTCCAGTGGTCTTAACCGCGTGCCAACGGATCACTGTGCCTCTCACCACCTATGTTCGATTCCAACTAGCGGCAGATGTTATTGCGAGATTGTCAATATGCTTGACAAGAGTGGGTGATTTCTTCCGGGTACCCGGTTTCATCCACAATCCCTCGATATAAATGGTAACAAAACGCCATCAATCATCTAAACCACGCAATGTTAACTAATTGCAAAAAGACTTATCGTTAACTTATGGTGATCTCAAAATGCCTCAATTGTATGTAGATATGTATATAATTTAGGACCAAATTCGTCATTTCTCATTCCTGACATTGAAATGCTCTATGTTGGTTACTGTTAATTGTAAAATACATGCATTTTTTTAGCAAATATTCGATTAACTCGCGCGGAAACTTTGCAATGTTTAGTAATGAGATAACAGATAATAACACTTAGGCTTAACCGGATGATTTTTCAATTCATGAGAAGACCCAGCCAGGTTTCAAATCTCGATTTCATTTAGAGAAAACACTCTAGGAACAGAGCTACCATAGAATCGTACTTCTTGACAATATCATTTAACTTATTACATTATATTAGTCCATATACTCGAACTTTATGCAATAAAGCAAATTGCTAACAAATAAATTGTTGACTAAGGGACATTGTAAGTCTAGGCTTACCAGGGCCCTCGAAAAGTTTCATGGCCGTCATCACAGAACTGTTGATAAGTATGATTTTTGTCTCCAAGATTGTCCTGAATATATTTGAAGTCCCATAGTTCTGTGTTCAGTTATTACAGCGTGACTGGTGCAGCTAGTTAAACAAGATTTGCTTATCCTTCCGGAGCTTGTCAGTTTCACCTATTTTACTAGTTTTTACCATGCTTTGGAATTGTGATTGGACATGGATTAGTATGTTTGTTTTTAATTGATGATTATAAGAATTACCAGCTATCTCTAGGTACGTCAGGAACATGAGGGAAATACCAAGAGGAAGAGCAATGATATAATAACCAATCAAATTGATGTAAGCGCCAAATCTCTGATGTCCAATTCCTCGTATAATTCCACCAGTAATACACTGAAAATGAACATCAAAAATTGAAAATAATAGATGGAAATTACTACTGAACGACATTACTTGGCAACAGCTACCGCTATTGACACCAAAACAATACCAACCAGTTAATGTTTAACTGAAACAGTCAAACAGGACAATACAAAGGAAGACAAAACCATTGTGATCACAGGTTACAAATTCCACGACAACTGGATTAATTTCAAGAGTTGAAATATAATACTATTGTCGAACCCTAAACGCACCCTCTCATTTTACAACCAGTTATTTTTCAAATGTTCATGTTGAGCAACCAAGCTTAATTTCACTTCAGTTCCATCTGAACAAAAACCAACACTGACAGGAAGGTTTACTTTAGAACAAGCTTCTATTATAACGTATTTAATTGGCAACAGAAAATTAGGCATGAAACATGTGGAATTAACAAATGATAGTTCAAGCCCCAGCCTAGATTCTTTCACTGATATCGAGATGTTTAGTTTCGGGATGTTGTGGTGTCATGGACTGAAGTTATAGTGTTCCATGCCTCAACCTTAAGTTTCTTTCACTGATACTAGTATCGAGGCAGTTAACTCATGGGTGGTAGAGTAAATCGCAGTTTCGAAAAAAACCCAACGAACACGAACAAGGAACTGACACATTTTCTCATACTTTTAGCTAGTTTCGAGTGGGGCTTGAACATAGGCGATGGTAGGCGCTTTGATCCGTAGGCACGGTCACTGACACCCCTGAAACATTAGGAAACAAGCTATATAATTACAGAAGTATGTCTTAACCTGAAACCTTCAATTTTATATCCAGGCAGTGTTCCTATAACAGGCATCTTGTACTTTATCAAGATTTGAAATAATAGAGTGTCATACCTTTGTATAATCCAATAGTTCAAATAGAGACAAAAGCAGCATAATGGAGGACCCGTATGATATGACGTCACTGAAAATAAACAATCATTTGTATATATAAAAAAAATCAAAAATAGAATATCTAGATTTATGGATGGTGTTTTACGTCCCAGTTGAGATTCTTTAATTATACCAAGACGGTCAGTTGAGAGAGGTCCGGCTCCTATCAGGTGATTTAGACCCATAAGATGTCAGAAAGAAAAGAAGAAAACATGCACTACTAACACGATAAAGATTTTAAGTATTACAAGCTCAAATGGTGAAATGCTCTCTTCGTATGTGGTAGGGTTATGGATTGGAACCCTGGCGGGTTCTGACCAAAGTTTGATAATAGGTAGTGACTGTTCCTTATCCAAGCAGCATTTAGAAATGAAAGTAACGTTGCCTTCAGAAGAGACCTTAACAACCGATGCCCCTGTCGGTAGGCGTGTCACATTGTGCATTGTGCATTGTCCTGCGCGCATTGCAAAGGTAAAATTTTCTTCTACTTCATTCATAGCATGTGACGTCTCAATGTAAGTGAAATATTCTTGATTTGGATGTAAAACAAACCCTATACAACTAACCAATTATCTAATATTCTACAAACAACTGTTCTTCCATGTGTAACAATACCAATGGATATATTGAAGTATTGATATTCGCATCTAATTTTATTGTTTTCATAGATTTACTTGCCAATGAAATATTGTTAAGTTTTATAACATAGCTTTGATGTTATCCTAAATAATCCCTTCCCTCAACATTGTCCTGAGTGCACTGCTTAGGTAAAAAATTCTACCACTTCACTTATTACTTATTGTTGGTGACATACCGATATAAGTGAAATGTTCTTGTCTGAAATATAAACCCTATTCAATCAATCAATCAATTCATCAAATATTTTCACAATTTGATTTTTAGGGTCACTTTAAATTTTATGATCCCCCGGAACCTTTTCAAACAAAAGCAATATTACGTCACTTACGGATCAGAAGAGAATATCCTCGGAATGACGTCTTTGAGGCCGAGAATAATGGCTGCGGTGACTACACCTAATATCACTGAAACGTAATAAAAGAAAAATAAATATTAATATTAAAAAACAAAACATACCGATCAACACCTAAACTACCATCCCAGAGCAAAGTAAAAAAAATAATAACATGCCCAAACAATAATCCCAGAGCATGGTTTATTTATTGTACATTTTGTTACTAGTATTAAAAATTATTGTGAATATTTTAGTTTTTTTAATTAACTGTTTTAAAAAATATACAAATGTTGGTTCGTTGATTTAACTCCTTGTTATATTTAAGTTTTTTGCTGTCTTCAGCACCCGGTTAATATATTGACTCTCAAAACTATATTTGCACCCCGTTTATATCTAAAATGGAGTTATAGGGACGGGCTTCTAGTTACTAGTGATGAAGGTCATATTGAAGACTTAATCATGCCTGACTTCATACACATCTCCGATCACACCGTAAACAGGATCGTGGTTAATATTTATAAGAGTTTTTTCGTTGTTTCAGGATCCTGATTTGTAAAAACTGTATTTAAATATACATGTAATTCAAATTTTTTATTATCTAATAAATATTGCGCAAACTAACCAAGCCGGAGATCATGATAAAGTTTTTGCTTGATTTATTGTGGTACGTTCTGTTTAGCTCAGAATCGTTTCTTTTATATCATCCTCTGTTGAGGTAAAATTATTCCCATGTATAGATGTGTATAAGGTTATTTTTCAGTGTTCTAAAATTTACTTCTTTACCAGACATGCCAAGTTTTAACTGTCTCCCTTCGACTCATCGTGGTATGGACTGTTTGGCTCCTTTTCAGAGCGTACCTTTTCTTTTTTATTTTACCTACCTGATATACCTATTGCTACTCTAGCAGCTATTTTAGCAGCAACTGGGTTCTGCTCTCCGAGATTCTGTCCAACTGTTACCGCTGACGCAATTCCTACACCAAGCGGTATCTGTTTGCAAATAATAAACTTTAAGTTTTAATATAAGTACATATTCTACAAATCGTTTATGCATGTATATACCACTACGGTAGCTCATTTGGTACAGTGCTCGCTTCATATGTGGGAAGCCGTGGGTTCAAATCCAGGCTTGGTCTGACCTAGACTTCAGAACAGGTAATACCCGTTCCTTCGCAAAGCACTCGAAAAATTGGTGGTCCTTGGAAAGAGAGCTTAAAACTCGATGTCCCGCGCCACGGCAGGTTTGGAACGTTAAAATCCCTACCTACTCATTGCCCAGAATGCACTGCAAGGGTAAAAAAATATGCCACTTTCCATGTAGCTAGTGACGTCTCGATATAAGTGAAACTTTCTTGACTAGGGCGTTACACTGCATTTAATTAATCGATAGATGTATATTCATTCATTTTCCAATCTCATTCGTTTGTAACATTATATTTTTGTTTACTTTAGTTATATGCAGTGAAACCTGCTATAGTGACCACTGCTCTATTACGGTCCTTAGTTGAGACTGGAGTTTATACCACAAATTCCAACCTCTCCATAAAGACGTGGTTTAAGGCCCATTTTCTTTAAATATCAGACTAAAATATCATCTGTATCAAGACCAGTTCATGTATCGCCGAAGTTGCCTATTATGTTCTACACTGATGACCCCAATAACGGTACCAAAGCAGCGTCACGGCAACTAATTACATACTAGTGTCAGTGACGTCATTAAATGGCACAATTCAGGCCCAGTTTTCATTTTGTAACATTGTGGAACATTGTCGGAACGTTGTGGACGTGACCGGCGAGTCGTCAATTGTCCACTGAGACGTGTATTAAAATTTGTTTCAAATTTCAACTAAGAATAACCTCTATAAAAGGACCACCTGTCCAAAAAGAAGCAGATAAGAGGGGTCTCTTTGCTTTATAGTTCAACCAAAAGAAGCTCTATAAAGATTATTTGTTATGTAAGCCTTTCCTTTCTCTTGTCAAGTTTATCGTTAAGCTGTTCTTGGTTGTTTGCGGTAAACAAGTTTTAATTGCAATTCTCTTCCTCTATTTTACTTTATATGTTTGATGTCTCCGTTTCCAGGATTGCCCTGGATATATTTGACGTCCCATAGTTCCATGTTCCTTTTACACAATTTTAATTACACACGTGGCGGGTGTAGCTAGCTAAACAGGAGGTGCTTACCCTTCTGGAGCACCCGGCCTAACTTTCCTGGTGGAAGTTCACGTGTCTAACCTAACTTGTCAGTTCCAAAGTTTTTACTTTGCTTCTGCATTGTAATTCGGACATGGATTAGTATGTTTTTATATCTAACACAAGATTTAAGATCTACAGTCTTCCTCATAATTATTGAGATTTTTTTGGACGACAGGGGCGTGATTACCCTTCCAGAGCCCCCGGCCTCACTTCCTTGGTGGAAGTTCACGTGTTTCACCGCGCTGTCAGTTTCGAAGTTTTTACTTTGCTTCTGGGTGCGTTTCGGACAATTTCGCCAGTTTTAATCACGTCTATTCTTACCATGTGTATAAGGCATGCTACTGTAAAGTTAATGGTGTGAGCCGCCAGCGGTGTGACGCCAAGATATCCTGAAATTATATAAATTGTATTGTAAAGTTAAGGGTGTGAGCCGCCAGGATATTTTGAAAAAATATAAATAATATTGTAAAGTTTATGATGTGAGGTACAAGCGGTGTGACGCCAAGATATACTGAAAGTATATAAATGATATTGTGAAACCAATGGTGTGAGCCGCTAGAGGTGTGACGCCAAGATATTCTGAAAATAGTAAAGTTAATGTTGTGAGCCGCCAGCGGTGTGACGCCAAGATATCCTGAAATATGTAAATGTTATTGTGAAGTTAATGGTGTGAGCCGCTAGAGGTGTGACGCTAAGATATCTTGAAAATATATAAATGATATTGTAAAGTTAATGGTGTGAGCCGCTAGAAGTGTGACGCCAAGATATCATGAAAATATATAATGGTATTGTGAAACTTATGGTGTGTGGTGCTAGCGGTTTGACGACAAGATATTCTGAAAATATATAAATGATATTGTAAAGTTTATGACTTTTGTTTATTATTTTGTTATACATATTGACTAAGTATTCTCTTGGGCCCGTATTATATGAATATATTTGTATATGTATGTGTATTTTTGTATTAAATCAATAGTGATAGATGTACATTGGGTAGGTATTGTCATATACCATTTTTTTAATTTAATCATGAAATACATTAAAAAATGGTATATTACCATTTTTAGTGTATTTTATGATTGAGTTCAGAAGGTGGTATATGACAGTATGTATGGTACAAATACATGTTTTTGTATGTGTATTCAAATTTAAGGTGTATAGATTTATATTTTATATCAATAATCCATCATATCACGGTACAAAATAACTTTTAGTTAGGAAAATAAACTGGAGAATATTGCCATCATATCCCGTCATAAGACACACTTCTTTCTCTATCAAATTATCTCCCTTTACTATTTATCATGTTAATCTCTCAGTCTACATTTTTCTTCTCTCATTCTTCCTTCTCACTTTCTTTCTTGTCATCCCTTCAATTATAGTAAATACTTTAATAGGTGGTTTGAAAATTAGACCCCTGCCGCCATGACTTTGAAAATTTTATCATTAAATTGCCAAGGTCTGGGAGACAAACTTAAACGAAGAGATGTATTTCACTATCTAAATTCACTTGATTATAACTTATATTGTTTACAAGATACACATTTCACATTTGAAATTAATTCGTCGATAGAACAGGAATGGGGTTATAAATGTGTTTTCAGTTCATTTAGGTCAAATGCAAGGGGTGTTTGTATACTTTTTAAAAATAATTTTGAATTTGAATTGTTAAAAGAATCACATGATAAAAATGGAAATTATATTGCAATCGAAATCTTTGTTGAGCAGAGAAAAATAACTCTTGTAAACCTATATGGTCCTAATAAAGATGACCCGATTTTCTATAACAATATCTTTGAAATAATTGCTGAATTTGGAAATAAAAATTTTATTATCTGTGGTGACTTTAATCTTTGCTTGGACCCTGATTTAGACTCGTACAAATAACCCAAATGCCAGAAACAAATTATTAGATTTTATTCAGGAAAATAATTGCATAGATGCATTTAGAGAGCTTAATCCAAATTTGAAAAGATATACTTGGAGAAGAAAAAACCCTCTAAAACAAGCGAGATTAGATTTCTTCATATTAAGTGAAACTTTATCGACAGATACATTTCAAGCTTTTATAAAACCAGGTTATCGTTCAGATCATTCATTAGTCCAATTACAAATAACGTTGAACGAATTTATTAGGGGAAGAGGATTGTGGAAATTAAGAATTCTTTATTATATGACTTACAATACATTAAAACAATAAAAGAATTAATAAGTAAAATCAAATTACAATATGCAATCCCAGTCTATGATTTAGATAACATTGATAAAATACCACTTGACTCCGTTCAATTCAATATTAATGATCAATTATTTTTAGAAACTTTATTAATGGAAATCAGGGGTAAAACTATTTCATACGCGAGTTATGTAAAAAAACAAAAATAAAATCAAGAGACAACATTGATGGATGAAATAAAATACTTGGAAGAAAATTTAAATGATCAAAACTTTGGTATATTAGAGGGTAAACGGGTACAATTAGAGAATGTCAGAAAAGAAAAAAATCAAAAGTTCTATCGTTCGATCGCGAGTTAAATGGGTAACAGAGGGCGAAAAACCAACAAAATTTTTCTGCAACTTGGAAACAAAAAATTATTTGAATAAAATTATACCTAGAATAGAAAAAAATAACGGAGATATCATAACTGATCAAAAAGAAATTTTGAAAGAAATTGGAAGTTTTTATAGTAATCTGTACTCTGAAAACCGTAATATTTTAGATGTAGATTTAAACGACTATCTCAACAATTGTGACTATTCAAAATTAACCAAAAGCGAATCTGATCGTTTAGAAGGTGTTATTACTGAAAAAGAAGCTTTATATACATTAAAGAATATGAAAAATGATAAAAGTCCTGGCTCTGATGGTTTTACTGTTGAATTTTTTAAAGTATTTTGGAATGACATTGGGCCCTTTATTATTCGATCTTTAAATTATGGGTACAAAAATGGACAATTTTCAGTAACACAAAGGGAGGGAATAATAACATGTATACCAAAAGAAGGAAAATCTAAACACTTATTGAAAAATTGGCGCCCAATTACTCTTCTTAATACGGTATATAAAATAGGCTCAGGGGTTATAGCGAACAGAATTAAACGACTTTAAATAAATAATTGGTAAAGAACAAACGGGTTTCATTCCAGGGAGATATATTAGAGAAAATACTAGACTAATATACGATATAATGCAATATACTGAATACAATGATATTCCTGGGTTATTATTATTAGTGGACTTCGAAAGGCTTTCGATTCAATCTCTTGGTCCTTTTTAGACAAAGTATTAACTCTTTTTAATTTTGGAATTTCTATAAGAAAATGGATTTCTAGTTTCTATAAAGATATTAAATCTGCAGTTACACAAGGGGGAAATTTAACAAACTTCTTTCAAATTAAAAGAGGCTGTAGACAAGGGGACCCTTTGTCACCATATATCTTTTTACTATGTGTTGAGATTTTAGCAATAAAAATTCGAAATAATTTGAAAATAAAAGGAATTAGAACAAATCTTACTGAATCTAAAATATCTCTATTTGCAGATGATACTTGTCTTATATTGGACGGATCTGAACTTTCGTTACGACAAGCTTTATGCGAACTTGATGTTTTTGCAAACATTTCGGGTCTTAAAATAAATTATGACAAAACTCAAATTATTTGGATAGGAAATAAAAAATACAGTGAAGAGAAACTATGTATAGACTATGACTTACACTGGGCAATACTCGTTTTACATTACTTGGTATTATATTTGATGTAGATAGATAAAATTACCAAAATTAACTTCGAACAGAAATTAAATACAGTACGGATGTTAATAAAGTCATGGAAAAAACGAAATCTCACTCCGATTGGAAAAATCACAGTGATAAAAACACTCCTCATCTCACAATTAAACCATTTATTTATTTCATTACCAAATCCAAACCAGAAAATTATTACTGAACTTAATACAATTTTATATCACTTCATATGGGATAGTCCTACTGGTAGAGTCAAAAGAGATGTTTTAATAAAAGAGTACGAAGAGGGAGGGTTAAAAATGGTTCATTTGATTTCTTATATAAATGCTCTTAAAACTACTTGGATAAGGAGGCTGCTACATGAAGAAAGCAGTTGGAAAGAAATTCTGAATTCTCAAATAGATATCCACAAATTACTTAGTTTGGGGAGGACTTTATAACTGAAAATATTGAAAAGATAAAAACAATTTTTGGATTGACGTTTTTAAAGCATGGTTATTGTTAATTAAAACATGTCACACATTAAAAACTTACAAGCAACCTTCTGAAAACTTCCTTTGGTACAATAGTTACATAAAAAAGGGGAATAAATCCATTTTTAGAAAATTATACGAGAAAGGTGTTAAATTTGTTAACGACTTACTCGATATAGATGGAAATTTTTTAGACCTCAAAAGTTTTAACAATTGTTTTAATTGTAATATAAATTTTGTAGACTTTAATGTATAATTTCATCGGTGAAATGTATGTTGAAAAAAATAATCAAGCGCCTGTTTCTAAAGTTGAAAATCCATTTATTCGGTGAATTTAAAAGTATTTTTTATCAGTAAGAAAGGTTCAAAAGACATGTACAAAATCTTGAAGCAAAATAATATGATACCAACCGCAAGGTTAAAATGGCAAGAAATCTTTGAAGATTTAAATACAGAAACGTGGAAAGAAATCTATAAATTAATTTTTTCAACAACATCAAGTACAAAACTGCAATGGTTTCAATACAGAATTGTTAATAATATAATCGGTACTAACGCCTTTTTGTTTAAGATTAATTTAAGAAATGATCCAAAATGTACTTTTTGTAAACAAAGTAATGAAACTGTTATACATCTCTTCTGGGAATGTGAATATGTGCAAAATTTTTAGAAGAACTAGATACCTGGTTTTTACAAAACAGCATACTATTAGATTTTACAAAACTTCATTTTATATTAGGAGACTTTAGTTTAAATAACAGAATAAAAAATTTGATTATAGTCCATATAAAATATTATATTTATAAAACTAGATGTCTTGGCAAATCCCTGTCAATAGATTCATTTAAGTATATTTTGGCTGATGTGTACAATATTGAAAAAAATATCGCTACAAGCAGAAATAATCTAGAAAAATTTATGAAAGAATGGCAACAATTCCACAATATTGTAATAACTTAAATTTATATCTATTTATCATGTCTGGACATCGATGTTACATTGTACTGAATGACTTTAAAACTATTCAACCACCAATTGTGATATTTACGTAAATACTCTCTCCTCCCTCTCTCTCTCTCTCTCTCTCTGTTAATATTGTTCTATGGATTTATATGTTTGAGTGACTTACAGGTCCTTTGGGCCGGGTGCTACTTTATGTTATTGATTATACTTTACTATTGTATTTGATGCACATGTCACTATAATAAATTACTTACTTACTCTCTCTCTCTCTCTCTCTCTCTCTCTCTCTCTCTCTCTCTCTCAAAAACACATTCAAGTAAGTTTATATTGTATTATATATGTATAGATGTTAGAGTATTGTTAAAATATGATGAATGTGAATAAAAAAAATAAATATAAAAAAAAAATATTCTGAAAATATATATATGATATTGTAAAGTTCATGATGTGAGGCACAAGCGGTGTGCCGCGTACGCCTTGATATCTTGAAAATATATCAATGATATTGTAATGTTAATGTTGTGAGGCACCAGCGGTGTGAAGCCAAGATATTCGGAAAAATATATAAATAATAATAAGTGAATGTTTGTGGCCAAGATATCCTGAAATTATAAAAATTATATTGTAAAGCTAATGGCGTGACGCCAAAATATCTCGAAATTATAAAAATAATATTTTGAAAATATATTAATGATCTCTAGCGGTGTGACGCCAAGATATTTTGAAAATATATAAATGATATTGTAAAGTTAATGGTTTGAGCCGCCAGAGAAATGATATCATGTATAAATTCTTTTGTAAAATTAAATTGTGTGAGGCCAATATCCTGAAAATATATAAATGATATTGTATAGCTTCTAGTACAAAATACCAAAAAGCGTGGCGCCAAGACAGCCTGAAAAATATGATTAAAATTGAAAAGATTATGGTTTAAACTGCCAGAGGCGTAGCGTCACTTAACATTAAGCAATAAGCTTAAACAATACCAAACTATCAAGTTTAATTTATTTTTGTGTGTCAAATATAATTTTGTGGTATTGTAAATTCGTAGTGTATGGTTTTCTGTTTAAGGTAGGTTTGTGATATACTCAAAAAAAATAAGTTAGGGACCAATGTAAAATTTGAAACAAAAATACAAAAACTGTATAATATAAAATTCATCTATAATTTGTTTTTGCTCTGTTTTTGTTTCATATGATGTAATGAATTCATATTTTTGTGTATGAAATTACAAGAAGTGTGAATATGAAATGATATGATTTATGTTCTTCAAAATAAAATAATGTTTTTGATGTGATCCTTAACTTTTTTTGTTGAGTATATATACTATTTTGTTGGCATGTAAATTCGTTGATCAGGATATCCACCAAAACAACGGAAATAGGACCCAACTCAAATGAATGATTTCACAGTATTGTACATATGAACAATGTAGTATATACCTGCTACAAATGTTATTACTTCAAAACTCCAACATTCTAGAGCAAACATTATCATCCCAGAAAAGGCTAGTTCTAGAAATTCTCCCCAATCCACCAAACATTCTAAGGAAAAACCTGTACTAAAAGAAAAGAGCCATGTTTCAAAGATTGATTGAATGGGGTTTTACGTCCCAGTCAAGGATATATCACTGATATCGAGACGTCAAAATTTAACTTTTATGGAATGCATATAGTTATATAAAGAAGTCTTTCCCTTAATTAAACCTAATACGATCATTATCAATAGGATGAGGGGTACAGATTTTGTGTTTTGTTACAGACTGACATTTGTTACAATACTAATTCATCACCCAGCTGGTTTTGAATAAATACCTGGACCGAAGTCTAAAGCACGAGCACCTTGCTAAGAGTTGGTTGTTTTTCTTCCGGTATTTTAATTTCCTCCATCATCACAGAACTGGCCGCTTCAATATAAGTAAAAGAATCTTTAATGACTCGTAAAATTCCAATTAATCCATTCTACTCGTAGAAATACCAGCATTTTGGTGTCATTGTTCGGACGTATAACGTACCTGCCCATGTTGTCTTGTATATTCCACTGCATACAATATAGGGGATATGGAAAAAAACAACTGACCACTGAGTCAAACTGACCGCTATAGCCGCACCCCTAAAACATAACCAAGTTAATATTACATACGTAATATAGATCGTAACATCATTATATTCTGAATTCTATAATAAATGAGGACAAACATATCCTAAGTGGGTGGTGTAGTTCAAACTAAGATAATTTGTTTGATATATTTGATAGACTTTAGACACTTGAAGAATATAAATTTTCGAGTTTAGAGTGTATTTCTGATTTTTTCTCAGCGTTTTTCAAATTAGTTTAATTTACATTAATAAATATTGATATATTATTGTTTTAAAGTTACAAATTAAAAAAAAAAACTTTGTACCTCGTAAAATTCAAATAATCACCATAGCTTTTAAGAAAGTCAAAATCTGATAATAATTTGAAAGTCTAGTTAAAGTATTATTTTCAACAGTTTCATTCACACACAAATAAGTTACTTAGCTACACTAACATTTAGATCTAGGTTATAAGTTGCAAAGAGGCATTCACGCCATGTACGGGTTTTATACAGGTGTTTCAAAACCTGATTATTATACGTCATGGACTACCCTAGTGCTGGAGGCGTTCCTTTTACAGTGAAATGTTCTTGATTAAGATGTAAAATCCCATCAAATCAATCAATGAATTTTAACTTTACGAATATGTTTCTCAGGGTTTTTTTCAGGTTCAACCCAATAAGGTTGAAATCTCTATAAATAAATTTCAAACTGGACATAACTATAAAAACTGACTTGTCTTCCAAATGCTGTATCCAATATCAAATTATTGTTAATACACCAAAAGAGCAAGCTGACAACAGTTTTGACGTACAAAAATTGCTAAATACACAATTATCTACCTTTTAGTCCAGTTAATCTACAGTTTGACAACAAACTTATTGCAACACAATATATTAGCTCTTAAACCCATAAAATGGTTATGTTGAAAAATCTACAAAAATCTGAAAGGGGGCAGTTTTTTAAGTTTTTTCTAATGGGGGTGTTTTATAGACAAGGGACACAACTCTTGTAAAACCGGTTTTGTTTTAGTCCCATTATCACATATTTTTTGCTATTTGATCAAAATGTGAGGCAAAAACAATATAATTAATCAATCATAATTGTTTATGACAGAATGACCCAATTCTTTCAATGATTGACTGGGCTATTTACACAATTCAGACGAAAATGTGATGTGTTAACCATGCTAATCTGTTTTGAAAACTTTTTTTCTGTATTTCTTCATTTATCACGAAATTGTATTTTTCCCGCAAAATTGCGCTATTCTTTCACCGCTTGCAATTTATTTAGATCAAAACTGATTTTTTTTTAAAATCAATTGTATCATTTCAAAAAATGGGCTTTAAAACTTTCTCAAATATAATACAAGTGATGTCGGGTAGAGTAATGATGTTCTGGCATGACGTATTACATGAAAAAACACGAAACTATAAAGTGAACTGACAAATTTGGTCAAACGAGATTCTGCCACGAGTGGGATTCGAACTAAGCGACGAGATCGTCATGACCAAAAAACGGCGTTTTCGATCACGGATGCCACTTTGTGTTTGATCTGTTTTACTAACACTTTACTTACTGTATACCAAGTGGTATCACTAACATAAACAAAGCATGTAGCGCAGCGTTTAGTATATTAACGATGACGTTAATGATCAGACTAGGCATCACGACACTCTGTAAATAGAGATAGAACATTGACATCAGACTAGGCATCACAGCACTCTGTAAATAAAGATAGAACATTGACATCAGACTAGGCATCACAGCACTCTGTAAATAGAGATAGAACATTGACATCAGACTAGGCATCACGGCACTCTGTAAATAAAGATAGAACATTGACATCAGACTAGGCATCACGACACTCTGTAAATAAAGATAGAACATTGACATCAGACTAGGCATCACAGCACTCTGTAAATAGAGATAGAACACTGACATCAGACTAGGCATCACGACATTCTGTAAATAAAGATAGAACATTGACATCAGACTAGGCATCACGACACTCTGTAAATAGAGATAGAACATTGACATCAGACTAGGCATCACGACACTCTGTAAATAAAGATAGAACATTGACATCAGACTAGGCATCACAGCACTCTGTAAATAGAGATAGAACATTGACATCAGACTAGGCATCACGGCACTCTGTAAATAGAGAGAGAACATTGACATCAGACTAGGCATCACGACACTCTGTAAATAGAGATAGAACATTGACATCAGACTAGGCATCACGGCACTCTGTAAATAGAGAGAGAACATTGACATCAGACTAGGCATCACGGCACTCTGTAAATAGAGATAGAACACTGACATCAGACTAGGCATCACGGCACTCTGTAGATAGAGATAGAACATTGACATCAGACTAGGCATCACGGCACTCTGTAGATAGAGATAGAACATTGACATCAGACTAGGCATCACAGCACTCTGTAAATAGAGATAGAACATTGACATCAGACTAGGCATCACGGCACTCTGTAGATAGAGATAGAACATTGACATCAGACTAGGCATCACGGCACTCTGTAAATAGAGAGAGAACATTGACATCAGACTAGGCATCACGGCACTCTGTAAATAGAGAGAGAACATTGACATCAGACTAGGCATCACGACACTCTGTAAATAGAGAGAGAACATTGACATCAGACTAGGCATCACGGCACTCTGTAAATAGAGATAGAATATTGACATCAGACTAGGCATCACGACACTCTGTAAATAAAGATAGAACATTGACATCAGACTAGGCATCACGGCACTCTGTAAATAAAGATAGAACATTGACATCAGACTAGGCATCACGACACTCTGTAAATAGAGATAGAACATTGACATCAGACTAGGCATCACGACACTCTGTAGATAGAGATAGAACATTGACATCAGACTAGGCATCACGACACTCTGTAAATAGAGATAGAACATTGACATCAGACTAGGCATCACGACACTCTGTAAGTAGAGAGAGAACATTGACATCAGACTAGGCATCACGACACTGTAAATAGAGATAGAACATTGACATCAGACTAGGCATCACGACACTCTGTAAATAGAGAGAACATTGACATCAGACTAGGCATCACGACACTCTGTAAATAAAGATAGAACATTAACATCAGACTAGGCATCACAGCACTCTGTAAATAGAGAGAACATTGACATCAGACTAGGCATCACGGCACTCTGTAAATAGAGAGAGAACATTGACATCAGACTAGGCATCACGGCACTCTGTAAATAGAGAGAGAACATTGACATCAGACTAGGCATCACGACACTCTGTAAATAGAGAGAACATTGACATCAGACTAGGCATCACGACACTCTGTAAATAAAGATAGAACATTAACATCAGACTAGGCATCACAGCACTCTGTAAATAGAGAGAGAACATTGACATCAGACTAGGCATCACGACACTCTGTAAATAAAGAGAGAACATTGACATCAGACTAGGTAACACGACACTCTGTAAATAAAGATAGAACATTGACATCAGACTAGGCATCACGGCACTCTGTAAATAGAGAGAACATTGACATCAGACTAGGCATCACGGCACTCTGTAAATAGAGATAGAACAACATTGACATCAGACTAGGTAACACGACACTCTGTAAATAGAGATAGAACATTGACATCAGACTAGGTAACACGACACTCTGTAAATAGAGATAGAACATTGACATCAGACTAGGTAACACGACACTCTGTAAATAGAGAGAACATTGACATCAGACTAGGCATCACGGCACTCTGTAAATAGAGATAAAACATTGACATCAGACTAGGCATCACGACTCTGTAAAATGAGAGAACATTGACATCAGACTAGGCATCACGACACTCTGTAAATAGAGATACGAGAACATTGTTACAGTTAATTTCAGATGCTTCAGTTTCTAATATAACCAAAGGCAGTGCAGAAACGCTTTAACAAGAAAGGCAAATTGTGTAAATTGTCTGATCAGGAAAGTTAAAATACAATACTGTCATGATTTAGTCGCAAATTACTAGGCGTAGGGATACACTTAGGCCGAAATATCTGCTTTAACGATGATAAGACTTTTTTATATGGCTACCATCCATCGTGTGATAGAATTTTTTTTCAAAAATGTCTTGTCATAGCTAGTGCAGATAATTCGGCCTCAGATTTACTCCACTGAGGTTATGTAGGATATCATATACGAACTGCTTGCAGTACAATGGAGTAATAATGTTTAAGATTTTTTCACTTATATCAAGAGGTCAGTTCAGAGATCGTGGAGCAAACTGACAAACTTCCCCACATTACCAGCGTAGGGCCTGTGTCGAGTGAGATTCTGATAAATAAAACTTGAATTACGTGTTTCTAGATTTTACGCTTTTAGAAAACATCATTTCGGTGTTCAAGTGTCTCAATCATTTTGAGTCAACGTTTGGGTATTCTAGTAAAGTGTGGTTTATTTTACAGGTCAAAGTACAGCTGTTCTAAATGTTCATAAATTTAGACGTTTGGTATTTGAACTTGATAGCTAGGTGGCTGTAATAACAACTCATGTAGTCTCTCTCTCAACATATAGAAATACTTTGAATAACCTATATGATACAACCAGTGTGTCAACAACCCGAGTTTTTATTTTTTTGATTTTGGAATTTCTGAATTTGTTCCCAAACATTTGATTACAATAAATGATAGATGATATAGGATTTATTCTGCATATCAAGTAATGGTGCTTCTGTTCTACTGGGGTGATTAACTCCAGTTTCAGTAAGATTTCCCTTAACTCAAATATAGCAAAATTTCGAAATCTTTTCTTAAACTAAAAAATAATATTTTCGAGAAAACTAAACACATATGTTTAAAAGCTTGAAGTAATATTCAATATTAAAAACAAAACCTTAAATTTCCTGATATCTTAAACATTAAGTCATGTATAAAATTTGCCAAAATTTACGTTAAAGAAAACCTTAGTTAGAAAATGGTTGTGTAAGCAGGCCCTGTGATGATAGAGCTGGGTGGAAATTGTCCTTTAAACCCAAGCTGTCACGCCATTACGGGTTCGAGACCTTGCGTTCCCCGTGTGAAGCTTTTTTCAATGCTTTAGCTACACATTACCTGACTTTGCAGAAACTTTGCTATAACATCGGAAACAGCAATACCCTGGAAAAGATAAATCATTGTTTATAGGTACAGTACAGGCCTGTCGAACGTTTAACACAATGCTGACGAAAGGAAGTCAGAAGCTCGACTCTCTAGTGACCGAAATATGGAAAGCTAGCTGGTAAAAAGCTGTCGAGAGATAGATGACAGCTGCCGTTATATATAGCTAACGAGGGGTCGAGATGAGCGGCAGATTCTGTACTAATTCGTTAGGTTGTTTAACTTTCGATAGGTCTGTACTATAAAGAGTATTGTACAATCTTTACTTAAGTGCAGATGTATTTTCCACAGCTGGTTCTAAAATGTGTGGATTGGATGGGGTCGTCCAATAGTACTATACACTAACCAATGACCTACTAGTTATATTACAATGGTTTGGTTGGGGACCCTGTAATAGTACTATGGCCTAATGCCTCACCACTGGGATGGTTTAGACCCTCTAACCGTACTATATCCATGCCTGTCGGTTGTAAATCAGCGGGATATAGTCTTTCGGTTTCCTCCATCATCCAGGAAATGGTCGCTTCCATATTGACTTGGGCGTAAAACACCATTACTCTTCTTAATTATTAATTACTGCTTATATTTCGACAAAACGCCGATTGAGAAAAACTATTGGATTTCTAGTGCGTTCACTTTCCCTTATATAAAAATTACAGACCCCCTTCAGTAAATTACATGTGACTCCGGTGGTCAAATGGATAAGACGTTAGTCTACAAATCCAGGGTCTCTCACTACTGTCAGTTCGAGCCCCACTCAGACCACGTGTGGGAAAGTGAATTTTCCTTGTCGTTGGCCTTTACTGGTTCACCTGGTTCAGTATAGTGTGACTGGGGGAGTGGTACGCTTGTCTGCGGCGTACTGACTCGGTGAGCTAGCACGTTAAAGTCGCCTTGAGTGCGCGCTAGTACAAGGCAGACCATAAAACACACTTGCACTTAAAATGCATATACAAAGTTGTTCATAGATTATTCCATCGAGATTAATAAATTAGTTCTCGTCGCGAATAGCTGAAAAAATTGCTTATGCGATTTTAAGCAACATTTAACCAATCCGTCAATTACATCATAACATGTGTAACTTGTTATTGAGTAGACCTAGAACAAGGAAAGACAATTCTGAGTGGAAGTCAACCAGGGAAGAGTGAAACTTACCGGTAATCCAGCTATATAAATGGTGGCATACATTCCACCTAGTCTGAAAATAAATAAAGCGAAATATGCAATATAAAACGTTATTCTTTAATCATTCTTTTAATTGTTGTCAAAATCAAAATGAATTAGCTTCAACATAAGAAAGTTATGTAGTTTCGAACGCAACTTGTATTAGAACATTAATTAGAACATGTTAATGAACATATTTTTACAAAAATGTCGAGGTTGGTAGAGAAAACCCGAGTATCTGAATAAAACTTTCCTCGAGAGAAGACAAAGGATCTGTCCAAGTTAGATTTTAACCCAAACCATGAAATGCGCTCGTAACCATTAATCGCTATTAACCATTCGTTCTCCGATGATCCAATGTTTTGAAACAATTTCATTCTTTCAAGCTTACAATACTTGCGACTAAGGCCTTAATAATGGGATCATTTGACATAAAAAATATTGGCCCTTTCGAGAATGAACATTGGATTATGACGTCATGTCTGCCAAAAGAGAAGGTAACTCTTTGCATATTTCTCAGAGTTGTGTCCCTTTGAAATTTTGATCATGTTTTTTGCAATCTTAGATGTATGGAACGCAGTTTCGTATCCAGGATTCTAGGGGGGGGGCACACTGACAATTTTTTTTTGTGTTTGGGGACAAAAGTTATATAGAGCTGTACTAATAGTGTGGTGAAGAGGCTGCGACATCGTTCAGTGGAAAATTAGGGGACGCAGATGCATTCTTATAATCGGAGCTGGTTAGTTTTTATATTTTAGAAACAAAAATGCATTTATGGACTGGTAAAATATTTCTTATTATGAATAGCCGAAAATTTTAGGGGGCACAGACCGGGTGTGCCCCCGTCTGGATCCGCGCCTGGATAAGATATAGTACACGACCTCCACGACCATTTATTATAATATTTACCTTGATACTTCTTCATTCTGTCCTAAAGCTCTCATTAAATGTCCAGTGTTCAAGTATATAGCAAAAATAGGTATACAACCAAGAAGTAGGATTAACAAACCTGAAACAAATCAACACAGAAAACAAAATGATTTTGTGGAATCTCTTATTATCGTGGTGTTTGTCCAGTGTTCAAGTATATAGCGAAAATAGGTATACAACCAAGAAGTAGGATTAACAAACCTGAAACAAATCAACACAGAAAACAAAATGATTTTGTGGAATCTCTTATTATCGTGTGTTTGTCCAGTGTTCAAGTATATAGCGAAAATAGGTTATACAACCAAGAAGTAGGATTAACAAACCTGAAACAATCAACACAGAAAACAAAATGATTTTGTGGAATCTCTTATATCGTGGTGTTTGTCCAGTGTTCAAGTATATAGCGAAAATAGGTATACAACCAAGAAGTAGGATTAACAAACCTGAAACAAATCAACACAGAAAACAAAATGATTTTGTGGAATCTCTTATTATCGTGGTGTTTGTCCAGTGTTCAAGTATATAGCGAAAATAGGTATACAACCAAGAAGTAGGATTAACAAACCTGAAACAAATCAACACAGAAAACAAAATGATTTTGGAATCTCTTATTATCGTGGTGTTTGTCCAGTGTTCAAGTATATAGCGAAAATAGGTATACAACCAAGAAGTAGGATTAACAAACCTGAAACAAATCAACACAGAAAACAAAATGATTTGTGGAATCTCTTATTATCGTGGTGTTGTCCAGTGTTCAAGTATATAGCGAAAATAGGTATACAACCAAGAAGTAGGATTAACAAACCTGAAACAAATCAACACAGAAAACAAAATGATTTTGTGGAATCTCTTATTATCGTGGTGTTTGTCCAGTGTTCAAGTATATAGCGAAAATAGGTATACAACCAAGAAGTAGGATTAACAAACCTGAAACAAATCAACACAGAAAACAAAATGATTTTGTGGAATCTCTTATTATCGTGGTGTTTGTCCAGTGTTCAAGTATATAGCGAAAATAGGTATACAACCAAGAAGTAGGATTAACAAACCTGAAACAAATCAACACAGAAAACAAAATGATTTTGTGGAATAATTTATTATCGTGGTGTTTGTTCCCACTACAGGGACTTTGTACAACGAAGCAAATGCAATATGCTTGCAAATGAATTGTTGACTCAGAAATATTGCAAGCCTAAGCTTATTAAGGCCCTAGAAAGTTTTATGGTCGTCATTAAAATAGTGTTGATAAGTTTGATGTCTCTGTGTCAAGGATTGCCCTGTATTTGACGTCCCATAGTTACATGTTCCTTTCACACAATTTTGATTACACACGTGGCGGGTGAAGCTAGCTAAACAGGAGAGACTTAACCTTCTGGAGCACCCGGCCTCACCTCTTCGGTGGAAGTTCACGTGTCTAACTTAATTTGTCAGTTCCAAAGTTTTTACTTCTGGATTGTGATTCGGACATGGATTAGTATGTTTGTTTTTGATTTCCAATTTTTGTGACTTTAAAAAAACCATTGCACTGGATGATAAATCCGTGACTTGTGATTACCGTTTAAGCTCGTAACATACACTACTTCGCTGACATGTAAATTCGCGGGACAAATTGATCACGAAAGCAACGAAAATTGAAACATCGCGAAAACTAAAAATCACAGTATATAACTGTCTTCTCATATGAAAATGCATAAAATCAAACTGTTTTATGGATTTGTCAACGTATCCTGATTTTCGTGGCTTTAGCTGATTTGGAGGACAAGAACCCCTTGTTTATAACGGGACAGTAACAATCATATGATAACCTGGGTGGGCGGAAGAAGCGTGGAATCAAAAGTCCTGCTGATGAAAATACTGTTTAATGCTTGTGTTTCGCATTTTTGTTGTTGCTTTTTTATAAATATTTTTTTGTATTCGCAATCCAGTCCGTGAAAACAAGACCGCATCGAAATATAGTTTTAAACGCGAGTAAAGTGTTCTAAATTCAACATCGCCAATTCATAAAGCACCATCAAAAACTCAATAAAGCTAAAAAAAGAAACGGTAGTTCTTGCCTTCCCCACATCATTAACACTTAATCGCGAGTCCATTATCCCATAACTTACAAATTAGATTGTTATAAATATAATCTTGAATGAGTTGTAAAATATTGTCCCTCTACCGATTATGTTTTCCTTATATCATTAGTCTTGTATTATTGTTATGAGCAACTCGACGACGAGAAGCAATTACTCGCCATTATTTCTATATAACAAATATGACAAAAATGGAAAACTAAAATTCTTACTTCTTTGTACAATAACGCCCATTCGCTTTTTATTGACACTTCCATAAGTCTTCATCAGCCGTGAATGGAAAGAAAATTAAATAAACATTGAAATAAAAATGTTAGTAACTGATATTATCTGTAGTTTCTAAACCAGTGATCCCAGTGTGTGTCTGTTCTGTCTTATAATGCTGCTTACAAAAAATTGTTGATGCAAAGATATTACAAGACTTTGCTTATTAAGGCCCTCAAATATGGCAGTCATAAAAAAATCCTAAACACATTTCTACAAAGGCCGAGGAGAAGATTCATTTTTAATATAATAAATTTTTATGAAGTATTTCGTATATACGAATTAATATTTTGAAATAACGAAATAAATATTCCGTATATACGAATTGGTAATTTGAAATAACGAGATAGTAATCTGAAATAACGAATTAGTACATGTAATTTGAAATAAAGAATTAGTAATCTGAAATAACGTATAAAGTATTTCGTAACTACAAATTAAAAAAAAATATTACATTTAAAATTAGCCTTTTCGGCCTTCGTATGGTGCCATGTTCTTACCAATCCCAATTTTCATTTTAGAGGTGGTAGGTGTACCTTGCTAAACTGGAGGTGGTTACCCTTCATCAGCTGGTAGGTGTACCTTGCTGAATTGGAGGTGGTTACCCTTTATCAGCTGGTAGGTGTACCTTGCTAAATTGGAGGTGGTTACCATTTATCAGCTGGTAGGTGTACCTTGCCGAATTGGAGGTGGCTACCCTCTATCAGCTGGTAGGTGTACCTTGCTAAATTGGAGGTGGTTACCATTTATCAGCTGGTAGGTGTACCTTGCTAAATTGGAGGTGGTTATCCTTTATCAGCTGGTAGGTGTACCTTGCTGAATTGGAGGCGGTTACCCTCTATCAGCTGGTAGGTGTACCTTGCTAAATTGGAGGTGGTTACCCTTTATCAGCTGGTAGGTGTACCTTGCTAAATTGAAGGTGGTTACCATTTATCAGCTGGTAGGTGTACCTTGCCGAATTGGAGGTGGCTACCCTCTATCAGCTGGTAGGTGTACCTTGCTAAATTGGAGGTGGTTACCATTTATCAGCTGGTAGGTGTACCTTGCTAAATTGGAGGTGGTTATCCTTTATCAGCTGGTAGGTGTACCTTGCTGAATTGGAGGCGGTTACCCTCTATCAGCTGGTAGGTGTACCTTGCTAAATTGGAGGTGGTTACCCTTTATCAGCTGGTAAATTGGAGGTGGTTACCCTTTATTAGCTGGTAGGTGTACCTGGCTAAATTGGAGACGGTTACCCTTTATCAGCTGGTAGGTGTACCTTGCTAAATTGGAGGTGGTTACCTTTTATCAGCTGGTAGGTGTACCTTGCTAAATTGGAGGTGGTTACCCTTTATCAGCTGATAGGTGTACCTGGCTAAATTGGAGACGGTTACCCTTTATCAGCTGGTAGGTTTACCTTGCTAAATTGGATGTGGTTACCCTTTATCAGCTGGTAGGTGTACCTGGCTAAATTTGAGGTAGTTACCTTTTATCAGCTGGTAGGTGTACCTTGCTAAATTGAAGGTGGTTACCCTTTATCAGCTGGTAGGTGTACCTTGCTAAATTGGAGGTGGTTACCCTTTATCAGCTGGTAGGTGTACCTGGCTAAATTTGAGGTAGTTACCTTTTATCAGCTGGTAGGTGTACCTTGCTAAATTGGAGGTGGTTACCCTTTATCAGCTGGTAGGTGTACCTGGCTAAATTGGAGGTTGTTACCCTTCATCAGCTTGATTTTTGTAGGACTTGAAAGTATTTTCTTTTTGTGACAGGTGCCCGTCTGAAGTGTGACAGATGCCCGTCTGAAGTAAGACGTTTTATAATCAGCGATCTCTTGTTTTTATATTATTTTCTTTTCTTTTGATTCGTGTCCTTGCATGGTATAATTGTAGAAATGACTTTAATTACTTTATTCAATCCTAAACGTTATTATAATTGATTCAAAAGCGGCGGGGGGGGGGGGGTTCAATTTTTTTTTACTTTTTGTCCTGTTTTGGCTTTATCGTTTGTTGACTAGTATTGTTCGTAGCTTTGGTTGTGTTAGTTGTTTCGAAAACATAATCCTTTCAAGTGAACGTTAATATTTAGCTGCATCCATATGCAGTTATTTATGAGAAATAAGTTGATTGGAGTGGAGTAATGGTGTTTTAAGCACTAGTAAAGCTTCTTTAAATTAAATCGAGGTCAGTTCCTAGAGGGTGGAGGAAACCGGAGACCCCCCTCCCCCCCCCCCCCCCACACACACACGACTTTCGGCAATCGAACTTTTAAACTTTCTCACACTAGGATGCGTTCCGAGCGGGGTTCGAACTTATGCGATGAGAAGCGCTGTGATTAGTAAGCTCGTGCTTTACACAACTTAGCCATCGAAGCACCCAAAATAAATTACTCTCACTAATCTAAGTTATATAGAGTTATTTTGCAACGTCTGAATTTTTTCGCTGCTAATTTATTTTTGAGTGACACTAACGATCTCCTATAACTTTTCATCTTCATCTCATACTTTTAACATAACTTCTGGAAAATATCATATTTACATGTACGCAGAAAAATGTAGGTGTTCTTTTAAAAAACAAGCTGCTATATATATATATATATATATATATATATATATATAATATATATATATATATATACACGATACATCTTGATTATTATCTGTCATACCGGAGTGTATGTGTGTGCCTATGAGAGTGTAATTGGTGTAATTTGTTTTTTTTAAATTGTAAAATCATGAAAAAAGTTAAATAAAATAAAACAAAAAACTTTTCATCTCTTATTATATTTACCTGAGAAAATAACGTGTCGCACGCCGAGGATAGACCAAGCATTACAGCATTACCAGTCACATTAACAACCTGAAACATGTAAACACGGTACAACAGTGAAGGAATAATTAGTATTTGCTGTTAGGTTCTAAGAACTTTGAAAAAATATATGTTGGATATTTAAGCACAGATTCTTTGAGCTGAAACATTTTGATGCGTAATTCATTATTATTAATTAAACTTTGGTTTAATTTGTTTCAAGCGTTTTCATTGGTCTGATCTTTTCTGTTATGTTTGCATGAATAGATTGGCTATCAGTGAAGTAATCTAATTATGAATGACGTACAAAGACATTTGAATTCCTAAGCCATAGCTATGTTATTTTGTACATATTTTCTACGGCTATATTGTTGTTTAACTTGTTGATTTGTTGTTGAAAAAATTATATACTAATAGGTTGAATGATAAAATTGAAATTAATTTTTCGTTTTCTTATAAAAGAATGTGACATTTTGCACACTGAATAGTTCGCGGCGAGTCATTCAGTGTACAAAATGTCAAATTCTTTCATACTTCCATAATAAAAAGAAAAATTAATTTCATTTCATTAATATGATAGCCATATTGTTTTAATGTCTCATATTTCTTACCATTCAACTTAGACAGAGGGGATCCGAAATTCTTGTCTGCGTTAATTCTCCAAAACTATGAAGCACTATTTCACGAAACTTGGTGCAAAGTATCAACATAGATAGGAGATGCGCATATCGTTAACCCGAGTTAGTTTAATCATATTCCTCGGTCCTCAAAGTTATGACCCTTTAAACAAGAGTGTAAGTCACAAAAAAACCTGCTGCCGGGGGATCTTAATTCAATGAATTCGCTTGTTGATTTTGGTTCATCATACAATTTTAATATCTTTCTTGCATTCTTGTGCTGTAGATGTATCGGAACTTTTTGTCCAGTTACATTTTAATATACAGCTACTACCTAATGTGCTTGCCATTAAGAACTCGTTACTGCGGTAGCTCAGTTGATATAGTGCTTGCTCCGTAAGTGAGAAGTCGTGGGTTCGAACCCCGACCGGGTCTGACCCAAGACTTGAAAGTGGTCAGTGACTGTTCTTTCGCCAAGCACTCAGTATTATGAAATGATAGTCATGGTTCTTTCGGAAGGGAACTTAAAATAAATGAGGTCCTGTGTCACGGTAGGCTTGGTACGATAAAGAACCTTGCTGTATACATGTAATGCCATCAACACAACGCACAGGCAAAATGTCTGCATCTTTGCCTTAAGCTGGGACCTCGCGATATAAGTGAAATATTCTTGACTGGGACGACGTTAAACACCATTAATCACCTCTCAACTCGATTGAAAACCTAGGACTTTATTCAATGATTTACTATACAAGAATGATGTCTGATTTACTGTTCAGAAAATAACGCGCAGCATGCACGCCTACGGGGAGTCTTGTCGCTTGCTATGAGAATAAAATGAAACTTTCATTAAAGACCGATTATATAAAGGTCTCCCAATAAAACCAGATACAGAAAAATATCGTGGTTAATATTATTTGTTGTGTTTTACGTTCAATAAACATTATAAACCGTTTAACACCCAAGGCTAGTAAACATACGCATCATATCCAATCTTGTATGGTAAAATCAGATTAATTTATTTGCAACAGAAGAAAGTCTCACACCAAAGTGCAAACTGTACTCTGGGTTTCTTCTTAATTATTCAAAATTAGCTGTCTGAAAGCGCTTTGAGTGGGGTACAATGGAGAGGAGTGGAACAATAGTGTTTTACGCCCAATTATAGTTTTATTTCGCTTATATCGCGCCGTTCAGATTAGGTTTGGTGGAGGAAACAAGAGTACACTTAGAAATCCATCGACATGGAAGCAAACTGAATCTTCCTTATATAGTAAAAATCTTCTCGAGTGGGATTCAAGAGAATGCATTAGTGGCGTTGTGATCCAATAACATCGAGCTCTATAGAACCCCAAATAAAATAAAGGGAGATAACTTAAGTTAATTATCAAAGTTGAATCTTACCGATGATGCTAACGCAGCCCCATTAAGAGTTTGTTTTGATATTTGTCCACAGAATATCAAGCTGACAAAAAGTGTGGAATACTGCAGCATCGAGGTACCAGCCTGAAATACAATATTTTTTATATGTTAAATATCACGTTTTACAAGTAAATCAAGAGAGTCTAACCATCTCAAAGAAACTGGTCTAACTTAATTTAAAATCCCGCCTCAGCAAATTCAACTAGAACATACCACAACAAACAATGAGGGGTACCTCCGTACGAGGGTTATATGCATTATACAATCATTGACAACCCCTTTTTTGTCCGTGACCATGACCTTCTTAACCCTCATTCCAGATGTGACACAATCATCTCCGATCCTATATATATTGCATGAATAACACTTACAAAAAATATATATCAATCATACTATGCGCATCTGTGCAGAATTATAAATAATTAATGAGGAAAGTTCTGAAAAATATTTGTTGCATATTCAAATTATTGCTAAATATAAAGCTTTTATTTTATAATATGTTACGTAGTTTGTTGGATAACAAATAAAACTATGATATGTACTCTGTCCAATACAGTGTCGTTTATTTAAATCACTGTATATACGGAAGCGTATTTAGGACCTGTCTATAACAAAAATAATAAAATAAAAGAATAATAAAAAAATTCAAACAAATTTTCATATAAAGACTGTTGGTTTATGATTCGCTGGCAGGATGTTGTACATTATATTTCAAATCATTGTCTAAATAATATTGCCACATCTAACGATATGTCGGTTAAAATATTAAATTGTTAAAAACAGAACTTTGTTTAATAACACATATGCCGGTTCATGTTTCGATGTTAAAATTGCATTCCCAGAAAACAAAGAATAATTTTGAAAACTTGCAAATTTAGTTAAACATGTAAACCACTAGGGAAGTGAGACCGGGTGTTCCGGAAGGGTAATGACACCACCCGTTGTCCTATTTTTTCAATGAAACCAGATCCATTTTCCTTTACGTGTCCTGTTTAGATTTTAGTATTAAAATTTAGTTAAACATGTGAATTTCCACTAGGGAAGTGAGACCGGGTGTATCGGAAAAGTAACCACGTGTTTAATAGTCTACAACCGTTGTCCTATTTTTTTTCAATGAAACCAGATCCATTATCCTTTACGTTTTAGTATTAAAGTGTAGCTTCCATTTCCTATCAGAACACCCGTCACGTAAAGAACATGGAACTGTATAACATGAATTGTATGTTTGATTCACATTTGTTATTACTTTTATTTCTGATCTTTATGGTCTTTTTTTTTTACATTTGTTATAACTTTTATTTCTGATCTTTTTGTTTGATTCACATTTGTAAATACTTTTATTTCTGATCTTTATGTTTGATTCACATTTGTTATTACTTTTATTTCTGATCTTTATGGTTTTTTTTTTTTACATTTGTTATAACTTTTATTTCTGATCTTTATGTTTAATTCACATTTGTTAATACTTTTATTTCTGATCTTTATGGTTTTTTTTTTACATTTGTTATAACTTTTATTTCTGATCTTTTTGTTTAATTCAAATTTGTTATTACTTTTATTTCTGATCTTTATGTTTGATTCACATTTGTTAATACTTTTATTTCTGATCTTTATGTTTGATTCACATTTGTTATTACTTTTATTTCTGATCTTTATGTTTGATTCACATTTGTTATAACTTTTATTTCTGATCTTTAGGCTTGATTCACATTTGTCATTACTTTTATTTCTGATCTTTATGTTTGATTTACATTTGTTATAACTTTTATTTCTGATCTTTATGTTTGATTTACATTTGTTATAACTTTTATTTCTGATCTTTATGTTTGATTCACATTTGTTAATACTTTTATTTCTGATCTTTATGATTGATTCACATTTGTTATTTCTTTTATTTCTGATCTTTATGTTTGATTCACATTTGTTATAACTTTTATTTCTGATCTTTATGTTTGATTCACATTTGTAAATACTTTTATTTCTGATCTTTATGTTTGATTCACATTTGTTAATACTTTTATTTCTGATCTTTATGTTTTTTATACATTTGTTATAACTTTTATTTCTGATCTTTATGTTTGATTCACATTTGTTAATACTTTTATTTCTGATCTTTATGTTTTTTATACATTTGTTATAACTTTTATTTCTGATCTTTATGTTTAATTCACATTTGTTAATACTTTTATTTCTGATCTTTATGGTTTTTTTTTTTACATTTGTTATAACTTTTATTTCTGATCTTTTTGTTTAATTCAAATTTGTTATTACTTTTATTTCTGATCTTTATGTTTGATTCACATTTGTTATTTCTTTTATTTCTGATCTTTATGTTTGATTCACATTTGTTATAACTTTTATTTCTGATCTTTATGTTTGATTCACATTTGTTAATACTTTTATTTCTGATCTTTATGTTTGATTCACATTTGTTAATACTTTTATTTCTGATCTTTATGTTTTTTTTACATTTGTTATAACTTTTATTTCTGATTTTTATGTTTGATCCACATTTGTAAATACTTTTATTTCTGATCTTTATGTTTGATTCACATTTGTTATTACTTTTATTTCTGATGTTTATGTTTGATTCACATTTGTTAATACTTTTATTTCTGATCTTTATGTTTGATTCACATTTGTAAATACTTTTATTTCTGATCTTTATGTTTGATTCACATTTGTTAATACTTTTATTTCTGATCTTTATGTTTTTTATACATTTGTTATAACTTTTATTTCTGATCTTTATGTTTAATTCACATTTGTTATAACTTTTATTTCTGATCTTTATGGGTTTTTTTTTTACATTTGTTATAACTTTTATTTCTGATCTTTATGTTTGATTCACATATTACTTTTATTTCTGATCTTTATGTTTGATTCACATTTGTTAATACTTTTATTTCTGATCTTTATGTTTGATTCACATTTGTTATTACTTTTATTTCTGATCTTTATGTTTGATTCACATTTGTTATAACTTTTATTTCTGATCTTTATGTTTGATTCACATTTGTTATAACTTTTATTTCTGATCTTTATGTTTGATTCACATTTGTTAATACTTTTATTTCTGATCTTTATGTTTGATTCACATTTGTTATAACTTTTATTTCTGATCTTTAGGCTTGATTCACATTTGTCATTACTTTTATTTCTGATCTTTATGTTTGATTCACATTTGTTAATACTTTTATTTCTGATCTTTATGTTTTTTATACATTTGTTATAACTTTTATTTCTGATCTTTATGTTTAATTCACATTTGTTATAACTTTTATTTCTGATCTTTATGGGTTTTTTTTTTACATTTGTTATAACTTTTATTTCTGATCTTTATGTTTGATTCACATATTACTTTTATTTCTGATCTTTATGTTTGATTCACATTTGTTATAACTTTTATTTCTGATCTTTATGTTTGATTCACATTTGTTAATACTTTTATTTCTGATCTTTATGTTTGATTCACATTTGTTATTACTTTTATTTCTGATCTTTATGCTTGATTCACATTTGTCATTACTTTTATTTCTGATCTTTATGTTTGATTCACATTTGTTAATACTTTTATTTCTGATCTTTATGTTTGATTCACATTTGTTATTACTTTTATTTCTGATCTTTATGTTTGATTTACATTTGTTATAACTTTTATTTCTGATCTTTATGTTTGATTCACATTTGTTATTACTTTTATTTCTGATATTTATGTTTGATTCACATTTGTTATTACTTTTATTTCTGATCATAACAACTTCAATTTCATGTAAATTAATTCTATGTACAAGTCTAGTTCTGTATTAAACGGTTTGCCAGCAAATACATGTATTTTATTGTCATGTGTCATGTGTTATTTACATTAAGATATTGATTTCAAATATAATTACATCTTACCAGCCAATCATAAACCAACAGTTTTTTTATCGAACATAGTGTTAGCTATGGGCAGCCATCAGGGCAAAAATACAAAAGCTGAGAATTAATCAAATATTTTAAAAAATAACAATAAAAAATAAATCAATAATTAAAAAATTAAAATCACTAAACAAAATTCAAAAATCAATAATAAAAAAGCTGTGAATTAATCAAATATTTTAAAATAACAATAAAAAATAAATCAATAATTAAAGAATTAAAATCACTAAACAAAATTCAAAAATCAATAATTCGAAAATTAAATCAATAACGCAATTTCACAAATCAACATCAACATTAAATCAACAATCAAATCCAAACTCGCAAATCAAAACTCAATCAACAACCAAAATCAAAACTCAAATCAACAACCAAAACACAAATTAACGCTAGAGGGCGCGCAGAACGAGGGAAATGAGGCAGTATTCCAAAAGTGTCACACGCACTGCCGCACCCGCACCCAATTTTCCACATTACACACAATATCACTTTAAAAACTAAACATTTTTTAATAAAATTTTACACACTTGCCGGGCATAGGTATTTGTACTAAATTCTCTTTGGATTTTAATTAAAAATAAGTATTTTTAAAAATATTGATCAAAACGTTGGTGCGGCATATCTGCCGCGCTCAAGCCAATTTTTTCAGAGTGAATTTTGGTTTTTTATCGATTTCTCTTATATTAGAAAATATTGAGCCATAAAATTTTTATGGCATCTAAATATGATATTTATCTATCGAAAAATATTAAGTTCATTATTATTACTTTTATAATTTTGGAGAATTCTTGGTGCGGCAGTTGGAGACGTCGTCAGCCGCACCCAAATCCAAATTTTCAGAGTGAAGTTTGCATTTAGATCAATTTCTCTTATAATCCATAATAATGGGGCATGAAATTTTCACAGGATCTAAATATAATATTTATTTATCAATGCATACTAATTGTTATATAAATATGTGATATAACAAATAAAAAATCCATGTCCAAATCATCAATAAAATCTTTTAACATGGCAAATTATATGAAACACTTGAACTACCACCAGGGAAGCAAGAACAGGTGCTCCTGAAGGGCAAGTTTTTTGTTGTTGCTAGGAATCAAAAACAAACGTACTAATCCATGTCGGAATCACAATCAAGAAAGTAAAAACTTGCGAACTTCCACCAGTAAAGTGAGGCTGGGTGCTCCGGAAGGCAAGTTATTCTACGGCGGTGTTCAGAACAAATTAAGATGGTAAATTTTTTTGAGCTGCAGTACTAGGGAAGTCTGGTTACTTGTGGTTAAATACACTTTGTGACATATTGAAAACTTCGTATTCATTGACGAGATAAACCTCTGCACTTAAACCGGTAATGATAATGCTTATGATTGATCTATGTTTAGTTCTTATAACATCACTTTTAGAGCCATTTATCTAAATAAAGGAATCAATAAAGTTGATGTTACATTAGGAAAACCGAGCGTAAAACACAAATGATGCCCAAAACTGTCTGAATCATGGTATTTTTTATTTAAATTCTTAGGAATAATAATACTACTAATAAAAATACATTGAATATTATTATGCAATATTACAAAAGCGTCTATTGGCACATATAGATGTGATTGAAAATAATGTGTCTAGGCAATGTTTGGAAATGCCTTTAAAATAAAATACCTGATAATATGCACAACTTTAAAATAATAAAAAAATCTATGAAACAGTGTATGTTAAAAGCGGCAAGTTTAGCCATGTTGACTATTTTCTCCTTTAGGTATGCATACCAATGGATGGAAAAGTGTGAGTTAACAATATGACAGTTTTCTGAAAATACTGTTAGAAATTAAAATGATGATACTATAAATACGTTAACACAAAATAGAAAGGTTTTAGATTAAAACTGAATAGAAGGATAGCTATGCGGACAAACCACTGTCAATTAAAGGAAGGAAAACGGTATTACAGATAAACCATTTGGATGGAGTAATAGGGTTATCCGCCCCAGTACGGATTCTTTCATTCAAATTAATGTAGTCTGTTGTTGGACGATGGATGAATCCTTTGCACCTCGAGAAAACCATCGGCATGTGACAAGTTAGCTAATATTAATTTTAAAATGAAAATGTACCTTCTTATATGGATTGCGTTAAAGTATATCATGTATATATCAATAGTCAATTTCAATTTTCTTCGAAAATTATGTTTTGAAATCGTAAAAGTTGGTTGTGTGTCTAACCTAACTTGTCAGTTCCAAAGTTTTTACTTTGCTTCTGGATTGTGATTCAGACATGGATTAGTATGTTTGTTTTTGACTTATCGATTGTAATTTAGACATAGATTAGTATGTTTGTTTATGACTTCTGGATTGTGATTCGGACATAGATTAGTATGTTTGTTTTTGACTTCTGGATTGTAATTCGGATATGGATTAGTTTGTTTGTTTATGACTTCTGGATTGCAATTCAGACATGGACTAGTATGTTTGTTTTTGACTTCTGGATTGTAATTCGGACATGGATTAGTATGTTTGTTTATGACTTCTGGATTGTGATTTGGACATGGATTAGTTTGTTTGTCTTTGACTTCTGGATTGTTATTCGGACATGGATAAGTATGTTTGTTTGACTGCTGGATTGTAATTCGGACATGGATTAGTATGTTTGTTTATGACTTCTGGATTGTTATTCGGACATGGATTAGTATGTTTGTCTTTGACTTCTGGATTGTGATTCGGACATGGATTAGTTTGTTTATGACTTCTGGATTGTAATTCGGACATGGATTAGCATGTTTGTTTTTGATTCTGGATTGTAATTCGAACATGGATTAGTATGTTTGTTTATGACTTTTGGATTGTAATTCGGACATGGATTAGTATGTTTGTTTATGACTTCTGGATTGTGATTCGGACATGGATTAGTTTGTTTGTCTTTGACTTCTGGATTGTGATTCGGACATGGATTAATATGTTTGCTTTTGACTTCTGAATTGTAATTCGGACATGGATTAGTATGTTTGTTTATGACTTCTGGATTGTAATTCAGACATAAATTAGTATGGTTGTTTATGACTTCTGGATTGTAATTCGGACATGGATTAGTATGTTTGTTTATGACTTCTGGATTGTTATTCGGACATGGATTAGTATGTTTGTCTTTGACTTCTGGATTGTGATTCGGACATGGATTAGTATGTTTGTTTTTGACTTCTGGATTGTAATTCGGACATGGATTTGTATGTTTGTTTATGACTTTTGGTTTGTAATTCGGACATGGATTAGTGTGTTTGTTTTTGACTTCTGGATTGTGATTCGGACATGGATTAGTATGTTTGTTTTAGACGTCTTGACTGTGATTCGGACATGGATTAGTATGTCTGTTTTTGACGTCTTGATTGTGATTCGGACATGGATTAGTATGTTTGTTTTTGACTTTTGGATTGTAATTTGGACATGGATTAGTATGTTTGTTTTTTACATCTGGATTGTGATTCGGACATGGATTAGCATGTTTTTTTTTACTTCTGGATTGTGATTCGGACATGGATTAGTATGTTTGGTTTTACTTTCCTTCTGGATTGTGATTCGGACATAGATTAGTAGATTAGTGTGTTTGTTTTTGATTGTATAGGAAGAACAAAAAAATCTATCAAAGACAAGCATACCCCTCAATGTTAAATATTTGCATTAGAGGGTAAAGTTAGACTTGCAAAGAAACAATACAAAAACTAGAAAAACTGTGAGCCACAAGCTCACAAAAATAACCCCCCTCCCAAAAATCCATCGGATCAAATTTTTTAATATGAGGTGCACATCTACATTATATCACAAAGATTGTGTAAAAGTTTCATGAAAATCCATTGAAGGGTTTAGGGGGAATTGCGGGTAAGAGATAGGTACCCTAAGGTGTAACGGAAGGACGGACGAACACCCCTTATCACTATATACTCCCCACTTTGTAAGCGGGGGGTATAATGAGCCAAAATGATTTGAAAATTCTATGGAAAACATTACATTTACATAACATGACGATCCATAAGGAAAAAGGACCCTTAAGAAATAAAAAAAATGAGTATTTCATTTTTTGTTACATTTTTGAAGAACCAATATTGGATTATGCAAAAATAAAAAGTGAAATCAACCCAGTAGTTGTAGAAAAGTTGTCAAAAACAGCAATTTTTTCATAACAGACTACATTTATGTTTTTTATTTGCTGTTTTCTGCAAAGGTTTGGATTGTTTTAAAGGTCCTTTTCGCTTACAGAACGCCATACATATATATTTTTTTAATTTTCGTCACAAAAATTTATACTAATGCAAATTACAAAAGTCAAATTGTTAGTTAGTACACTTACGATTGGCCAAGCAATCTTCAAAAGTTTCTTGAATTCTCTTTTGTATTCTCCAAGTAAAACCATTTTTTCTAGAACAAAAACACCAACCGTTAATCACGATTACAAAATATAGAATATAACACCAAAAGAGGAAAAAAATCAATAATGCAATAATTGCATCATAACAATCTATATATACTAGCAATGAATACAAAAATTGTTGTGATAGTATTTTCAACAGATGTAGCTTATTCGCATAGAAGGGAATCGGTGGTCATGTGGTCCAAAGCGCCCCCACCGTCTACCTTCGAATTTAAATAACACAAATTCTAGTGTACACGTGCCGACTAGTCTGTGATTTTCTCCGTTTTCCTCTTCCATTTCTTAACTGCCCCGACATAAGTGAAAGAATCTTGCCAAAAACTTATTGCACAGGTGGTATAACAAGTGGAGATTATTATGTCGTCCGTCTGTCTATCCGTCAATCTGTCTGACTCTTCAGAGAACTTGTGTCTGCAACTCCTCCTAAACCACTTAAGGGATTTGATTGAAACTAAGTTGAAATAATGAGTAGATAGTTGCATATTCAAATATGGTTGCCGTTGATTGGTCATGTGACCAGATTCTTCTAGCTTTCTCTTGAGTCCATCTGTCTGACAGTTCAGAGAACTTGTATCCGCAACTTTTCTCCAACTACTGAAGAGATTTGATTGGAAATAAGCAGAAATGATTAGTAGACAGTGCTGTGTTGGATTATCAAAGATGGTTGCCGTTGATTGGTCGTGTGACTAGATTCTGCATTCTGATTGGTCGAAATAAAAATGTTGATTACAAATCAAGTTTTAAAGCTACAAGTACAAGTGAAATGTTCTAGGAGACATCACAATTATGTTTGTCGCCTACCTGTTCGTCCGTCAATCTGTATGACTGTTCAAAGAACTAGGATCCACAACTCATCCTAATCCACTTAAGGGATTAGATTGAAACGAGGTTGAAATGATAGTAGTAGATAGTTGCATATTCAAAAATGGTTTGCCGTTAATTGGTCATGTGGCCAGATAATTCTAACTTTCTCCGAGTATCAATATATTAGATTTAGCAAACTCGCAAAAACACCCTGCATTAAACTTATTTGTGTGATATATATATATATATCACATAACCCTCCTATACCATATTAACACTTTTTATTGAACAGGCTGGCATACCCAATAATGAACATTATTTACACTTTTGGTCTTTTAATTTCAAACTTTCGACGGCAGGGGACATGAATTGCTCGCAACACTGATTGTAAGCTTGTAAATCTTGATATTAAAAAATTAGATGGTGACCCACTTATTTGAATATCGTCAGAGGGAACTCGGTATAGTTCATTTGATGCGTTCAACAAAATTGAATAGAAATACCTCAACTTTTACAGTATGTCTTAATGATGACTTTAACAGTAAAACTACTTATTATATTGATCATGTAAAAACATTGAATGATCTAATAATGAAATATCATTAATGATTATATTAAAAAATGAAGTTAAAACGTTTTTTCTACCTTGTAAACTTATGTTCCATGCAGTTAGATAATAAAAAGGAAAAGTCTTGTTCAGTATAACAGGATAACTCTCAAATTCTCACTTCCTTTTGAACTGCTACAAATGTCTTCAGTAATTTTCAGTGTACTTGTTTACAATAGCCCCAAGGGTGTTTTCGCTCACCCGAGGAGGGTATGTACATCTCATGCAGTAGTCCAATGGTAAATTACAAAAATTAAAGAGAATGTCCAAATTTACAGCAGTTAGGGCCAATATGTCACATTGTTGCAAATTAATTACAACTTGTCCCAAAAGTTAAAACTTTATAGTTTTTGAGAGTTAACAATTTCAGTATTTATTTGCTTCTGTGACCTTGCCTTTGACCCATGACCTGCAGCCATATATCAAAATGAAAGTTGGACCATTGCCTACAATATTCTAATACTAACATGCTTATACAAAACGTTTAGTTTTGAGATAATTTATAAATTCAGTATTCGTTTGCTTCTGTGACCATAACCTTTGAACACATGGCCTTCGTTTGTATAGCAAAATGATTGTTAGGTCAATGCCTAGATTATTCTAATATATATGCCTATACAAAAAGTGTAAAGTTTACCAAATATATTGACAAATACACTTTTTTAGCAGTTTCCCCCTCAAGTACCATTTCCTCATTTTGGCCCCTATAGCTACGATTTGCGCAAATCGAAACTATTTTGCCCTAAGTATGTGATACATGAAATATCTAAGCTATATCTCTTGTAAGTTAATTGATATTTTAAAATTTTTACAATTCTTTTTTCCATTTATGGGGTCCGAAGGAGACATAATCCCTTTATTTGTGCAAATCTGAATGTCCCCCACCTAGACATCATTACTCATCTGAGCTCAAAAGTTTAGCAACATATACATAATAATTCTATTAATCATAAGGTATGTTGTAATAATTAGTGTTTAAAACTGACAGATATGAATCGACAAATTTTTTACACCTACCATGCACATATATCAAACGTCAACATCAAATGATGTGATTTTTATTATTCATTATTAGTAATCCCGCTATTGCTGTTGTTATATATCGTCATCCCGATTATCGTCGCAATTACTTACAAAAACATAGCACTGTCGTGCTGTTGTACAGCGTAGTTTGGAAAATTGTGTTGTGGCAAGACAGAATATAACCGAAAATTCGGGGGGGGGGGGGTCGATCTATGCATAGTCCGACGGATGGTTTTTTTTTTTTTTTTTTTTTGGAAAAAAAACAATGTACCAAACCATGTATTGCTGAATTATATGGTAGAAAATAATAATTTCATAAATATATGAAAAAGACAATCGGGAATTAAAATTTAAAAAAGTTGTACCCGATCGTTTTGTCATTTCGGATAGAGAGAAAGTAGAGTTTTGCAGATCCTACCGTCGCTATGAGGGGGTACATTCTAGCGGTTGTATGTAACTGGATCATTTGCTGTTAATCTGGGTTTTAATTAACTGCTGATTATCACTCACAATATTCCCGTTTCATGTTAATGGTGAAGTACAGTTGTTTTACCAGTTCCGAATTTTTACTACCGAATAATCTAAAATTCCAATCCCGTTCAATTAAAGGAATCGCAAAATAACTTTCTAAATTTGCTTCTACTTCAATGTATGGGCATTAATTGTTTAAATAATATAAACTTCAACCGCTTCCTAAATGTATGTGCAGGACAGGACGACATATTTACGATGTAAACAAACGTGATCACGGAAAGCTTTTTTCAAGAAAACATACTACCACGTGTTTTTAGAGGACAGGTGTCGATATTTTGGAATCAGTAAACATTAGTATTATTACACCACATAAATTTTATTTCCTCTGCTTGTGGACGACGTCTGCAGCAGCGCTTATATGATACTCTGTTCGGAACTGGTAAAACGACTGTATTTAAAATTTGAACACAACACTGTACACAACCTTTAACGAAAGTAAAATCTAATCGATAAACATTTTAAAATATGACACAATTGCCTCAACATCAAAATACGTTATCATAACCTTCAAAATAAATTTAAATTTCCGTAGATTTCACGAAGAATTAATTAAACAACCTGTCGGTGCTGTTCATTTCATAAAAAGTTATGATTTTACATCGCAAACTTCTCGACTACTTTTTATTGTAAACATGAGATCAGTTTGCCAAATTGCAAAAAATATAAGATGCATCCCGTCGCAATATTTTACTAGATTCCGAAATGTATTCCGAAAATTTATTCCAAACATGCATATGTAACCAAATGCATTACCCGTCTCAGAATACATATCTCACGATAAAACAAATATACTTCTTTCACGCTCATTTACCAGGCGCACTATTTCCAGATGTACTCATATCTTATAATTTCATAGCAAAGAAGCTCGATATCTTGGAAGAAAGTGATAGCAAAGTACACGTTCACTTTGTTCACGCTGTACAAAAATTCTTTGAAATCATTGCATCACTTGTGTAGTGATCATGATTAAGCATATTATTAATTGTGGTTTTGTGAACCACAAATAAATCACTGCTGACAGCTGACGTAATAAATATACAATGTATCAATACATACCGTTTTCAATGTATATATTAGCTAAATGCAATTTCATATTGGGCATATTCATCTGGAAATTTCGCGACATTATCGTTATGATATCGTCAAAAGTTCAATGATATCGTCAAAAGTTCAGCGATATCGCGATGTCTTTTTCTCATGATTACAGCTCTAAATCACACTGTTGCCAATTACAATTGTTTCACTTTGAATTTTCTCTTTGAGGACCAGCAAAAAGTACTACAACAACTCTCATGGAATATTTACTCCAATGTAAAAAGTGCAGGTGGGGTGGATCTGCGGTTAATATACAAGTAAATTCTTCACCAAGGGATATTGCAATCCTAGGCTTATGAGGGTCCTGAAAAAGGTGTATGGCCGTCATCAGTTTTGTTGATAAGTATGTACTTATGTATGTCTAGAACTGCTTTTGCAATATTTGACATCCAATGGTTCCATGTTTCTTTCATTCCTAATTTTGATCACACACAGAAGTAGTTAGCTAAACAGGAAGTGGTTACCCGGTCTCACTTCTCTTGTGGAAATTCGCGTGTTTAACCTAATTTGGTATGTTTGTTTATACTCTGTTTTGGCATTGTGGTTAAGACATAGGTTGGTACGTCTGTTTTTACTTTGCTGTGGAATTTTGGTTTGGACATCGGCTGGTACGTTTGTTTTTACTTTGCTTTGGGATTGTGATTTGGACTTGGGCTGGTACATTTGTTTATACTTTGCTTTGGAATTGTGGTTTGGACATGGATTGGTGCGTTTGTTTTTACTTTGCTTTGGGATTGTGGTTTGGACATGGATTGGTACGTTTGTTTATACTTTGCTTTGGGATTGTGGTTTGGACATGGATTGGTGCGTTTGTTTTTACTTTGCTTTGGGATAGTGGTTTGGACATGGCTCGGTACGTTTGATTTTACTTTGCTTTGGGATTGTGGTTTGGACATGGATTGGTACGTTTGTTTTTACTTTGCTGTGGGATTTGGTTTAGACATGAGCTGGTACGTTTTTTTAACTTTGCTTTGGTATAGTGGTTTGGACATGGGCTGGCACTTTTGTTTTTACTTTGCTTTGGGATTGTGATTTGGACATGGGCTGGACGTTTGTTTTTACTTTGTTTTGGGAGTGGTTTGGACATGGATTAGTATGTTTGTTTTTACTTTGCTTTGGGATAGTGGTTTGGACATGGCTCGGTACGTTTGATTATACTTTGCTTTGGGATTGTGGTTTGGACATGGGCTGGTACGTTTGTTTATACTTTGCTGTGGGATTGTGGTTTGGACATGGATTGGTACGTTTGTTTTTACTTTGCTGGGGATTTGGTTTGACATGAGCTGGTACGTTTTTTTAACTTTGCTTTGGTATAGTGGTTTAGACATGAGCTGGCACTTTTGTTTTTACTTTACTTTGGTATAGTGGTTTGGACATGGGCTGGCACCTTTGTTTTTACTTTTCTTTGGGATTGTGATTTGGACATGGGCTGGTACGTTTGTTTTTACTTTGCTTTGGGAGTGGTTTGGACATGGATTAGTATGTTTGTTTTTACTTAGCTTTGGGATTGTGGTTTTGAACATGGGCTGGTACGTTTGTTTTTACTTTGCTGTGGGATTGTGGTTTGGACATGGGCTGGTACGTTTGTTTTTCCTTTGCTGTGGGATTTCGGTTTAGACAAGGATTGGTGCGTTTGTTTTTGATAACAAAAATATCTCTAACGTTTTTGTAGCAATATTAGTTTGTATTAAATCTTGACTTTTAACATAAAATTTCATATTTTCAAAAACTACTATTGCTAAAAAAAATTCTGTACGAAAATTTAAAATGATATACACGTACCTATAAATGAAACACTAAAGTACACAAAATGCCATTTTAATATCTTTGTGTAAAATATTATCATTTACACGTTTTGATACGCTTCAGCCGGCACCAAAAAATAAAATACAAATGTCGCCTTATGGCAACACAAGGCTAACACAAAACCACAATGAATTCTAATCAGAAAAAATATTACATACCCTATAAGTACGTTGTTCCTACAATATACTACTATCACAGCGATGTTTTGATACGCCAACGTTCATACCAGAAAATCCTACAATATACTACACTACTATCACAGCGACGTTTTGATACGCCAAGGTACATACCAGAAAATCCTACAATATAGTACTATCACAGCGACGTTTTGATACGCCAAGGTACATACCAGAAAATCCTACAATATAGTACTATCACAGCGACGTTTTGATACGCCAACGTCCATACCAGAAAATCCTACAATATACTATTACAACGACGTTTTGATACGCCAACGTACATACCAGAAAAACCTACAATATACTACTATCACAGCGACGTTTTGATACACCAACGTACATACCAGAAAATCCTACAATATACTACTATCACAGCGACGTTTTGATACGCCAACGTCCATTTCAGAAAATAAAACACAAATCTCGCCTTATGGCAACACAAGGCTTAACACAAAACCACAATGAATTCTAATCAGAAAAAAAATTACATACCCTTATATCTATGTTGTTCCTACAATATACTACTATCACAGCGACGTTTTGATACGCCAAAGTCCATACCAAAAAATAAAATACAAATCTTGCCTTATGGCAACAAAAGGCTTAAAACAAAACATAAATCTACAATGAATTCTTATCAGAAAAATATTACATACCCATATATCTACGTTGTTTCTAAAATGTAATACTGTCACAGCGGTCGAAAGTTTGGTCTTATAAATCAAAAAACAAACGTACTATAATAAAATCGAAACGTAGCACACATAATATATACACCTGTACAATTAAGAACTTAAGAATCCTTTTTAAAGTTGATAATGATATTAGTAAAAAATAATTGGTATAAATAAAAAAAGAGGAAAAGCTCAATTTATATTTATAATTAATAAAAAAGAGGAAAAGCTTAACTTATATTTAATGTGTTTAATATTATAATAAAATATCTTATGTTTCCATTTTAAAAAAAATACATTAGCAAAAAAGGTTTTCTATCTACTATATATACTTTAGTGCCTATCAAAGTAGGAAAGAACATTATCAATCTTCTAGAGTTGGCAATATTGCTCATTGGCTTGTACTGTTCTTGGTTGTGTTTTCTGTAGCCAAGTACATGTTTTTCAGTTGCAAATTTGTCCTATTGTAATTCAAATAATAATAATAAAAACAATTAAGAAAAAAAAACCAATCAGTTATTGCTCACTTAGTATACTCATACTTATAAACTTCAACCATTGACCGTAAATGTAGAAAAATCAATTAAGTTGGTAAACAGAGAGTAGACGTTTGACAACATGAACTCGGTATTTGCAGCATCTAATGAACTCACGAAAAATCCAAGTAGTGTGTTTAGTATTTGCTGAGAAAACTTAGGAAAATTTTTGTTTCGAACAGACGGAAGGACAGAGAGAATAATAATATGAAAATAAAAAAACTAAATCGCTATATTACCAAATCCTAATTAGTAGAAATGTGATTACATAATTGTATCAAATAGACTGATGAACAGTAGCCTAACCCTACCCCTGATATACTAGTATCATTAGATACATCCCCACCTTAAATCATCACCCTGTAATTTTACAGAATTTTCCTTGGCGAACAGTCTAGCGTTATACATAGTTATAACAGAAAGCACCTGTATGCATTTAATGAGACCCAGTAAAATGCAAGAATGTATTTTCATTGTAGGCATATGTCATTTCAGTGTTAATCCACAAAGGAATATGTATGATAAGGGGGTCAAAATGGCCCACTTCATAGAATCTTTATTTTTAGCATATTATTACATCAAGGTCTACTCTAAATGAAAATGGTAGTATTTTACCTGTCCAGCTGACCTTGACCTCTAACCTAGGGGTCAAAGGTCAACATACTTCTAGTCTATATACCATTACCAAGCTTGAAAATACAAATGTTATTTAAAAGTTATGGTCTTTGTGACATTTGTTTGGTTGTAAACCGAAGCGAATTTAATTGTTTTATTAGTCGCTTGTGGTTTTCTGCACATTTTGGCCTGTTTTGAGAAATTGTAGTATGCTAATTTGCATAAAATGATTTTTGTTACATGTTTTCTTGATATAAAAGACATTGACGGTCATTGAACTGCAAAATATGACATGTAATTGCATCAAGCGGTAACAAAATAAAGCAAACAAATAATGAAAACACACTGAGAACTTTGACAAAATCTGGATTTGGTAACAAACAAGGGGAGATACTTAATCAAGAATTTTGTTAGACTTCCTGTGACATGTAGTGTGTCATTTTATTGAAAATAAAGCCATGAAGTTTTCAGAATATGGCCTATATATCAATTTTATATAGAATATTGCAAAAATAAATATTCAGAACACATTAATGTACAATGCTGTTGTTTTATCAGCACCACAACAGACTAGAATTATAGCTAAAAATCTGGTTTTTAATCCTTATTTTGCTATTATTTAATTTAAAATAATAAATAAAAGGTAGGAAACTTGTGAGGGAAACATTGTTATAACATTATATGCCTTACAATACCTTTTAGGGTTTCAAATGTGCATACAATTTGTGGAAAAACATCTAATTTTCTATATCTTTTCGAAAATTAGATATGGGTTCAAGCTTTAACCAACATAATTAAGGCCCAAATCAAAAGGATATGTATATGAAAATTTTTGTGCAAAAATTTACAGTGGTTAATGCATGAACCGGGGTCGAACTTTCCAATTCAAAACAACCTACTTGTAAATTTCACAAAGGGAGATAATTCTGTCAGATGGTACATATTAGATAGATCACATGTATACAGTAAAAGTTAATTTATTTATTACTGTTACAAATATTATATGATATTTTACTTATTTCTGTCTTTTTGAATGTGTGTACTGATAAAATTATTGTGCACTTTTAAGTTTGAAATTGACAGCATGTCAATTTTATTTTGACACTTCATCTGCAGGTGTTCATATATTGATTTTTTATAGAATGGTGAAAATCAAGCTAAACAACATTTGTCCAACCCCCCCCCCCAATCTTTATTGACATGCAGTTCACTAGCATGTAGAATAATCCAAAATATCAGTATTTGTCCTCACTTTCAACCTACTAATGGTATAGATGCTGTGTTAAAAAAGATGTCTAAAATCTAGAACAAGGAGATTTAGTACAAATAGTACAAATAACAAGGCATTCTGCAGGTTCTTTCAGCAAAATATTGAAATTTTTTTACTAGGAATGACTTTATCTGTAACGGATGCAGAATTTAATTTATTATGAAAAAAGAACAAACAAATTCAATCAAGAGGCAGATGAGAGTAACGACAAAACATCATTTCCTAAAGGTAGCCTAAATAGCATACGGCTTCCCATATTCTACAGATTTGGAAGTAATACAAAATGTATATTTTGCAACAGAAAGTCTAGAAAATTGGTGTCTGTTTCAAGCGAAAAGAAATAAAATCTGGTAAAATGTGTTACAAAAGTAGTAACATGATTTCTTGATTGGTATTGGTGTTCTGTTTACACTGAATGAGTTATCCCCCTTTCCGTAATTATCATTAGTCCATAAGTCTTCTTATCAAATGGTGCTGATTTTGTTTCATATGATTGATCTATATTATCAATTTCACATTTCTAACTCAAATTCTAATAGAGACGTGTCATATTTACTAAACAACTAAAATATTATGTAGTAATGTAACTATTATTTAATATACTTGATGTCCTTGGTATTAAGGGTAATATGTATAATGCTTTAGTTTCTATATATCAAAATACTCAATATTGTGTACGTTTAAATGGTTTTTACACAATTTTTTTCAATGTAAGCTGTGGGGTAAAACAAGGGTGCATTTTATCACCGCTTTTATTTAATTTGTTTATTAATGACCTTATATCTTAATACATTATCTATTGGTGTTACAGTTGGACAGGATGTTATTTCTGCTTTATTATATGCAGATGATCTAGTGTTGATGGCGGAATCTGCAAATGACTTACAACAATTATTAGATTCTCTCTACACATGGACTGAACAGAACAGAATGAATATTAACTTCGAAAAATCAAATATTGTGCATTTTCGCGTCAAATCGTGTGCAAGGACTAATGAAGACTTTAGTTGTGGCGGTAATCGCATTGTGGTTTGTGACAGTTACATATACCTTGGAATATTATTAAATGAACATTTAGATTTTAATGTTACAGCTCTACATGTAGCTAAATCTGCAAGTAGAGCCCTCGGATTGCTCGTCGTTAAATCGAAAGCAGCTGGAGGATTATCTTCTAATACATTTTCAAAACTATTTGATAACACAGTTTTTGCTATTATCAGCTATGGTACAGCTATTTGGGGTCATAAACAGTTTAAGTGTATAGACGCAATTCAAAATCGTGCATGTCGTTTCTTTTTAGGACTTGGTCGATATGCACCTAACTCTGCTGTGATAGTCGATATGGGGTGGACTCCATTACATGTTAAACAATGGGATGGCATTATTAGACAATATCGTCGTTTATGTGATATGGACGAAACCCGTGTTAATAAACGTATATTTATATGGTCAGATTCTTTTAAATACCGGGTGAATAATTGGAACTGTAGAGTGCGCACTAGATTAACGGAACTGAACTTAGAGGAATATAGTGATATCAACCGTTACATACCTCAAAAAGATCTTATTTCGATCGTTAATACGGGTAACATGAACTCTTTTATCCAACAGTGGCATAACGCTTTGAATAAGGACTCAGCTATACATGGACAGGGAGGAAATAAACTACGGACTTACAGATTATTTAAAAGTACATTTGAAACTGAACAATACGTAAAATCTACCCTCCCACGTTCTCACCGAAGTGCTCTTTCAAAATTCAGAATAGGGGTTGCACCAATTAGACTCGAGACCGGTCGTTACGAAGGTCTACCAGTTCATAAACGTCACTGTTTTAACTGCACAAAGACTGTAGAGTCTGAATCCCATGTTTTATTACATTGTGATTTTTATAATGATTTTAGATCTGTTATGTTTGATGGTGCTAAGAAATATATTGATAATTTCAATCTTTTAAGTGATTCTGATAAGCTTTCTGCGATTTTATCTCATCCACTTTTAGTGAAAATATCAGCCAAATTCTGCAGTAGTGTTTTAACTAGACGTCGTTTTTATCTTCATAAATGATTTTATTAATGGTATACTTTTTTTAAACATCCATCCCTATTTTATTTCAGCATATATATATATATATATATATATATTGTATATAATTGTTTATATTGATTTTTTTATAGTCTCCTATAATTCTTTTAAGAATGGCATATATACTAGTATTTATGTTTTAATTATTATATGTGTGTTTTATTGTTGTATATATCATATACAAATATTTGGCCTAGAACGACACAATTTTTTAATTTAATGTTTTAAAACTACAAAACCTTCAAGCGTATCTAACAAAGCCGCGATTTTTGTCTCAAAACGTGTAGTTTTTGGCGACAATGCATTTTACTACGTGATACGCATCGTCTGAATTCAGATGCGCGTCTGCTAAAACGGGTTTTATTTATTTTTTATACTTAATATGAGAAATTTAATCAAATTATTTAAGCACATGTTATAAAAATAACAGATCTACATATAGCATTAACGAAATTTGAGGTAAGTAATCCACGATCTTTTTAAAACCACATCGGTTTTCATCACTGAATAAGTGATCGGACTATAAAAGGTATGTACTTTGCCACAATAGACATAAAACGTTTAACTTTCTTAAATACACGAAATTTTGGTCAGGACTAACTTGGTGATTTGTTCAGCAAGACAATGTAGTTTGGTTGTACGTTCCTATGCATTGGTTTTGAATTTAGAACAAACAAGAATTCAACTATATACATATAGCGGGTGGTATTATTAAGTACTCACTAATTATAGTGCTTGTTACATCCAAGTTTTCTCGATTGCACGGGACTTAATTGGCATAATTATTGTAGAGACATATAAATTATATCATAAATTATGTCTGATTATTGTTATTGTTTTCTTTACAGCGACTTGGTGAAGAGATTAAACTTCCTCCTGGCAATACGTCGTGGATTCCACATAACAATGTACCAGATGGCTATGGGACTTGTTAACATTGAGCAAGAGATAGAAACACTCTCTGAGGAAGTAAATAAAACTATGTAGGAATTTGTTTACTTATTTTATATGGATGAGACAAATATACCCGTACATTTTTACATTATTAAGACATATTATAAACATTAATCGGACAATACCTTAAATATATATGGATCAGACAATTTATATCGCATTATTACATCTGTATGTTTTTACGTTAATAAGACATATATTGAACGGTAATCGGTCATTTTCTTGAAGGATGTCTCTTAACGACGTCGCAATTTATAATTATGGTACTTGTTAACATTGAAAGAGATAGAAACAGTTTCTCAGAGGTAAATCAAAACATGTAAAAGTGAAAGAAAACGAAATAATTTTTTTTCTGCTTTGATACAATTTGACTTTTACATCATAAAATCTGATATGAAAAAAAAATCGACAACAAATATCATAATTATTGTGATCTTGAATAAACACTTGTGTAATTTTTAATCATTCTCATTATTAAACTTGAGCTACTGAGTTTTAACAGGATAGGGAAAAAATGCATGATTAGATCAGGGGTCGAACCCAATACATCGCGCACTATAGGTGAGTGCTCTACCAAGACCGCTACATTCCTACCTTGTTATTCTTGAGTTTCCCGCGGTCCCGCACGTGGGAAATCTCACCCCTATTCCCTCGGATGGACTTTATATGATGACCACATTGCCAGTCCGCCACTTCCGAGGGGGCACACTGGCCACCAAACTAAAACAGGAAGGAGAAAAAATACAGGGTTGGACCGGGGATCGAACCCAGGACATCCCGCACTAGGCGAGTGCTTTATCAAATGAACTACCCAGACCGCTACTCTTGTTAATTGACACAGATGACTACTTTAGATATATGTCACTGTGTTGGGTCAACACCTCTTTAATTAATACTGAGTACATTACAATTTTGTAAGCGAAATAATCTTGATGAAGTGTAAATCATTTAGTCTGGACATTTTTCATAAGTGAAATTATTTTAATGGTCCGTAAAACACCATTCCAATAACATTTATTTTAGTGAAATTAAGAATCTCCCAATTTTTTTTCACCATTTAAGGCCAAGTGGTACAAATGGGCACTATCCTACAAGTTTCTGATTTTTTCCATATCCGTAAAACTTTTTGAGGCGCATCCGAAAATGTAAAAAAATATAGGGGTCACATTTTTACTTTTTTAGCTATAAAGCGTCAAAAATGTAAAAAATGTTAAAATTTTAACATAGGATTAATGGGAAATTGCATTTTTTCAGGCTCTGAAAAATTGGGAAAAGTGTAGAAAAATAACAGATTGTCCTACAAGTTTTTGAAAAACTAACATAATGTAGTTCTGAATTTAAATTTTCTGAAAATGTAAAGAAATACATATGTCACCTTGCTTGATTTTTCGGTATAAAACTTTAAAGACGAAATTTGATGCGAAAATATGACCAAAATTAACAATAACGTCATGATTTTTGACGATATTGTTAAAGGATCGGCAAACTTGCAAAATTTAACGTTATCGTGTCGTAAACTAGGAGTGTTGTGTTTGTGCTCTTCGCTGTTATAGTAAATATATTAATTTTATTATTTGTATACAATTAGATTATTTTATATTCCCAGTCACTATGGAATAATATATAATTATGATAGAAATAATGATATTAAGAAACATTATTACTTCGAATAGCAGAAGAACAAGGCCTTATCATCCGAAATAAGAGTCAATGATGATACTTCGAAAATGCAAGAACAAGGGCCGATTAGAGTCGGGGAAATGTTATCAATGGCTACATTTGAAACATGAAAAAGATATTGAACTATTGAGACCTAAAATCTTGACTGGAGTGAAGAAATCATTATAATTCAAAACATTTTACTTGGCCAAAGTAAGTTGCTGTTTAAAACCACCGAGCTCGAAAATACGTCACTCAGAAATTCCGTACGGAATTCTGCAGATACACCCCGTATTTCGGTATAAATTTTCATGACGTCATTGCAAATTAATTTTATAAGTCATAATGTATGAAAAAATGTATAATTTTTTAATTTTTTAAATCTGAAAGAATTTTAAAAATCAAAACAATATTAAAAAAGATATCATCGATTAAATTTTGTGAAAAAACGTCTATATCAATTGAAGGTAAAAAAGGCAAATCTTCAGTGAATCACTGGTATCTGTTGAATTTATCCGTGTATCGTATTTATGATACTTTTCTTGTATTTTTCATTCATATTTTTAATCAATAGATATTATGTATTTTATTCCCTGCAAGATATTTATCAAAATTATTACAGTGCCTTTGAGTTAGGACATCATTAAGGTACATAGATTTGTACACGTCTTGCGTAACGTCAGCGCCCATTTGTACCACTTGGCCTTAACTGAATTTTGATGATGACTATTATGGGAGACCCTGTCAACACGTGGTATTAAATTCTATCTGTTTTGAATCATGAGTTAGATGTTAATAATAGATCGCTTTAGATTACTATATTATTAATCTAACCTTGTTACTTGACACAGATGACAACTTGACACAGATGTGTACACGGTCCGTGGCGACTTGAATCATTATTATCGTAGATCAACAAACCGCTTAATATACTATTTTTAAAACATAGCACTGCCGTGCTGTTGTACAGCGTAGTTGTAAAATTGTGTTGTGGCAAGACAGAATATAACCGAAAATTCGGGGGGGGGGGGGGGGGGGGGGGGGGGGGGTGGGGGGTGTCCGACGGATGTTTTTTTTTTTGGAAAAGAAACAATGTACCAAACCATGTATTGCTGAATTAAATGGTAGAAAATAATAATTTCATAAATATATTATGAAAAAGACAATCGGTAAATAAAATTAAAAAAGTTGTACCCGATCGTTTTGTCATTTCGGATAGAGAGAAAGTAGAGTTTTGCAGATCTTACCGTCGCTATGAGGGGGTACATTCTAGCGATTGTATGTAACTGGATCATTTGCTGTTAATCTGGGTTTTAATTAACTGCTGATTATCACTCACTATATTCCCGTTACATGTTAATGGTGAAGTACAGTTGTTTTACCAGTTCCGAAGTTTTACTACCGAATAATCTAAAATTTCAATCCCGTTCAATTAAAGGAATCGCAAAATAACTTTCTAAATTTGCTTCTACTTGAATGTATGGGCATTGTTTAAATAATATAAACTTCAACCGCTTCCTAAATGTATGTGTATGACAGGTCGACAGATTGTTGGTGACCTAGTTTAACGACGTAAACAAATCGTGATCACGGAAATGCTTTTTTCAAGAAAACATACTACCACGTGTTTTTGAGGACAGGTGTCGATATTTGGAATCAGTAAACATTTGTATTATTACACCACATAAATTTTATTTCCTCTGCTTGTGGATGACGTCTGCAGCAGCGCTTATATGAAACCCTGTTCGGAACTGGTAAAACGACTGTAGTTAAAATTTGCACACAAAACTGTTCGAATTATCTCCCTTTCACAAAAGTAAAATCTAATCGATAAACATTTTAAAATATGACACAATTCTCTCAACATCAAAATACCTTATCATAACCTTCAAAATAAATTTCCGTAGATTTCACGAAGAATTAATTAAACAACCTGCCGTTGCTGTTTATTTCATAAACAGTTATGATTTTACATCGTAGGACGCAAACTTCTCGAACTACTTTTTATTGTAAACATGAGATCAGTTCGCCAAATTGCAGAAATTATTAGATGCATCCCGTCGCAATATTTTACTAGATTTCGAAATGTATTCCGAAAATTTATTCGAAAAGTGCATATGTAACCAAATGCATTACCCGTCTCAGAATACATATCTCACGATAAAACAGATATACTTCTTTCACGCTCATTTACCAGGCGCACTATTTCCAGGTGTTCTCATATCTTATAATTTCATAGCAAAGAAGCTCGATATCTTGGAAGAAAGCGATAGCAATGTACACGTTCACTTTGTTCACGCTGTACAAAAATCATTCTAAAAGTTTCGGTTTTCAATTACTTTCAACGAGATCATTCACGAATCATCATGATCTGAAATATTCTCTTTTGTATTACAATGATTAAAATTTTTAAGTACATTCATGATCTTTCTTTGTTTACGGGACTATCTTTGATTTGAATTAAAGTCTGAAAGTTTTGTTTTTAGACCTCGGAGATGATCAAGAATTTTAGAAAGGGGGCGTATAATGCGAAAGCCGAAGGCTCGAACTTTCTAGGGGGGTTCGGGGGCATGCTCCCCAGGAAAATTTTGAAAAAGTGGCGCAAAATCCTGCCTTCTGGTGCAATCTGAGCTGAACAATATGTATTATTAGCGACAAAGGGGAGGGGGTACGCCCCCCGGTGAATCCGCCACTGGATATGGGGGTACGCCCTTTTACAAGTATAATGATGAAATTGATTGGTTACCAGATGGACATTTCCTGTTAAAGCACTTGGTTTTTTTCTATTTTTTAGCAGGATACAAAATTTCACACAATATATATATTTGCGGGGGCCTGGCCCCCCCCCTTCTCTGACATTGGGGGGGGGGGCGGACCCCCCCCCTGCTCCTACGCCTATGCCATTTAAAGGGTTCATAATTTTATTTCCCATAAACGATTTAATTCACGGTCTGTAGTGTATATTTTACAATACGTGTGCTGTTGGTATCGCAAAATATCGTGATGGTTGAAGTTGAACTGACCACGTGGCAAGTGCGGTCCACGTGTTCCTTGAGTCATAATTTGATTCATGTAACCTAGGATTGGTGTCTATCCTGATACTATAATGATATACTATATACTATAAACTTGTCTACCTCTGCCTGTTATTGCGCAATTAAATGTATGCAAATATTTTGAATTGTACTTGTGGGCTTGAGGCCCTGTATACTTTTGTAATAAAGAGTATACACACGTACATATATTTACTTCAATATTAGAGATGGTATCATTATTCTGATTTAGCTTAGTAATTTACTGGTTATATAATGAATTAATTGTTTTATTATCAATTTGATCAAAGACATATCTCTGATTCAATTGAATTCTTCGTCGCCCCCAATCTCAGAGAAGGGGGCCAGGCCCCCGCAATAATTGTGTGAAATTTTGTATCATAGTTTATGTTTATAGTGCAAGTGCTAAAAAAAGAAAGAAAAAAAAGACCAAGAGTTTTAACAGGAATGTCCATCTGGTAACTAATCAAATATAAATTTCATCATTATACTTGTAAAAGGGCGTCAAAATTTTCCGGGGTACCCCCATATCCAGTGGCGGATTCAGCGGGGGCGTACCCCCCTTATGTCGCTAATAATACATATTGTTCAGCTCAGATTGCACCAGAATGCAGGATTTTTGCGCCACATTTTCAAAATTTTCCGGGGGAGCATGCCCCCGATCCCCCTAGAAGGTTCGAGCCTTGGGGCTCTCACATTATATTATACGCCCCCTTTCTAAGATTCTAAATCAGCCTCTGATATCCATCTTTAATGAGAGGGTTGATTATGGAACTTGTGTCATACAGTTATTTCTTGCCTTGATATCACAGTATTAAGTGTTTTAACCTATCAAAAACGATGCACAATACATTGAAAATGCGTCTAGACAAGACTTTGTTTAGGGTTTAGCACCCCTCTCATACTCTCCCCGCCTCGTGCCATATATAGGCACGACATAGACATAGCTTCGCCCCCCCCCCCCATATTAAACACCCTCCTACGCCTATGCATTTATCCTACTTTGTCCAAAATATTATATTATTAGACACCATTTTTAACTTCATTTAATATCAAAATAGATCAAATAGATGGATCACCTGAACTTCTTCTTGAAAAACTAATTTTCAGAATTTTAAATCCTACTACCTCATCTGAATGCCAAGCATTGTTTAAATATTTACAACTGCTATAAAAATGAGAGACCAATAAGATTTGTAAACTATAGGCCTAGCATATTTTATCATATAATGTAATCTAACAACCGTAATGCCAAATAAAGTTAGTACTCGATGGTTGTATATACATACAGTATTTAAACCAATTCATAATATTACTCTGTACATTATATATATTATATATATATATATATATATATATATATATATATATATATATATATATACAGTATGTCCCGGATATTTTGAACTCGCATATAATGAAGCCCCGCTTAAATTGAAATGCAAAAAAATCCCCTGCAAAACGTCTTCTTTTTATGACTTAAAACTACCCGCTTATATTGAACTCGCTTATATTGAATTCCCGGTTATATTGAAGACTTTTTATGGTCCCCCAAGTACAAATACCTTGATTTCTCCCCGGATAAACTGAAGCCATTTTAAACAGAAGTGTGATCATTTTAGCCTACTTCACTCGGGTTATTCTTTGTCAGATCGACGAGGCCACGGTAACTGAATTTTAATATTTACAGTGAGTAGTTTTCAAGGTAAATAAATAAATATATGAATTATATTCAGTTGTTAGTTGTTTTTATTTAGTTTAATAAGGAAATGGCATCCACGCCACAGAAAAGAAAAACGTTGTCTTTGGATACGAAATATGAGCTGATTAATCAAATTGACAAAAAGTTGAAACCGAAGGCTGAAATCGCAAAAGATTTTGGGATTAAACCTAGTACTTTATCCATGATTTACAAGCAGAAAGATGCAATTATTCTGGCGCATGAATCTGGAGATTATTCCCCGAAACGTAAACGTTTTAGATCTGGAAATTATTATGAAATCGAGGAATGTTTGTATAAGTGGTTTACAAATGCTAGGAGTTCCAACATTGCGGTTAGTGATGAAATTTTAATGAATAAAGCCAATGATTTTGCGAAAAAGTTGGGGATTAATGACTTTAAAAGTTCAAATGGATTTATTTATCGTTTTAAACAGCGTAGAGGCATTTCATTGCAAAACGTGTGTGGTGAAAGTGAAAGTGTCGATTTGAATATAGTGGATGATTGGGTGTCAAATAAATTACCAAATCTTATATCTGAGTACGAACCCAAAAACATTTTCAATGCAGATGAAACTGGTTTGTTTTATAAATGTGAGCCATCAAAATCTTTACACCTAAAAGGTGAAAAATGTCACGGAGGAAAGCGCAGTAAAGAACGAATAACTGTACTTCTTGGCGCTAATATGGATGGGTCCGAAAAATTAAAGCCTTTAGTCATCGGTAAATTCAAAAATCCAAGGTGTTTTAAAAATGTTAAAAGCCTCCAGTAGACTATGAAGCCAACAGGCGAGCTTGGATGAACAGTGAACTTTTCATTTCTTGGGTGCGCAATCTCGATAAGAAGTTTTCCAGAGAAAAACGTCATGTATTGTTATTTATAGACAATTGCCCCGCCCACCCCAAGATCGATAATTTACGATCGTTAAAACTCATGTTTTTTCCTCCAAATGTAACCTCGGTTTTACAGCCCATGGACCAAGGCATTATTAATTCAGTCAAGGTGCATTATCGTAAAATGCTCATTTCTGAGAAAATTAAATGTGTTGACAAAAAGGTTGACTTTGTTGTGAATATTAAACACGCGATTGAATGGATTAATAAAGCTTGGTTTCATATTACCGAATCGTGCATTCAGAAATGTTTCGCCAAGTCGGGATTCAAGGTAAATGAGAGTTTAGACAGTGAGATATCTTCTGTTGACAGTGATAATGATTCCGACGATGATATTCCCCTGGCACAATTGAGAACAGTTTTCGAGTCACCTGTATCTGACATGTTATTTGATGATTTCGTACACATCGACGATGATTTGGTCACAAGAGAAGTGTTAACGGATGACATGATTTGTGATCAATTAAAAACAGAAAACACAAGTGACGATGAAGACGATGACACACACACATTACCAGACGAAATAGTAACCGAGACTGAAGCACAACAGTGCATTGATAAATTAAAGTGCTTTGTACAGCGACAGTCTGACTCTGATACAAAACTTTTTAATTCTCTAAATATTTTAGAAGAATATATTTCAAAAGTCGGTAGAAAAAAACAAAAAAATCAAAAATGACCGACTTCTTTATGTCATAATGTGAATTAACTATGTATTAGATTATATAGATATCATTGTGTATTTTTTGTAAATAAATGAAATTTGTATTAGAAATTGTCTTTTAGGCTTGTACCCTGATATATTGAATTTTGGATATATTGAATTATTTCCCCCAGTCCCATCAACTTCAATATATCCGGGTAGTACTGTATATATATATATGTATGATTATGTTTTCTTATATGTATGGTGATCACTGTAATCCAGGATACCAATAAAGATTATTATTATATTATTATTATTGATTTATAGGCGTGGTCGTTGACATTTCGTTCTCAGCATATGTCTGCATATCAAATACCACGCACACTTCATATTTTAAAGCTACCATTTCGTACCATTTGTACCTCAAATTCAAGGTCAGTTAGGAGTATGGATTTCAATAGTGTGATTTTGTTTTAATTTTTATACAACATGTCGAAAAAGCAGTTCGAACCTCATAAATATTCATATCTTTTTTGGTCACGTGATCGCGAAGTTTTTTCCCCGGGAAGATATGAAAACAAGAGGAGTAAAACGGAGTTATCTCCAATGTTTCGAAGACATAGACAAATTGATAAATGCATATGTCCCTGAATCGTCAGCATTACCTGACAAATATTTTGTTGAGAGGTTGATAACAAAGAGATATGGAAATGTAAGTTGATTTATAATGGTAAATTTGTTGTGGAATGTTACACTACTGTCACCAGCCTATAGTCCGTTTGGTCTCATTCGCCTTTTCAGAACCCAAGAAAACCTTTTTTGAATCATAATTTTATTTTAAAAAGGCATAAACGGACGTTTGTTTAACATTTGTCTTCCTAACACAAAAAATGTTTAATTGAAATTGAGCTTGAAATACAGCTTTTTAAAACTCAAAACAAACTTCAACATCTCCGTGTGTCAGGAACTAGAACAAACCCCTTTGGAAAGAGGGGCCACAACGGGGTTCGATGCGTAAATGTACTTGTAGAAAAAATCCCCTGCCTTCATTTTTGGTCCGATTGTAATGAAATTTTTACCGATAAGCGAAGAATTAATTGTATTTTTTTTTTAATTTTGAAAATATTTTAAGAGATTAAAATTACTAATTAATTTACAAATTACAGTTAGAAGTTATGTTGGTTGACATTTAAAAAAAAATTAAATAGGGAGAAATGTTAAAAACATTACAAAATTATTCAGTAATTTTAATGGATAAATAGATTTTCACAATGTTATAATCCGTTTGTTTCAGAGTCAAGCAAACTAAAATAAAAAAGTATAATATTGTCATGTGCTACTTTTAATTTTTTTATGAAATATTTTCATTTCATAAAAATTCAAAAGTAGCTTATGACAATATATATATTTTTTCAGAATGAATTGGAATATCTAGTTAAATGGAAAGACTACTCCGCTTTTGAATGCACCTGGGAACCAGTAAGGCATCTGCCTACAAACTTGGTTAATGGCTATGACTGTCCTTCTGTGACATGTGAAAGTGTACAGTTAGCATTTAGCAAGTTTGTCTTTGTAGCTTCTTGCCAACAGAGACTCTCCCGCCGAACAGGTTTACATTTTTACATTGAAGTTACACATGACGTTTATAGATTTCTGTTTTTTGGACGAGGTGACAATTATCTATTCTATAAAAATGATTTCAATAAATTTCTACTGCCTCAAATTTGGAATAAAATGATTTACACCGACAAAGGAGACGCTAGAAAGATCCTTTTCCCAATATTTGTTAAGCCAGTTCTCAAGTAGTCAAAAAAAAAAAAAAAAAAAAAAAAAAACGGTATATAAAAACTGTTACAGGTAATTTAAATGCAGTAACACAGAAACCAATGGAATACTGGAAAATAGAGTTGTGCACTGACAGATTCAACTACAAATGAAATAAATTCAATCTTCTACATAATGAAAATTTTGTTGTTTTTTCGTCAATGTATTTGATTAAACATGAGTGACCAATTAACAGATATTGCTAGACTTGAACTTGAGCAAAAGTTAGCTCTTATAACTGCTAGTGAATATGGAAACTCAAAATTTCTTTCTAAACCCTATAAAGCAAAAGTTGTATATACTCTATTGTTAACGAAAGAAATTTTGCTTTCCTTCTACACGATCCATAAAAGAGAAAATGGCGTTTCATACTGCAAAATTTTGAATGCAAATCTTCCTCGATCAGTAACGCCTGTTTAAGTAAACTCCAACTGTGAAGACCGGTTATATGCTGCTGTAATGAAAACAAAACTCCAGTATAAAAAAACAAAGGGAAGAAAAAAATATGCATGTTTGTCAGAAAAAGTAAATTTTCATATTTACAGTGACGAATTATGTAATAAAAATGAGAAAAAAGAAATGCTAGAAAGGGCTGAAACTAGAATTGTCGAGTTGTACAATGAAATTTTTAATTTACAACAACAATTAAATAACACAAATAATGAAATATCAAAATACCAAGAAAAACTTTCCTTTTATCAATCAGCAAATCAAGAATTAAATCAATATTTAAAAAACTACAAAACGATTTCACAAATACTGGACTTAAAATTCGTTATTGTGGTAAGACACAAACAAGAAAAAAACTAAATACTCTCAGAAATCGGGTTGAATCTGCTCTGTGGTTTGCAAAAACATTTGGTGTGGAAATAGATGAAGTCACTGTACATGACGAAAATGGTAAATTATATAACATTTTTCATTCCACTAATAAACCAAAAAAGTACGAACAACTTCCGGAAAACGAAAAATAAAATCTCTTTTACATGTACTTGACTCGTTTGGAATTTCAGACTCTGCCTACCACGAACTGTCCTTATTTAATGATACGATGACCAGGTTGCATTTGATTAAACAATGCAAAAATGACCTAGCATCTTTGATCTCCATCTCCGCTACACCTGGAAATTGTCCAGGGGCACAACTAGATTTGAGAGAAACACTTGATAGACTGTTAAAAGACAGCGTTACAAATTCAAATGTCGAGTACGTAAATGACATGCCTATAATGAAAATAAAATCTGCAGCAGATGGAGCTAATGTTTCACGTGTTTCAAATTTTCTTGTCCTGTCTGTTGCTATTCTTAACAATGGAGAAGAGGTTATGTCAAGTGCTGGACAAATTACGTTAGCAATCGTAAATGCAAAAGAAAATTTTGTAGAAATTAACCAATCATTTTCAGATATTTTCAAAGAGTTAAATGAAATAATGTCACACAAGGACAAATCTGGCTATGTCTCTTACGAGAGTAAGTCCGGTGACATGAAATTTCTTTTAACTGTTCTAGGTTTAAATACCGCCAACTCAAGGTTTGCATGCATATATTGCAAAATTGACAAAAAAGATCGTCATGATATGTCTAAGCCGGAAAATTTCTACAGTAATTCTCCATATAACAGATCAATAAATGAAATGAAAAATCTGTGCAAGAAAAAACCGGGATTGGATTTTGGTTGTATTAACCCCCCACTTATACACGTAGATTTAGACCACGTGGTTGTTGATGAGCTACATCTTTTAATGCGAATAATTGACATTTTGCTGCGAAACTTGATTGAGGATGCCATGAATATGGATCAGCGAAAGTCTGTTGGTAAAATAAAGAAAAATACTAACAACCTCGACGAATTAGTTACTTGCATTAAGAAATGTGGTGTGGCTTTCAGTATCTGGGAATCAAACGTGAAGGATGGAAAGGGTGACAAGTTTGAAAATTTGAATTGGTCTAGTCTTACAGATAGCGAGTGTAAAAAGCTATTAGGTCAATTACCAGAATATTTGAGCGCTTCCTCTTGCTTAAATCCGAAAGCAAAAGATAGGGTTGTTAACCTTTGGATTTCATTTCGTCACCTATACACTACTATTAACTCGTGGTCACCAACGGAAAATGAAATCAATGCCGTGTTTGTAAACGCAAACAAATTGGTTTCTGAGTTTTTGTCTTTGAGCGACACTCTTGAAGGATATGACACAAAATGTGTTGCACCATATATGCATATCCTAGTTTATCATGTTCCTAAAATGATGAAACTTCATAATGACATAAAGCAATTTACTGGGCAAGGGGTTGAAAAAACCAACGACGACATAAAGATGATTTATCATCGCAAAACAAACAAACACGACGCAGCTGCCGAAGCCCTCAAAGTCAGAACCAGAAAACATATGATACGACACTGTATAAGAATTAAAAGAAAATGCACTAAACGTAGTCGTGCATTCTGGGAAAATGGTGGAAAGAAAAATGTTTTTGCTAGATATAAAATTAAATGTTTTAGGTCCAAAGAATGAGTTGTTATGTAATTACAGTTCGTTTTAACTATGTTATTAATAAATTGATTATAATTAATGTTAAATAAATGTTTAAGTTTTAATTTGTATGTGTGTTGGAGAAAAATGGTAGGATGGTCGATTCAGTTGTTGTTTGGTTGAATGTTGCTTACGTCGCATCAGCAATTTTTCAGCTATTTTATTAATCTCTATTGAGTAATTTATTAAAAAGTTCGTATAAGCATGTAAAGTGCGAGTGTTTTATGCTCTGTTTTGTACAAGCGCGCACTCAGGGCGACTTAAAGGTGCTTGCTCATCGAGTTAGTACTACGCCACAGACAAACGTACTGGTACTCAGATTCCCCTACATATTTATTTATTTAATATTGTTGTTGCTGTTTTATTAATTAATTAATTTATTTATTTATTTATCTGTTTGTTTAAAAGTTGTTAGTATGTGCGTGTCTGATTTTGATTTGTATATGTAAATTAATAGGCCTATGCCTTATCGAAAAGTTTTGTCGAGAACATCTACTGTAAAATGTCACTTTGTTTTCAGACTGAGAGTAATGCCGCATCAAAATTAGTTAAATTTCTTGTGACAAGTTTTTTTTCTTCATGTCACGGGTATTCAAAACTATCGTTATGGGCTGATTATGGAAGATTTTTTTTTTGTTAAAAATGAAATTTGAGTACCTGACGAAAAAACTATCCTACATTAGCCACAAGAAAATTATTTTATCCAATGCATACCACTCAGTTTTGTTTAAAATGATTCTAACAATAAATAAATAAATAAACAAATAAATAAATTAATTAGTTTGACAGTCTAGTCCCTTCTTTGATCCCCTATATTGACTGATAACCGGTGTTAATATAAATTTGGCTTTCGAGTTCATTTTATTCCGACAGTTTAAATGTGGTGTTCGGTGTTTTCCCCTAAAGTGCCTCTTCTAAAATTCTTAACTTTTTGGATTTTTGTCATTTTCAATATCAAAAGGAACCCGTAAATTGAATGCTAGGATGAAAAGGTTGACATAGGACGGATAAAATTTACAAGGTCACCATGACCAAAGCGAACAATCGATAGGGGTCATGTGGTTACTGTTTGAAAAATAGTGCCAAAGTTAGCAGAAATTGCAATTTTGTCAAAAGTGAACATCAGTTACATAGAATGACACCGCTTCGTAGATTTGAAGTTAAAAGGAACCTCGAAAATTAAAATTATTTTAAAAAATTCAAGGCTATGGCCTTTTTACCGGTGTAGGGTTAAATAATATAGCAATTATTTGTTCCGGTATAGGGTGCAAGTTCTGCATGGCGCCAAATTTAAATTATTCACTATAACTAGTCATTAAGGAAAATGGCAAATCATCATCCAATATGGCGGGTATGCAAATGGATAAGTATATATCTTTTACTTCTACCAATTACGACCACCTTCAACAAATTGAAGTTTTTGTCGTTAGAGGATGTACATACAATACGGACAAGAGAGTGGACAAACAATTACATATCGAGGGCTTAGAGGTAAAAGGTGCGATCTCCATTATTTGTACGTTCGAGAAAAACGATGTTTAAAGTTAGAGCTTAATAAAAAATCAAAGGAGTGGACTATCCAGATGTAACTTGCACAAAAAGCGTAAACTATATCATTTTATAAGATGATAATACAATCTTTGTTATCTGTTATTAATTAATGTTAATTAGGGACATTTTTCTAGATAGCACCTTTTACCTCTGACGATGTTAAGACACACTAAAGGTAAAAGGTGCTATCACAAGATAGCTCCTTTTACTTCTTACTATTTTCCTTCTTATTTTACTATATACAAATGGAAAAGGTTCTACAATGTAAATAAAATGTTTGTAACATTTTATACAATGTTCTAGTTATCACATAATTGTATTTATTTTACTATAATTATACAACTGATATCTAGTCTTAACTAATTCAAATACACCAAACTTAAACTTTGAAACAGTAAATTCTAATTATTATTATTATTATTATATGATTCCCCACCACCGAAGGTGGGGAATCACATTGTTTTCGTTCTGTTTCTTCTTCTTCTTATTATTATTATTATTCCGTCAGAACCATATGCTTCAGCATATCTCGGGAACGGCTTGATGGATTTAGATGAAATTTTGTACCAATAATCTGTTGTCTGTGTAGATAATCAAGACGTGTTCATTTTCGTTATCTTGCAGGTGGGTGGGTGTAAATTGCTTAATTCAATACGTAGTTAAATACCCGGGGGAACTAATTCTGAATGGACATAAGCTGGTTACGACACTTTAATCATACCAAGCAAATGCTTTCACCTATGAGTTAATCCGATTAGTGACCATCACAAACTTCGCAATTTTTAAAACCACAGCTTGACACGTCACACGCCTGTTATTAAAACCTTACACGATGAGCTGAATGGTGTATACAATTTGCCTTGATAGATCGAAGAAGGTTAAGCGTGTCGAAATTGCTTCGGGGTATTCTGTTAATCACTGACTATGGAAGTAGAAGACTGCCCTTTTTTAAGTTAACACCAATGAAATTTCTCCTTTTACTGACTGACACTTTCCCAATGACCGGTATGTCGTTTTTTCTGTAACCGGACTTTATAGTGTGTTGAAATATATTGGAAAATGGACGCTATGGTGATGCATAAGATGAGAATTATATTAAAATTTGAAATGAAATTTAGAACATTTTTTGAAAAACTATTTTGTTTAGTCGTGATCACGATCTATTAGGCACCAATATTTTTTTTTCCGAAATCATACTTGTAAGATTAAGGCAAAAATTGTAAATAAAATTAAGTTATTATAACTACCATTTTGTATATTATAGGATAATTGTTTTGTTGTAAACACTTCAATTCAATGTACCATTTCCATGAACATTGCCAAAATATTGTACTATATTGTATATACACTCATAAGTTGTAAAACTGTCAGTAAAAATAATCTAGGGTTACAAAAATTCATATATTTTGACTGAGAGATAATTTATTATATCGTTATGATCATGAACCTCAAATATATAGGAATAAGTCGCGAAATTAAAATACGAGGTGTATTGCGCATTGAATCAAGATTATTAATCAATAACCTTTTTAAAAAAATATTAAATAAACATCACAAAGGGTAACTTTTATTATATTTTTTTGGATTTTACAATAATTCCGAGTCCATCGGTGTTTATACTGTCTGACGACATCGGGAGGGCACCTGGGTATATCCTCATGCAATGTCGACACGCTCCTATATTACCTGGACAGGGATTCAAAATTATGTTTTGTAATGGAAGGTCCAGGACCTTTTGCCTTTATTTTTGGCAGGTCCCACATAAAGTTTTGAAAGTCCAATATCAACATTGAAATATCCATGTGCAATTATGTAATTATATTGAAAAAGTAAAATTATTCTGGTAAAAATGGCAGGTTCAGCGGACTTTTACAATTTAAATATTAATGGTCCCAAGGTAAAATCAATAGGTCCCGGACCTCGGACCCCGGGAATTTTGAACCCCTGCTGGATCTACCTGCCGATAATAAGAAGGCCTTACATTCACACCTAAGACAACGATATTAATCAATTCATTCTTTAAGACCAGTCGTTAATTACTGTGTTTATTCAGTGACACTCGCCGATCCGTCACTGGCTTCATGTGTTATCACCTGGTAATTACTGGTGACCAAGATACCGGTGAACTTTGAAAACTTGTGGCCAGAAAAATCGCAAAGCGCCGTTTTTTTTTGTCGCCAGTTAGAGAAAAAAATCGCAATTGTCGACGTTGGCGATGCCCAGCGCAAGCCCTCCCATACGTGTTCATTCATTGTAACACGCGGCGACGCCGAATCAGAGGCCTTAGAGGGTTTCTACGAGTTTCTTATTCAATGAAATTCATTGAAAACGTCACTTCATATGCCGAGAAGGCCTTCTACTTTAACTTTCAAAGATATCTAAAAAAGTAATCAAGGTATGATTTTTTTAGTTTACCAGATCGGCGCCGTACACATGTATTTCAAACACAACTGCCTTTAGAATGAAACCGTTCATCAAGGTAATATATACACAACATTAAAAACGCATGTGACGCGAAAATCACAAAATTTACCTGTTGGCTAATAACTAAACAACAACATCTCTTGTTCATTTATTGTTTTATTCAATCTTGTAATTCATATCTGAAGGGCCGTAACTTTGATGTAAGACTACCTGCACATGCAGGTACCCGACTCGACTAGTGTATTACGTTAAATGCTGTATATGTCAAAACGTATCCTTTTTGGCGACACAGTAATGAAATTGGCAACAAATTTTACAACTGGCGATTTGCTTGGCGACAGACTTTTCCAACCCAGCGCTAACCCTGCTAGGGTCTTTTCACTAGATATATGCCATAAATTATTTATGGATGGTGGGGAATCATACGTACTTGTATCCCAGTTACAATCTCTAGTTATTATTATTATTATCTTTAAAAATATAAGTCATAAAGTTAGGTAATATAATACTTACTGATTTTTATCAATATGACTCTTCTAAACAAAAATTCAGAATACTAGTATGCTGCAAATATTTAACCTTTTAACAGTTTTAAACAAAAAAGAATGACACAACATATATATCATATCAACATGTGTTCTTAATCAACAACTAATAAGATATCAATCAGAATATTACGTTACATATAACAGCTGTGCACAGCGTATACAGCCTGCCTTATTTTTGACAACTAAACTTTTTTTTCTTTATTTTTAAAAATGTAACTTTAAAAATAATTGTTAATGATCCTATAATTTAATCATGTTCCTGATGCTTTTGAAATTATTTAAAGGTAAAAGGGTCTATCTTAGATTTAACTCCTTTTGCCATTATATACTATAGGACATGACATTAAGTCAAAAAGTAAAAGGTGCTATCTATGAGGTAGAACGTTTTACCTTACAGTAACCTCTTACCAACAACATAGCACATTTTTATTTTTGATATCACTGAAAATATTAATTATACAAGTATAAAATTTTCTCAGGTGATAGGAAGTTGCATTTTTATTTGATTTTTATAAATAACTCATTTTTCACCAAAATGCGAGATTTTTTACCTTTTACCTCTAACCCCTCGATATATATATATATTTATATATATTTTTTATAAGATAAAAATGATGAATGGAGTCAGTAATGCGATAGCATTGCAGGAGGGTTTAAATGAATCCAAGCTGTTACACTTTACAATGCTATCAGGTAGACTGTTCCAGTCACGAATGGTCTTAGGAAAAAAGGATTCCTTCCGATAAGTTGTTTTTAAAGTTGGAAGAAGGAATCCCTTTAAATTATGATGTCGTGTTTACCTGTTAGCTGGACTGAGTAAGTCCTTGTTGCGGACAGCCACTTGATTGATTGGTTTTTAACGTTATATCTGGCTAAGAGCCCTTGTATAACAAAACTTTGTTGGTTTTTTTGAAACAAGAAAGGGATTAGAGAAGGTAGATCAGGTTTTTTTTTTTTGACAAGACTTGACAAACCAGACATACGTTACTTGTTACAGACAGATAAAGACAAAACATATAACGAAAAACAAGTAACATTTAACATGGGGGTTAACGCTCCTAGTTGACAACGACTTTATTTGCTAAGCGTATAATGTTCAGCAGAAGAGATTTTGACCCTTCAGCATTAAAATGGACTTTGTCGCCCTTGAAAAACCTTGGGTACTTAGCACAATGCTCAAGGAAATACGTAGACAACCTGGCCTTAAGTTGTTTTTTGACAGTTCGCCGAATACTGTCAAATGTGGCCTTGTCCAGCTGAGGGTCCTTAAAACGTTCCCGGGTGGGGACCTCAATGACAAATACGTGCTGAATTCCAGTCGTTTTTAGGGTTTTATTTATTCCTATGAGACCATGTGTAATAGCCAAATGATTTGATTTTGATGGCATGTCATTGCCGCCTAGGAGGATACACGTTACCATAGGTTTGAACTCTAATTATTAATTGGTTTAATAGAGCCTTGTTGAAAGAATGCAGTCATGCCACCTTGGCCGAAAAACGGGTCCTGAAATTGGGGTAATTTGGAGATTGGTAAAAATTTTGTAAGTGTTTAATATAGCTTGACCCGTATAAGCCTAAAGTTGTTTGCCTAGAGGGAGAAACTGAACGGGGAGGCGATAGGTGGACGTCGCGAAGTTGCATTAGAAGTTTGCCGAAAATGTTTTGTCCACCGAGCTTTTGACCGCCTTCGTCCCCTGTACCGCAATAGGCGTCCGAAACATTATGATGGAAGTTTTGATTTTTTGTAGAGAAGGAACTCCTTGAATGCCAAACATGTGTTAAATTTAATAATTAAGAGTTCCTGTAAAATACTAGTATTTAGTTTGTTTTAATGCCAGTGATCAGAAACATGAATTGATTTTGATAAGAATTTAGAATTTGAGGCCGATGGAGCGTTCCTAATTTTTTGAGCCAAAGTGTGCAGGCCGTGAAACCTGGCTTTTGCGAACTGGCACGCGTGCTCCACCGACTTGAAAATAATGCCTAAATATATTATCTGGCAGGGAAAGAAATGAGATAGTGGCGACTGTTTTTCTTTGAAGAAGAAACCCATGGTAGAATCCGAAAAATGAGATACAGTCCGTGGGCTAGGTGGACCCACCGTGCACCCCCCAGGATCCTCCGACACCACTTTTTTCTGGTACCTTAGGGTGTCTAGTAATTGAATCGGGATGTTTCCAAGAAATAAGTTGGGATGCTCTTCATGAAAAACTTCAATATTTAAGAGTACCTGAAAGTTTTCAGTAAATTTCTCTATTAGGGGTAGGGGAACGTTTTTATCTTTGTTTTCAATATTATTATGCAGATACAGATCATATTTGGTACCATTGGTAAAGGGAGCATGTTCAGCTTTTATAAAATACAAAGTTGGTTGATGTAGCTGCTCCTATGTCGTCACCATGACGTCATAAACACAAGTTTTGAGGAAAAACGCTATAAAACCGTGTCAATTTATCCTTTATAAAATTATTTCTGTACAGCATAATAAAACACATAAAGACAAAGTATGTTTTCCATTTACTTAATGAATTGTAGTTATAAATGATGATATTTTCTCAACTTCGATAAAAGACACGACTCTATTAGAAAAAATATATTACAGATAGCAATTTTTTAAAAAATGATCGAAACGTGATAGGGGAACGTTTTTATCTTTGTTGTCGATGATATTATGTAGATATAGCTCATATTTGGTATCATTGTAAAGGGGACAGCTTCAGCTTTTATAAAGTACAAACTTGATTGGTGTAGCTATTACTGTGACGTTTATATGACGTCATAAACTCAATTTTTGAAGAAAAAACGCTATAGAATCATTTCAAATTATACTATATGAATTTATTTCTGTACCACCCAATAAAACACATTGAGACACTGTATGCTTTTCATTTATTTCATAAATTGTTGTTATAGATGATCATAATTCTCATTTTAAAGAAAAGACGCCACTCTGTTATGAAAAATATATTGATTTAAAGATACCCTTTTATTTAAAGTTGATCGAATCTTAAGATTAATAGTTTTCACGATTAAAGTGACCCAGTATGTTTCTTTGTATATATATATCATCATATATATCATGATATATTTGAATTTTGAATATCGTAAAAATAAATACCCAGCTACTCGTCCTGAATGTGAAAAATAATAGAAATTGCATTAGAACTTACCCGTACAGTCCCCTCCTCCTTTGTGGAAGCGTATTTAAGCGTATTGAAGCTTGAATGTTTGGTATCAATGGATGCAGGATTGAATATACATTGTCGTGATATGCTTGCATTTTAAACATTCTAAAAATAAATACCCAGCTACTGGTCCTAAATGTGAAAAATCATGGAAATTACACTTGAACCTACCCGTTTTTTGCACCCCCCGTCCCGTTTGTGGAAGCGTATCTGTGCGTATTGAAGCTTGAATGTTACAATATTTGGTATCAATAGATGCAGAATTGAATATACTTCATCATGATATATTTGAATTTTGAATATCTTAAAAATAAATACCCAGCTCTTCGTCCTGAATGTGAAAAATGATAGAAATTGCATTAGAACCTACCCGTACACTCACCCCCCTCCTTTTGTGGAAGCGTATTCGAGCGTATTGAAGCTTGAATGTTTCAATATTTGGTATCAATGGATGGAGAATTGAATATACTCCATCATGATATGCTTGAATTTTAAATATCCTAAAAATAAATACCCAGCTACTCCTCCTGAATGTGAAAAATCGTGGAAATTACACTTGAACCTACCCGTTTTTGCACCCCCCCCCCGTCTCGTTTGTGGAAGCGTATCTGTGCGTATTGAAGGTCAAATGTTAGAATATTTGGTATCGATGGTTGCAGAATTGAATATACTTCATCATGATATGCTTGAATTTTGAATATCTTAAAAATAAATACTCAGCTACTCGTCCTGAATGTGAAAAATGATAGAAATTGCATTAGAACCTACCCGCACACTCACCCCCTCCTTTGTGGAAGCGTAATTGAGCGTATTGAAGCTTGAATATTTGGTATCGATGGATGCAGAATTGAATATACATTGTCGTGATATGCTTGAATTTTGAATATCTTAAAAACAAATACCCAGCTACTCATCCTGAATGTGAAAAATCGTGGAAATTACACTTGAACTTACCCGTTTTTGAACCTCCGTTCCGTTTGTGGAAGCGTATCTGTGCGTATTGAAGGTCAAACGTTAGAGTATTTGGTATCAATGGATGCAGAATTGAATATACGTCATCATGATATTATGCTTGAATTTTGAATATCTTAAAAATAAATACCCAGCTACTCGTCCCGAATGTGAAAAATGGAAATTACACTTGAACCTCCCCTTTTTTGCATCCCCCCTCCCGTTTGTGGGAAGCGTATCTGTGCGTATTGAATGTCAAATGTTAGAATATTTGTTATCGATGGATGCAGAATTAAATATACTTCATCATGATATATTTGAATTTTGAATATTTTAAAAATAAATACCCAGCTACTCGTCCTGAATGTAAAAAATGATAGAAATTACATTAGAACTTACCCGTACACTCACCCCCTCGTTTGTGGAAGCGTATTGAAGCTTGAATGTTTGAATATTTGGTATCGATGGATGCAGAATTGAATATACATTGTCGCGATATGCATGAATATTGAATATCTTAAAAATAAATACCCAACTACTCATCCTGAATGTGAAAAATCGTGGAAATTACACTTGCAAACCTGCCAACCCTATTTGAAAGTTTGGAGGAACACAGCGCCGAAATCAAGACACCGAAGGTGTCGAGGGGGAGAGTGCGGGAGGGGAGTCCCCTCCAGCGCCCCTCCCGCTGGGAGCCTCACCCAGTAAATTTTTTAAATTTTGATGTAAAATGGTGCATTCTGGTGACTTTAAATTGTAAAATTCAATGCTATATTTTTTGTGAAATAATCAAATTTAATTCTTTTAAATCAACAATGAACCAAATACCAAATTGATATGAACATAACATAAAACATAAATTGTCATTAAAATGCATTTATGTACAAAATCTGAGCAAATTAAAATGACTAGAATAAAATTTAATTAACTCAATTTGATAAAACATGACTAGAATCAAAGTCAATTAACTCAATTTGATAGAACATGTTAAATGCTACTTGGCACATATAAATTGTATGAGCTAAAAATGCTAATACTTGGCACATACTTGTATCTAATGATACTTGGCACACATCTAACAAAAGTTTCGCAAAACTCTAGCAAAAATACAGGAGATTACTTTTTAAAACAAACTTGGTAGACTCAAGTTTTAAAGCAAGATTACTCATTCAAACCTTGGTTTGTGGCACATTTGCATTTTTTTAAAAGTAATTTAGAATGTTGTGTGGTAAAGCACTTAGTTTCAGTCGCTTGCATCATCATTCTCCTTGTCATTAGATTACCAAGAGTTTTTGTTGATAAACTTGACCTGAACTCTGTTTTGTTCTTATTAACAATACTGAAAATTCTCTCACAGTCAGTGTTAGAATGGTATATAACTAAGACACACTTTGCAACTTTGCATAAACATGCATATTTTTGATTTCCAGTGGCAGGATCTTTAATCTGTGAAAGAAGGCACCATGCTGTATCTACTCTGTCAGCTTCTATAACATCCTTTGGCAAGGCATCACATTGATAATGAAGGAATTCCTCCTCTAGCTGTTCTTTTTCAGCCTGTGAGGAAAGAATACAGTTAAATCTATCACAAAAGTATTCAACTTGACAGAAGGAGACAATCTGTCTCTTAGAAATATCAAGAAATTCTGCATTAACTAACATTTCCTCACCAAATGGAAACATTTTGATCATTTACTCACAGGCTGTGATGTAAAACTTTCTCACATTGCTAAACAAGGATTTGATATCACATTCTTTATGATTTTGTAAGTAAGCTTTTGCCTTTGCGCCAATAAATAATCACCCCCTTCTGATTCTCTCTGCTTGAGAAGTTAATATTGTGAATCGAGATACATTTTGTGAGACACTTGGGTTTAATAAATCTCATAGCAATATCTGAAAACTGATTTGACAGGATTGTGTGTAAAAGGTGAATTCAGGGCTGCTCATTTTGAAGGAAGGCATTTGCTTTTTCAAAAATTGGAATTGTATTTGCAACAAAATGCCAGTACAGCATGGTGTTTGGATTCTGGAGATCTGACAAAATTTTCCTTGCCTTTGATACTTTCTCACATTTGTCTGATACTTTTGACTTATAAGAGGAATGTGTAGATGTTGTCTTAGGTTTTTGTGATTCTGTACAATGAGATGAGCTACTGGATGATTTGGACTTTTGCATTAGCAATGTATGTGAACTAGAACTAGCTTTAGAACTTTGACCTGATGATGTTTTGTTGTTCTTATTTTCTTGTTGCTTGAAAAGATGGCTGCTCAAATCAAATTCTTTATCCGATTTATTACCATTATTATTCATCATAGCTCCCTGTTTTGTTTCTCCCAAATTTGGTCAATTTGCTGGTGTGGGTGTAATTGAACTTGCTGAAGATTTCCTTTTCTCAGGAATGAGTGTCTTTTGCTTTGGCAATTCTTTTTTAACTTCAGTTTCCAAGAAGGCCAGAAGAGCTGGATATTGCACAATTAAACGATCAAGGCATTTTCCAAGTGACAACCACCTGGTAGGAACGTGTTTCAGAATTTTCTGAACAGGTAAATTGAGCTTTTCCTGTAACTCTTTCAGTGCTTGTTTGCGTTTACTTGACTTTTCTAGATAGTAGTATATGTCAATAAGTGGATCTTCAACATTGAATGGTAGACATTTTGCTGCTTTACTTGCTGCTAAGTGCATTAAGTGACAGGCACATCCTTAAATAAAAATAGTTAAAAACTTGAAAGTAACTGAAAAATGCAGAACAGACAAGAAACAACAAAACACAATTTAGTTAAGAAATTAAAAACTTGAAAAAATACAAAACTCAAAAACTAAAGACCCATGGCCACAATGTCAACTCATACATAAACTTCCAAGTTAAGTCGTTGACAAGCTGGTCCTCATACACAAACAGTATACTCTATGAGTTTATTAATGTTTGTGTATGAGGACCAGCTTGTCAACGACTTAACTTGGAAGTTTATGTATGAGTTGACATTGTGGCAATGGGTCTTTAGTTTTTGAGTTTTGTACTTTTTCATGCATCTATACTGCCTCTATAAATAAAGTATCATTACACAGGGTCACCTCATACACATACGGTCAGTTCATACTCATCAAGCGTTGTTTGTAGATTGCTAATGTGTCTTATTCTGTTGATAATGGTTGAGTTTTGGTTGTAAATGACTCGTGTGTATCCACCAGGAATTATTTTTTGTCTATCAAGTTAAACAGTGGCTCATGACATGCGTGTGACTGTGTCCATCGGGGATTTATTTATCTGTTAACACTTAAAACACAGTGTTTCAGTTTTATTTGTAGATGGCTCATGTGTGTCCATTGGGTATGTTTTGATTTGTTAATAGTGGTTCAGTTTTGATGTTTTGAGATGTTCATAACTGCACAATACCTACCAATAATATACATAGATGGGGCCTTCTTCAGAAGAAATGAAGCCACTCCTGTATGTCTTCCAACCATAACAGATGCATTATCAGTTGCAAAGAATATCAAATTTTCCCAAGGTACATTAAACTTGTATACCACAAACGTCATAAAAAACAAAAGAAAAAACACTGGTACTCCCAATCATGTAGAGATCTAAAAATTACACTACGAAAATACGAAAATTTATTAAACAAAAATCCAAGTAACAACAATAACAGAAAAATGTTTTTTAACGTAAGATCAAAATACAGGAAACAGTGTAAGTATGAGGAAAAACTATTTAAATCTAAAATGATAAACCAGTTGGAGACTGCAAAAAACGACAACAATTTATTTTGGAATATAATTAACAAACTAAATCCTAGTAAACATAACTTACAAGAAGATATACCAATAACTAACTTCATTAAATATTACAAAGAACTGACCACCAAACAATTCCCAAATAATAATGATCAAGTTAACATCTTAAAGAATATAAAAACATTAGAATCTAACACACCAATAAACACAGAACATCTACAACTACTGAACCACAAAATCACTCCAACAGAAATAATTCAAAACATTAGTAATCTTAAAAACGGAAAAAGTGCCGCAGCTGACAAGATCTGTAATGAAATGTTAAAATATGGTATAAATGAATTAATTCATCCACTTGTGAAATTGTTTAACATTGTTTTAGATTCAGGACGTTTCCCTCACCAGTGGAATGAAAGCCTCATCACACTTATTCACAAAAAGGGAAACATGTACGATCCATCCAATTATAGAGGCATTTCAGTTACTAGTTGTATAGGAAAAGTATTTACTAAAATACTCAATACTCGTATTTACGATTTTTTGAATAAACAAGGCCTTATCTCTGAGAACCAAATTGGATTCAAGAAAAAATGCCGGACGTCTGATCATATTTTTATTCTTAAAACTTTGATAGATCTACAAAAGAAAAAGAAAGAAAAAGTATTTGCAGCCTTTATAGACCTGAAAAAAGCATTCGATTCGGTATGGCGAGAAGGATTATTATATAAACTGTTAAAAAACGGCATTCATGGTAAAACGTATAATATAATAAAAAACATGTATTCAAAAACAGAAAATCGTATTAAATTCAAAAATGGAATGAGCCAAAAATTTATATCAACAACTGGAGTAAAACAAGGTGATAATCTAAGTCCAACATTATTTAACATATACATAAACGACATTGTTTCATTTATAAAAAATTATCAATGTGATCCTATCATTGTAGGCGATAACAAGATCAACATTTTACTTTACGCTGATGACATTGTATTAATATCTAAAAGCCCAGAAGGACTTCAAAACTGTTTGAACGCTTTATCATCATACTGTAATCATTGGAAACTGGAGGTAAATACAACAAAATCCAACATTGTTGTATTCAATTCAAATGGTAAAACATATACAGACAAATTTTATTTTCAAAATGTCACATTAAAAACTCTAAAGTCTGCTTCCTATCTTGGCATAGACTTAAAATATAATGGCATTTTTAATATAACGCAAATCAACCTAGCCAATAAAGCCCAAAAAGCATATTTCAAAATCAAGAAAACAATAGGCTTGAACCAATCATGTTATCTTCTTAAAAAATTATTTGATTCATTAGTTATACCGGTTCTTCTTTATTGCAGTGAAATATGGGGTGCATTCAGTAACTATAAAGACTCTGAACCACACGAACATATTCACACAAAATTCCTCAAAGAAATACTGGGTGTACATTCTAAATCCTTCAATAATGCATGTAGAGCAGAGCTTAGTCGGATACCATTAACAGCAAAAATAAAATATAACATGATTAAATATTTGGCCCATATCGTTTCACAAGAAAATACTCTGTTATACAAAATCTATAAAGAAACTTATAAAACAAATGCGTGGACAACACATGTGAAAAATATTTTAAATCGATTAGGTTACTCTTTTATCATAAGTAATCCAGAACTTATAAACTTGCATCTAACAAACATTAAACAAAGAATCATTGATATAGAAAACCAAGAACAACTCAAAATGATAACAATGTCTCATAAACTCAAACTATTCAATCAATTAATACAATCACAATATGAACCCCCATACCTTAATCTTCTCCATACGCGCAAAGACAGATCCACCATAGCTAAACTCAGATTAAGCGCACATAAACTTGCTATTGAAGCGGGAAGATATAATAATTTAGATGTTAACTCCAGAATATGCTTAAGTTGTAACAAAAACCAAATTGAAACTGAAATTCATTTCTTGTTATCCTGCGAACAATACAAACAAAATAGGAATATATTATTTAAAGAAATTTCAAATCATAATCCTTATTTTACGAAGATGTCAGATGTATCACAAATAAAATATTTATTAAATAATAACAATGAAAAAATATTAAAAGAAATAATAACCTTCATAACTTGCAGTCTTGACATCAGAAACAACACGTGACTCACAAACTAAAAAAATGAGACAATCAAAACCCTTCGGATGTTGCACATTGATCTTAAATCCACTTTTATCTATAACATGTGTTTTTTTTCTTTATTTGTAAATTTGTATGGTGTTTGTTATGTTAAATATTTTATATTGCCTTAACCAATTATGTAAATTGTGTTTGAGCAATAAATTATTATTATTATTTAATGTTTCAAGTTCATTCTCGAGAATTTTAAAAATGTTTTCACCAGTTGAGGCTTCTCCACATCCTCTAAGTGACAACAGAACAGATAAGACACATCCAACTTCATCATCAAAATACCTAACACAAATAGGGTATAACTTGACATCCTCGTAATCAGTACTGCCATCAGTTACTAAACTGAACGGTGATTTCTTTAAAGTGTCAACAATTTTATTTTTTGATTCTGACGACAAAGCATCAATAATATAAGATGTCTTTGTTCTCCCGCTTGAATATTTTTGAACAATTTTCGAGTCTGGAAACATTTTTTTGAAAAGTTTGCCAGCATGCTCCGCAATACTAATTGGCAAAGAATGTTCAATGATAAATTCTGAAAACAAAACTTCCGCGTTGATAACACCATTGTCGTCATTTGAAGTTTGGAAAAAAGATGAAATTTTCGAACTTTCTGCTACTGCTCCATTGTTTTTATGTTTCACGGTTTCAATATGTCTCTTTATGTCTGTTAAGCCTCCATGTGAAATAGTAAAGTCCAAGCGACAGAGTTTACAATGAGCAAAATAGCAACTACGTGTCCAACTCGCGATGATTACATTGAATTCTTTTGAATAAGAATCCCTAAATTTTTGCCTTCGTTTCAACGATTTGTTATTCTTTTTAGGCGATTGATTGGCATCCATAAAGATAAACAACTTCTGTTCAATCATCACCGTCGTGTATAAATTTGCAATTGATCAGTCTGGATCCAATCGTTCAGAAGATTTACAGTTAAATAATAAACTTATAAAAGCTTAAAACGTTTTAATGATCTAGCACAACAAAGATGTAAACCATTAGTTTTCTCCGAAATTTATGGAAGAGCTCGTTTGTTTTACATCAGTTAATATAGGCTTAAGTGGATCTTCTAGACAACTTAAAATAGTTAGTTGGATATGACGAATGTATTCACAAGATGCAGTGCATTTCGTCGAGCAAGGTCTTAAGTAAAGTTCAAAATGAAAACGAAAAGAGGAAAAACAGGAAATCTAACATTTTTACGGAACACTTAGGCACAAATCCGGAACGCGGAATTAGAGTCTCAAAATCGGAAAGTTCCGCGAAAATCGGAATGGTTGGCAGGTATGCACTTGAACCTACCCGTTTTTGGATCCCCCCGTCCCGTTTGTGGAAGCGTATCTGCGTATTGAAGGTCAAATGTTAGAATATTTGGTATCAATGGATGCAGAATTGAATATACGTCATCATGATATGCTTGAATTTTGAATATCTTAAACATAAATACCCAGCTACTCGTCCCGAATGTGAAAAATCATGGAAATTACACTTGAACCTACCCGTTTTTGCATCCCCCCTCCCGTTTGTGGAAACGTATCTGTGCGTATTGAAGGTCAAATGTCAGAATATTTGTTATCGATGGATGCAGAATTAAATATACTTCATCGTGATATTTTTGAATTTTGAATATTTTAAAAATTAATACCCAGCTACTCGTCCTGATTGTAAAAAATGATATAAATTACATTAGAACTTACCCGTACACTCACCCCCTCGTTTGTTGAAGCGTATCTGTGCATATTGAAGGTCAAATGTTAGAATATTTGTTGTCCATGGATACAGAATTGAATATACTTCATCATGATATATTTGAATTTTGAATATCTTAAAAATAAATACCCAGCTATTCGTCCTGATAAATACTAAAATTGTTAATTCTCAAAAACTATAAAGTTTTAAATTCTAGGACAAGTTGTAATTAATTTGCAAAAATTGTGACATATTGGCCCTAACTGCTGAAAATTTTGACATACTCTTAAATTTATGTAATTTACCATTAGACCACTGCATGAGATGTACATACCCTCCTCGGGTGAGCAATAATACCCTTGGGGCTATTGTAAGCAAGTGCACTGATAATTACTGAAGACATTTGCAGTAGTTCAAAAGAAAGTGAGAATTTGAGAGGCATCCTGGTTATACTGAACAAGACTTTTCTTTTTTATCTAGCTGCATGGAACATACGTTTACAAGGTAGAAAAAACGTTTTAACTTCATTTTTAATATAATCATTAATGATATTTCATTATTAGATCATTCAATGTTTTTACAAGTAGTTCTACTGTTAAAGTCACCATTAAAACATACTTTAAAAGGTGACGTATTTCTATTGATGATCAAATGATGTGATTTTTATTATTCATCATTAGTAATCCCGCTATTGCTGTTATTATATATCGTCATCCCGATTATCGTCGTAATTACTTACAAAAAATTCTTTGAAATCATTGCATCACTTGTGTAGTGATCATGATTAAGCAGATTATTACAAATCACTGCTGACAGCTGACGTAATAAATATACAATGTATCAATACATACCGTTTTCAATGTATATATTAGCTAAATGCAATTTCATATTGGGCACATTCATCTGGAAATTTTGCGACATCGTAATGATATCGTCAAAAGTTCAGCGATATCTTTTTGTCTCATGATAACAGCTCTAAATTACACTGCTGCCAATTACAATTCACTTTGAATTTTCTCTTTGAGGACCAGCAAAAAGTACTACAATAACTCTCATGGAATATTTACTCCAATGTGGAAAGTGCAGGTGGGGTGGATCTGTGGTTAATATACAAGTAAATTCTTCACCAAGGGATATTGCAATCCTAGGCTTATGAGGGTCCTGAGAAAGGTGTATGGCCGTCATCAGTTTTGTTGATAAGTATGTACTTATGTATGTCTAGGATTGCTATTGAAATATTTGACATCCAATGGTTCCATGTTTCTTTCATTCATAAGTTTGATCACACACAGAAGTAGTTAGCTAAACAGGAAGTGGTTACCCGGTCTCACTTCTCTTGTGGAAATTCGCGTGTTTAACCTAATTTGGTATGTTTGTTTATACTGTGCTTTGGCATTGTGGTTAAGACATGGGTTAGTACGTTTGTTTATACTTTGGTTTGGGATTGTGGTTTGGACATGGGCTGGTACGTTTGTTTATACTTTGCTTTGGAATTGTGGTTTGGACATGGATTGGTGCGTTTGTTTTTACTTTGCTTTGGGATAGTGGTTTGGACATGGCTCGGTACGTTTGATTTTACTTTGCTTTTGGGATTGTGGTTTGGACATGGGCTGGTACGTGTGTTTATACTTTGCTGTGGGATTGTGGTTTGGACATGGGCTGGTACGTTTGTTTATACTTTGATGTGGGATTGTGGTTTGGACATGGATTGGTACGTTTGTTATACTTTGCTTTGGGATTTGGTTTGGACGAGGGCTGGTGCGTTTGTTTTTACTTTGCTTTGGGATAGTGGTTTGGACATGGGCTGGCACTTTTGTTTTTACTTTGCATCGGGATTGTGATTTTGACATGGGCTGCTACGTTTGTTTTTACTTTGCTTTGGGATTGTGGTTTGGACATGGGCTGGTACGTTTGTTTATACCTTGCTGTGGGATTGTGGTTTCGACATAGGCTGGTATGTTTGTTTTTCCTTTGCTGTAAGATTTCGGATTGGACAAGGATTGGTGCGTTTGTTTTTGATAACAAAAATATCTCTAACGTATTTGTAGCAATATTAGTTGGTATTAAATCTTGACTTTTAACATAAAATTTCATATTTTCAAAAACTACTATTGCTAAAAGAAATTCTGTACGAAAATTTAAAATGATATACCTATAAATGAAACACTAAAGAAGTACACAAAATGTCATTTTAATATCTTTGTGTCAAATATTATCATTTACACGTTTTGATACGCTACAGCCGGCACCAGAAAATATAATACAAATTTCGCCTTATGGCAACACAAGGCTTAACACAAAACCACAATGAATTCTTATCAGAAAAAATATTACATACCCTTATATCTACGTCGTTTCTAAAATATACTACTATGACAGCGACGTTTTGATACGCCAACGTCCATACCAGAAAATCCTACAATATACTACTATCACAGCGTCGTTTTGATACGCCAACGTCCATACCAGAAAATCCTACAATATACTACTATCACAGCGTCGTTTTGATACGCCAAAGTCCATACCAGAAAATCCTACAATATACTACTATCACAGCGACGTTTTGATACGCCAACGTCCATACCAGAAAATCCTACAATATACTACTATCACAGCGACATTTTGATACGCCAACGTCCATACCAGAATATCCTACAATATACTACTATCACATTGACGTTTTGTTACGCCAACGCCAATACCAGAAAATCCAACAATATACCACTATTAGACGACGGGTCGATACGCCAACGCCCATACCAGAAAATTCTACAATATACTACTATCACAGCGACGTTTTGATACGCCAACGTCCATACCAAAAAAATAAACAAAGCACCGAAGGTGCCCAGCGAACAGAGAGCGAGAACAAATTGCATGCATCTTTTAAATTGCTAATTACCTATCATCATGACGGATGTTATAACTGTGTTAGTTTTTAAGTACAAGTCAAGATTGCACTGAGTCTTATTATTTCAATATGTATTATTCTTCACATGTTTTTTTCACAGAAGTGTTTTCAAAGTAAGCATATATTCTGCACTGCTGAAAACTTAAGAATTAGACGTACATAATATAATTATGCAATTTTCTTGTCTCCTGTACATCTGTATTTAGTTCTATCTTTGGTTGTGACAAGACAAGTTTTATTCACTTGAAAACTTTAGTGTTCTATTTTGAAATTGGCATAAGCGTTCTACAATATTTGTTCAATGGTTGGCTTTAGTGTATGTAATGTGCATCTTGTAATTTATTCAATATTTACAATATATGCCTTGCGTAAGATTTTACAAAGTACATTTTGTTCAGCTGCTAACTTTTATAAATACTTTCCATTCTTGAAAAGATTGATTTTTTCACAGGGTCTGATTTTAAAATGCTGTTATTACCAATGTAGCAAACGCCAAATCCTGAGAAAACATTGTCAAACATAGGGTAGCTCAATTGAAAACAAATTCCAGTTGTAAACACTGTTGTCTTATAAAAAGGGAACTCAAAGGAGCCGAAATTGCTCACCTGGCACGATTGATAGGAAAATGGCCGCCATCACTCAGAACAATATTTTGTCATCGACATTGAAATCTGTATATTCCCATCTGTATTGAAATCGAAACAACTTATAAATTGCGCAGGGAAATGGTGACCATATCACAAATGGCCAACCGGAATCAATTTGTGTCTGCGCCACTTAACTATGCATACCATGTTATTCATGTAAACTAAATACTTTTGAAGTTTGAGCAACTTGAAAATTTGTGGAGAAAGGATGGGGTTTCAGAAAATGGTCGTTCATTTCATTTTTTCGTCATGCCCAATTGATCTCGGCATACCATGTTTCTCATAACCTGAACATGGTTGCTCAAAAAAAAAATGAGTCAAAGACTCGATGGGCCGGGTTGTCTTTAAGTCATTCGTTGGTTGGTTGAATGTTGCTTAACGTCGCATCAGCAATTTTTCAGCTATTCGCGACGAGAACTATTTAATTAATCTCTATGGATTAATCTATGAAACATTTTTGTGTATGCATGTGAAGTGCGAGTGTGTCGATGGTCTGCCTTGAACTAGCGCACACTCAGGGCGACTTTACCGCGCTAGCTCACAGAGTCAGTACGCCGCAGACAAGCGTACCACTCCCCCAGTCCGTTATACTGATACCAGGTGAATCAGTTAAGGCCAACGGTAAGGAAAATTCACTTTCCCACATGTGGTCCGAGCGGGACTCGAACTCACAGCGGTGAGAGACCCTGGATTTGAAGACTGACGTCTTATCCATCAGGCCACCGCGCCGTGCAGGTGCACATCTTTGATAGTCTTTTGATATATACAGTACAAAGTAACTAAGTTTCAAAGTCTGAAAAAATGGGGGAAAATCCTGAAATATTTCCAAAACGTCAGGTGCGTATCTTCAATATTTATAGAAACATTCTGTGAAGTTTAAAGGTTGTTAATTGAAAACTGTAGGAGGAGTTGAGTTCACCCAGTAGGTACCCCCAGTTCAAATACTTGCTAAAAAGTGACCAAGTTTCAAAGTCTGGAAAAATAGGGGTAAAAATCTTGAAATATTTCCATAAAGTCAGGTGCACATCTTCAATAATATATATAAACATTCTATGAAGTTTCAAGGCTTTTGGTTGAAAACTGTAAGAGAACCTGAGTTCACAAAGTAGGTACCCCTGTTCAAAATCTTGCTAAAAAGTGACTACCATAAGTTTCAAAGTCTAGAAAAATGGGGGAAAAGTCTTGAAATACTTCCATAATGTCAGGTGCACATCTTCAATATATATAAAAACAATCTGTGAAGTGTCAAGGCTTTTGGTTCAACTGTAGGAGGCTGAGTTGAGTTTACAAAGTAGGTACCCCGTTCAAAAACTTGCTAAAAAGTGACTAAGTTTCAAAGTCTGGAAAAATGGGAAAAAATCTTGAAATATTTTGAAATATGTTTTTGGTTGAAAACTGTATATGGAGTTGAGTTCACAAAGTTGGTACCCTATTTTCCCCGCCTGCCCGCCATTCACAATATTATAAACCGGATTTGCACTCCATGCAACCCGGCCAAAAAAAACGTCCTTGTTCCTGTAGGATCACTCCAAAATGAGGAAAATTTGTAGCAAACATGCTACAAAGTTTCAAGCAACTTTCTATTTATCAGTTTCAGCGTAGATTTTCAGTGTGAGAAGTTTACAGACAAACGACAGGCACATACAGTCATGATAAAAGCTCACCTGGCCATAAAAAGCTCACATGGCCTATGGCCAGGTGAGCTAATTAACACCATATGTTAAAAAAGTAAGAATACTTATGAATGTTACCACTGCAAACCTGCTGACTCTCACAATATAAACAGGGGCCTCGACGACATCCCACCACCCGTTTCTCCCGATATAAAACAAAATCTTCTTAAATTGACCTTAGTGACATATAAATATTTTATTATCAATATTAATTAACTCCTTTTGAATATGTTCAGTTGATAGACGCTTGATCAACAAAACACAGAATACAGGATCAACAATTTTTTTCAAAATACGTTTTTTCGTTTTTTTAACATTCAAACACTTTATTTTGTTATACCTTGATCATACAACACTAGGTAGTTTTTCTTAGTAAAACCCAATCTTTAATCAAGTTCCACTTTATTTCAAGTAAATCTCACCTGTAAGAGTGAGAAATCGGCACTTTTTTCATTAAAGGAAATGCCGATAGTGATAGTACTATACAAAACGGCAATAAAATGACAAGCCGGACCCGAAAAATTCCGGGGAAAATCGCAAAGAAGAATGTCTAGCGATTTACCAATAAGTGAGTTCGCTACCACGACCAAGACCCAAAATGAAGAGTCGCTTAATTGGGGTGGTTCATTGCCAAATCAGAAAAGATTTGCTCATCTTTCTTTCAGCTTCGGTCATTTTATACGAATACAGTGGCATCAAGTTCCCCGGCTATGTTTTACATACTCAGTGACCAGGTGACGTACGAAGTTATCTACCCAGACTGGTTAGATTATATATTGTAAGGGTAAAGACACAATATGATGTACGTGTATATGTACAACTGAAGCATAATAAATCAAACCAATAAACAAAACTATAAAATATTGACCATGCCACAAAAGCGACATTAAAAACTGATGCTCCGTGCTGTGGTAAGCGAGGCGCTCTAAAAACCAACCCCAGTAATTACCGAGCGCATTGCAAAGATAAATAATTCTGCTATTTCATCTATAGCTTGTTTTGTCTCGATAAATGTGATAGATTCTTGACTGAACATAAAACCCCATTCAATCAACGATTCATCTCTGCTTGTTGATGCCTCAGTGGCCGAGTTTTCGTGATCCTCTCCTTTCGCCGCCAAGATTCGAATCAACGGGAAGTTTGTCAGTTTACTTGCCGTTGGCTAAGATTTTCCGTAAATGAAATCTGACTAAGTTACTGTACACATCCAGCTATTGGGGGAAAATGTCCAATTTAACAAGGAATCATTGTGAAATTTGCGTCTTGTCACTGTTTGCCAGCAGTGATACCTTGTTCACGCACGTGCGCGACACTTATTTAATCCTTAAAACTGATAACCCCGGTGGACGATCCGGTGGACTAGTCCTTTTAATATTTTACCACCGGCAAAATCGTCCACCGCATATCGCGGTGGTCAAATAATTCCCACCGGAATGCATCGAAAATTTTGCTGTCACTTTGGTGTAGATGCCGGAATGAAGTCTATGTACAGGTGCACGATTAAAGCCGCCTGAAAAGTCGCTTTTTAAGGGCCGATTTTCATATGAAAATGCTGAAAACGAGCATGAAAAAAACGATATTCCTTTACATCCGGACATCTCTATGACTACACCTACGTCTGATAATCTTCAACTTAAAACTAACATTGCTTCATTCACAGTAGTTGGCCCTGTACGCTATCACCACGTGAAACATGATTTATTTCACCAAGTTTTAATTGCGATTTTAAATTAGTAACTTTATTTGAAGTTTTAACGTTCATTTTATTCGCCTCGTGACGGCGGTTCGCCCATAGTGGTGGAAACTACAGCAGAGTAAAACGAAATATTTAACCAATCAAATAACGGCTTATAACACGTGTCCGGTACATGATCAAGAGTTACCTCATTCATAAATCGGTTATGGCGTATTTTCAGAATTTATACGCTAGTAATGTAAGAACTACTATAATGTAGCCATTGCATCGAACTTTGTTCTAAATAGTTTTGAACAATGATGCATATTCATTTTCATATTCTATACAGCAAAATGTCTACATCGATTATTTGCACACTGATACCAATGTTCTCATAAATGACGCTCACATACCCGCACTACATTATTATAGTTTGCGCAAGGTTTGTCATTCAGCGGTTGTTCAGCCTGTCCGCCTTTGCCGGCGGCTCCCATGACAGTACTCCCAGAGATTACTCTCTGTTCGTAAAAATACAAATCTTGCCTTATGGCAACAAAAGGCTTAAAACAAAACAAATAAATCCACAATGAATTTTTATCAGAAAAAATATTACATACCCCATATATCTACGTTGTTCCTAAAATATACTACTGTCACAGCGGTCGAAAGTTTTGTCTTATATATAAAAAACAAACGTACTATATTAAAATCAAAACGTAGCACACTTAATATAGATACACCTGTACAATTAATAACTTAAGAATTCTTTTTAAAGTTGATAATTATATTAGTAAAAATAATTGGTATAAATTAAAAAAAGAGGAAAAGCTCAATTTATATTTATAATTAATAAAAATGAGGAAAAGCTTAACTTATATTTAATGTGTTTAATATAATAAAAGATCTTATGATTCCTATTGGAAAAAAATAAATACATTAGCAATAAAGGTTTTCTATCTACTCTGTTTACTTTAGTGTCTATCCAAAGTAGGAAACGACATTATCAATCCTCAAGAGTGGGCAACAATTCTTATCGTTTGGCAGGTTAATCATTGGCTCATATTGTTCTTGGTTGTGTTTACTGTAGCCAAGTACATGTTTTTCAGTTGCAAATTTGTCTTATTGTAATTCAAATAATAATATTAATAACAATATTAATCCCTCAGTTACTTCTCACTCAGTAGTTTCATACTTTTAACTTTATCCATTGACCGTAAATGTCGAAAATTCAATTAAGTTGGTAAACAGAGAGTAGACGTCTGACAACATGAAATAGGTATTTGCAGCATCTAATGAACTCACGAAAAATCCAAGTAGTGTGTTTAGTATTTGCTACAGAACTTAGGAAAATTTTTGTTTCGAACAGACGAAAGGACAGAGAGAATAATAATATGAAAAAACTCAATAGCTATATTACCAAATACTAATTAGTAGAAATGTGATTACATAATTGTATTAAATAGACTGATGAACAGTAGCCTAACCCTACCTCTGATATACTAGTATCATTAGATACATCCCCACCTTAAATCTTCACTCTGTAATTTTACATAATTTTCCTTGGCGAACAGTCTAGCGTTATACATAGTTATAACAGAAAGCACCTGCATGCATTTAATCGTGGTAACCACCTGAATCAATTCTCACCTTTATGATTAATCAACCGCGATGGGTAACTCATTCCTACATTTGCAAGTGATATTAAATAAGATTTCTCTCACTAATGTAATGAGTGAAGTTGAGACCCAGTAAAATGCAAGAATGTATTTTCATTGTAGGCATATGACATTTCAGTGTTTAATCCACAGAGGAAGAGCATTTATTACCATTTATTTAATTTTAAACAAATCTCTCGTTCGACCCAGATCCGAGACCTCGATAAATTGACAGGGTCTGCTTCTGTAACGACGACTATTTGTTTTAAATGATTAACGATGAGTGTCGGCAACAGCAATTCACTAATTCTTGCACGTTCAATATCTATTTCACTTATATTTATTGTTTATGCAGTAAGCTAAAGCTGTCATAACTTACTTTAAATTCAGTCGGTTATTTTCATTTTACTTTAATCTGTTATTGCACTGTGACAGACATTTTGTCAAATTCGACCTGGACCTCGTTTATAATACACATTTTCATTGGTTAAAGTTACTTCTTTTGGCCAATTAGAATAGATCTTGTTATATTTAGTTCACTCTTGTTTCCGCTAATCTGATTGGTTTGTTTGTTTACGAACCCTGGCAAAATAGTATAAAAGGGGCTACAATACTGCTCTAAACGTCTTTTCGGCCGGCTGAACGGTGGCAAAAGGTTCGCGAACGACCTGTACTACTATAGCCCTACGGCCTTTTCCACTTTTGTGGTTTAATGTTTAGGCATTTAAACTAAAATGGGTATTAAACTCCAAATTATTTACTGGGTTTATTTCTCTTTTTTAAGTTGGAATCTTATTCTTTTCAGTAGGGATTGGACTTCGATTTTTGGTAGGATTTTGACCATTTTTCTAAAATGTTAGGGAATTAATCTTTTTTTTTTAAAAAGTAGGTTTTATTAATTATGTAGGTCGTGTCATTTTAACTGCTCCGTCACCGGTATTCTCCCCATAATTATTAGTATTACCAGTTTTGTAGGGATGTAAGGATACTGTGGTGCTAATTTTTCATTGTTGCTGTTGATGTCAATTGTTCTGTTAGAAATATTTTATGTTATGTATTAATAAATTATATGTTTTGTAGTTTTTATTTCTAGCAGTTTATGAGGTGTGAGAGCTATGTCATGACCCTGAAAAAGAACAAGTAGCCGTCATACATGTGGTTTTCTTCAAGGTGGAATATAATTCAAAGTTTTAATTGATTTGAACCCATATTTGAACAGTTCTGCTGTTGTAAGCCGATTCGAACCCTGAGGTTCCGGTTACACTTCCCTTTCACAATATTTTACAACACAAAATTGTTCTCGATGACTATTTTCATTTTATGAAATGATATAATTAAAAGGTATCACATGACGGTTCTTGGCGCAACGTCAAATACTCTCTATCGCTCTCAAATCACATAAATTATACATTATACATGCAGAAAAAAAACAAATTAAACTAAAAATGCATGGATTAGTATGTTTGTTTTTGATTAAATTAGAAATTACATAAGATGACCGCTCTGATTGGATGATTCGGACACGGTGTATTAACATCAGTATTTGCTGGGATTTTTCTCGGCTTGTTGTAGCATCTCCATCAATTTTTCATGTATCCTGACTTTTATAATTGGTATCAGGTCAATTTGCCCCACGGTAAACTAGCCTCCAATTTCAGCATATTCGCCCCCGTGTCAAAATCGCCGCCACTGTCAACCCCCCCCCCCCCAATTTTTGAAAAATCTTTTATTGAGATTTTAAAAGCAATATAAAATTAAATTTTTTACAACCTCGGATATGCCTAATTAACTGAAAACATATTTGTATTTATCTATTGTTTGCATTGCAATGTTTTTGTCTCGCATTATTAAAGCATAATACATTGACTGAATTCGCACCTCAGACAGCCCTGGTGTGTTGTGGTTACTGTAAACAGTTAATATCAAATGGTGATTATAAAAAGTCCCTTTGTAAAATTATGTTATAATCAAAGGTAACATCGTTGAGGGAATTCATTAAAAAAGAAATCCATTTCAACATACCACGCGGTCCTTACGAAACAATTTCTCTGTTCCTGGTAACATCAAATGCATTGTTTACTTGAACGCTTCTACATCTGTCGGTATTTTTGAAATAAAGATTATTTTGTCAAAAGCAATATTCGCAAAGTAACATCCTTATGAAATGGATACACTAATATGTTTCGTTTTTAAAGTAGCAATGTTTTTAATTTGATTTTTTAATAAACAAAATGTTATATGGCCATTGGGAAGAAATGGGGCAAATTTGACAAGTGGTTGGGGGGGAGTTTAACGGGGGCGAATTGACTTGAATGTAATAATTGCACCCAATTTTTTTTCAGTTTAATATTTAGTTTTTAAAGGATCATCGTTTTCTATTTCATTTCTTTTTAAATACATGGTCTTTTCAAGTCCTGAAGATAATGGCACTTTCCCTATATATTAATGTAAAGTTTTATTTTTTGATGTATACAATGTACAATCCTCTACTTCTATCCAAAAGTTATTAATTATCTAACAATACCAAAACAGATCCTCTATTTTTTCAGCTGTATTGTACATCATCATCATTTATTTATTTCCTCTATATTAGAGATTTACCATGTGAAAATATTATATAAAAATATACAAATTAATATCGAAAAAATCTAAACATATATAGAAGGTACAAAGATTATTATCTTGGAGTTTAAATTTATACAGAAATTATTTGTAGAAATTATTCTTTGGTTTATCCTGTATTGAAAGTATTGTAATTTGGTATTTTTACAACTTTTAAAAGGGGTAATATATAGCGATTTCCAGTCAGTATCTAGGTCTAGAATGGATTTCTATTTTTCTTGACTTATGACAGTTGTATTGTTATTGTTAAACACATTGTAAAAGTCCTAACTCCCCTTCACTTTGAAAATATATGACATATCGACTTGTAATAAATGGACTGGTATGTTTTGTATATGCAATTATTTAGTGTATGATTAAAAGGTGGCCATTATACCAAGATATTCAACACAATTTGTCCTGACAGCAAGATACCCTCTAGTAAATTCTCATCTTCATTCAGTAAATCTTTTATGAAATAAATGCCACTGTCAAGACTGTAATCATGGAAATATACTAAAAACATTTGAATTGGTAATATTTTCATACAACACCGGTTGAGTTACTTTTAAGTCAACCTTGTCCTTCGTCTTTATGTTGGTGCTAAATTTGGTTAATCTTTGCATGTGTTATATAATAGATATGTATGGGGGATTAATTAATGTTTTATTTTAGCGTTTTATTTTATTAACACAATCATTTCCATACTTCAAGAAATTGTCAATCTTAGAATATGAAATCTCAAATATTGTTTTGTATTTAGATTCAATTTGAAATCTTAGAAATATGTCAGCAACAAAATTTCTGCTTTGATATCGGATTCAAGATAAAAAATGTTTTGCATAATAACAATGTGAAAATTTATGCGTATCCATATATATTGCTTGTTTATCAGATGATTTTAATCCTGATAGTGGTCTTTGGAGTTTTTCAAATAGAAGTTATCATCAGCCAAAGTATTAAGATGATCCTACTTTAAAGAAATACAATCAGAGAACAGGTCAGAAGGAGTGTTGAGGGACTCGGAGAACGTACTTATTGCAGGACAGGATGCTGTAATTTATATTATTATTACTAAACACGTTTTTGCATCAAAAGATGTCCAATTCCGAAAACATTCTACATCAGCAAACAAACTGGAAATCCATATATTGTTTTTATAGTTCGTAATCTTGTTCAGTCTTCTATCCAGCTCCAGATTTGCCTTCCGGTGACATGTAGTATTTTGTCAGACATTCCAAACAATGGTAAGTGGAATGCAGGTCAGTGCACATGTTGCATATTGAAGATTGTTGTCAATAAGAGACCAGATTGGTACATGTTAACTAGCTTTTGTCCGCAATGCAGCCGACCTGAATTAGAAAAGATAATTTTGGCGAGATTCAAAGAACTGTGAAAAAGTGTAGTGACATAGGGTGCATTCGTAACGTAGTTCTGCACACTCCGAACAATAGGAACAACTTACGAATACAGCAACACACTGTTCGGCACAGGTTCAGTCTGTGCCGCGAAAGGAGGTGGTGTACTGGGAACAAAGATGGCGGATGCTGTAGTTGACTCGTGGTATCGCTGTGACTGTGGGACGTTATTTGCGTCCAATGAAGCTGCTGCCAAGCATAGCTGTTCGGCAAATAGTACGTCATGATAATTTATTTTAAAAACTATATATTTATTTGTTTTTTGTTTCTGTGGAATTTAGCCAGGGATAGTTGATACGGCCCTTCACCTGCACGATCCAGGAAAACACGTCACACGGCCTCTGTTGTAAACAATACGGCTAATTTATTAAAAAAGATATTATAGCTTAAGGTAAAAATGAAAGAAATAATATACACTCAATATGTATAAATTTTATCATTTAGGCATAGCTTAACATCAGTATATACATGTTGCGTATATCTTTAATCAGAAGAAAAGCTCGTCATAACGCCCCTGGAGGCTTAGCTTAACATCAGTATATACATGTTGCGTATATCTTTAATCAGAAAAAAGCTCGTCATAACGCACCTGGAGGCTTAGCTTAACATCAGTATATACATGTTGCGTATATCTTTAATCAGAAAAAAAGCTCGTCATAACGCCCCTGGAAGACAAGCCCAAATATATAATTATGAACTTTATGAACTTATGCTACGCACAGAAAATACATACAGAAATAGTAAAATTTGAGAAGGCAATATTGTCTGTATACCCAAGTTCAATAACTCATTATGAACTATGCAAATGTCAGATTTTTGTCGCAGTCAATTTTGGACCTAATGAACTTATACAACACTTTTTTCAGATTATATTTGTTGTTTTTTCAGCTACTTCAACAATGACACTGTTCATCCCAGATAGTAACAGCAAGACCTGTTTCCAGTGTGAAAGTTGTAAAAACTTTTTCAAAGACATGGGCACCTTCCAAAGGCACAAGTGTTCAACTGTAGATCTGAACTTGCATGACTCTTCCTCTAATGCAAGCAAGAATGATGCTGAAACTGTTACGACAGAAAAGGGTACAAATTGGACTATTGGTCAGACTTATTACTCTTTGATTGCTATAAGGGGTACATAGGCTTAGTTAACACCGGGAAAATGATAAGAAAAGTATGTGGGAGGCAATCTGTGGCAGTTTCAGTCATCACAGAGCTATTTTGATTTGGTCCGATTATCTGAGTATTATGGATAGAATTGATGGGCAGATCACTGCAAATGCTGCTGACAGCCATCCACGTGCTTTGAGGCCCCGATCGAGCTCTGGACCTAGCAATTCCGCTACAAGTGGCCAAATAATAGCTGGTCGGCGAATCACTAAAAAGCAGGAAACGTCAGGCTACAACAAGGCTTCAAGTCTTACTAAGCGAGGAAGGCTCGGGCCCATCCAGAGGCCACAGAAACCGTCGAATCTACCGCCAGCTTCCTGTAGGTTTAATGGATGATTCTGATACCGGAAATGGGAGCGACAATGATATTCCAGCGACGATATCTTCCCCAACAGTCAAAAAGGTAATGTTTCTATGGCCACTCGAGATGCACCTAATTTTGTGAATTCTGAGGGGTTCGAGGTTGACGCATCACCCGGGGCCGGTGTAATTAATTTTGGCCAGTTTGAGGTTGAACCTGTCGCCATACCAGAAATCGATGACACTTTGGGCGATCATGTTCCTCAACATATCCGCCAAAAAATCTGGTCCGATCAATATGTCAACTTGTTTACATTGTTGCCAGACAAGGAAGAGAATACAATGATTGACCCCGACTCTGATAACACGCCTTTGGTCATTCTCAAGTCTGGTCAGTTAGGAATAGGCCAGAGACCCACATCTGCCAAAAAGGTGGTCAATATAGGGGCTTGGTCCGACGCTTTTCTTATTTTATGGGACTTTATTTGCATAAACATCAGCAGGTTCAAATAGCATTGGATCTGTTAAAATAGTTTAGCACAATTCGTTTGGCAGCTGCCAAGGTGGGTGGACTTGCTTGGCGTAATTATGACGAGCAATCCAGGCTAAGGAAAGCCAAGAGGCCAGGTAAATCATGGGCCAAGATTGATTTAAATTTATGGTTATTATTTTTGTCCGCCAATACAACTGGTTCTTTTTTCAATAAACCTCAGGTTAGGGCCCAGAAGCAAAAGGAGTTTGGTGGGATTTTAATACAAATAAGTGTTTTCTCTCAGTATGCAAATATAAGCATATATGTAGCCGTTGCTTTTCTCAACACCCAGAAACACAGTACCAGCCCTTTCGTGCACAGCAATTTCGATCAAAACCTGATCAAAGGAAGCCTGTTCAGCCTGGCAAAAACCCCAATACGTCTCAATAATCTTGATTAGTTAATGAAGCATTATCCGGATAGGAAGGAGGCTGAAAAATTGGCATTCGGGTTTAAACAGGGTTTTAGCTTAAATTACACTGGTCCGAGAGTCCCTGTAGAAGCAAAAAATTTAAAGTCGTCCCGGGACAATCCAAAAATTTGTTTGCAAAAAAATAAAAAACAAATTAGTGCGGGTAGGGTAGGTGGTCCATTTTCATCCCCACCATTTTCCACATTACGGGTCTCTCTTATTGGCCTTGTTCCCAAAAAGACGTCTCAGGACTATCGTCTCATTCATCACCTCTCCTACCCGGATGGTGCTTCTGTAAACCATTTTATTGATCAAAAACATTGCTCAGTTGAATATACAAGGTTTGACCAGGCTGTAACTTTAGTTCAAAATTTGGGTGTTGGTTGTTTACTGGCCAAAACTGACATCAAATCAGCTTTTCGCTTACCAGTTCACCCGTCAGATTTTGATTTGTTGGGTTTTAAGCTGGGTGATCAATATTTTTTGACAAATCTTTGCCATTTGGTTGCAGCATTTCCTGTGCATTATTTGAGTCATTTTCTACATTTTTGGAATGGGGGATTCGGAGCCGTAGTGGGCACACAAATATTTTGCATTACTTGGATGATTTTTTATTCGCTGGATTAAAAGATTCTGACACATGCCTAGTAACCCTCAATAAATTTATTGAATTATGTCAGCATTTGGGGGTGCCTATAGCCGAAGAAAAAACGGAAGGTCCAACGACAGTTATAACATTCTTGGGCCTTGAAATTGATACTAATCTTATGCTAGTCAGACTCCCAATTAACAAAATTCATGACCTTACACTCAAGCTCAAACAAATTTTAAGATGCAAAAAAGTTAAACTCAGGCAAATGCAATCACTAATTGGCTGCCTTAGTTTTGCCTGTAGAGCAATTTGGCCAGGACGAGCGTTTTGTCGCCGCCTTATTGATAGTTTGAAACAAGCTAAAAAACCTCATCATTTTATTAAAATTTCACCTGGCATGCGGGCAGATATTCATTTGTGGTTGAAATTTTAACGGCGTATCAGTTTTTCAGGATTTACATTGGGTCAGGGACTCCTGTCTGGACTTGTTCACAGATTCTGCTGGGGGTCTGGGTTATGAATTCGGGGTCTATTTAGATGGTAGATGAACAGTTGGTAGGTGGCCAAATAAATGGCAACTAATGGGGACAACAAAGGACATTACTTTTTTGGAACTCTTCCCCATAATAGTAGTTTTTACTTTGTGGGGACAGCTACTAACTAGCAAAAAGATTTTTATACAAAGTGACAATGAAGCTGTAGTTACAATCATTAATAAACAATCCTCTCGTTCTCCAAGGGTTATGATTCTTGTTCAGTTTTTAGTTTTAAAATTACTAGAACATAATATATCGGTCAGAGCTTCTCACATTTCAGGCTGTTCAAATTTAATTGCAGATTGTATTTCACGCTTTCAGTTCACAAATGTCCGGCAGGTGGCCCCTCAGGCAAGGAAAAATCCAGACAAGGCGCCGCAAGAAATTTGGGATTATTGTGGGAAGAGGCTAACCGGTTAATTTCATTTTCTGTAGCCAAAAACACTCAGAAGGTTTATGAACAGGCCTGGCAGTCATTTAGTTCATTTAGAAGTGAATATGACTTGAACAACATTTTTCCAGTACCTTTGGATCAGATCATTCAGTATATTGCTTACCTGTCACTGAAACAGTTGCCTTATTCCTCAGTATCCACTAGAATTTCTTCACTTGGTTTTTGTCATTAAATTCATAATCAGTTTGATAACACCAAACATTTTATTGTTCTGAAAATGCTAAATGGGATTCGCCGCTCACATAAGACGAAGGATCTCCGTGCACCTATAACTTTGCACATGTTAAGACAATTGCAAAGGGCTTTACAATGTGTTTGTTTTTCAAATTATGAAAGCACTTTATTTACTTCCGCTTTTACCCTTACTTTTTTTTGATTTTTTGAGGGTTGGGGAATTTGCTGTATCAAGTTCTTAATCTAATGTTACAAGTGTCCTAAAACTCGTTGACATTTCCATTCATAAATCTGGCTTTATGCAAATTAAAATCAGATTTTCCAAAACAGATCAGTTCGGCAAAACTGTTACAGTTCAAATTGACCCCGTTCCAAATTCTGCCATTTGCCCCGTTCAAGCAATGATCAATTACTTATCTGTTCGTATTTCTGGAACACCCATTTTGTTTTGCCATATTGATTGTTCCCCTTTGTCTCAATATCAGTTTTCCACAGTCCTTAAGAAATGTCTGGCCTTTTCGAAAATTCCAATCCACACTTTTAAATCTCACAGTTTTCGTATTGGGGCTGCTAGTTTAGCAAGTACGCAAATTCTTCCTCCTGAAATTATAGTCTTGGGGCAGGTGAAAATCAAAAGCTTACAAAGGTTGTGTTCGTATTGCCTCACCATCTATTGCCATATAACCTAATTGCTTTAACCTACAATACACATACTGCATGATTTTGATACTCATCTGTATATTCATTTGAGTTTTAAGTCTTTCAGACATCTGGGTTGTTGGTTCCTCAATAGTGTATTGGGCACAGAGACGAGCGATTACACGGCCAGTTGGAAGAAATTTGCAGTTGGAAAAATATGGTGTTAAAATCAGGTGGTGTGGTATAAGGGGTATGAAGTGGAGTCACTTATTAACTCGCCTGCAAAGAGATGTTGCTAATTTTCCTCGTCCACATTATTTGGTTTTACAGTTAGGATCAAATGATTTGGTTGCTTCACCTAGTGGTGTGTTGCGGTGGGAAATGAAACTTGATCTTCAATCTATTTCACAGTTTTGCCAAATACAGTTATTGTTTATTCTTATATTTTGCCCCGTTTATTCTGGTTTGGGGCTCGATCTTACAAAGCCATTGACAAAGCACGAAAGAGAATAAACAGAGTTATTGGTAACCATGCCATTGCTCTGCATGGAAAAGTTATTAAGCAGTCCGATATCTCTGCCGACGAACTTGGACTATTTCGTTTTGATGGAACTCACCTCTCGGACATTGGCAATGATATTTACTTGAATTGCTTGCAAGGTGCTCTTGAAACATTCCTTACCAAAACTACAAGCATATTCGAATAACTTTGTTAATCAAAAGCAGATAGCACTAAGTCAATGGAGTATTGTGGCGGTGGACGCTTATAGATGCGTCCATGTGGCCAGATCTTGCAGGGTGGTTGGTTTGTCAGCTTTGTTTAGCTGATGTCGTTACTATGGTTACCACTTCCTGTGTGTTCCCATGGGAAGTGCGTTTCTACTGGGCTTCTCTCCGGTAGTTCGTTACCAAGCACTGTTGCTTGGGTGTTTGACAGATCAGGGCACCTGGCTGGGTCGACTGTCATGTTTGTTGCCTGCAGGGTCTGGTCACCAATGTAAGTGGCATTCCATTTGGTGTTTTATTGTATAAACTAGTTTAATAATAAACATGTGGCCAGTTTCAGCCAAACATTTTGTCTTGTTATCTTTACCCATCAATCTGTAATAAGGGGATTTTATCATTTCAATAAAATCCTATTATTTCAGTTGGTGGCAATATCCGCTGTACGTTTTACCTATTTATAGATATAGGTCATTGGGTTAATCTTATTTTAAGTCTGGGACATGCGCAAATCTAACATCTCGGCCTCTTTCCGGTTTTACATCATCAATCAGAAGCTGGCTGCATCAATTTTTCTACAAAATTTTCCCACCCTCCCTCCCTTTCGTTAGTGCTGTCTGCTTTCATCTAATTCGGAGGTTATCAAAGTGTTATTTGTTTTTATTACGTGAAGGATTGATTATGCTTTGTATATTTGTACATATTTATATCATTCTATGGTGCTTTATATTGCATATTCGTACACAAAGTATTAAACTATGTTTTGCTGCGCTTATTTTATTTTATACTTGTAGGCACATGATGGTATTCATCTGCTGTATTTCTGCATCGGCCACAACTTTATTATTAAAGTATATGTATACAACTTTATGGACAGTAATAATTAATGGACAATCCGCGTGTGGTATGTCGCTTAACCCCTTAACCCCCGTAAGCGCGATAGAGCGCCAACCGGATTTTCAGGCAGTGTGTCGTACATATTTTGTTGTAAAAATCGTAAATATTGACGGATCGACATGAACTTGGTATCATAGGAAACTATAGAACATTACCTGCAAATGATGTTCTTCGGGTTTTTTGATAGAAAGAATACTTTAGTTCGAATTTTTTATTTGAAACTTGTGAACGGTTTCATTTTTTACGTGATTAAAATTTTGAGTTGATTTTCCTCCGTTTTTTCTAGAGAAAAAGTAATTCGTTCAAATTTTTGAAATAGTTTATCAATATCGTTACAAATCATATTTTTATAAAAAAGCAGGAAACGGTTGTTTGTTTTATGTAAGAAATCAGTTATAGAGATATAAATAGTATAAAATTTATCACACTGAACAATTACCACTTTTTGTGTTCATAACGTTTCACTTTGACGTTTTTACCTTCATCCGCGAAAAACGTGTATTCTTTTTTATTTTTAGACAATGTCGAGTTTGAAGCATTTAAAATTCTATAACAGTCACTATATAATTCACAAAATTCATGCCGTTAGAAAGCTTTTTTCCTCCGGTTTATACACATATAAAATACTTATACTCTAGACATGATATCAACTTAACGATTCGAAATCTTCAACAGGTGCATCCGATGTGATTCTTTCAACCTATTTTTACATGTCAACATCTACAACTCGATCGATCTTTTGTATCGATGTTTACGGGGACTTTTCAAAATCCATTTTCAATTTCGAATACTTTTTTTATTTTCACAATCAAATATTGGATATTGGTGCTTCTAAGAATTTATGTTTATTATATATGGTTGATTAAAAAAGATCTTGGTCAGTTCATTCCTCACGTATTGCATCGACAGGCAGGTCTGTGTAAACAGAAAGAAGTAAACATCATGGGTCATTGCTAGTTTTTGTTGTTCATTGTGCATCTGTAAGCTATATCAGTATATACAAAAATATTGAGTGAGTTTGGAAGATTTGTGTTAAAATATGCTACATATCTATCTCTTAAAAACTTTTATCATTCGAACTCTTGACATAGTTTTATCGTACTCTACACGTCCTGCGCAAAAACTTTATCCGTCTAAGAGCTGTCTTCTACTACGTCCGTACAGTGTATCTAAAATTATAGGGGCCCGGCGAAGGTTTGCATCGGGTTTTATTTATATTTAGATCAGTTATTTTTTAAATTTATATATATTTTTTGTATTCATCATGAGTGTAAGTATAATGTTAATTATCTAAATAAATATAGACTGCGAAATGATCGCTGGTCTCGGCACACTTTTTTATGAACAGAAGTCGAGAAATATACGTGAAGTGCAAATTAAAAGTTAAAAAAAAACAATATCTGTTTTTATATATTTGTATAATATGTAATATATATTACGTAATTATATAATATATAATTTATATATATGTTTTTTATGTGTTATAAAAATAATATATTTCTACGAACGATTCAGTTCAAAACAAAATAAGTTACTGATCAATAACTCCTGCTAAAGCTAACGGAGAAATAAAAATAATAATCAATTATTCAAAATATAAAACATTACAAAAATGACGGGTTTCTAAAGAAATTCAGTTACAAAGACCGTATGCATCAGGTTTGTTTTGATTTATTTATTCATTTATTTTTCTGCAAAGGTTGCATTGTATTACACTTATTCATGACGATGATGGTACGCTTTTTGCTGTCAATAAAGTAAAAAAATGTGCTTTTAAAATTCCACAACATATCCAGTATTGTAAAAATCCTTCTTGGAAGATTGAAGGTTATTAAATTGTTCCTTCCACTTCATGTGAAAGTGCCGTACCTTGAATAGAACTGCACTCTCACAGAACTGCATGAGAAAGTTCGTCAGTTCACAAAGTGGTTTCCAGGGCTATGTGCTTCGGTTTTCTCCACCATACCAGAAAGAAATAACCACTTTGATATAATTTCTCTCTCTCTCTCTCTCATATGCTGCTACGGTAAGTAAAAGTGCAGAGCTAGAATTTCCGAAATGGCTCTATTCTTTAGATTGGGACACAAATAATGAAGTCTTATTCCAAAGTAAGGAAAAAACTTCCATAAAAGCTTTGAAAGTTGAGGAATATAGCTGGTGATGCATCAATGTAAGTGAGACAATATGTCACAAATGAGTAAACCAGTAGTATAGAAGTTTGTATTGACAATCTGTTACAAAGATCACATATATTTTTAGGGTAAAGTAACCAGTTTTGGCGTATGAAATGCAAATAAGTTTCTCAGTGTTGTTCTGTCTAATATTGATCACAATATACATGTAATATTGTTCAGCTGACTGAATACTGTCTACTGTCGTGTAGTGAGGAACACAAGGATAAACATCTGAAATGCCTGAATTTTGAAGACCACGGTTGTTTGTTGATAAAGAGATCTATAGTTCTGTTCCCTGGTGGTGCGTTAGAAGAATGAACATTCCCTGTAGTCATTGTTTTATAGCTTAATAGAATTTGTAAGGCTAGATGGTGGTGCCTTGTACTATCGCTTGATGGTGTCGGCTGTCCAATCTTATTAACTATCAATTAATCATTGACAATCATACAGAAAACATTGTCAGAATATTTGTCCTGCTTTTTTCCAGTGATCTCCAGTCCCGATGGAATCGACCACTTTTCAAATATTTCCTAAGTTCCATTTGAAACTAACGGGTATTTTTGACATATAGTTCTGTCTTGATTCTTATATTAAAAGAGCGGTAAGATTGTATATACTGGAGAAAAAGGTGTTTTCACAAACAACTATTTATGACCATTGACCTGGCAAACTAGGATCTGTCTCAGTTGCAATTCAAACCTGCAATGTGCTGAATAAGCCAGGCGCGACAGTTGATTCTCTCTTGAAAGATCACTGTGTCACTTGTGCTCCTAATGCACCTTCAATTTGTCGTCAAATGCAAATGGCAAATAGTGTTCACTTATTCTCTATTACCCGACCTAGTCTAAAACTTTAACCACTGCGGTAGCTCAGTTGATAGAGTGCTTGCTCCGTAAGTGGGAGGTCGTGGGTTCGATCCCCGGACGGGTCTGACCAAAGGTAAAGATTTTTTTTGGCCAACCACTCGCCATTACAAAATGAAAGTCACGGTTCTTTTGGATGGGAACTTAAAATAAACGAGCTCCTGTGTCACGGTTGGCTTGGCACGCTAAAGAACCTCACTATATAATGCCTTCAGCGCAACGTACAGGCAAAATTTCTGTATCGTCGTCTATAGCTGGCGAAGTGTCGATATAAGTGAAATATTCTTGACTGGGACGTTAAACACCATTACTAGACTTAAATCGTTAGTCTGAAAATAGGCTGCTACATAACCGTTATTTCGTCAAGAAGAAAAAAGTGTTTTCACAAACAACCATTTATGACCATTGACCTGGCAAACTAGGATCTGTCTCGGTTGCAATTCAAACCTGCAATGTGCTGAATAAGCCAGGCGCGATAGTTGATTCTCTCTTGAAAGATCACTGTGTCACTTGTGCTCCTAATGCACCTTCAATTTGTCGTCAAATGCAAATGGCAAATAGTGTTCACTTATTCTCTATTACCCGACCTAGTCTAAAAATTTAACCATTGCGGTAGCTCAGTTGATAGAGTGCTTGCTCCGTAAGTGGGAGGTCGTGGGTTCGATCCCCGGACGGGTCTGACCAAAGGTAAAGATTTTTTTTGGCCAACCACTCGCCATTACAAAATGAAAGTCACGGTTCTTTTGGATGGGAACTTAAAATAAACGAGCTCCCGTGTCACGGTTGGCTTGGCACGCTAAAGAACCCCGCTATATAATGCCTTCAGCGCAACGTACAGGCAAAATTTCTGCATCGTCGTCTATAGCTGGCGAGGTGTCGATATAAGTGAAATATTCTTGACTGGGACGTTAAACACCATTACTAGACTCAAATCGTTAGTCTGAAAATAGGCTGCTACATAACCGTTATTTCGTCAAGAAGAAAAAGTGTTTTCACAAACAACCATTTATGACCATTGACCTGGCAAACTAGGATCTGTCTCAGTTGCAATTCAAACCTGCAATGTGCTGAATAAGCCAGGCGCGATAGTTGATTCTCTCTTGAAAGATCACTGTGTCACTTGTGCTCCTAATGCACCTTCAATTTGTCGTCAAATGCAAATGGCAAATAGTGTTCACTTATTCTCTATTACCCGACCTAGTCTAAAAATTTAACCACTGCGGTAGCTCAGTTGATAGAGTGCTTGCTCCGTAAGTGGGAGGTCGTGGGTTCGATCCCCGGACGGGTCTGACCAAAGGTAAAGATTGTTTTTGGCCAACCACTCGCCATTACAAAATGAAAGTCACGGTTCTTTTGGATGGGAACTTAAAAAAAACGAGCTCCCGTGTCACGGTTGGCTTGGCACGCTAAAGAACCCCGCTATATAATGCCTTCAGCGCAACGTACAGGCAAAATTTCTGCATCGTCGTCTATAGCTGGCGAGGTGTCGATATAAGTGAAATATTCTTGACTGGGACGTTAAACACCATTACTAGACTCAAATCGTTAGTCTGAAAATAGGCTGCTACATAACCGTTATTTCGTCAAGCATTCGGTAAATTTAATTACTAGTAGAATGGCATTCCAATAGAATTTTCAAATAGCGATCTAAACTTTTTCCCAATTAAGAAATCTGACAAAACCAACTGTAGTAATGTGTTTCATGTATTCTGTGTTCATCAAAGCTTTTTTATTTTATTTTTAACTGCAAATATTTCTGTTATTTTCATGTGCGCATTTTATTTTTGAATACACGAGTACACGTTTTACACACAATTTTTCACCACTACTGTAGCTTAGTCGGTAGAGTACTAAAGTATAATCAGAAATGGATTACACTCAGTTTTATGGATTTTTCTCGAAAACCAGGTGAAGATGAGAATCAGAAATTTGGCTGTGTATATAACAAGACTCGGCCTAATTTATCATAATGGTTTGAGTTTTTTATCACTTGAGACTTTGTCTCTGTATAATGTAAATTTTTGACAAATATGTTCAAGCTGAAAAAATCTAAGTTTTTGACGCCACCTCTTATGACAAACCCAACCCTTTTTACTATGAGTTTCATTCAAAGTTTAAAAGGTGTCACAGGTGATTGACTTATAGACTGGACAACAGCTTGATGACACCAAAATGAGGCCAAAGGAAAATAAACACCTGTATATAAGGTTATTGAGAGAGTAACATAGATCCAACAACTGTCAAGTAAATTGCAAAATGACTTGCATTTGAAGTGAATGCAATTTATACATGTTTAACTGTTTACAAAAGCATAAGCGTATCACTAATTGTTTTTTAATCAATTGCTTAATTAAGCTAGGGGTAAAAAGGTAGTATTAGGTTTGAGATGTACATATATAAATTTACATCCCTGTATATTTCTGAGAATTAAAAAAATGAATTCGAGATACATACCTAACTTCCCTCTACTTGCTCATATAAGCATTTTCCTATCTGAATCATTGTGGAAATTTCTTTAGAATGCATTATGATAAAATATCATTAAACAGAACTTGATTTGGTTTGGCCTTAATACAGGGCAGAGCACATGGTTGATTAGTCTTCCTGGCATAATAAACTGGTTATATGATGAAAAAAGGTCATGAACTATCATTATGCCTTACATGGGAAAAAGGCGGAGTAAATAGACTTTGTTAATTTTTCATCATTGCAAAAATTGTGAATTTTTTCTCAGTAAAGCTGGATTATAGCAAACTATACATTATGGAAGCCTAAAGTGCATATTAGGCTGGTTAATTATAAATATATTTTATTAAGAAAAAATAAAATATTTTCAGTAATAATTTTGTTATAGACAAATAACTGAGTGTAATCCATTTCTGTTTGTACTTTAGTGTTGTATATGGGAAGTTGGGGTCCGAATACTGACTGGGTCTGATAACTACTTGAAAAAACAATAGTGACTTTATTTTCTTCAAGAACTTGGCATTCAAACCACAGGTTTTCGGAGAAAAAAATGACCATGTTATGATAAGGAATCTAGCAGATTGCACTGTCCGCACTGTCGCTTCATCTTTATCCCGATATAAATGAAATATACTTGACTTGAAGGTAAAACCCTAATCAATCAATCAATCAAATTTAAGTCCTAATTCTAGCGAAAATGAGACAATTTTAAAAACCAGTTCCCTCTTATTATAAATATCATTAATACTAATAAAATTCGACAGAACCTATATTTACCATCTGCAAAAATGAGATTAGCAAATTTATGCTACTTTTCACTTATATTTCTCAGGTTTTCGAGTTTCCGTTGCCATGGTAACGGATATTTGATTAAATTTATGACAAAATTTAAATCAAGTAAAAATCATCATATAAGTGTTTACAATATGTATTGCTAACCATTCCGTTTTAAATTGTTGAAAGTAAAAACCCTACATGTACGTTCTAGGTCAACATTGAAACTAACAGAATATGGATGTGTTTGTTGAGATTGAGCATGCTTATTTTAAGTGAAGTTTGCCATATTTTAACAATATAAGGACTATACGTCATATAAATTGTTATTACATGTTTGAAACTGATTTTATTTATAAAAATTCAGCATATTTTTCACTTGCTGGTATATATAAATAGGCGAAATGTTTTAAGTTTTTAACAGAAATTCCCGTTTTTTTGTGTTTTTAAGGATTTCCGGTTTCTGTTGCCATGGTAACCGATATTTGTCGAAAATATTTTTTATTCTTATTTAGTATAATCAGGTAAAATATATATTTATGGTTTTACCTTCTAATAAATGCAACTCCATCGATAATTTAAAAAAATGGAGTCGAAACTGCGATCAATTTAGTTTTTCAAATATAAATTTAGCACAAATATAAAGTGTTTGTTTTCAGTATTTGGCTGAAAATAAACAAAATTTGCTGCTTTTATTTTTTTAAAAAAACATGAAAATTGGATATAATTTTTATACAACATCTTTGCGTAATATTTAAATTTAATATGGACTCGAATAGATATTTTTCCAATGTGTCAAAATTAGGATATGAGCAATTTATTGAAACAAATGCTAAAATGTGCAAAATATTACTCATTTTCTTGGTAAAATCGATGGTTACGTTGCCATGGTAACTGATATTTAGATTTTATGCACCTATAAGTGAAGTATGGTATATAGGGATACTAAATATATGGGTTGATATTTACAACTTTTAGTCTAAATGCCCGAAAAATTGCTTTGAAAACCAGGTACTGGTTTTGTAAAAACCACAGAAAATAGCGGGGGTTAAGGGGTTAGGGTGGAGTGATTTGTCATCGGCTTTTCTCGGTGGTAGTCTTCTGCTGTTGCTGGCCAGATCTTGCAGGGTGGTTGGTTTGTCAGCTTTGTTTAGCTGATGTTGTTACTATGGTTACCACTTCCTGTATGTTCCGATCGGAAGTGCGTTTCTACTGGGCTTCTCTCTAGTAGTTCGCTACCAAGCACTGTTGCTTGGGCGTTTGACAGATCAGGGCACCTGGCTGGGTCGACTGTCATGTTTGTTGCCTGCAGGGTCTAGTCACCAATGTTCGTGTGGCATTCCATTTGGTGTTTTATTGTATAAACTAGTTTAATAATAAAGATGTGGCCAGTTTCAGCCAAACACTTTGTCTTGTTATCCTTACCCATCAATCTGTAATAAATGCTTTTACAAATTGCAGGTTTAGTTTAAACAGTATTGATTAAAATAAATAAATAACTTGCATAGAAAATAATACAATAAGGGATTTCGGAACAAGAGTAAAACTCTTATATAAAACCAGTCTCCCTGGATAACATGTAACATTACAATACATTCATAATACATAGAGCTACAAATATGATAAATATATTGAACAATAAGTAAGTAATAACCAAGCAAGCGAGCAAATAAACAAATAAATTATAACTATGTGGGTGTTCGTCTGTTGCAGGAAGTACATACGTGTTACTATATAATTATGTATTAAAGCGTTTTGACCGTCTACACTTTCTAATCATTCGCTTGATACCACACTTAATCCAAAGTTTGTCATTTTCTCTAATAGTAACTATTTTATTTTGTTTACATTCTGAGGCAATTTCTAAAATTGCATTTGACAAATCATTGTTGATTGATTTAAGTCTAAATTAAGTAAAATTTTGTCCCAGTTAGTTAGTAGCAGGTTTGCAAATTTATTGACTAGATACATATAAAGGACACATAGGTAGATCCTAAAATGAAAAACTACACATAAACCAACTTCAACAAGGATGTACATGACAAAACAGGGACTTAAAATAGGAATAAAAGCATATAAATATGCGGGGGGTTTTGCCTAGTTACTGACATTAGTCTTATGTAACATAAAATACAAAGTAGGTTATATAAAGATTTCAGCAAAAATATATTAATGAAGTTATCTTACAGAACTTTAAGAACTGATGCTGCTAACAAAGCCGTTTGCCCAACTTTATTTGGTTTTTGCTCATTTTCTTCATCTTCTCCTAAAATTGCGAAAGCACAAGCAACATAGTCCTCCATTTTCAATTTGACACTTCCTATTCCTGATCATTCGGAAGACCTGTGCGGTAGAACATTCGGAACATTGTTCGGGACAGCTCTTACGAATACACCCATAGTTTCTCCTATAAATCATCCTACTTTAACTAATATCCAGCATTAAATTCTAACAACAGGTGAAGGCAATACAATAATAATTGAAAGCAGTACCGCTTTAAGATCTGTTACACATAGTAGAGCATTTTCAAAAAGTCATTTCGAAACATTTGCGGGTCTTCCAAACAATCAACAAAGCCTTTGAATATAATAACTACATACTTTATTGCACAGTTTGAAGTGATTTGTCGTTTGGCAAATACATTAGGTAGATATCATTGTAATGGGAGATTATTACCACTGGCATGTAAAAATTCTTATGTTCACCTTACAAGAACAAACATTAGTGGGAGCACCCAATTTGAAATCTTAGAAAGATGTCAACAACAAAATCGACATGTGCAGGAAATTGATCAACAGAAAACTTAAATTTAGTTTGTGTGCTATGTGGCCTCTCAACTTTTAAGTTTTACAAATGACTACAATAGATTTTGTTCATCTGTATTAAAATGGTATGATGAAATATTACCAGAAATTGTGTTTTTTTCACTAGAAAAGATTTAAGTTCCAGTGGTTTATATGTTAATAGATTCATCATGTAGTAGTGTGTTATGATTTAGTGTTTCGTAATGTATCTAAGCTTTACATACACATGTATGTAGAATTTGAGTAGAATATTTTTTTATCATCAGGTTATGCGATATATCATTTTTGAGAGTTTGTGATAACGTTTTATGAGTATTTTATCGTGATGATCCGGTAGATATTAAGAGTTGGATTCAGGTTCTGTTGAATTATAATTATTGGAGTTTTTTTTTAAATGAATCCTTTTTTTAAAAAATCTGTCTATCCAAGTTTAATTATAATTATTAGTTGTCCTATTATACCCCGCTTAAAAAGTGGGGGTATATAGCGATAGGGGTGTCCGTCAATCCGTTACACCTTAGGGTACCTATCTCTTATCCGTAACTTCTCCTAAACCCTTCAATGGATTTGCATGAAACTTTCGCACAATCTTTGTGATATAATGTAGATTTGCACCTCCTTTTTGAAAATTCGATCCGATAGATTTTTTGAGGGGGGGGGGGGAGCGGGGGGTATTTTTGTGAGCTTGTGGCTCACAGTTTTTCTAGTATATTTATAACCAATTTTGTAACAAAGGGTGGTAAGTAAATAAATAATAATAATTAAGTTTTCAAACTAAGTATTAAAAATTTACGCAATTAAAAATTGATTTGGTATTTTATTTCTGTTTAAAACAAAACCAGTAATAGATGGTTAGTAATTGTTATTTATTGTCATTTCCCTGCACAAAAATGAATGGGCCGAATCTATCTACAAACTAATGGGGCGTTATACAGACACCATGTTTATGAATTTTAACATCTTTTTTATACTATAAGGATTTCGCGTGTTATGCCAAGAAATTTCAATGCCAGACGTGCGATCGACATTCAATCAACTGTCTTACCTTCGTTGGCATCAGCGAACGTGCACAAACAAAAGAAAATATGTGTTCAAATAAAAATCTACGTGACACAAGTACCAGTCTCGGGTTTTAATTCTGGTCAAGCAAATATAAACTAGACATCTTAAAATGCACGAATCAAATGACACGTTTGTCGATAAACAGAATAATGCATACAGTTCTTATCTCGGCACCAACAACGCCAGCAGTCCGTACAGCAGCAAATGGGTATTTTCCATACGAATGGTTGGCAGATGCCAGTAAATTAGAAAGTACCTACCCACGAAGCCTTTCACAGCTTTATCAAAGGTGAAAACATCACGAAGGAATATGAATATTACCAGTTCATTTGGAATGAGTGAATGAATTATTATTTAAAGCCGCATCAGCATTATTGAAGCTATTCACGGCTAGATGGTGGTAATCGACTTGCTTTCGAGATTTCTTAATCTGGTATAATCTAGACGTTACGTTACGTTACGCCTTTCGTTACAGCTGTAGAATGGTTACAGAAATTCTAGTTCCAAAGAGGTAAAGACGTTTTCAAAACAGCGATGTCACCTCCTGGAATTGCACGTCAAATGCTTTTCAAAATTGCGAAGAAAGAAGTTGTTTAAATAAAGATATGTACAAACGTTTAAGGATAACATTATCGGTGGACCTAGCAATATCTTCTCTAAACTTCAAGAAGCTGAAAAAAAGTACGGGGGGAGGTTAAATTTTGTCGGAAGATTATTGGGTTTGACGCCAACACCCTTTACTTGTGAGCGATCGATCAAGAAATGCCTGTTGGGCCGTTCATTCGACGGAAAGTTCCCATTTTAGACCGTAAGTGCGCGACAAATTCATATCGGCATACCACTGGATGGATTGGCTAAATAGCAATGATGAAGCAAATATGCCACATGAATTAATATGTGAAGAAAAACGTGTAGGGAGGTACCCAGTCGACGACCAGGACGCTGAAACAAAAACAATTTATCAATTTCGTGGGTGTTATTAACACGGACACAAGTGGTCCGTAACCCGTGACGTCAAGGACAAGAAATGGTGACAGCAAAGCCAGTCTAAATTGGACAACCAAAAAATAAATGGCAATGATGAAGCAAATATGCCACATGAATTGAAATGTGAAGAAAAACGTGTAGGGAGGTACCCAGTCGACGACCAGGACGCTGAAACAAAAACAATTTATCAATTTCGCGGGTGTTATTAACACGGACACAAGTGGTCCGTAACCCGTGACGTAAAGGACAAGAAATGGTGGCAGCAAAGCCAGTCTAAATTGGACAACCAAAAAACACGAAATACTTAAGGCAACAAGGGTAACACAATTGTTGAAATGTGGGAGTGTGATTTCAAAGAATATCACCGGTGTTATTAAAAAACTGGAGAATGTATTTATTTAAAAAAAATAAACGTGAGGTGACAAAGCGTCATGGAAACAGAATTGTTCAGAGCCGTTGAAGTCGATATCAAGGTGCCCAAAAATGGCCCACGCATTTTCAGCATCTTACAAACACCGTACGACTTCTCGAGATATTTTGCCAGTGTCCGGGAACATAGTGTGTCAACAAAACCTAGAAGATTTTTAGTAGGCAGAATGAAAGTGATTAAAATGTTAATTGCTACGCCTCTGTTAGAGTAATACCTGCAATACAGGACGAAAGTCACTAAGATTCACGAAGTGGTAGAATACAATCCAACACCTGGCTTGCGGTCTTTTTCGTCCCTTTCAGCTTAAAATCCCACAATTGTTCCCGCGCAATCGGTTCGGGAGAGCTTCTGGTCAAGGGCACAACACCTGTTCAGCTTGCTGTTTTAGAGGCACTGTTAGAACATTATCCAGATAAGGAGAACGCACGTTTGTTATTGTCTGGTTTTCGGCTTCAATACACCGGCCCTAGACTGCCAAAATTTTCGAAGAATCTGAAATCCGCTGAACTTTACAAGGATGTGCTTTTAAAAAAGTTACATAGTGAGATTGAATAGGTAAAATTACTCTTTAGCGCCGTTACTGAATGGTGTGATACTCGCACCTGTCAGTTAATTTGACATTTTTGCTAACAGAATATATTGACACATATTTTTACACTGAACCGCTTTAACCCATTAAAAGTTAAGGCGGACACCTGTTTCCCAGGGTCCACTGATATACAATTTGTCCAGTTAACCCAGTCGCCATACGGCATATTATTTATGCGGCGACCAATTTATTCAGCTTAATACTTTACCTAGTTATATGCATGTATATTGATTTTCTTTAGTTACTAACATTGATTTAACTAGTTATATATTGAGTTATCTAGTTATATATGACATTATTGTGCTGTATTAGTTAATTCTTCTCTGAATGAGTTGATCATACTTCCAACTCATTATATTTTGGTAAATTTCGATAAATTTTCAGTACATTTAGTGAGAAACGATTTTGGTGGATTTTTAAAGCTTAATGTTCGTTTCTGTCTTTTAATCGAATATAAAAGAAATCCATAATTATTTCGTATACACGGTCAATTCAATTTTGTGATTTTGTAGAATATTTCGTGTATATTTAAATTTTGGATATTCTAGGATTGGTTTTGTAGTTTTTTTAAGTAAAGCAATGTTTTTACTTCCATTGATCATACTTCCAAGCTCGGTAATCTCTAAAATATACAATATAGTGCAACGTGTAATGATCAAAATATAGTTCAACAAATTAAGTAACAAAATATAATCTGCTGAAGTGTTTACATTGCAACAATATTATAGCGGCGGTACTATGCTATGCTATTTATACATAAAGTTTATGTACGTGCATGCGTGTGTGTGAATAGAAGCTTAAATGTATTATCTCGCATAATATATATTATATAATATATAATTTAAACTTACCATTCTTCATAAGGAAAAATTATAAATGAAAAATATTTAAAAAATAAATATACGAGTAATTAAATTAAATACCAAATAATCTAAATAATAATAAAAAAATTGAATATTTTATAAACCTGTTTAAAACTTATATATTTTAAAAAAATGAAAAAAAAGTAATTAAAAAATGAATCAAAATGTTGTCCGGTTTATAGAGGTTCAATTTTAAGGATATCGCTTCTTCGCGCAACGAACTATTTTATTATCGCTTCTTCGCATATCATATTATTTTATTCTAGCTTCTTCGCGCATCGTTTTATTTTATTATCGTTTCTTCGTGCATCGTAATATTTTATTATTGCTCTTCGTACATCGTAATATTTTATTATAGCTTCTTCGCGCATCGTAATATTTTATTATCGCTCTATCGTATACAAGTCGATAGTAAAATGGAGTGATATTGTTAATTTTGGTCCTAGTAGGACACCATAATGCGTAGAGTGAGAGGGAAGATTCCTTAGGTCCTGTTAGTACTATACGCGAAGAAGCGATAATAAAATAGTACAGATGAAGCCAGCACGATGGAGCGATAGAACTTTGAAAGTAAAATGGAGCGATATTATGAACTTTGGTCCTAACAGGACACCATACTTAGGTACTGAATTTACTGTATTTGGCTATATATTTGCAGATTCAGTACGCAAAAAGACCCTATAGGCCATGCTTGTTTTGTGGAAAATGAGTGTCAAAACTGCCAGACCATATAAAAAGAATGCACAAATTAGAAGAAAGTATAATAGCTGCAAATAAACTTCCAAAGTACCTTAGAAACTGAGCTTTTGATGTTATGAAAAAAGGTAATTTTATTAGCAAATAGAAAAAAAAGATCAAGGACAAAAATAAGTTTTACATAAGAGAGAAAAAAGAAGCGAACTGGTTCTTTGTTTCATTTGTGATGGGTTTTATGCTAGAAAATACTTTAAACATAAGAACATTTGTTCAGCTGCAAGAGAAGGTCCATCAATTCTAACAAATCAACTTTTAACATCTGCAATGAAAAGTATATAAGAAAACAATTCTTTCATGGTTTAGAGATGGTGAAATTGGTAATTAATGTAGAACTGACCATGCTATTGTTCTTTTTGGCAATCAAGAATTTGAAAGGTTGAAAAGAAAAACGATAAGTAATATTAAGAGACACTTTGATGTCGGACATGAGAAGAATAGAAAGTTTATTGCATTTAGGAAAAGATAAAACAAAAAGGAATTTAGAAGTAACATCCTGTGGAGACGAAACGGCCGTCTAGTGCTGTAAAATTAAAGCTGATATAATATGCAATATAAACCCCTGAGCCGATATCTTTGCTGGTGGCTGGTGCCCCGAGGATATAAAAAACTCAGTAGGCAATAATTTCGTATTATTGTTAGAAATATACTATAATTGTCCAAATTTGAAATTTCTCAAAAACTAATGTATACTACTCCCTCATGCAAAGTATTTCCTTAGCTAATTTGGTAAATATATTTTGCCAGTGTCCGGGAACATAGTGTGTCAACAAAACCTAGAAGATTTTTAGTAGGCAGAATGAAAGTGATTAAAATGTTAATTGCTACGCCTCTGTTAGAGTAATACCTGCAATACAGGACGAAAGTCACTAAGATTCATGAAGTGGTAGAATACAATCCAACACCTGGCTTGCGGTCTTTTTCGTCCCTTTCAGCTTAAAATCCCACAATTGTTCCCGCGCAATCGGTTCGGGAGAGCTTCTGGTCAAGGGCACAACACCTGTTCAGCTTGCTGTTTTAGGGGCACTGTTAGAACATTATCCAGATAAGGAGAACGCACGTTTGTTATTGTCTGGTTTTTTCGGCTTCAATACACCGGCCCTAGACTGCCAAAATTTTCGAAGAATCTGAAATCCGCTGAACTTTACAAGGATGTGCTTTTAAAAAAGTTACATAGTGAGATTGAATTAGGTAAAATTACTCTTTAGCGCCGTTGACTGAATGGTGTGATACTCGCACCTGTCAGTTATTTGACATTTTTTGCTAACACAGAATATATTGACACATATTTTTACACTGAACCGCTTTAACCCATTAAAAGTTAAGGCGGACACCTGTTTCCCAGGGTCCACTGATATACAATTTGTCCAGTTAACCCAGTCGCCATACGGCATATTATTTATGCGGCGACCAATTTATTCAGCTTAATACTTTACCTAGTTATATGCATGTATATTGATTTTCTTTAGTTACTTATATTGAGTTATCTAGTTATATATGACATTATTGTGCTGTATTAGTTAATTCTTCTCTGAATGAGTTGATCATACTTCCAACTCATTATATTTTGGTAAATTTCGATAAATTTTCAGTACATTTAGTGAGAAACGATTTTGGTGGATTTTTAAAGCTTAATGTTCGTTTCTGTCTTTTAATCGAATATAAAAGAAATCCATAATTATTTCGTATACACGGTCAATTCAATTTTGTGATTTTGTAGAATATTTCGTGTATATTTAAATTTTGGATATTCTAGGATTGGTTTTGTAGTTTTTTTTAAGTAAAGCAATGTTTTTACTTCCATTGATCATAATTCCAAGCTCGGTAATCTCTAAAATATACAATATAGTGCAACGTGTAATGATCAAAATATAGTTCAACAAATTAAGTAACAAAATATAATCTGCTGAAGTGTTTACATTGCAACAATATTATAGCGGCGGTACTATGCTATGCTATTTATACATAAAGTTTATGTACGTGCATGCGTGTGTGTGTGAATAGAAGCTTAAATGTATTATCTCGCATAATATATATTATATAATATATAATTTAAACTTACCATTCTTTATAAGGAAAAATTATAAATGAAAAATATTTAAAAAATAAATATACGAGTAATTAAATTAAATACCAAATAATCTAAATAATAATAAAAAAATTGAATATTTTATAAACCTGTTTAAAACTTATATATTTTAAAAAAATGAAAAAAAAGTAATTAAAAAATGAATCAAAATGTTGTCCGGTTTATAGAGGTTCAATTTTAAGGATATCGCTTCTTCGCGCAACGAACTATTTATTATCGCTTCTTCGCATATCATATTATTTTATTCTAGCTTCTTCGCGCATCGTTTTATTTTATTATCGTTTCTTCGTGCATCGTAATATTTTATTATTGCTCTTCGTACATCGTAATATTTTATTATAGCTTCTTCGCGCATCGTAATATTTTATTATCGCTCTATCGTATACAAGTCGATAGTAAAATGGAGTGATATTGTTAATTTTGGTCCTAGTAGGACACCATAATGCGTAGAGTGAGAGGGAAGATTCCTTAGGTCCTGTTAGTACTATACGCGAAGAAGCGATAATAAAATAGTACAGATGAAGCGATGAAGCCAGCACGATGGAGCGATAGAACTTTGAAAGTAAAATGGAGCGATATTATGAACTTTGGTCCTAACAGGACACCATACTTAGGTACTGAATTTACTGTATTTGGCTATATATTTGCAGATTCAGTACGCAAAAAGACCCTATAGGCCATGCTTGTTTTGTGGAAAATGAGTGTCAAAACTGCCAGACCATATAAAAGAATGCACAAATTAGAAGAAAGTATAATAGCTGCAAATAAACTTCCAAAGTACCTTAGAAACTGAGCTTTTGATGTTATGAAAAAGGTAATTTTATTAGCAAATAGAAAAAAAAGATCAAGGACAAAAATAAGTTTTACATAAGAGAGAAAAAAGAAGCGAACTGGTTCTTTGTTTCATTTGTGATGGGTTTTATGCTAGAAAATACTTTAAACATAAGAACATTTGTTCAGCTGCAAGAGAAGGTCCATCAATTCTAACAAATCAACTTTTAACATCTGCAATGAAAAGTATATAAGAAAACAATTCTTTCATGGTTTAGAGATGGTGAAATTGGTAATTAATGTAGAACTGACCATGCTATTGTTCTTTTTGGCAATCAAGAATTTGAAAGGTTGAAAAGAAAAACGATAAGTAATATTAAGAGACACTTTGATGTCGGACATGAGAAGAATAGAAAGTTTATTGCATTTAGGAAAAGATAAAACAAAAAGGAATTTAGAAGTAACATCCTGTGGAGACGAAACGGCCGTCTAGTGCTGTAAAATTAAAGCTGATATAATATGCAATATAAACCCCTGAGCCGATATCTTTGCTGGTGGCTGGTGCCCCGAGGATATAAAAAACTCAGTAGGCAATAATTTCGTATTATTGTTAGAAATATACTATAATTGTCCAAATTTGAAATTTCTCAAAAACTAATGTATACTACTCCCTCATGCAAAGTATTTCCTTAGCTAAATTTGGTAAAATATATTTGCCAGTGTCGGGAACATAGTGTGTCAACAAAACCTAGAAGATTTTTAGTAGGCAGAATGAAAGTGATTAAAATGTTAATTGCTACGCCTCTGTTAGAGTAATACCTGCAATACAGGACGAAAGTCACTAAGATTCATGAAGTGGTAGAATACAATCCAACACCTGGCTTGCGGTCTTTTTCGTCCCTTTCAGCTTAAAATCCCACAATTGTTCCCGCGCAATCGGTTCGGGAGAGCTTCTGGTCAAGGGCACAACACCTGTTCAGCTTGCTGTTTTAGAGGCACTGTTAGAACATTATCCAGATAAGGAGAACGCACGTTTGTTATTGTCTGGTTTTCGGCTTCAATACACCGGCCCTAGACTGCCAAAATTTTCGAAGAATCTGAAATCCGCTGAACTTTACAAGGATGTGCTTTAAAAAAGTTACATAGTGAGATTGAATTAGGTAAAATTACTCTTTAGCGCCGTTGACTGAATGGTGTGATACTCGCACCTGTCAGTTAATTTGACATTTTTGCTACACAGAATATATTGACACATATTTTTACACTGAACCGCTTTAACCCATTAAAAGTTAAGGCGGACACCTGTTTCCCAGGGTCCATGATATACAATTTGTCCAGTTAACCCAGTCGCCATACGGCATATTATTTATGCGGCGACCAATTTATTCAGCTTAATACTTTACCTAGTTATATGCATGTATATTGATTTTCTTTAGTTACTTATATTGAGTTATCTAGTTATATATGACATTATTGTGCTGTATTAGTTAATTCTTCTCTGAATGAGTTGATCATACTTCCAACTCATTATATTTGGTAAATTTCGATAAATTTTCAGTACATTTAGTGAGAAACGATTTTGGTGGATTTTTAAAGCTTAATGTTCGTTTCTGTCTTTTAATCGAATATAAAAGAAATCCATAATTATTTCGTATACACGTCAATTCAATTTTGTGATTTTGTAGAATATTTCGTGTATATTTAAATTTGGATATTCTAGGATTGGTTTTGTAGTTTTTTTTAAGTAAAGCAATGTTTTACTTCCATGATATAATTCCAAGCTCGGTAATCTCTAAAATATACAATATAGTGCAACGTGTAATGATCAAAATATAGTTCAACAAATTAAGTAACAAAATATAATCTGCTGAAGTGTTTACATTGCAACAATATTATAGCGGCGGTACTATGCTATGCTATTTATACATAAAGTTTATGTACGTGCATGCGTGTGTGTGTGAATAGAAGCTTAAATGTATTATCTCGCATAAATATATTATATAATATATAATTTAAACTTACCATTCTTTATAAGGAAAAATTATAAATGAAAAATATTTAAAAATAAATATACGAGTAATTAAATTAAATACCAAAATAATCTAAATAATAATAAAAAAATTGAATATTTTATAAACCTGTTTAAAACTTATATATTTTAAAAAAATGAAAAAAAAGTAATTAAAAAATGAATCAAAATGTTGTCCGGTTTATAGAGGTTCAATTTAAGGATATCGCTTCTTCGCGCAACGAACTATTTATTATCGCTTCTTCGCATATCATATTATTTTATTCTAGCTTCTTCGCGCATCGTTTATTTTATTATCGTTTCTTCGTGCATCGTAATATTTATTATTGCTCTTCGTACATCGTAATATTTATTATAGCTTCTTCGCGCATCGTAAATTTTATTATCGCTCTATCGTATACAAGTCGATAGTAAAATGGAGTGATATTGTTAATTTTGGTCTAGTAGGACACCATAATGCGTAGAGTGAGAGGGAAGATTCCTTAGGTCCTGTTAGTACTATACGCGAAGAAGCGATAATAAAATAGTACAGATGAAGCGATGAAGCCAGCACGATGGAGCGATAGAACTTTGAAAGTAAAATGGAGCGATATTATGAACTTTGGTCCTAACAGGACACCATACTTAGGTACTGAATTTACTGTATTTGGCTATATATTTGCAGATTCAGTACGCAAAAAGACCCTATAGGCCATGCTTGTTTTGTGGAAAATGAGTGTCAAAACTGCCAGACCATATAAAAAGAATGCACAAATTAGAAGAAAGTATAATAGCTGCAAATAAACTTCCAAAGTACCTTAGAAACTGAGCTTTTGATGTTATGAAAAAAGGTAATTTTATTAGCAAATAGAAAAAAAAGATCAAGGACAAAAATAAGTTTTACATAAGAGAGAAAAAAGAAGCGAACTGGTTCTTTGTTTCATTTGTGATGGGTTTTATGCTAGAAAATACTTTAAACATAAGAACATTTGTTCAGCTGCAAGAGAAGGTCCATCAATTCTAACAAATCAACTTTTAACATCTGCAATGAAAAGTATATAAGAAAACAATTCTTTCATGGTTTAGAGATGGTGAAATTGGTAATTAATGTAGAACTGACCATGCTATTGTTCTTTTTGGCAATCAAGAATTTGAAAGGTTGAAAAGAAAAACGATAAGTAATATTAAGAGACACTTTGATGTCGGACATGAGAAGAATAGAAAGTTTATTGCATTTAGGAAAAGATAAAACAAAAAGGAATTTAGAAGTAACATCCTGTGGAGACGAAACGGCCGTCTAGTGCTGTAAAATTAAAGCTGATATAATATGCAATATAAACCCCTGAGCCGATATCTTTGCTGGTGGCTGGTGCCCCGAGGATATAAAAAACTCAGTAGGCAATAATTTCGTATTATTGTTAGAAATATACTATAATTGTCCAAATTTGAAATTTCTCAAAAACTAATGTATACTACTCCCTCATGCAAAGTATTTCCTTAGCTAAATTTGGTAAAATATATTTTGCCAGTGTCGGGAACATAGTGTGTCAACAAAACCTAGAAGATTTTTAGTAGGCAGAATGAAAGTGATTAAAATGTTAATTGCTACGCCTCTGTTAGAGTAATACCTGCAATACAGGACGAAAGTCACTAAGATTCATGAAGTGGTAGAATACAATCCAACACCTGGCTTGCGGTCTTTTTCGTCCCTTTCAGCTTAAAATCCCACAATTGTTCCCGCGCAATCGGTTCGGGAGAGCTTCTGGTCAAGGGCACAACACCTGTTCAGCTTGCTGTTTTAGAGGCACTGTTAGAACATTATCCAGATAAGGAGAACGCACGTTTGTTATTGTCTGGTTTTCGGCTTCAATACACCGGCCCTAGACTGCCAAAATTTTCGAAGAATCTGAAATCCGCTGAACTTTACAAGGATGTGCTTTTAAAAAAGTTACATAGTGAGATTGAATTAGGTAAAATTACTCTTTAGCGCCGTTGACTGAATGGTGTGATACTCGCACCTGTCAGTTAATTTGACATTTTTGCTACACAGAATATATTGACACATATTTTTACACTGAACCGCTTTAACCCATTAAAAGTTAAGGCGGACACCTGTTTCCCAGGGTCCACTGATATACAATTTGTCCAGTTAACCCAGTCGCCATACGGCATATTATTTATGCGGCGACCAATTTATTCAGCTTAATACTTTACCTAGTTATATGCATGTATATTGATTTCTTTAGTTACTTATATTGAGTTATCTAGTTATATATGACATTATTGTGCTGTATTAGTTAATTCTTCTCTGAATGAGTTGATCATACTTCCAACTCATTATATTTTGGTAAATTTCGATAAATTTTCAGTACATTTAGTGAGAAACGATTTTGGTGGATTTTAAAGCTTAATGTTCGTTTCGTCTTTTAATCGAATATAAAAGAAATCCATAATTATTTCGTATACACGGTCAATTCAATTTGTGATTTTGTAGAATATTTCGTGTATATTTAAATTTTGGATTCTAGGATTGGTTTTGTAGTTTTTTTAAGTAAAGCAATGTTTTTACTTCCATTGATCATAATTCCAAGCTCGGTAATCTCTAAAATATACAATATAGTGCAACGTGTAATGATCAAAATATAGTTCAACAAATTAAGTAACAAAATATAATCTGCTGAAGTGTTTACATTGCAACAATATTATAGCGGCGGTACTATGCTATGCTATTTATACATAAAGTTTATGTACGTGCATGCGTGTGTGTGTGAATAGAAGCTTAAATGTATTATCTCGCATAATTATTATAATAATATATAATTTAAACTTACCATTCTTATAAGGAAAATTATAAATGAAAAATATTTAAAAAATAAATATACGAGTAATTAAATTAAATACCAAATAATCTAAATAATAATAAAAAAATTGAATTTTATAAACCTGTTAAAACTTATATATTTTAAAAAAATGAAAAAAAAGTAATTAAAAAATGAATCAAAATGTTGTCCGGTTTATAGAGGTTCAATTTTAAGGATATCGCTTCTTCGCGCAACGAACTATTTATTATCGCTTCTTCGCATATCATATTATTTTATTCTAGCTTCTTCGCGCATCGTTTATTTTATTATCGTTTCTTCGTGCATCGTAATTTTATTATTGCTCTTCGTACATCGTAATATTTTATTATAGCTTCTTCGCGCATCGTAATATTTTATTATCGCTCTATCGTATACAAGTCGATAGTAAAATGGAGTGATGATTGTTAATTTTGGTCCTAGTAGGACACCATAATGCGTAGAGTGAGAGGGAAGATTCCTTAGGTCCTGTTAGTACTATACGCGAAGAAGCGATAATAAAATAGTACAGATGAAGCGATGAAGCCAGCACGATGGAGCGATAGAACTTTGAAAGTAAAATGGAGCGATATTATGAACTTTGGTCCTAACAGGACACCATACTTAGGTACTGAATTTACTGTATTTGGCTATATATTTGCAGATTCAGTACGCAAAAAGACCCTATAGGCCATGCTTGTTTTGTGGAAAATGAGTGTCAAAACTGCCAGACCATATAAAAAGAATGCACAAATTAGAAGAAAGTATAATAGCTGCAAATAAACTTCCAAAGTACCTTAGAAACTGAGCTTTTGATGTTATGAAAAAAGGTAATTTTATTAGCAAATAGAAAAAAAGATCAAGGACAAAAATAAGTTTTACATAAGAGAGAAAAAAGAAGCGAACTGGTTCTTTGTTTCATTTGTGATGGGTTTTATGCTAGAAAATACTTTAAACATAAGAACATTTGTTCAGCTGCAAGAGAAGGTCCATCAATTCTAACAAATCAACTTTTAACATCTGCAATGAAAAGTATATAAGAAAACAATTCTTTCATGGTTTAGAGATGGTGAAATTGGTAATTAATGTAGAACTGACCATGCTATTGTTCTTTTGGCAATCAAGAATTTGAAAGGTTGAAAAGAAAAACGATAAGTAATATTAAGAGACACTTTGATGTCGGACATGAGAAGAATAGAAAGTTTATTGCATTTAGGAAAGATAAAACAAAAAGGAATTTAGAAGTAACATCCTGTGGAGACGAAACGGCCGTCTAGTGCTGTAAAATTAAAGCTGATATAATATGCAATATAAACCCCTGAGCCGATATCTTTGCTGGTGGCTGGTGCCCCGAGGATATAAAAAACTCAGTAGGCAATAATTCGTATTATTGTTAGAAATATACTATAATTGTCCAAATTTGAAATTTCTCAAAAACTAATGTATACTACTCCCTCATGCAAGTTTTCCTTAGCTAAATTGGTAAAAATATATTTGCCAGTGTCCGGGAACATAGTGTGTCAACAAAACCTAGAAGATTTTTAGTAGGCAGAATGAAAGTGATTAAAATGTTAATTGCTACGCCTCTGTTAGAGTAATACCTGCAATACAGGACGAAAGTCACTAAGATTCATGAAGTGGTAGAATACAATCCAACACCTGGCTTGCGGTCTTTTTCGTCCCTTTCAGCTTAAAATCCCACAATGTTCCCGCGCAATCGGTTCGGGAGAGCTTCTGGTCAAGGGCACAACACCTGTTCAGCTTGCTGTTTTAGAGGCACTGTTAGAACATTATCCAGATAAGGAGAACGCACGTTTGTTATTGTCTGGTTTTCGGCTTCAATACACCGGCCCTAGACTGCCAAAATTTTCGAAGAATCTGAAATCCGCTGAACTTTACAAGGATGTGCTTTTAAAAAAGTTACATAGTGAGATTGAATTAGGTAAAATTACTCTTTAGCGCCGTTGACTGAATGGTGTGATACTCGCACCTGTCAGTTAATTTGACATTTTTGCTACACAGAATATATTGACACATATTTTTACACTGAACGCTTAACCCAAAAGTTAAGGCGGACACCTGTTTCCCAGGGTCCACTGATATACAATTTGTCCAGTTAACCCAGTCGCCATACGGCATATTATTTATGCGGCGACCAATTTATTCAGCTTAATACTTTACCTAGTTATATGCAATGTATATTGATTTTCTTTAGTTACTTATATTGAGTTATCTAGTTTATATGACATATTGTGCTGTATAGTTAATTTTCTCTGAATGAGTTGATCATACTTCCAACTCATTATTTTGGAAATTCGATAATTTTCAGTACATTAGTGAGAAACGATTTTGGTGGATTTTAAAGCTAATTCGTTTCTGTTTTAATCGAATAAAAGAAATCCATAATTATTCGTATACACGGTCATTCAATTTGTGATTTTGTAGAATATTTCGTGTATATTTAAATTTGATATTCTAGATTGGTTTTGTAGTTTTTTTAAGTAAAAGCAATGTTTTACTTCCATTGATCATAATTCCAAGCTCGTATCTCTAAAATATACAATATAGTGCAACGTGTAATGATCAAAATATAGTTCAACAAATTAAGTAACAAAATATAATCTGCTGAAGTGTTTACCTGCAACAATATTATAGCGGCGGTACTATGCTCTGCTATTTATACATAAAGTTTATGTACGTGCATGGTGTGTGTGTGAATAGAAGCTAAATGTATTATCTCGCATAATATATATTATATAATATATAATTTAAACTTACCATCTTTATAAGGAAAAAATTATAAATGAAAAATATTTAAAAAATAAATATACGAGTAATTAAATTAAATACCAAATAATCTAAAATAATAAAAAAATGAATTATTTTATAAACTGTTTAAAACTTATATATTTTAAAAAAATGAAAAAAAAAGTAATTAAAAAATGAATCAAAATGTTGTCGGTTTATAGAGGTTCAATTTTAAGGATATCGCTTCTTCGCGCAACGAACTATTTTATTATCGCTTCTTCGCATATCATATTATTTTATTCTAGCTTCTTCGCGCATCGTTTTATTTTTTATCGTTTCTTCGTGCATCGTAATATTTTATTATTGCTCTTCGTACATCGTAATATTTTATTATAGCTTCTTCGCGCATCGTAATATTTTATTATCGCTCTATCGTATACAAGTCGATAGTAAAATGGAGTGATATTGTTAATTTTGGTCCTAGTAGGACACCATAATGCGTAGAGTGAGAGGGAAGATTCCTTAGGTCCTGTTAGTACTATACGCGAAGAAGCGATAATAAAATAGTACAGATGAAGCGATGAAGCCAGCACGATGGAGCGATAGAACTTTGAAAGTAAAATGGAGCGATATTATGAACTTTGGTCCTAACAGGACACCATACTTAGGTACTGAATTTACTGTATTTGGCTATATATTTGCAGATTCAGTACGCAAAAAGACCCTATAGGCCATGCTTGTTTTGTGGAAAATGAGTGTCAAAACTGCCAGACCATATAAAAAGAATGCACAAATTAGAAGAAAGTATAATAGCTGCAAATAAACTTCCAAAGTACCTTAGAAACTGAGCTTTTGATGTTATGAAAAAAGGTAATTTTATTAGCAAATAGAAAAAAAAGATCAAGGACAAAAATAAGTTTTACATAAGAGAGAAAAAAGAAGCGAACTGGTTCTTTGTTTCATTTGTGATGGGTTTTATGCTAGAAAATACTTTAAACATAAGAACATTTGTTCAGCTGCAAGAGAAGGTCCATCAATTCTAACAAATCAACTTTTAACATCTGCAATGAAAAGTATATAAGAAAACAATTCTTTCATGGTTTAGAGATGGTGAAATTGGTAATTAATGTAGAACTGACCATGCTATTGTTCTTTTTGGCAATCAAGAATTTGAAAGGTTGAAAAGAAAAACGATAAGTAATATTAAGAGACACTTTGATGTCGGACATGAGAAGAATAGAAAGTTTATTGCATTTAGGAAAAGATAAAACAAAAAGGAATTTAGAAGTAACATCCTGTGGAGACGAAACGGCCGTCTAGTGCTGTAAAATTAAAGCTGATATAATATGCAATATAAACCCCTGAGCCGATATCTTTGCTGGTGGCTGGTGCCCCGAGGATATAAAAAACTCAGTAGGCAATAATTTCGTATTATTGTTAGAAATATACTATAATTGTCCAAATTTGAAATTTCTCAAAAACTAATGTATACTACTCCCTCATGCAAAGTATTTCCTTAGCTAAATTTGGTAAAATATATTTTGCCAGTGTCCGGGAACATAGTGTGTCAACAAAACCTAGAAGATTTTTAGTAGGCAGAATGAAAGTGATTAAAATGTTAATTGCTACGCCTCTGTTAGAGTAATACCTGCAATACAGGACGAAAGTCACTAAGATTCATGAAGTGGTAGAATACAATCCAACACCTGGCTTGCGGTCTTTTTCGTCCCTTTCAGCTTAAAATCCCACAATTGTTCCCGCGCAATCGGTTCGGGAGAGCTTCTGGTCAAGGGCACAACACCTGTTCAGCTTGCTGTTTTAGAGGCACTGTTAGAACATTATCCAGATAAGGAGAACGCACGTTTGTTATTGTCTGGTTTTCGGCTTCAATACACCGGCCCTAGACTGCCAAAATTTTCGAAGAATCTGAAATCCGCTGAACTTTACAAGGATGTGCTTTTAAAAAAGTTACATAGTGAGATTGAATTAGGTAAATTACTCTTTAGCGCCGTTGACTGAATGGTGTGATACTCGCACCTGTCAGTTAATTTGACATTTTTGCTACACAGAATATATTGACACATATTTTTACACTGAACCGCTTTAACCCATTAAAAGTTAAGGCGGACACCTGTTTCCCAGGGTCCACTGATATACAATTTGTCCAGTTAACCCAGTCGCCATACGGCATATTATTTATGCGGCGACCAATTTATTCAGCTTAATACTTTACCTAGTTATATGCATGTATATTGATTTTCTTTAGTTACTTATATTGAGTTATCTAGTTATATATGACATTATTGTGCTGTATTAGTTAATTCTTCTCTGAATGAGTTGATCATACTTCCAACTCATTATATTTTGGTAAATTTCGATAAATTTTCAGTACATTTAGTGAGAAACGATTTTGGTGGATTTTTAAAGCTTAATGTTCGTTTCTGTCTTTTAATCGAATATAAAAGAAATCCATAATTATTTCGTATACACGGTCAATTCAATTTTGTGATTTTGTAGAATATTTCGTGTATATTTAAATTTTGGATATTCTAGGATTGGTTTTGTAGTTTTTTTAAGTAAAGCAATGTTTTTACTTCCATTGATCATACTTCCAAGCTAGGTAATCTCTAAAATATACAATATAGTGCAACGTGTAATGATCAAAATATAGTTCAACAAATTAAGTAACAAAATATAATCTGCTGAAGTGTTTACATTGCAACAATATTATAGCGGCGGTACTATGCTATGCTATTTATACATAAAGTTTATGTACGTGCATGCGTGTGTGTGTGAATAGAAGCTTAAATGTATTATCTCGCATAATATATATTATATAATATATAATTTAAACTTACCATTCTTCATAAGGAAAAATTATAAATGAAAAATATTTAAAAAATAAATATACGAGTAATTAAATTAAATACCAAATAATCTAAATAATAATAAAAAAATTGAATATTTTATAAACCTGTTTAAAACTTATATATTTTAAAAAATGAAAAAAAAGTAATTAAAAAATGAATCAAAATGTTGTCCGGTTTATAGAGGTTCAATTTTAAGGATATCGCTTCTTCGCGCAACGAACTATTTTATTATCGCTTCTTCGCATATCATATTATTTTATTCTAGCTTCTTCGCGCATCGTTTTATTTTATTATCGTTTCTTCGTGCATCGTAATATTTTATTATTGCTCTTCGTACATCGTAATATTTTATTATAGCTTCTTCGCGCATCGTAATATTTTATTATCGCTCTATCGTATACAAGTCGATAGTAAAATGGAGTGATATTGTTAATTTTGGTCCTAGTAGGACACCATAATGCGTAGAGTGAGAGGGAAGATTCCTTAGGTCCTGTTAGTACTATACGCGAAGAAGCGATAATAAAATAGTACAGATGAAGCGATGAAGCCAGCACGATGGAGCGATAGAACTTTGAAAGTAAAATGGAGCGATATTATGAACTTTGGTCCTAACAGGACACCATACTTAGGTACTGAATTTACTGTATTTGGCTATATATTTGCAGATTCAGTACGCAAAAAGACCCTATAGGCCATGCTTGTTTTGTGGAAAATGAGTGTCAAAACTGCCAGACCATATAAAAAGAATGCACAAATTAGAAGAAAGTATAATAGCTGCAAATAAACTTCCAAAGTACCATAGAAACTGAGCTTTTGATGTTATGAAAAAAGGTAATTTTATTAGCAAATAGAAAAAAAAGATCAAGGACAAAAATAAGTTTTACATAAGAGAGAAAAAAGAAGCGAACTGGTTCTTTGTTTCATTTGTGATGGGTTTTATGCTAGAAAATACTTTAAACAAAGAACATTTGTTCAGCTGCAAGAGAAGGTCCATCAATTCTAACAAATCAACTTTTAACATCTGCAATGAAAAGTATATAAGAAAACAATTCTTTCATGGTTTAGAGATGGTGAAATTGGTAATTAATGTAGAACTGACCATGCTATTGTTCTTTTTGGCAATCAAGAATTTGAAAGGTTGAAAAGAAAAACGATAAGTAATATTAAGAGACACTTTGATGTCGGACATGAGAAGAATAGAAAGTTTATTGCATTTAGGAAAAGATAAAACAAAAAGGAATTTAGAAGTAACATCCTGTGGAGACGAAACGGCCGTCTAGTGCTGTAAAATTAAAGCTGATATAATATGCAATATAAACCCCTGAGCCGATATCTTTGCTGGTGGCTGGTGCCCCGAGGATATAAAAAACTCAGTAGGCAATAATTTCGTATTATTGTTAGAAATATACTATAATTGTCCAAATTTGAAATTTCTCAAAAACTAATGTATACTACTCCCTCATGCAAAGTATTTCCTTAGCTAAATTTGGTAAAATATATTTTGGTCCTTTGGGTAGTTTTTCATCATCTTCAAAATAATTTTGGTCCAAGCACTACTGATGAGGATTTGTATCCTTAGTCTTACTTGGTTACTGAGGTTTAAAGAGCCACAAGGTCGACTAGCTAGATGGATTGAAGAGCAGTCACAATATCACACGATAGTGAAACGTCGTGCTGGTAGTAAATGCAGATGCGCTGCCTAAGGTACCAGATCATTTCAGAGTACTTGGCGGGATGTTAACCTACCGATTTGCCTTGCGGAGGTTGTCGTTATTGCACAAGGGCACATGACCAATGGACTCGATTTACAGAAGTAGACGATGCCGTTGGTTTGGTTTGGCTTGGCCTAAGAGTAAGACTGGTGTGGTTAGTGAGAAAAATACAACTGTAAATTGTATCAGTAAAACAGATATTGTACGGAATAATGGTAGTACAAGATGTACACTCAAAGGTAATACATCTGTATGTGACCCTGAGGCAGTGCAACTAGATGAGACCAGAAAAAATTCATTATGATTTGATATTGTAACTACTGGACAAGTCGGTGCAATTGAGACGTTTTCTGTATGTTTATCTACAGATAACTCACCTTTAAGATTGGCATGATGGGGTTAAACTTTGAGGAAATCAAATGAATGAACAAACCAAAGATGACGACCTAAAATTAATTTTAGCCTGGCTAAGGGATAAGGAAACGCCAACAGATGGTCAACAGTTTTTGGCCAGTCTAGAATCTAAATTTTATTGGTGAAATAAAGAAGCCTTTACCCTGGTGGATGGTGTTATTCAGAAAAAATATTGATGTTGAAGATCAAGACCTCTTATTGGTTATTCCAAAACGTTTAAGAGATTCAGCTCTACTTCTACATCATGATATTCCATCTTCAGGACATCAGGGAGTAGCTAGGACTAAAACTAAGTTAAAAGAGAAGTGTTTCTGGGTTGGTCTCTCAAAAGATGTTGAATCGTATGTTCTCTTGTAGTGTGTGCAATAAGAAAAAAAGGTAAACACTATGGGAGGGTTCCATTGACAGAATTCCAGGCAGGGGCACCGATGGAGCTGGTACATATTGATTTCATGGGACCATTACCTAAAACACCGAATGGAAATGGAACATTGTTTGATGATGGTAGATCAGTTTATAGAGTGGACAGAATGTGTATCATTACCTTCTCAAAAGGCAAAAGTGGCAGCTAAAGCAGCAATAAAAGGGTTCTTTGCTCGTTTTGGTTTTCCATTTCAGCTTTTCTCGGATCAAGGGAAGAATTTCGATGGCAAATTGTTCAGTTTGTAAGGCATTGTACATCCATAAATCCAGAACCACTCCTTATAGGCTATCGTCGAACGGCCAAATTGAACGTGTCAATTGCACCTTAATGGATGCAGTGAGGTGTTTCATAGGTAAATCACAAGATAAATGGGGCCGTGATATACAGCAGATAGCAATGGCTATTAGATCCGCAGTTAATCGTAGCACTGGTTATACCCCTAATATCTTGATGCTTGGAAGAGAAATCAATACGCCTGCTCAACAAAGTTTACAGCGTGCACATGAAGTTGCACGTAGTACACTTAGGACGTCTTTCAAGGGGATTAAAAGGAATTACGACAATAGAGTACTTCCGTGACCTTATGCGGAAGGTGACGTGGTTTATTTGTTAGACACGGCAGTGGTCAAGGGGAAGTGCAAGAAGTTTAATGCGCCTTGAAAAGGTCTGGCCATAATTTTAAAAAAAATTTTCTTCATATTTATATCGGGTTAAGTTAAAGAATTCCATCTTTGTAGCCAATCACGACAGAATGATGCCATGTAAGGATCGCAATATACCCACATTAAGAAGTTCAAGGAATCTTTGAACAACAGTGTTCCACTTTCGGATGGGGATTCGGAGGAGGAAGTCTATTGCTTCTGTAGGAAACCCCGGAGTGGAAGATTTATTATCCAGTGTGATTATTGTGACAAATTCAAGTGATTATTTTACACCAGAACATCTTTACACAGCAGCAAGATTGGTAGCAGGCCATAGTGGAAGCAGTCCAGAGCATATCCTGGAAGTTACATTAGTGAATGCCAAGTACCTCTATTGGAATGCCTAGACGATACATAGAATTCAGTATAGAGTACATTGTTAATCCTCTATACTAGGATCCAGAAAACTGTTTCTTTATAACATTATATAGAGTTGATTGTTAATCCTTGTTTTGTTTTGTTAGAAAGTTGTATATATTAACATAAACTTATTTATGCGAGTTTTAGTCCATAAATAGTATCCAGTGGCTTGGAACAGCTAAACGGAAAATATAGTTATTATACAGTGGTATGGGTAATCAAGAAAAGAATAAAGATGAATTTTCTTCCAGGTTTGTTGATTATGCAGCAAAGATATGCCAACAGGGGATAGAAATAAATTGATTTCAATTATTTTCCAGTAATCCTCTGTAGTAAACTGCAATGAAATAGAAAAATTATGACCGAATAAGTATTTAAAATTATTTGGTTAATTTTAACAATACAATTTCTGTGTAGAAACTTGATTTTTTTCTTTAAAATGTCATTGTACAATTATAAAAGTGCCTTTAGATGATTCGTATGAGATCCCTTTTCCGCCAAGACCTTTTAGTCGGATTCCCGGGCCCCTAACTGCACTAGATGTTGAGGCATCGCCCATTGAATATTTTAATATCTGTCAGGACCATATTAATAATGTTAATTTGATAGACCTCCTTGTGCCCGAAACAAACCGTTACGCTAGTCAAACAATAATGCGAACTCTAACAAAATATTCCAGGATGAATGAATGGCAAGATACTGACCAAAAGTAGATGCTAGCCTCCCTTGGTTTGCTGCTTGGCATGGGTAAAGTAAAAAAAACAACGAACTATTGAATCAAATTGGAAAATGTCGGAGAATTATGTTTTGTTTCACGTCCCCTCATATGGGAAAATATCAGCAGAAATCGATTAAAAATTCTTAGATTTTTGCATTGAAATAATAATGACACCGCCAATCCAGGGGGACATGCTAGTTATGATCCGGGACACAAAATAAGGTCCATCATAAATCTTTTAATGATTCCTTCTCACCAATTACCAGTTAAATAGAGATGTATCTATTGATGAGTCTATGGTAGGGTTTAAAGGCGGTAATAACCTTGCCAAGTATATGCCAGGCAAAAAGACCCACAGATGGGGAGCCAAGTTATTTGTGCTGGTGGAATCAGATACTGAATTTACTCATAAAGTTATGTTATATACTGATAAGTTTTAAATTAAAAAACGCATTGTACATGTTAGTAAAAACAAGCATATATATGAATCTCTTAATCACAATCCCAACGCAAAGTAAAAACTTATAAACTAACAAATTAGATTCAACATGTGAACTGAGACCGGTTGTTTCGGAAGGGTTCGCACCTCCTGTTTAGCTAGCTACAACCAACATATGTGTAATAAATATTGAGAATGAAAGTGGAACATGGAACTATGAGATGCTAATTAGATACATGGTAATTTTGCATACAGAGAAATCACACTTATTGTAACGACTGCCATTCAACTTTTAAAAGGACCTTAATAACCCTAGGGTTGCAATATCCAGCTTTGATTTCAAATAATACAAAATACCTAGGGTTGCTATATCCAGTTTTGATTTCAAATAATACAAAATACCAGAGTGGACCAGAAACAAAAGATGTATCAATAGCAGCAAAAGAATTTGTAAGAATTAACAAAGATTCCTGTCAACCATCTCACTTCAAGCTATGAATACAACAACAATTAGCATATAGTCCAGGCCCTTAGGGACAAAACTGTGCAGATTTGTCTACAAGCATGAAATTTGGTACAGATGTAGTCCAGACCATACTAAGATCATATTTTGAGGGCGCCAAGGTTGGCGCTCATTGGGGGCGCCACATTCGCAAATCCAAGATGGCCGCCGTTCGATTTTTTTACTTTGTCATAACTTCATAACCAAAAGTCATAGAATCATGGGTGAATACGCGTTTTATAGGTTCTTAACCACAAGGATTCCAAATCTGAACTCTGTTTTGACATGTATAAAGTCATTCAGCCATTTTAATTATAATAATAATAGTACCATATGTGTATTTAAAGGCAAAAAGGCAGTAATAATATTTCAAGGTATATTACGGCCTTGAGCAACAATTTTGTGAACAGTTGTGCAAATTTTATGAGATGAGTTGTGTTTCAGGTATATTCGGGGGGCACTATTGCCATGGTATGGAAAGTATTTTGATTTGTTTTCAAAAACCTTCACATAGATGGCCATACCAACATTTGCCTTTTTGTCATCTTGTCCAGTGACTTTTATTCAGACAGTTTATGTGATTGGGATTATATCATACATTTCAGTCTTTTCAGGTGTGTTTAACTGATTTAATGAAAGTCAATATATTAAAGATAACGCTGTATATTGGTGATGGTAGTAGAGTTTAGCATGGTGGTGTGTCGTATAAACAAGTGAACAATGGATAATATCAAGTCTTTGTCAGTCGGACAAAAATGAACCATTGCATACACCAAAGGTGGATCAACTAAATGATGGATCTGGTATAGCATCGACACTCCGAGCACATAATGCTAGGTATCACAAAAACGGTAGGAGCTACTGCAGTAGTTCTGGAGTGAAAAGACTGCGTGAAAAACAGGAAGTCATACTCATATACTACCATACATCCAGTTGAGCTGGAAAACAATGCCATGTAACTCCCTAAGGGCCTCAACAGTCACTTTCGACTCTAAGATAATCAAGTCTAGGGGGTCAAGATGAAGGACGAATCATGGATGGCACCACTGTGCTGGAGCAGGACACACTTCTAGATGGTGAAGTCATCACATGGTCTGAATACAACTCTAGGCTCACAAGTGAAGATTCTCTGCAGCCTCGGGCAGTGATAGGAGTTCTTCCTCTCTTTCCAGACAAAGCAGCCTCTACATCAATGATAAAACATGCAATGCAACTTACTATGCGGGGTACAACGTTTTTTTAATCCTGACCAGACTCCTGTTCTTAGTGCTGATCAGCCAATTTATGTCATAGCAAAACAACTACAATGGGCATATCCAAATACATTAGGAGAAGATAAATTGGTTATGATGATAGAAGCATTGCATATTGAAGACAAAGTCCATCAGATGATTGGAAAGTTGTTACGTGATTCAGGATGGACAACAGTTCTTTCTCAGGCACAGGTTCTAACATCTGGCCGAGCTCAGTCAGCTCTTAATGAGCATCATATCAAGAGCACACGCTATGCCCACCAAGTATCTCTAATGTCTCTTCATCTACTCAAGCACAAGGCCTACTCTACTTGCTGTTCCAATATTCATGGCCACCGGGAGATGTGGGATCAACACTCCAGAGCAGTAAATCCACAGTTCAAGTACTGGTCTACCATAATGGAGCTTGAGCTGCTGATGTGCCGCTTCATTTGGTCTCTTCGTGAAGGTGGTTTTCTTCTCTATGTTCAAGTTTGTGATGAGCTTTGCCCATGGTTTCATGTGATGGACCACACAAACTATGCAAGATGGCTGCCAGTACATGTTCGGGATATGGTCCAACTTTCAGAGAAAAACCCAGATATACATGCTGAATTTCTCAAAGGGAACTTCGTCGTTCAAAAGTCAACACACAAGTTCAGTATCATTGGAAAGGATCAGTCACATGAACAGTCCAATAAGAGTCTCCAAACACATGGTGGAGCTGCTGGACTTTATGAGAATCCTAAAGCACTCACGCTCTTCATGCTGGCTGGTCCAGATCCTCCAGATGTGTTGCCGAGTTTGAAGCTGCCCTACATACGCCAAACGCAGGTACTGCTCATCATGAAGAAGGACATAGCTTGGAAGTTAAATATAGAGAGGATGTCCTGTCATTTTTTCAGACTGTTGAGCAGCTTTGCAACTCGTTTACTCCTGGTCAAGAACTTATCGCACTCGACACACACAATATTATGGAAATGGAAGTTGTGACATCTCTCTTTCTCTCTCGGGTCCATGAGCTTAGCGAAAAACTTCATGCACAATACGTTTTACAAACACACGACAAGGTGAGCGTGCTAGTGTCAAATACTATCCGACGTAATAACATTCTGACATTCGCCAATCGTTCTGATTTGAACATGAAAGGAAGCAAATCTAGTGGGGTACAGAAAAAAATATGACTGATCACACAACTCTTTCTGTCACTACAATCACGACCAGATGCAGACATGGCAGAGTTTTTTCGCTTTGAAATCAAAGGGAACCACCAAGTTTGGCAGATCGTGGTTCAATTCGATCAGGTAGCAAGTCTGTTATTCTGGAATGCATCAAAGCACCAACTGGTCGAGCAGTTGCAGCTAGATTAGCCACAGTTTTTGTGCTAGATATAGCAGCTGTTGTTCATATGGTGCAGCTCACATCAGCAAATACATTTGCAGAGTATGTTCCATGACAATTGATACCATTTATTAAGTTTCAAATGACCCCAACAGTTTAACGTATCGATGCCATATGGGATACTTATCCAGAAGATAACCTCAAGTCTCTCACACATCAGCGTCGTGGTACAGGTCCACGAACTAGGATTGAGGATGGACACACACGGATTCCAAAGCATGACTGGAACAGTGGATTCCTCAAAAATGAAGACAACAAAAAGGAGTTATTCTCTTTTCTAAGTGCAGAGATTGTCAAGAACGATCTGGGTGGAAAACTCCTTCTTAGTACCAAATTTGCGAGTGTTCTTTCCAACCTACCATGTGATGTATCAGCTCTTCAACCCTGTAACCACTCTGAACCAGATACAAGGATTTTCGTTCATTTGTCACATGCTGTAATACAGGGCCACGAGCTTATGTTCGTACTGTTGATAGTGACGTGGTGGTCCTTGCCATACGCTATTTCTCTACACTTGGTCTCTCAGAGCTGTGGCTGTGCTTAGGTAGTGGGAAAAATATCCGTGATATCCCCATCCATGATATTTGCACCCAACTTGGACCTTCTAGATCTCTTGTATTGCCCCTCTTCCATGCAATCGCAGGTTGCGACACATCACAGTTCCTTGGATATGGCAACAAAACTGCATGGACATCTTGGCAAAATACACCAGGGCTCACCGAAACACTGATAGCACTAACGGATGAACCAACAATCTTCAGCCTTGAGTCTCCCCACATGCAGAACCTGAAACGCTTTGTGGTTATCATGTAGTAAGGGATATGGTTTGTCCAAGGTCAATGAAGCCAGACATCATCTTTTCACAAGTGGTAAAAAAAACTCTATAGAGAGTATACCACCCACTCAGGCAGCCTTGTTTCAACATAAATAGGACACTGCTTCAAGGGAGTTTTTATTGGAATCAAGCAACGTCAGTTCGCCAGAAAATCTTGGACTTTAGTGAATGGGGATGGCAAAAGGAAAATCATGGAAATTGGTTGCCATTCTAGACAACACTTAAAGATGCTAGTCAAGCATGTTCCATTCTTTTACATTGTGGCTGTGAAAGGTGTTGCACAGGAAACTATAATTGAGGTAGAGCTGTACAGGGTTATGCAAATGTGAAGGTGGATGTGTGAACAATGACGATGTCTAGATCATAAAGACCAAACCATACCATACTGATATGTAAACACACTATATAATGTTTAAGCTTTTTCTTATTTATGTTATGTTCATGGTTTGAACATTTTTATGAAGTTAATTGACCTTTAAAATTGACTTGATTTGTAATAAATATGCTTTTAACCACAAAAATGACTCTATCTATGTCAAAACAAAGTTCAGATTTGGAATCATTGGGGCTAAAAATCTATAAAAAGTGTATTCACTCATGATCCTATGACGTTTGGTTATGAAGTTATGACAAAGTCAAAAATCGATGGGCGGCCATCTTGGATTTGCCAAAATGGCGGCCCGAATGAACGCCGACCTTGGCGCCCTCAAAAAATGAGTTTAGTATGTTATGTACTGTATATGTGCCAAATTTCATGCTTGTAGACAAATCTGCACAATGACCTCCTAATTGATCCCTAAGAGCCTGGACTAATAGAAACTGATGTTAATTTTCAAGCAAGTAAACAGACGAACCAAACGTACAAAAGTATTGGATAATGAAAATACTACTGTAACGCAAGACATACCAACAAATGAAGAAAACTCTGACAGTCTACAGAATGAACAAAATTAACCAAACAAAATTTGGATAAAACAAAAGAACATGCAAAAGAAGTTCAGAAAGATGAAAGTTAACAAAGATTATTATGCTTGCATATATACTAATTGAAAAGAATTAATGACGAATGCACAAAGAAAAACGATACAATATAGGTCTTTAACCGTTGTTGGTTGAATTTTGTTTTACGTCACATCAACAATTTTTCAGCTATTTCTGACAAGGATTAATCTTAACACATGTTCATCAGAATGTTATTATGGTTTTATCTAATGAAGAAAAAATGAAAGTTTTATTCTCTGATCCCAATTTAGTATTTTTATGTGCCAAAACCTTAAAATTAATAGTAGATATTTTGTATAAATAATTGTACATATGTATATAAATGTATATTTTAGTCACGCCGTCTCTCATAACTCTGTTAAGAGTGGCTATTATAACAATTTTTGTGTATAATTGTAATATTATTTTAAATGTTTTAAAAGGCGAACGTAAATAAAATATTGATTTATAGATTTTCCACCAAATGCAGTAAAAGTTGTTTAAATTTTATTTTTTCATTAGGGCGAAAATTTAACGCATGAATATATTAATTAAAAAGAAATACATTTTTAGTAATTTTCATGCACGAGTGCATATCGAAAACAATTTTTAACATTCTCCCCTAAAGTAGTTTTTTTGGAAGTTTCTCCCAAAGGCGGAATATATGTTGTGTTTTAACACATTGATATATACATGTATATTATTTAACTGCAAAGTCTATGGGTAAAATGAGTTATTATAAATGTTTGATATGTTACGTGCAGCAAATTATTTTTCTTTTTAGTGTCGACCATTTCTATCTCAAGACATGTGTTGGTGATTGAGTTAGATGTCGCCAGTGTTATTTGCATTGACGGTTTTAATATATTTCATGCATCTAGTTCAGTCTATTGAAATTGATTCAGTTTGACGCTTTATTTTTTTTTGTATACTCTTAAGCGTTTCAGTGATTGTGGTCACATGCTATTTTTGTCAGTCTCCTCCGGCACACGACTTCTGCTGCGCAAGTAAGCTGAAGCAAGTAAGTTTTTTCTAAGTTAAATTTGATCTTGATGGCTGGAATCCAGAAACTTGACACCATAGATTAAGAATTTAATTTTCAGTTTCACTGATTTTATTTAGTTTAATGTTTCGCGTCGCGTTGGGAGGGATTTGTTGTTCCACGTTTTTTTATTTTTGGGGTTAAATGTATTTTTTTAACTTGGGTTCAATCTTCGCGTGAATTAATGTTTGATATCAAGATTCTTAATGTTACCCTGTAATTTACATTATCATTTAAAGGGCTCATAATTTTAGTTCCCATAAACGATTTAATTGTTTTACAATACGTGTTGGTATCGCAAAATATCGTGATGGTTGAAGTTGAACTGACCACGTGGCAAGTGCAGTCAACGTGTTCCTTGAGGTCATGATTTGATTCATGTAAACTAAGATTGATGTCATGGAGTTTTATACAGTATTTGACTTGCATAACTCTTAATAGTTTTTCTTACATCCTTACTTCATTTTTCTGATATAGCTTAGTAATTGACTGGTTATATAATGAATTGTTTTATTATCAACTGTACACAATATTGAATGAAGTAATATGGAGTATAGAAGATATTGAATGTTGTGAATTTGATGTATTGATACGAGACATTTAGTGAAATAATTTGAACAGATATTGCCCCCTCTATTTTGAAATTGCCCCTGTTAAAAATTCTATCATATTCACTTTTATTTACTGCTGGTCTAGAAGTTCGTTTTGGATATTTTATTTTTTTAAACACATTGTTATTATATTTAATTTATTTTACACGATATCCTACTAAGCTTCTAAGTCATACATAGCAGTATTAGGTAGAGACCACATTTAGTGATAGGTTTTAGAGGTGGAGAACCGACAGTTTATTAGTTGTGGTCGACTTCCTCGACTGGTCACAGCCACAGCAGTAAACGCCTCCCTGGTCACAGCAGTAAACGCCTTTATACTAGCTTTTCTTGTGTTGTTTAATATATACTCTTGGTTAGCCCCCTTATAACTTGATGTTCTTGCACCTCGGCTTCATAATATGAAGTATTCTTCTGGAATATAAATTTACATCCATGTGTGTATCAGACTTATTTTAATATTCATTTGAGATTGACCTACATCCCTAGTTTGGATAGGTTTATAAGCACTTATCGCATGATAGATATATCTGTCGTTCATCTTCATTAGAACTCAAACCTCGTTAGTATCAGTAGTACATTTCTTAAAGGGACGACTTACTCGCGTCTTGTTTAAACGTCTCCTTGTGGGATTGATTGAATTATGACTCGTAATCTCACATACACGTTACAGATATTATGTTGTGTTATTTGATATGTCTAGGTTTCCATTTTCGATCGCCAAAATCGCCATTGGCGATGAAAATTTAAAATCTGGCGATTATTTGTTAAAAATTGCCCATTTTAATGGGATTTTGGCAATTGCAAAAATCGATATGAAATTTCCGATCAAGCAGGAGCATAAACAGATTAATTAGTAATGATTACCGCTATTGTATATTTCGAGGTCTGGCGATCATGTAATCCGGGGAAATTAACACCCATCCACGCTTGTAAACTAATGACTACCCGTGAGGGCTATAGATCAAAGGTGATCTTAATCGGTAATTATTACTCTCCTGGTGTATACTAATTACTACATCCACAACGTCCGGCATCTTTACTGTAGTGAAAACATCGTAACCGGTAATCGACAGAGAGACAAGCGGTAGCAAGTAAAATAACATTGAAATAAAAATATATACATGTTGACATTGATATAACAAAATTTCTAACTAATCGTTTTAATTGCAATAAAAAATAAAACTTGAAAGATGGTCCACGTGCTAGAAAATATGCAAATTATTCTATGACCAATGAAAATCAAATAGTAAAAATAACCGTTCACATGTGGGTTAAAAAGGTAATAATTTTCAGTAAATTTTCATAACTACTAAAGCATTCTAGATAGCATTTTTATCCACTATGAAAAGTTCGAAGCGTAAGCGTGAACCTGAATGTTTGCAATGACTACTTCATTGGGGGAATTCCGCTTCACAAAACGAGGCCAATGCACCGAAAAAAGCAAAAGCCGATGCAGCAAATAAAGAAAATCATCGTTTTAAACTAGAATGGCAAACGGATTTTATATTTTATAAAATATGATCGTGCTGAAGGACTTATGAATTTTGCGACATGCCAGCCAATCAAATGCGTGGACTTCAAACGTGACAAGTTTAAACGGGATGCCATTGTCAAGCACGCGAAAACTGAAGACTACAAGTTTGCAGTTAATGCAAATTCTATGAAAAGCAAAATAGAAACAGCGGCCGTTAAGGCGTGTTGAAGAATTTATATTACTTAGTCAAGCGTGATGAACCGTCTAGCGCAATTAAGGACTTTAGACATTGTAACGTGGGTCATGTCATTACCCCACTCGTCCTCATTTTTCTATCTTTAATCTTTCTACCTTTTCTTCTATCTTTGGTAATGGCTGGACTTGCCCCCTTTTTGGCCTCTCTTTTACTATATTTAACATCATTTTTAACACACGCCTGTTAGTTATTCTTAAGCAAATTGACTTGTTAATATTTCGTGGGTAATTTGCATGAGCATACTTTAGTCGTAGACAGCATGGTCCGATTGGGTTAGGGTACATGTCATGTCTTAGTCAGTTAGATGCATGTGTTGAATATGGTTACATGCAAACGCATCGACAATATATGCCTATAAATAGGGAGATTCAAGACATGTGCTCTTATTTGTCGTCTGTCGTGCTGTGAAGTGGTGTCCGTGGTGTCTAGTTCACGTATTTAAATAATTGTATGGCTAGAATGTCCTTATATTGATTTCTGTACGCTGTTTGCCATTTTTTTATTTAGTTTAGTTAGGGAGATTCAAGACATATGCTCTCTTTTGTCGTCTGTCGTGCTGTGAAGTGGTGTCTAGTTCACGTATTTAAAAAATTATATGGCTAGAATGTCCTTATATTGATTTCTGTACGCTGTTTGCCTTTTTTTTAATTTAATTTTTAATTTAGTTTAGTTAGGGAGATTCAAGACATGTGCTCTCCCTTTATATTTCTCATACAAATTCTCTTGTTGCTATTGGGCGTATATTTGCCCTTGGGCATATATTTGCCCAATAGCAACAAGCTCTTGTTTTTTGTTTGAATGTGGAATTAAGAGGTCAATCTTTCATGTCCTTTGGTTTTGTCAAAATAAATTCCTAACAGTGTAAAAACTGCCATATTTAAAGAGAGCTTTTCTTATTTAATTGCAGACCAAGTTTGGCCCACCTCTGAACAGAGGTCAATTCAGCGAGCATTCATCGATGGCTTCAGCAACTCGTCAGGCAGGAATTTTGTTGACTGCCTTTTACATAAGTATATTCGAGACGAAGAAGCAGACATTATGAATGTGGGAGGGGGTGTCCTACCGAACAACCAGATGCATACACTGAAGTTGATATACTTTGAGGAGTACACATCACCATCAGAACAATCATCATCGCAGAGCACACCGGAAAAAAATGAAATTGTCCACCATCTTGACATGAGCTTCGAAGACTCGAGCTGCAGCTCCAGTGAAAACATTTCATACTATCATACTCCAGTGGTGGACAATATGGTGTACATTGAAAACCAGAAACGAGCCATCCTCATTGTGTCTGTGAAGAAGAACCGATTCATTCAATACGACTATGAACAACTGCGACACGAGATGTTGTCCATGCTGCCAGTGGATGAAGGTGTGATGGGCCATGTGGGCGGAATGCTCATCTGCCGGTATGGTGCAGTTTTTATGGTTGCATCAAAATATTCATCCAGGATCAACATCACATCACTCAAAGAATTTGACTTTGAAGATGAAAATGACATTTGTCTAAAGTTCTCGTCCTTAGTTGGATACATTATCAACTTTTACAATTACTGTAAGGAACCAGTGATTGACCAAAAAAGCTTGTTACCACTCTAGAGGCCATATTTTGCTTCAATCATCACGTAGTAAGGATCATGACGATTTATCGTGGCGCAGATAGTGCCAGTATCAATGGTCTTTAAAAGACAATCATTTTTTTGTCATTTGTTGTGATAGTACTTACAGAGCAGCCGCAGGTCTTATTTCTCATTTATATCGCAAACACAAATAGATATAGATATAGTTTAACAATTCTGTTCTTTTTTATACGCCCGTCAAAATTTGACGGTCGTATTATGGTATGGCGTTGTCCGTCCGTCCGTCGTTAGACTATGGCTTGTCCGGAGATCTCCTCCTACAGTTTTCGACCGATCTCTTTGAAACTTGGTAGGATTAATCACCATGATAAGAAGTTGTGTTTTCCTGAACGGCATTTTGATTCCATGATTTTTGCCAGAGTTACTGCCCTTTGTTACATTTCCGTATTGGAATCTTGTCAGGAGATCTCCTCCTACAATTTTTGACCGATCTCTTTGAAACTTGGTAGGAATAATCACCATGATAAGAAGTTGTGTTTTCCTGAACGGCATTTTGATTCGACGATTTTTACCAGAGTTACTGTCCTTTGTTATTTTCGGTATTTCAATCTTGTCCGGAGATCTCCTCCTACAGTTTTTGACCGATCTCTTTGAAACTTGGTAGGATTAATCACCATGATAAGAAATGCATGGAAATGGGTTTGGCTTGCGGAGATCGACGGAAATTTAATGTCGACTTTTATCGTCAAAATTGAAGCGGACGGAAAAGCGTTTTGTGAATTATGCAGCAAAAATATCAATTTATTATGCCAACAGGGGATACAAATGAATTGAATTCAACAAATTTCTAGTAAACCTCTGTAGTTAACCGTGGTACAATAGAAGAAAATATGACCGTACAAGTATCAATTATTTACTTAATTTTAACGATACATATTTCTGTGTAGAAACTTGATTTTTCCTTTAAAATGTCATTGTACGATTATAATTTCACAATTTTAAAATAAGGCATGTTCTGTAGATAAATTAGCACCTTTGGCCTTGTAAATTTTGAAAAATTTCTGGGGAGTACCCCTTGCGCCAGCGGCGCTGGGGCTGGTGCACGGCACTTTTCACATTTCAGATTTTTTTTCCATTCTCATGCCATCTACATCTAACATTGCCTGAATAATCCACAACCAAACTGTTTCTACAGTCCGTTCACGATGCTATGGCAGTGTTGGTTTAAATATCGCAAGTACCGTTTACGTAAAACCACACCTGTTCACGTTTATATCCAAATATTAAAATGAGACTCGCTGTATACTTTGCCATGATATCGTGATCAACCTATCACAACGAGTTAGTACAATATTTGATGAAATTTTCAACACTAAATGAATTCTTTGTCTACATCTCGTGCGATATGCCCATTGAAACACGAGACAGGTGTGGTCATCAACATTTCGTCCTATATATGTCCTGTAATTAATATGCAATACAATCATGCTCATGAAATGTAACAGGTGTGGTCGTCGACATTTCGTCCTCTGCATACATACCATTTCGTACCATACACTTACCTTCAACATATTTTAAAGCTACCATTTGTACCTCAAATTTAAGGTCAGTTAGGAGTATAGATTTCACTGGTGTGATTTTGTTTTTATACAAAGACAGATTTAATTGTTAAAACAATAGATAGTTCTCATGGACCTCTAGCAGACGAATTTTTCAATAGGATGGTCGCCATTTTGTTAGGCAATCTATTTTAACCAAATTTGTTATTTATTGTTTTTCAAAAAGTAATGGGTTATCAATAAAGTTTTTAAATTTAGGAAATTGCCAATGTTGTAACTTTGATTTGGTATATTTTATAAAATTTTTGTCCCCACAACAACGATGTGACAATAAATTTCTTACACCCTACTTCAGAAAGAATTAATAAGAATTAATAATAATTAATATTCGCATTGCCAATTACGGCCGCATGTTTCAATTTCAAGTCGCAGTCTGCGCATTTCCTCGGTAATTTTCGAAGTAAACACGTGACTGTCGGAAAGTGACGAAAATGTTGCAATAAAATGAAAGTAAATGTATTACGAGAAGAGGGATAACTCTTTGATCAAAATAAAAATCGAAAAATAAGAAAAATGTTACTACTGTAGTTACATGGCACCCCAAAATTAGGCTACTAATTTTATCCTAAAACACTTAAGCAAAAATAAAGAAAAATAACTTGACATTACAAAAAACTAAGGCTATAACATACTCACTATATACAAGTTTCAAACGTGGCTCCCCGATGGGACTTTCCTTGGTCTCCATCTCCTTGTGGCAACCCTTACCTTTCGAACAAGCCAAGTTTCTGTGATTCTACCAAGAATCCATTCATTTTTTGGTAAATTATCATCTTTTACTAATACCACGTCCCCTCCCTTATATTTGGTCTTTCTGACACCAATTTAGGACGTGCTTGTAAGTTTTGTAAAAACTCTTTTTCTCCAACGCGACCAAAACACATTAGCTAAATACTGGTCGCGACGCCAGCGTTTCCTAGTGTACAAGTCTGACCTATTAAATGTACCAGGAAGAGTTAAAAAAACTTTAGATTTGAGCGTGAAAAGGTGGTTAGGTGTCAAAGGCTCAGTGGAGTTCGGGTCATTAAAGTTGTCAACTGTCAGTGGTCGACTATTGACTATTGCTGTTGCTTCGCACATAAATGTCCGCAATGTGAGGCTGAATGACGCATAAGCAACGATAATACATTTCTAACTGAGCGAATCTGGCGTTCCCATACACCCCCTATATGACTTGCTGATGGAAATTCTTCTTAAAATTAATGTAATCGCATCCGTTTTCAGACAAATACCGCTGGATTTCATCATAACCCAACTCCTGTATGGCATTTTTCAACTCTCAGCACCAGTGAAGTTTGTACCTCTATCAGATCGCAGTTGTTGCACTGGTCCTCATATTGAAATAAAACGTCGCAACGAATTAATGAATGAACTAGTGTCAAGAAAAATTGCGGTTTCAAGATGAATTGCCCTACAACTCATATATGAGCCAGCGGCTGACAAAAGGGTCCTTAGGACAATTCTGAACAAAATTTGTGTTTTTTGCATTTTTGTATATTTTAACATATGCATATGATTAAACAAAAATAGAAAATTGTCTACTGCATTCCAAATTTATTATACAGCCAGTTAAAGTTAGACCTATTCTGGCGTTTTTTTTCAGAAAATAAATACTAGTTCTTAACGTATAAATTGTATTTTATGGAATTTGGCTCAAATTTGGTTAAAATTGTCAACATTGTTGCCATGGCAATAGAATTTTAAAACTTCATTCTTCAGCCACATTAGACTGGCTGAGGGGCAGATGGCAAAGGACATAGCATATCTTTCTTTGGATCTTTGACATATGGTCTGATGTTGCGGTATAAATACCAAGCCCTGTTAGATGATAGCCCCCATACTTCCTCACTATTAGGCAATTCAGATAAAATGGTTTTTCCTCTTTTTAATATGGTGACCGACTTTTCCACACATTGGGCTGATGTTTTCACTTTAACAATTCATTCCTGGAATGGAAAAATGCACAACCATTAACTGCAGGAACCAGTTGTTGTTAGACACTGCTGACATCGTTAAAAAGGAAAAAGATATTTGTAAATGAAAAATATGTATTTGACATCAACCAACACAATCCAAGAACACAGTACAATGCAACATACAATTGAAAGTCGAATAAGAAAAGACAAAAAAAAAGTACACGTATAAGACCAATGATTATAAAAAATTCCAAACTGTGCAAGGCACTGGTGTAACTGTGGTGTGGTTATAGTACTATCAGAGGATAACTGTGCACAGGCACTGGGGTAACTGTCATGTGGTGTGGTTATAGTACTATCAGAGGATAACTGTGCACAGGCACTAGGGTAACTGTCATGTGGTGTGGATACTGGATATAGTACTATCAGAGGATAACTGTGCAAGGCACTGGTGTAACTGCCATGTGGTGTGGTTATAATACTATCAGAGGATAATCAACAATCATTGGGCATAACTATAAATATATTTACAAGAGGCCCATGGGCCTTATACGATCACCTGATAACTAATGGCTAGCTGATAGATTTAAAGAAAACATAAATACTAAACCCCAATGACTTTTTTCTTTACATCAAAATGATCATTGTATCAATACCTACAACATTCTAATATACATGCCTATACAAACGTTTATAGTTTTCAAAAGATAATTAACCATTTCAGTATTATTTTGCATCTGTGACCTTGACCTTTGAACCCATGACCTTTTTCTATACATCGAAATGATTGTTGTATCGATACCTACAACATTCTAATATACATGCTTATACAAAAAGTTTATAGTTTTCGAGATAAATATCCATTTCGGTATTGTTTCGCATCTGTGACCTTGACCTTTGAACCCATGACCTTTTTCTATACATCAAAATGATCGTTGTATCAATACCTACAACATTCTAATATACATGCCTATACAAAAAGTTCACAGTTTTCGAGATAATTAACTATTCCGGTATTGTTTCACATCTTTGAACCAATGACCTTTTTCTATACATCAAAATGATCGTTGTATCAATACCTACAACATTCTAACATGCATGCCTATACAAAAACTTTATAGTTTTCAAGATAATTAACCATTTCGGTACTGTTTCACATTTGTGACCTTGACCTTTGAACCAATAACCTTTTTCTTTACATCAAAATGATCGTTGTATCAATACCTACAACATTCTTATATACATGCCTATACAAAAAGTTTATAGTTTTCGAGATAATCATAATCGGAGCTAAAAAAAATTAGGTCACGACCTTCACAATTGACCTTGACCTCATTTTAAAGATGCTAACAAGAAGATGTCAAAACTGAAAACCCCATGTCATTATCTGGTCAAATAATAAAGTAATAACAATTTGAAGCTATTTTACGATTTTTTCAAAATTAAACGCAAAAAACGCGTAACCTATTTTTTGTCCGAATTTCACAAAATGAACAAACAATAGGCTTAAGACCTTAGAGAAGCCAAATATCACATCAGATTTTTCTCCAATCAATACTTTCGGAGAAGAAGATTTTTTAAGATTTTTGCACCCCTAGGTCACCTTGACTTAGTTATGGTAGCCATGGCAACGCCACGAACAAATCTGAATTGCACCGACCCAGATATGCTTCTGACCAAGTCTCGTTGAAATCTGCCGAGTAATTTCAGAGGAGAAGTCGAAAATGTGTGTTAACGACGCACTCACATGCGCTATGCCATAAGCTCACATGACCTTCGGTTAGGTGAGCTAAAAATGAGCAAATAAAGTATGGAAAAGCTTATATAAACTAAACTCTGTTTTACAAAGAGTCGGTCATTATTAACAGGACCAAATAAAACATTATAAGAATAAATGGATGACATTTAAATACCAATTATAAACAGGTGATCTTATATTGTGATGCATATACACTAAATGCCCTGTAAGTGTAGTGTTGCTTATTTGGCTGTCAAAAAGTTTCAGCAAAAATTTGTATCACAAATAGTCAGTTTAAAAAATCTGCGAATATTACAAGCCTGTGAAAAGTTTGGATATTACAAAACCTTATAATTTGAACCCGTGAAATTAAGTACATTTACAGCATCTAAAATTATAGCTATATTACATAGCATAAGAATATTCCAGCAAGACTTTTTGGTATCCATAATGATTTCTATATATGATACTTTTTGTGTTGTAATAACCACGAAAAGTTGATGAGAAATGAAATATGATACTTTTTGTGTTGTAATAACCAGGAAAAGTTGATGAGAAATGAAAATGCTGGTATTTCTGAATCCCTGGAATGGCTTTGAATGTTGTTTTTGGCATATGCCTTCTGATCTCTCCAGTCCCATTTACGGTGTGAGTGAGTGAGTAATGGTGTTTAACGTCCCAGTCAAGAATATTTCACTTATATCGAGACGTCGCCAGCTATAGGCGAAGGTGCAGAAATTTTGCCTGTGCGTTGCGCTGATGGCATTATACAGCAGGGTTCTTTAACGTGCCAAGCCCACCGTGACACGGGACCTCGATTATTTTAAGTTCCCATCCGAAAGAACCGTGACTTTCTTTTCGTAATGCCGAGTGCTTGGCGAAAGAACAGTCACTACCCACTTTCAAGTCTTGGGTCAGACCCGGCCGGGGTTCGAACCCACGACCTCCCACATACCCATTTACGGTGTGAATACAATACTGAATTGTTATGTCTGGACGACAGCTCTACTGTTGTGTTGAGATCTTGTAGGCAATCGTTGTCTGTTTGACGGAAACGTCGACGCACCAGACCAAACATTCCATCAACCAAACGGGCATGATATGGTTTCATAAAATGTAAATGAATTTCATCATGTAAACCATTAGCAACTCTCCACGCTAAGTAACTTGTGACAATCTACAACATGATAAAAAAAGATCATAAGATAATGTTACAATATGTAAATGCAAGTTTTGACAGGTTTCTTGCAAGAAGGGGCTCTGTTAAATAAAGACTTACACTTTCATGTGATGTGAGCTGTACATGCTATATGCCACAGTTCAGATGTCATGACATAATAAAAACATTTTTAAAAATGAAAAAAAAAATGGATACACCATCTTTGCAATAGGTGTACTTTATTCATTGAGCAAGTTTGTTATACTAATTTAGCATGAATTCATATCAAATGATAATAAAATGTCTATATATTAGCTATTACCTGGTGTTTATTCTGACCACCACAGTTATCTGCATTTGGGTGACATGTTTTCTCTCCTTCACCAAATGTTTGGAAAAAGTGGTGCAACATGGAAATTACACTGTTGGCAGAGTGACTTGAGCTTCCATCAACCCCCACACACCGATCCTCTCCATATACATGTGTATGTAGTTTGTTTGCATGGATCTGCCATCATAACATAATCCAAATATGTGGGCTTTTATATGGTGGTCTGAAATATGGTATTGACAAAAAGTGTTGAAATTGAATATTATGTATGGGTCCCCCCTTAAAAGAAAATGATCACGAAGAACCTGAAATTTTGCAGCTTGTTTGGCAAATGACAAAACCAAGGTGACATGAATTAAAAATGGGCATTTATTTAAATGCCATAAACACTATACATGTAATCAAAGTTTATAAACAATTAAACATCACATACAAATATATAAGAATTAACTTATAAACGTTGAACACATAGATAAAACAAAATAGTCAAGATTACAATAATCATAATACTAATTGTTTAAAAAACATTTGCCAAATCTGGGCATAAAACCACCCATAAATTAAAACTTAGGCAAACGTGGATATAAAAACTACCTTTATCGATGTGAAAACCACAAAGCTATCTGAATAAAGGGCAGTCAAATTTTTTGGAGGAGGATGTTTTCATAGTTTTTGCTAAATAACCATGTATCTGCTGATCAATACACCATTACATGTGCTTACAAGCGCTTCAAGATAAATTTCTCAAATCATTTGAATGTTTGAAAAATGACTAGAAAAATGCAACGGACTTGAAATCCGGATATGCCCACAGTGGTTAAAAATATACTGGTGAAACCCCCCTTCATAAATTGTTTTGTAAAGATACAAAATACACTTATACACATTATCTTACATTTTTAGTTGAAAGAAACTGTCATTCCTTTGATTTATCAAAAAATGTTCACTTTTGTCAAGTAAGCATTATAAGATTATGTCTTACTTTGTTAGATCTCCTGGCACTCCTGGTTTCCTCCAGGCTCCATCCTGTAACAATGATTTTTTTCTCAACATAAGTGAAATACATATAAGCTTTTCCTTGAGCAAAACACAATACAACCAACCAGTCAACCTTACAAAGCTGACCATGTCTTGTTATAAGTGAAATAATTTTGACTGGGGCATGATAATCCATTTAAACTTGAGTCATTCAGGGTTATTGAGATTAACAACAATGAATTTTGTTTACCTGAAATATAATCCACCTTCTCGTCTACGAAGGTAAAAAGAAAACTCTGTGCAAAATCAAAAGTATAATGAACATCAATAAATCCTGTGACAGAGGTGCCATGGGTCCTTGAACTGGAGGATGAGCTGCTAATTCTCTGGTGGCTACCTTACATTTATCATTGTAATACTCTCTCCTGTTGTGCATCATGTATATGTGCTGTGATATCTTCTGTTGCTTGGAGTTTGTCTTCTTCAGTAACAGCCTAAAATGAATGAAATGAAACAGATGATTAAAATACATTTGTACATGTATTGTTTTTTACCAACACACGCACACACACACACACACACACTTAAATTAATTACACATATTTCCTTGGAATGGATGGGACATATGCCTTCTATTAGAGTTTATAGCTAGCTAGCTATGTTAAATGTTGACAGTGGATTTTCATAATTGGGCTTGAAATTTACCTGTTTAATCTTGTCTCTAAATATTTCACATTTGTGACAAACATCAGTTCTACAAGTCATAAATTGGATGTGGGGAAGACATCTGTGCCATATCCGCCTGAATGAAGTTTCTGAAAGTATTCTAGTGTCTGTCTCTACAAAAACATTAAAAAATAATTTTGTTATTTACAATAATAGACATCAATCCATATTTTAGAATCATGTTTCCTTTTTACTGATATTCTATATTGCAAGTCAATATGTCAATGCAGATAATTTTTTTCAATGATTTCTTGGTGATTTCTAATATACACCAGCATTTAATATGGGGAATGGTTTAACAATATTGCCAAATTTTTAAATATGGCTAAGAAAAAGTCATTCCATGTAACATGTTTATATAGTTGCATGAACTATTGTTTTGCATGTGTAATGTGTTTACTATTTTTGCACGTGTAATGTGTTTACTATGAGCAAGTTGACATACATACATCACATGTACCTTCAATATAGAAAACTGTTTACTCAAAATTAATTAGCTACAACATTTTTTGAGATACATACTGTAGATCACTTATTTTTCACGAGAAGAAAATTTCGCGTCAAGACCATCTTGGCCTTTTTAGCGAATATTTGAAATCGCGTTTGGAATCTTATCGAATACAACATATGTATGTCAACATAGAAATATCTGTGTCAGCTGGAAATATTCGCGTGATATTTGAATTCACGAATGGGATGAATCGCGAATTTACGCGAAAATAAATCTCTCGTGAAATAAAAGTGATCTACAGTACCTACAAATAGTTGTGTATGTTTGGTGAACTGATTTGTACGTTTCACTGCCAGGTAGGTAAATTGGTGGAAAGCTATCTCTACCTCCGGGTGCAGCAGGCTGTGGTAGACCAACATCATTTGCATATCTGCATGAAGAAAAGGTTTGAAAAAATATTGTATAGTGAAAGTAAAAAAGGTAGAAATCTGGAATAGTAGCAATTCAATAATTACACTCAAACAGTATTCTGTTGATCCCTATATCAGTTACTGGCCTCACTTCCCTGGTGGAAGTTCACGTGTCTAACCTAACTTGTCAGTTCCAAAGTTTTTACTTTGCTTCTGGATTGTGATTCGGAAATGGATAAGTATGTTTGTTTTTGATTACTAGAGTTGATGATTTATTAAATCTGAATGTTGATAGATCTACTTGCTGCCCTTGCTAATGCCACTCCCCAATTTAAAACTTATGACTCTAATGCCCGTATTCACACCTGTGTCTCAGGTAAGAAAAGATTACAGTGTAAACCTGGCTTAGGAAAATGGGGTTTTAAATCACAGTTGGTTAAAAATCACACATGTTTTAACCATGTTTCACACTGAAAATAAAACAGGATTTACCTGATCCTAGATTCAGGTGGTGTAATGGTTGGTAGGAAAGGACCAAATTTTAGCATGCTACAATTATATGTAAAGTCACTTGTACTTTCACAGCACAAATGTTGTTGTTATCAACTGCCCAACTGTCATGGGTGCTCCCTGGTCATCTTGCATCAATGTTTGTAAAATTGCATTGATGGTCACAAATTGCTTGCACATTTATAGAATAGAAATCCTTCCGGTTTCGATATAACTCTGCATTCATACCTCCGGGAGACTAAATAGGTATATGTGTACAGTCAATTGTACCTCCGATATCCATGAAACCCCTTTGTACATGAAGAAGGACGTTGTCCTGATGAAAACGAATAACTTCATTATAGCGTGAAGCAATAACTCCGGAAACTCTTTTCAACCCTGGAAATGGTTGGTTGTGACACACCAAATAAATCACCATCAACTAATTGAAATGTTCCTGTTGTATAAAATCGTAACTTTATCAAAAGTTGATGAAGAGGTGTAAATGACACCCTTTTTGTTGTTTAAGTGCAAGTGCATTACCTAAAATTTGCGTAATATCCAAAACGTTGTGCTTGTGGAAACGGAATCTATTGAAAAAGTCACCATCATCATATAAAACGAACGGGTCTGTTCTATCTCGAAAAACCTGTGGTCTTCTGTTTATCAGATCAATCATATTAAGCCTCTCAATTGCATCAATGCAATCATCCATTGCAATTCTTGTGGTAAATCAGTATATAAACCTACCAGGTACCAGGTTTAGATTTACCTTGATATTTGAGATGAGCTCACACTTAAGAAACAAGTGTGAAACAGGTTTAAAAGATTTAAGCTGTTCTCAGAGGTAAACCTGTCTTAAACACAGGTGTGAATACGGGCATAAGAAAACTGTGATCAGTGTGAACATGATTGCGCAGAAAACACAAATTGTTACAACAATTTTAATAATTCACATCTCTGAAAATGATTGGTTTGCTAAATTACATTTTTCATATATTACTAGTAAGTAATTTTATAAGCCACATTAACATATAATACCTTGTTAAAAACTGTACAATATTTTGAACATTATCATGTTTAGGAGTCCTTCCTGTGTTGCCATGTACTCGTGGTACTGCTCCTTCAGTGATATAATGTTTCATTACATTTTTTAAATATTTGGTGTTAATGTTGTTAACAAAGAGGAAACATGCTTTACATACACTTTTGTTGTTGAATTGATAATCAAATTTGTGACGTTTTCTCTCTCCTTTCCTAGTTTCACTGCCCTTGCTAATGCCACACCCCTTTAATTGTCCCATAATGAACATGTCCCTCGAATCCTTGTCCATTCCTTGCACATTTATTCTATTGTCTATGATACTAGTATTAGATATTGTTTCCAGACACTTTTTCCCCACACATCGCTCTTTTCCTACCAAGTTCCTCTATCAGATCTGTTGTTATCATCTTCCTGGGACTCTAAATCACTAGCAATGCCCCCATCTTCCACTTCACTCTCCGGTGTTTCTGTTGTAAGTCGGCAAAATCCTAGATCTTATAACAGGAGACCTAAAAATGTCAATGCATAACATTTTCACCTTCATCATCACTACCTATTTCAGTTTCATCGTCATTCTCATGAGTCTGAATATCAACAGTTGCAGACGGAACATTTAGATTCACTGAATTCGGGGAAAAACGAAGAAATTCTTCTTCTATTTCCGTCAATAAATCACTTGTAACACCAACCAAGCGAAAATTAGCCGGCACGGACATTTTTCAAAAGTGAAAACAAAACTATTCTTAAAATAGAACGGTTGTCTCGTTAATATAAACAACCCTGACCTTGTCCTTGGATTCGCCGGAAATGTAGCCAAACAAGGTAACAGGCCGGTGTTTAGGATATTTATACCCTCTTTTTTTTAAACCGCGATTCGCATTTTCCAATATATGTATATATGATATTATCGGCATCGGAAATGTTGAAAGAACTTTGAATTTTTCAAACATTATTATATAAATCGGCAAAATCTTTTTACATTAAAAACAAGCACCTGCAGTCGTACGGCTGATGGTGGCGCCTGGGAGATTCCCGTTGGGTCTATTTTCGCATTTATTTCTTGTTTTTTGTTGTATTTCTACATGTTTTCCATATATTTTAATGTACATTTTCATATTTTTGTCTTTATTTAATGCAAGACTGGATTTGAAAGAATTAAAGGCGTGATTTTTTCGGCAATAGTCGAAGCGACAATGGGGAATCCATGGGTTTTTTTTTTTACAAAAATTACATCACGGGAAATACCGATTTTCTCCGTTTTCATTGATGATGTTGTAAGGACCCTTTTGTCAGCCGCTGGCCCATATGTAAATAATACTCCGTATCTTTTTAATTCTTTCCTTTGTATAAAATTCCCCAAAATAGTCAACAGCGCTATATGTGAAAGGGACTTCTGAGACACTGTCGTCAGGTAAATCTGCCATCTTTTGATTCTGAACATTACCCCGTAGTTTCCTGCAAATCGCGCACTTGTTAATTAAACTAGAGACTGCAGAACTGATACCTACAATCTAATATCCTTTGTAACGTATCTCATTTACTGTCATTCCGCGACCTTTATGGTGAGTCTTATTATGGAAGTGTCGTATAATTAGTTCTATGATATTAGAATTTCTTGGTAGAATGACAGGATGCTTAAATTCCCGTTATAATTTCCATGTTTGATTCTTCCACCCACGCGTAATATACCATTTTTGTCAACAAATGGATTTAGGGCGGAAATAGGAGATGTACGCTTCAGGCTCCTTTTGCCTTTTCTTCTATACTGTTTATCGTCTAGTTTCTTGTTTGATGCTCTTCAGTGTATTAATATCTTCAGAAAAGTATCTGTTTGTAATACCTTTATTATCTCCATTTCAGCGGCTAGTAATTCCTTGAGAGACAAACTCAACCGTGCCTTCATTCCCTTTGAACAATTTTCAACCCGTTTTGAGGACTTGTTACGCAATATATTTTTTAACCTCAGTCAAATAGCGACAACTCTTCTAGCTGAAGTCCATTCTGAAAAATAGCTTAACCGACTAAGTAAAGACCTTCCCTCCACAACGCCAGGCTCAGAAGCAAATACTTGCACTTTCTTAAACTCCGGGTCGTCTTTCATTACTTCAAAACTTCCATAGCTGGTTGGGCTTGTGGTCTAAAGAAAGTCGGGACCTTTAAACCATTTTGTGTTTTCTTGCAACTCCTTACACATGGAACCTCGTAAGGCAATATCAACCGGATTGTCTGCGGATTTCACGTAATTCCATTGAGATGGTTTTGTTTTGTACCTAATTTGTTGTACTCTGTTCGCTACAAAGACATGGAAGCGACGAGAATCATTGTTTATATACCAGTACAACATTGCTATCTGTCCAAAATACTCTGAAATGTGTCATATTTTAGTTCCTAACTTTGACCGACAACACTGCGGCCTGTAACTCAAGGCGGGGAATGATAATCGATTTTAGGGGACCAAGTCTAGCCTTTCCCATCAACAATGCACAATGGATGTGTTTACTTATCTGACATACGAACACTGACCATAACCTGAATTACTGGCATCAGAAAAATGAAATGAAATGTCTGAAATTTCACCAAATCCCTCAGGCTTTACACATCTTGCTATATTTAGAGAGAGTTTAAGTCGCGCAAACTAGATCTCCATTGCTCCTATTTGGCTATAAGGCTATCAGGAAGTGGACTATCCCAATCAGTTTGATCTACACATCTGCTGTAAAATTTGTTTACCTACAAATATAAAGGGAGAAATAAAACCTAATGGGTCATAAACAGAACTAATTGTAGAAAGAAGGCCACGTCTAGTAAATGGTTGATCGTTTAAAAAAACATATTATACCAGTTTTAATTTTACAGCACTAGACGGCCGTTTCGGAATACAATTCCTCATCAGTAGTGCTTGGACCAAAATTATTTAAAAGCCAGCAAAAATGCATGATATTATATGGAACATTTATTTCCAGATTAGGCAAGTTTATATGTATCCTAAATAATTTACCAAGCTCATTATACATATTTAGACTGAATTGAAATAATAAAGTTTATACCCCATTCAAGATTCTTCACATATATTGAGGTGGTCCAGAGTCAGTGTCCAGAGGATAACCATAAACCTTCAGCAAGTGAATATTTATTTAGAAAATAATAATGGTACATTACATTGTTTGTAAAAATTATTTATAGTAATAGCATGACTATATACTAGTAAACAGTATTATAATGTACATTATGCGATACACTTGTGACCAGGTACTGTTACAAACTGAACCATAAACCTACAGGTACATGGAATATTAAATTATTATCGTTAAACAATATCAAAAGTCAAAGTTTACATTTAACGAGAAAAACTTTTAAATGTAATTAATTAAGATATCAACTGTGGCTTTAATATATTCCGAGTCATTGTTAGAGGAAAGCATTGGTATAAGTTTAATGTATTCATGAACAGCTTGTACAAAACCAGTCAGAATGATGTTTTAATAACTGTGCTTTAGTAAGCTTTACGCATTTTAAATGATACCACTTATCATTTATCACAACATTTGCGTCTATCGTGAAAAGACTTAATTTTCATTTATGACTGACTTGCAAGATGGACAAAAATGGTATTTCCCTTCAGATTCCTTTTGCTGTGATAATGCTGATGTTACAGTCTTTAACTTTTCATCAATCAATTCTGGCACCATGCAAGTTATAAAAACATATATAACATTTTCTAACAATTTACAAAAATAAGCTGACTCAAATTCAATTCTTTCCACAAATGAACTATTGATAGTATAAACATACAAATCACACCATTTTCTAGATGTGCATGTACTTGAACATAGTAACTACGTGTTTTAAGTGAAAATATAGAATTTGGTGCAGTGGACAAATGCACTGGAACATTTACAAAAATCTAAACATTTTTGTACAACAGAGCATTTGATTTCTAGAACAACATCTCCATAACAGGAACATGACTTACACAAGGCATCAGGTGAGGCAGCTAAATATGGATATTGTTTGCTTATTCTTCTACTTTAAAACTGGTATGGGAATGTGACATTTTTGTAATATACTGAGCCTTTGCCTTGCCTTCTATTTTTCTTCCAAATTTTAAAGAGCGAACATTTTCTTCAATAGTAAGATAATCGCACGGAGAAGAAACTAACCTATCTTCATTAGAATTTGTTTAACTCTTTAATGCATTTACCCCAAGACGTTTAAACACAGTATGGAAGCAGTAAAAAGTCCTTTCCTGAGCTCATTACAGTGGTTAGTTTTATTCTGTCCTATAGTTTCCAAGTTAATGTTCCACTGTTCCTAATTTAAATTTCCGGCAAAGAATCGGGAAAATTTGTTATACAACATCTATATGTCATGATAAAATTTTTCATGTAAAAGTTGAAAATATCAAATATAGGAACAAGTGCTCCAAGCAGATTATGAAAACTGGTAGCCACATGGCTAATAATTCAAAAAGTTCAGTAGCTATATCAAGATTTTTGTCACCAGGTAAAATTCTTGGTGGCTTAACCTTATAGATGTTCTTTCTAATTTGCAAACAAATTAAAGAAAACTAAACAAATAAGTTTTCACTGTAGACGTGTCCAATTTTTCATACTGTTCCTCGAATGTCTTGGGCACAACATTTCCCTTCTTCAATTCACTAACATCATCTCGCAAAAAGTCTTATGTTTATTACTTTTAAGTTAATGTTCCACTGTTCCTAATTTAAATTTCCGGCAAAGAATCGGGAAAATTTGTTATACAACATCTATATGTCATGATAAAATTTTTCATGTAAAAGTTGAAAATATCAAATATAGGAACAAGTGCTCCAAGCAGATTATGAAAACTGGTAGCCACATGGCTAATAATTCAAAAAGTTCAGTAGCTATATCAAGATTTTTGTCACCAGGTAAAATTCTTGGTGGCTTAACCTTATAGATGTTCTTTCTAATTTGCAAACAAATTAAAGAAAACTAAACAAATAAGTTTTCACTGTAGACGTGTCCAATTTTTCATACTGTTCCTCGAATGTCTTGGGCACAACATTTCCCTTCTTCAATTCACTAACATCATCTCGCAAAAAGTCTTATGTTTATTACTTTTTGCATGTATCACTAAAGTTTCTCTCTTAAACGTCTGTGACCCCTTCCCTACAAAATCAGTTTCCCTGCCATATCCGGGTTTGATTTACTTGTCTTGCCTAACATGCGATCATCTTTAGATAATAACCTCACTAAGCTATTCACGTTTGAAACTTCTTTTTCACTTAATTTCTGCTTCTTTCCTTCAGCCGTCGGTTGATCTTAAGGCTTAACGCTAGAAAAACCCAAATCAAATAGAGATTTTTGCCGTTTGGCTTTCATTATGCAAAATTAGATCACGGTCAGTTATGCGCTTTAAACAATAAAGTCAAGCGCTTTTAAGATATTATTGATGGCCAGGCTATTTGTCAGGTCGGGTGATGGGTCATGAACAAAATTTCCGGATATTCCAATTTTTAGTGGCCAAACTAAAAAAAATTTACATAATGGCGATTGTCTGACAATTTGTAGTCGCAAAATCAGATTTTTGGTCGCAAATTTCGAGTATTTACTAGGCTACTTGGAGCACTGGGAACAGTCGAAGAATTTGCACAATCTGTATAGTTTGAGCTATCTGATATTACATGACTAGTACTGGACCTCTTGATAAGTCTTCACAAGCAATATATTTAAACTACTAGTATGTTAGTTTATACAGCAAAATATGTACATAATACAGATATTAATTATTACAAATTAAGTATGGTTTCCTGAAACATGTTATTTATGTGCTATTTTATATGATAATCTTAGAGTGAAGTAGATGAAGCTATGGTCCTTGAAATTCTTTCACTTGTATTAAGGCAGTCAGTTCAGGGATAGTGCACATGTAGGAAACTGAAGTATTCAAAGAAAACCACTGATCTTTAGTAAGTGATCTGTCAGACTGAGAATTTACACAACATCCTATATAGTTTTTAAAGATGATTTACAGCTCATATGTATTTATCTTGCAATATTTTCAGCTACTTCAATGTTTAATTCCAATTGTAAATCAACTATTTTGAGATGAAAGTTTTTGTTTGGTGATGTACATGTGTATTTAAAGCCTCATACCCTTTTTGTATACATGCATTAGGTGCAGATAGTCTTAATGCTGCAATCAAGTTGCTAATATCATTTTTCTGTTATCTACCTAGTGGGTTGAAAGTCCTTTTCTTTGGTGTTACTAAAGGTCTACTTTTTATCTAAAAAATAAGACAAAAAATATATTTGCATGTAATATTCATTGAAAACACTGCATAAAATAATTGTGTAGCTTCATTTTACAACTAATATCTTTTCATATGGATCACTATTTGTGGGATAACAACGTTTGTATGCAGTAAATCAGTTTTATAACGAAGCCCGGGGGACTCAATTTTTAACTTATCTTTAAGCAAATTTGTTATATTGTTATTAATAGACTTTATATAGAGGAGCGACAGGGTCCAATATATGACATTGTACTATCCATATACTCGTTGTAAGCATGTTCGTTATATTTGTGTTTGCTACACAGTCAGATTAATCCTAATGGTCACATAAACCACTTTTATCATTTATGGGAGATCGAGTTTGAATCTAATCTGGGTTAGGCCAAACACTTGAAAAGTGGTAGTGAAAGACATTGATCTTAAAAAAACTTCTCACAGTAGTTGTGGCATGCTTGAGATTTCTCACTACAAATAGACCCAAGTGCATTGCAAAGGTGTAAATGTCTGCTCCTTCAGCTATACCTGATGACATCTTGGTATAAATGAAATAGTTTGGACTGGGATGTTAAACTACATTTAGTCATTCTGTCACTCTCTGTCAACAGAGTTTGAATTAGATTTCACAGGACCTAAACAAAATTTGAATGTACATTGTTTTCTAAGTTTCTTACTCTCATGCCAAAAAATAAAACCCCGTACAACTGTAAATTGATCTATACTGTGATGACGGCTATAAAACTTTTTGAGGGCCTTGATAAGCCTAGGCTTGCAATACCCCTGAGTCAACAATTTATTTGCAAGCATGTGTAAATGCATTATTGTCACAAACATAAAAATTAACATAGTGATGAAACAATCTGAATACACTAACAATTTTCATGATATGTTTGCATGTATTTCAATAATCCAAACTCAGCTAAGTGAATAATAATTAATAATAATTAGTAGTAGTAGTAAAAGAAACAAAAATTCATAAACTCACATTTGGGTAGTAAACACATGTCTAAACAAATTCACTTAAGTTTTATTTAACCTTAAACTGTATCAATCTAAACTTTATCAATCTTTCACTGAAGTCAACATTTAAAGAAATGACCTACATTTAGTCTGCATGCAGATTTTTAGCTCACCTGAGCCAAAGGCTCAGATGAGCTTTTGCAATCTATCACCGTCCGTCGTGCGTCGTGTGTAAACTTTACATTTTAATCTTCTCCTCCAAAACTACTAGGCCAAATTTGATGAAACTTGGTGATTATCATGCCTGGATAACAGCCTTTCAAAATTGTGTTCGGGGTTTGGTCACGCCCAACAAGATGGCCACCGTTACTAAAAATAGCAAAAAGACAAAAACATCTTCTCTGGAACCAGAAGGTGCAAACAAATTTTGATTGGATATTTGGATTCAGCATACCTGGGGACATTAAAATTGTTTTCATGAAAATTGAACGAAAAATAGGTTACGCGTTTTTTGCATAAAATTATGTTATTTTAAAAATGGGACATTTATTGATATAACTCAATAACGACTGAAGATAATTGTATGGAGTTTTCACCGTTGATTGTGTCTTGCTATTTTCTTCCAAAAGATGTCAAGGTTATTTCCCTGCTTTTGACCTTTGTTAAAAATGCTTTTTTTAAACATCTCAAGTGATAATGGCATGGGATTTTCAGTTAATTGTAGGTATTGACATGACGATTATTTGATACATAGATCAAGGTCATGGGTTCAAAGGTCAAGGTCAAAGATGAATAACTATTTCCGTTATAGTTTATTATCTGCAAAACTATTAACTTTTTTGTATAGGCATACATATTAGAATATTGTAGGTAATGGCACAATGACCATTTTGATATATTAAAAAAGGTCATGGGTTCAAAGGTCAAGGTCACAGATACAAGCAAGAACTGAAATGGTTGATTATCTCAAAAACCATAACTTCCTTGTATAGGCATATATTGAAATATTGTAGGTATAGGTCTAATGATAATTTTGATGTATGAATAAAGGTCATGAGTTCAAAGGTCAAGGTCACAGTTGCAAATTAATACTGAATTAGTGTATTATCTTGAAAACTATAAATATTTTTTATAGGCATGTATGCTGAAATAACCCTAATGAGGGTTATGGGTTCAAAGGTCAAGGTCACAGGTGAGCGTTAAGGCCCATGGGCCTCTTGTTTGTTTTTGGGATGAATGGAGCAAGGTCAACTTCTTGACTGAATACTGATTTATATCAAAATTAATATCCATGACAATACTAAATAGTTTATAAGAAAAAGTCTATTCATAACCTACTAGGACCACATATTATTAAGTGAGCATATAAAAGTAAAAAACTGTTTATCACTGTATTGTATTTTATTTGTGACTAAAGGTTTGTGCAAATTACAAAAACTACCGCACAATTTAAAACTTTATTCACCAGAGATTTCATAGCAAAAGGAACGGCACCAGCTAAGATACGGAATTTTTTATTCTCTCCATAGCACGTTCAACATGAATCTTTAGATGAGCTATACTTCTTGTTTTTTAACATCTGCGACATTCAGTCGTTTGCCTTTACCCCATTTACATTTTTAGTGAATGGAGGGATGTTTAATGTAGCTCTTCTTTCTAATAATAAATCTCTAATTAAAAACCCTCTGTCTGCCATAACTTCATCCCCAGCCTTTACATTGTCTAAAAACCTACTTTCTTTTGTTATGTATCTGTCTGGTGTTTAATCTCTCCAAACATTTGTAATAAAGTTAAATGAGCATGAAGGCGTGATACTTACAAGTGCTTTACATGTGTTTCTGTGTTTGCACGAGCTGTATCAGGGCGGTTTCTGTTATAGTATTACTATTAATATAGTCATAAGAGTTATCTCTCTTTGTATACATAGGAATTGTATTAGAGTTGTCTCCCATATATAGATATATAGAATAAATGTCGGATCACACACGTCGTGTTTGTGTTGTGTATCTCCAGAGATCCATCACCATCCATACTATTACATGGTGTCAGAACTTTTGAAATTGATCAAAGATGGATCTAACAGGCCTACCAATTCCGAAAATGGACTGGGAGTCGAGTAACCTTCCCGAAGCCTGGAAAAAATTCCAAAACCATGTGAGTCTACTTTTCGAAGGACCGCTTTTGGAAAAAGAAGAAGATATCAAAGTGAAATATCTACTACTATGGGTAGGAGACCGTGGCAGAGAGATTTTCAGCACATGGACAGACATGGAAGAAGCTGATAGAAAGAAACTTGAGCCACATTACACACGATTTAAAGCGTATGTACAACCGAAACTAAACCCTATCTTTGCCAGATTTAAATTTAGCAAAGAAATGCAAGGAACGAACTCTATTGAACAGTATATCACAAAACTTAAATCTATGGTAAAAGACTGTGCTTATACCAATCCAGAAGAAATGGTTCGCGACCAAATAGTATTTGGAACCGCATCTCAAAAGGTTCGCGAAAAGCTCATAAACGAGGGAGCAGGACTGACAGTGGAAAAGGCAATACAGATTGCTCAAACATGTGAATATTCTCAGGAACAACTGAAAATGATGAACTCTCAATCACAAGAGGTACACTCCATTAGAGGACGCCCTACACCGAGACAACCGTTCAAACAGAGACAGTCTATGAACACTGATAATATGGTAAACATTCACAAAACAGAGGCAGAAGACAACGTTACCATGACAACCGCAAAACTGATCGCGCAACAAAAGAGGGTATCCACCGTAAAAATGACAGTACATCCACAGTTAAAGGTGAATGCAAACAGTGTGGAAAACCGAGCCATAAACCAGGAAGCAAATGTCCAGCATTAGGTCAACAATGTTCAAAATGTCTTCGTTATAATCACTTTGCTAAGAAATGTTATACAAGAGATTAATGACTTAGATTCTATGTCAATTGTTGATGATACTTCTGTAAATGATGAATCTTCTGATGAATTTTTCATAGATTGTATTGGTACAAATAATGAAAATATTGTAGATCAAGCATTTTGTAACATGATAATTGAAAATAATCCTGTAAAACTTAAGTTAGATACTGGTTCTCAGGTAAATATATTACCTAAGAGTCTCTATGATGGCATAGTGAAGTGTGCTCCACTTACCCCTAGTGATGCTAGATTGTCAGCATATGGAGGTCAAAGGTTAACCACATTAGGTCAATGTGAGGTTGAATGCTCCTACAAGGATAAAAGGTCCAAGGTCACCTTTCATGTTTTAAATACTAACTCGTCACCTATATTAGGCATGAAAGATTGTATTAAATTTGATTTGATCAAGTTAGTTTACACTTGCGACTCTGTCTCACCTACAGACAGTATTCCTATGACTAAAGAACAAATATTGTCAGAATTTCCAGATACCTTTAATGGTATAGGACTATTCCCAGGGGAAGCTAACATCAGTATTGATCCCAATGTACCACCCACCATACACCCTCCCCGCAGGATCCCTGTAGCCCTACAATCTAAACTCGAAGACGAGTTGAACAAGATGGAAGGTCAAGGTATAATTGCCAAGGTCACAAGACCCACGGACTGGGTCAACTCTCTTGTTGTAGTAGAGAAACCTGATTCAGGGAAACTAAGGGTATGTTTGGACCCAAGAGACCTTAATAGAGCAGTTCTTAGACCCCATCATCCAATGAAAACTTTGGAAGATGTACTTCCAGATCTCGCTGGAGCTAAATACTTTACAAAATTAGATGTAAGAACTGGCTACTGGAATATTAAACTTGACGAAAGGTCATCTTACCTTACTACCTTCAATACACACATGGGAAGGTACAGATTTTTAAGGCTTCCATTTGGCCTTAATTGTTCACAGGACTTGTTTCAGAGAAATATTGACAAGACATTTAATGACCTACCAGGTGTTATTGCCTTAGTAGATGATATTCTGGTGTTTGGTAAAAATGCCCAGGAACACAATGAAGCACTCCGTAAAGCTCTCAAAAGAACCAATGAGATTGGACTGAAATTAAACAAGGAGAAGCTCCAAGTTGGACTTACAAGTGTTAAGTACTTCGGACATGTTATTACTTCTGAAGGTATAAAACCTGACCCTGACAAAGTTGCTGCTGTACATGACATGACACCCCCAGCTAACAAGGCTGAATTAGAGACATTTCTAGGTATGATTACCTACTTATCCAAGTTTGCACCAAATCTGTCTGGACTGACTAAGCCTCTCAGACAGTTATTGGCTAAGGATGTTATGTTTGTTTGGGACAAACCTCAAACTGACTCGTTTAACAAGGTCAAAGCACTACTTACCTCTAGTCCTGGACCTGTGTTATCTTATTTTGACCCAAATAAACCCACTATTTTACAAGTTGATGCTTCTAAATATGGTCTAGGAGCCACCATCATGCAGGATGGTAAGCCAGTGGCATATGCGTCAAAATCTCTAGCCCCAAATGAGGTAGAATATGCCCAGATTGAGAAAGAGCTTTTTGCTATATTGTTTGGCTGCCGAAGATTTCACCAATATCTTTATGGCAGAAAAGTCTTAGTACAATCTGACCACAAACCCTTAACCCCAATATTCAAGAAACCCCTGCATACAGCACCACCACGCTTGCAGCGAATGCTTTTACAGTTACAGAATTATGACCTAGATGTCACTTATGTACCAGGTACCCAGATACCTGTAGCTGACACATTATCCAGAAAGTCATTGCCCAAGACTTATCCAAAATACTCTAAAGGTCTTGACGCTCATGTTCACCACATTGTTACCCAACTTCCTATCAGTGACCGCAAACTGGAGGAAATCCGCAAAGCAACAGAGTCTGATTCCACTCTACAGACACTTATCAAGGTCATTATCAATGGTTGGCCAGACACTAGAAACCATTGCCCCCCAACTATACTTGAATACTGGAACCACCGTGAAGAGCTCACATTACATGAAGGTCTTATTCTTAAAGGTCATAAGATCTTAATACCCCCTGCACTTCAAGAAAACATTCTTGAAACCCTGCACGTTGGTCACATGGGTATTGAAAAAACTCTTAAAAGAGCTCGCACATGCATTTTTTGGCCTGGTCTTACTGCTGATGTACAAGACCTAGTATCTAAATGTCCCCACTGTATGACCCACCGTAATTCTAACCCAAAGGAACCCCTTAC